>QANY01009141.1:550728-1284287 GCA_003255025.1 Datisca glomerata | reverse complement strand
GGGGATCGATGGTTTAAGGGAATAAGGGGGAAGGGGTTTTTTAATGTTGGAGTTATTTTTTTATAAGAAATAAGGTTAGATTTTAAAACTAATTTTATAGGGATCAATTAATTAAAACATAAAAGGTTAGTTTCCAAAAATAATGAGGTTATTATTATAAAATAAAAATGTTAAATTTCAAATTTTAATATTTAATTTCAAACTTTTTAGCGGATATGCTCGATTTAACAATAGAATCCGACAAAAAATGTTATACATGTTTGTCAAACCGATAAATAGGATTTACTGACCATCATAACATCACGACGTATAATTATATTTGGTGAAAACCCGTGTCGTTCAATACTTGTCACAAAAGCACAACAACATTATCAATGACAACTTTTATCAAGTTTATGATTAAGTATTCAATTGTTTCGGAAATTCTTAATTAATCCAATCTAATTTCACATAGTAAGTGAGTATCATAAATGTTTGCATTGAAATAACGAGTTTTTTCTATTTTTATCAATGATTTTTCCGGTGTACCGTAAATAACAAAAATATCAATTTAAAGGAAAAATTTGAAGAATGGCGATTAGAGTCATATAAATGGCGATTAGGAGCAAAAAAGTGACGATTGGAAGGGAGACAGGTGATCGCCTATTTCAACATGATGTTTGGAGAGCAAAACAGGCGATTGGAGACAATGGACTAGCAATTGGAGGCAACAAACTGGCGATTGGCTTCAACAATGGCGATTGGCACCTTCAGGATGGCATTTAGGGGCTAAATAGACGATTCGCTTACAATGATTGGCGTTTAGGGCCTGCTGGTGGCGTTTGGCCCAAAAAATGGTAACAAGCATTTGACGCAAGTCAACTTCTAGAGGACATAAGTTTTGACTCGGGTGGAATCATGTGGCCCGTAAAATATCAAATCGAAGTTTATTCAGAGATCTACGTGCTTGGAAAGTTTTGGGTCCAAAAAATACTGCTTATTCACGTACAAAATCAATATTCTTGGAGGGGTTCATCAAAATATTTCACGTACAAAATCAATCATTCTTGGAGAGCTTCACTAAAGTATTCAACGTACAAAATCAATTATTCTTGGAGGTTCTCTAAAATATATCACGTACATAATTAATAATTCTTGGAGGGGTTCACCAAAATATTTCACGTAATTGGTGAACCCCACTACGTAATTGCTGAACGCTAGTACGTAATTGGTTAACCCCTCCAAGAATTATTCTTTTGTACGTATTTGGTGAACCACACTACGTAATTGGTGAATCCTAGTACGAATTGGTGAACTCCTCTAAGAATTATTCTTTTGTACGTATTTGGTGAACCCCACTACGTAATTGGTAAACCCCTCCAAGAATTATTTTTTATATGTATTTGGTGAACTCCACTATATAATTGGTGAACCTCACTACGTTATTGGTGAACCCCACTACATAATTGGTGAACCCCACTACGTAATTGGTGAAACTCTCCAAGAATTATTTTTTTGTACGTATTTGGTGAACCCCACTACGTAATTGGTGAACCCCAGTACGTAATTGGTGAATTCTTCCAAGAACTATTCTTTTGTACATATTTGGTGAACCCCACTACGTAATTGGTGAACCTTAGTACGTAATTGGTGAACCCCTCCAAGAATTATTTTTTTGTACGTATGTGGTGAACCCCACTACGTAATCGGTGAACCCCACTACGTAATCGTTGAACCCCTTCATGAATTATTCTTTTGTACGTATTTGGTGAACCCCGCTATGTAATTGGTGAACCCCTCCAAGAATTATTCTTTTGTATATATTTGGTGAACCTCACTACGTAATTAGTGAACCCCACTGCGTAATTGGTGAACCTCAGTACGTAATTGGTGAACTTCAGTACGTAATTGGTGAACCTTAGTACGTAATTGGTGAACCCCTCCAAGAATTATTCCTTTGTACGTATATGGTGAACCCCGATACGTAATTGGTGAACCCCTCCAAGAATTATTCTTTTGTATGTATTTGGTGAACCATACTACATAATTGGTGAACCACAATACGTAATTGGTGAACCCCTCCAAGAATTATTCTTTTGTACGTATTTGGTGAACTTCACTACGTAATTGGTGAACCCTATTACGTAATTGGTGAACTCTATTATGTAATTGATGAACCCCACTACGCATTTGATGAAAAAAACTAAAAAAAACTACTACATGCTGGATTTTGTGTGACCCAGATTACTCCAAATACAATCTAAGGGCCACAAAAACCCAGCATGGATGCCGGGAATTTCTTTCCAGCTTCATAAAATTTCCCGTTAATATATAGTTATTTGCAAGTTAAAGAAACAAAAACCATAAAAGGGAAATAATGAGAGTCTAGGAGGAGGGAGAAAATACAATTTATTGATGATATTTTGGAATAAGCCAAAGGAAGAATAAGAAAAAGTAAAGAACATTAGAAGATATTCGACTAATATTTATTGTTTTTTCATTTGTAAAGGTAGTGTGCAGACTTGCAGTACTCAATATTTGTTTGCATCCACCATAGCTTGTATTCTCAATATTTGTTAATTAAAAAATTAAGGGATTAGACAGGTGTTTATTTCTTTTTTATTTGTAGTTCTAATATAATGAAATGATAGAATTAAAGTATGTGGACCAAATGATAATTACCAATTACAATTTAGTGTGTAATTTATTAATCTTTCTTTTAAAAATATTCACATAAACAATTATTGAATTGGTTTCCATACTTTGTTTCTTTTTTCTTTTATCATATGAACCACGTGCACGTGTTTAATATCTAGTACAAGTAAAATCATCATGTGCAAAGCAGATCATACCATTACACATCTCAATTATAAGGTTGATCTACATAATTGATTTTAGAAGTCACAAACAATATTTCATATATTTTATAATATTTGATATACATCTAAAGAAAATTTCATCATAAATAAGAATAATTCCAACGCAAAAATTAAAATAGACATATATTAGTGAGAGATCAGAGAAGTTCTACTCATCATATAATAAATTGACCTTCATTTAATCTTAATCTTATGCTCTTCAAATTAACTTGATCCGCTCTAATTAGCTTTCAATATTTCATCAATTTATTTAATTTATGTCGTATCTATACTTGAAATGTGAAAAGATTAATGACCAAGTAACATGATTTTAAATCTATATAATAAACTATTGGGTTAATCTCATAAAGTCTCCCTCAACTTTGATCGTTTTTTAAGTAGATCCCATCAACTTTAACTTTTTTCAGAGACCCTTAACTTTCGACATCAATAAAAAACATCCCCTCTGTCCAAAATTCTGTTTTCTCCTTGTTAAATTTAGAAAAACTTCTAGTACTTCATGGAGTACTGAGAGCTCAGAGCTCAATACTACTCCACACAATTTAGTAACATGTGTATAGTTTATCCAACTTACCATCCATCTCATCAATTTATAAAAATTAAAATAAAAGAAAATTACAATTTACCTACAAAAGCATTCTAATTATTAGTTTAACTCCTACATGTATAAATTTTCAATCAAATCTTTGGTCAATTTAAATTGTTACGATTAAATATTATTGTCAGTCAAATTTTTTTAATATTTTCATCAAAATAGTCGAATAAGTATCAGAAAGATAATGATTACACGAATAATCTTAATTCTTTTTTATGTTCGGTAAACTCTCCAATTGAACAAAAATTAAATTTATTTAATTAGTTGATGAAATTATTGAATTTGTCTGATCATTATTGATCAAACACAAAAATATAAATTATTCAATTTATTTAATTGATGAGATGGATAGTGAGTTGGATTCATTATGTACATGTTAGAATATTATATATATGAGTACTGAGTCTCTCGGTACTCCAAAGAGTACTGAAATTTTTTCCGTTAGATTGATCATATGCCTTGCATAGTCTCATTTAAAGACACAAAATTACCTTTATATCTTGTCTTCAACTTACCCCAACACGATTTCTCTTTGATATTTGACCCCATTGTCCCTTTGACTTCACTTTGCCATCACATTGCTCCCATTTCTTCCATCGTCGATTTCCCCACAGTACATTTATTAGTTGTTTGAAGCTTCCGAAGCTTGAGGCTTTGGAAATACTCCATTATTGCAAACTCCCTCAAGCTTTGGTCCATTAATTGTAGAATCCACATGATAACTCACCTAATATTAGCAATGTTTTGAGATAGAGAGACCATTAATGGCAGAATCATCATGGATTTTACCATTGTTCTGATCAAATGGGGACCATTTGTGGAAATGGGAAGAAATTATTCTTTTAAAGCATACCTGAAAGCTTTTAGAGAAACTTGAAAAAGAAGAAGATAAGAGAAACAAAGAAAGAAAGGAGAAAAAAGAAACAAAGTAAGAAACCTTCGCTAATTCTCATTAACCATTAAATCCAGCTAGTACACCAACTATATAGAGAGAATTTGTTACAATCCAACTAAAGGTTAACAATAACTAACAAAGGGATAAAAGGACAGCGAGCAAGCACATGGTTTTGCATGAGATGTATGGCAAAATAATTATATAGCTAACAGGCTCCCTCAAACTGATGCTGAAATAGAAGGAAGCAACATTTTAGATCAAATTAAATTAAAACTAGCAAAAGATAAAGCTTTAGTAAAAATGTAAGTCAATTGATCCTGGGTGCATATATAGCTAACAACTAAATCCTTTTTTGCCACATTTTCTCTTATGAAATGATAATCTATCTTTATATATTTTGTTCGTGCATGAAACACTGGATTTGAGGCAAGAAAGATTGCTAAAATACTATCACACCACAGTTGAGGAGCAGCAGGTAGAGGAATGTGCAAATCATTCAGCAGCTGTCTCATCCAAGATATTTCAACAACAATGTTGGTATGACTCCTATACTCAGCTTTTGTTGTAGAGCGTGCCACTGTTGTTTGTTTCTTTACAGACCAAGAAATTGGATTGTTTCCAAGGAAAATAACAAACCAAGATGTTGATCTTCTATCATTGGAGTCCTCTGTCTAGCCTGCATCAGTGTATGCATTCAAACGGAAGTTGCCTTTCTAAAATAAAATGCCATAGTCTGAGGTCCCTTTGTGGTTGCTTGATGCATGAACTGACACACTTTGTTCCCAACAAAAGTGATGTCAGGGCGGGTAAAAGTGAGGTATTGAATTCCTCCAACAAGAACTTTACAAGTGTAGGATCAAGAAGAGCAATAGCATCCTTATTATAAAGATTTACCTTGATGGACATTGGAGTTTTGCAAGGTTTGGCATTGGTTAAAACAACTTTGTCAAGAAGATTAGCTACATACTTCTGTTGATGTACATGTAAGCCTTTTGAGTTTGAAGAACCTGCAAGCCAAGAATCGACAGATCCAAGATCTGTCATCTCAAACTCAGCATTTGGGTTTTGAATAGGATTTTTAATAACAGAAGTTTGATTTCCAGTTAAAATTATATCATCTACATAGAGCAATAGATATATAACAGTTGCATAAGACTTATACATAAATAAGAAGTTATCAGCATTTGATGCAATAAACCATAAACCAGTAAGATATGCAGTGAACCTCTCAAACTAGGATCTTGAAGCATGTTTGAGATCATATAATGATTTATGTAATCTACAAATATAATTAGGGTGTTCAGAATCTACAAAACCTTGAGGCTGAGACATATAGAATTCATTTTGAAGATGTCCATGTAAAAATACATTCTTTACATCTAATTGATGTAAAGACCAAGAAAACTGAGCAGCTAATGAAAAGAGAGTCCTAACAATTGTTGATTTAACAACATGGCTGGATGTTTCAACATAATCTATGCCAGGTTGTTGGTGAAACCCTTTGGCCACCAACCTAGCTTTGTACCTTGATATGGACCCATCAGGATTGTGCTTCAACCTGTAAACCCATTTACGACCAACTATATTCTTATTAAGAGGTAAAGGAGTAAGGGGCCAAGTACCTTGTCTTTGTCAAGCATTAAATTCTTCTATCATGGTTATTCTCCAGTTGATATCTTAGAAGCAGTAGTAAATGATGTTGGTTCAGTTTTAGAACTACGAAGATTAACAGGTTGAGAAGTAGCTAGGTAAACCTTTTTCATGCTAATACCTAATTTTGATCGAGTCTGCATATGATGAGTATTATTTGGGTAAGTAGTGGAAGAAGTAGAAGGGACAAAATCAATGTTGGAAGGAATACTAATTGAGGCAGTTGGAGGTTCAAATAAAAATAAAATGCCAATCAATGCTGATGGAGGTTATAGGTATCATGTTTGTAGGTAGGGTGGATGAAAGAGAGGGAGTATAAGGTATAGTTGAAGGAGCAAGATTGCTAGGCAAGGTTTTAGATATAGAAGATTCAAAAGAAAGGTAAACAGGAAGCAAGAGAACCAGTAGAAGTAGTAGTGTTAGCAGTTACAGCTTTAGCAGTTTCAAGCTGTTTAAAGGGAAACGTGTTTTCATAAAAAAGACCATGTCTAGTAACAATTATTTTGTTATTGGCATGATTATAGCTTATGTAGCCCTTTGAATGAAGAGAGTAACCAAGAAAAATATGTTGTGTAGACCTAGGTTAAAGCTTATGAGAATTATAAGTCTTAAGGAAAGGAAAACAAACACAACCAATACTTTTAACATAGAATAATCAGGAAATTTTCCAAATAGACATTCAAATGGAGATTTATTATTTAAAGTAAGAGTAGGCAATCCTGTTATTAATGTAAACATCAGTACAAAAGGCATGATACCATAAATGTAGAGGAATAGAATCATGTATCATTAGGGTTAAAGCAGTATCAATAAATGCTTATTCTTTCTTTCAGCCACCCCATTTTGTTCAGGGGTATAGGGGCAAGAAAGTTCATATTCTATGCCTTTAGAAGAGAGAAAAGTAGAAAAGTAGTTCTTAGACTGCCTCTCGCCTATCCCTCTCCCTCAGATCAGACATTCTCCCTCTCCCTCAGATCAGACATTCTCCCTCTCCCTCATCTCAGAATGCCTCTCGCCTCTCCCTCTCCCTCAGCCTAGTCCCTCTTCCTCAGATCATACCCTCTCCCTCTCCCTCAACTCAGACTGTCTCTCACCTCCTTTCACATCTCCCTCTTCCTTAATTCAGACCGCCTCTCGCCTCTCCCTCTCCCTCAGCTCAGTCCCTCTCCCTTAGTAGTCTCTCCCTCATTTCAATCCCTCTCCCCCTCCCTCAGCTCAATCCCTCTCTCTCTCTCTCTCTCCCTCAGCTCAGTCCATATCCCTCTCCCTTAGTTTGCACATAAACTTTTGGAAGGTTCATATTTGGCATGAGACCATAGCATATGAAAGAAATAAACATACACAAACACATATACATCACAGAAAAATAAATCATATTCATTAAATCGAGCTACAACTTCTATAATATAGCATCATCTTCAACTAACTTATAGCAACTTGATATGAAATAAAATATATACAGAATCTTCTTAGAGCTCCAGCACCTAAAAGAGAAACTTCTTCCGACTGTCAATACAAATTTATTGCTCAATCATCAAGATCGATCTTATTCATCTGGAATGAAAAAATCAAACCTCACATCAACAAAACCAGAGCTCTCTCTTCTATCTTTTTCATTGAGGACAGTTTTACTCCTTTTTGAAAGCCACCCAGTTACAGCCCTAGATCTATTGAAAATCAATTCTGATTTCAGAAATTAACTAGGTCTAAATAGAAAAGGCAGAGAGGAGAAGAAGAATGCTTCTCACGAAGCTATGTAAAAACTCGCATTGAGTTTTTGGCCTATACAAAAAATGGAGAAGATGGAAGAAGGGCAGAATGCAGAAGGACACACACGCAGAGAGAGAAAGAGAGAGAGAGATAGCTTACCATGGGTCGCTGCTCGTGAGTGAGAAGGAGAGGGATAAGGAGAAGGCAGACGCGAACAGAACGAGAAGCCTTCTTGAGAGAGCTTACATGGGTCGCTGCTCCTGAGTTAGAGGGAGAGGAAGAAGGTAGACGTGAACAGAACACCCAGAATGGATATACCCCTCGATTTAGAGGGGTATCAAGATACCCTCAATGGAGGTTATATTTACATTCTAGGAATATTAAAGCACCCAAAAATTTGAACCAAACAAAGTAATCTCATACTTGCCATCACTTTTCAGGAATATTACCTGATATCACCCTATACCAAACTGCCCCTTAAAGTGCGATTATAGGTCATGTGCGAGGCATGCGACCTATTAAATAGAGAGAAAATATAAATTAAAGTTGAAGGTACCTACTTAAAAAATGTTAAAGTCGAAAGGATCTCTATAAAATTAACCCTAAAGTTTTCACACAGTTGATGTTTATATATCTTTTCAAACTATTTTCACATTTTAAAAACAACAAAAAGAATTTGGTCTTAGCGATATAGTTTCACAAGAACATGTAGCATGGCAGACTTAGGCATATGATCACAAGGACATGAATTATACATCCACAAAACTACCTTTAAAAACATTATTAATATACATATATGATTGATGGTTCTTTTATTTGTGGGAAATAGTTATATCCACACCAAGAAATGCCTAAAAATTTCTATAACCCAATCACAAAGATGGAAAATGTAAATAGATAACATGTATTTAAGCAATCAATATTATTATTATTATATAATAAAACAACACAAAGTAGTAGTTTACTACTGTCAAAGATATATATTCTAGAGTTTTCCAAAAATATCATTTATAAGCCTTGAATGTTTCGACAACATAAATAATAATGGAAATCTGAGAATATCTCAACGGAGGTAAAAACTTCAAAAATATTAAATCACTACAACAAATTTGACATTCTATAAGAATTAAGTACAAGGTTCATAATCTCCTCCTGTAAAAAACTTGAAACAACATGACTCTTTATGAACCTCATCAAAAAAATTCTTGTTAAAAGTTAAAAAAATAAACGGGATGAATTTTAAGTGAAGCGGGACTTAAAAAATGCGGGAGTGAGTTTTACTAAAGAGAGGCTCTCGATTACTCACCCAAACCCTTCCCTCTTCAGTTTTCTCTCTCGATTTATTGGTCTCCATTACGAACCCCCACCCTCTTGACTCTTCACTCTTGATTTCTTCTCGAGAAGATGCATCCTTTCTCAATTACTTCTCGACTGTACAACCTCAACAGGGACGGAGCTTTGTTGCAACATACAAACCCATAACTCTCTCGTTCAAATCGCTTGTGGGCTTTTCTCTCTATTAGCTTTTCTCTCACACACATATCAATATATTTGTAAGCTTCTCTCTTATGCTCTTTTGGTAAGCCTCTCTACTCTACTCTCTCCCTCTTCTATTCTGTTTTGTCAAAACACACCCCTCCCGCTGATATTCAGGTAAGTTCTCTCTCTTCTCTTTTGTTCTATGTGGTTCAAACTTGAGCTTGGGGTTGGCATGACTTCAACCTCTTTAGAGTCGAAGACGAGAAGATGATGACGCGTCGAATGATTTACAATTTTGAAGTCTATTTGAGGATTATGGATTTTTTTCCTTTGTGCGGTGCTCTCCATCGAATGGTTTGCAATTTATCATTAGAGTTTATATGTGTTTCGTTGTCCTTTTTTACATTCTTTTAATTATTTCTTTCAATTGAAGCTATTTTTTATCAATTGGAAGTTTAAAATATCGATTTCATTTCCTTTTGTTTTTCAATATTATGCATCTTCACGGCTTGTTTTTCTTTAGACTTCCAACGATACTCTTATAAATGAAAATTTATTTTCTACAACATACATGATACTAATGGATTTCAACATTTTCTTGGCTTTATTTTTTCTTAAAATAATTGTTTGTTGTGCTGCATAGGAGCAAGTGTTAGTGTCCTCTAACAGAGTGGGAATCATTTATGGAAGTTCTTCAACCATTATTTGTTGGAGCTCTGGCACATAGAAGAAACGGTAGTCCTCATTGTTTATTTTTTCACCTAAAGCTAGACCTCTCATGAAAATTGTATAAATAAAAAGAACTAACCAGATAAAGTATAATTTACTGGCATAGAATTAAGTTGAATAAGGTTATAAACAGTTGTGAAGGTGAAAACTGGTGAGTGGGTAAACTTTGCAATATAATCTTGGATTCTAAAGTTTGACTAAACACTTAGAGATATTCACTTTCTCTCTGTGGATTTTCTTTTTTTTGTGTGTGATCTTGTGGATTTATGCATACTGTTGTGGAAGAGGTAGATTGTGGGTGAACCCTCCATGAGATGCCCTCAATAAACTTTGTGTGATTTGATGACATGAGAACGGTGGAAGACTACTCATTTGTTGTGTGGTGGGGTAAAAACCAAAGTTGAAGACAATTTTATGAAGGATATATTTATCCTTTAAAGTGTGATTATAGGTCATGTGTGAGGCATGTGACCAATTTGATAGAGAGAAAATATAATTTTGGATGTTGATTGCTATCAAAAGTTGAAGGGTATCTACTTAATAAATGTTAAGTTGAAAGGATCTCTATAAAATTAACCTAAATTTTTCACAGAGTTTATGTTTATATATATTTACAAACTATTTTCACATTTAAGAACAACAAAAAGAATAAGGTCTTAGCAATATAGTTTCACAAGAACATGTAGCATGGAAGACTAAGGCACATGATCACAAGTACATGAATTATACATTCACAAAACTACCTTTAAAAACATTATGAACATACATATATGATTGATGGTTCTTTTATTTGTGGGAAATAGTTATATCCACACCAAGAAATATCTAAAAATTTCTATAACCCAATCACAAAGATGGAAAATGTTAATAGATAGCATGTATTTAAGCAATCAACATTATTATTATTATATAATAAAACAACACAAAGTAGTAGCTTATTACTGTTAAACATATATATTCTAGAGTTTTTCAAAAATATCGTTTATAAGTCTTGAATGTTTCGGCAACGTAAAAAATAATGGAAATCTGAGAATATCTAAATGGAATAGCTAAATGGAGATAAAAACTTCAGAAATATCAAATCAAAAGTACACATATAAAATGTCTCTTCATTTCTCTCTTCTTCTTATTCTTTCTTTACCCTATGAAAGATTGAAAGTAAAGAAGCATTTGTCTGTGCGGTGTGAGAAGATAGTTATACATTTATATGGACAAAAGGAGTTATTATCAACGCCTCTATATTCATGTATCTATTCACTTTTGAAGAATTATTTATATGCTTCCATTTATATAAGGATGCATACATGCACTTAATTAAAAATACACGTCAATTGAAATCAATAATATGAAGATTCTCAATAAACTTAGACAAATATATCGGTTGATAAACATAAATCCAAAATTTATTTTTAATTAAATAAAAATTAGAAATGAACCTAGATAATTATATTAGTTGATAAAAATGAAAACAAGTTTTATTTTAATTTTTAAATTAAACAAAAAATAGAAGGGTAATATAGGAATTTAAAAGTTGGTCGTCCTTCAAGCCCCTTTTATAAGTAGTATAGATCTATACTATCTATTGTACATAAAAGGCACCATCATAGAAAAACTTTCATTGAACACTTTTATCCATGAAATATTTTTGCAAACTCAAAAATACCCTTAATTTATACACATGATTATTGTTGATTGCTTGTTTGATTGCTTGTTTTGGTTTCACCATGTCTATTAAATGGTGACTTTTTGAAAGGGAGCAAGTTTTTTACGTACACTCATTAACAGGTGGGTATAAGTTCCTTTTGACCGAACTGGGGTAAATCGGAGAGAGTTGAATATTCTTTTATGATTTAAAAGTTGGCAAGTTCAAACATTAAAAATTTATGATTTAAAACTTGTTGTCTAGTGAGATACCGATTTTTATTTATGTTTGATTGATTTTATAAATCTTCTTTTGTTGCATCACATAATGTTTTACAAATTTTAATAATTTTATACAATAATAATTTACTTGTAATTCTTCCATTATTTTTACCATGTGACACTATAATGTTACCTAGTAGTAGGATTATTTAAATTATAAACCATGTTTGTCGATTACATATTGTCCATTTTTAAGTATGATTTTCAAATTTAAATATGTAAGTATGCATGAAAATAAATTTTAATTATTTAAATCGAGCAGTTAAAAATCAAATGTGTTGTATGTGATCTCAATCACGTACAACGCATGTGTTATATATCTAGTTTATAAAAAGAAGTGTTAAATTTCATCAGGGTCATAATTGTGATAATTGTTCCCGAGTTATTCATCAGCGTCATAATTGTTCCTTAGTAAGATTACAAGATAAATTAATATTTAGAACATAGGATGAGTTACCCCATCAAATTAATCATTATGGTTGATGATATAATATTCTAAAGGACAATACTTCTCTCATGAACATGTTAAGAGGAGCTCCTCTTGACGGCTGAGTTAGCTCAATAAAAAAACAACATGTATTATTTTTTATGTTTAATTTAAATTATAGAGGGTCCAATCGAATGATTAAGTATTGATTAATACTTTAATTAAATATTAAATAAAAATTGATATAACACATAACATTTTTTTATTGAACTAACTCAATTGTCAGAAGGAAAGTACTGTCCCATTCTAAATAGATATCTCATCCTAATTAATAGTTGTTTCAATATTTTAATTTTACTTTTGTAGCAGCTCCTTTTTAAGAGAAATTTTTATAAACAACCATTTGTTAAAGAAAATAATGATTTTAGGGCCCTCCATATTTTTTAACGAAATTTAGGCTTTTATAGGAGAAAATATTAAGTTGACCCTTTAGTTTAGAAGTTTCCGGTTAAAATTAGTAACTGTTAGATCGGGTTCTACCGATTTTTTTGTCAGACCCTGATTTAGATGGTATTAATTTAAACGGTAGAATGCTAGACAAGGCCTAAGACCAATTTTTCATTATATACCAAAGTCTACACATGGGCTATTATTATCTTCCCCTTAACAAAAATGTGTCATTTCCTAATACTATTTTTATATGTTCATGAGTTTTCCTCTCTTAATTTTTCCACTTTTAAATAATTCTCTTTGAACATTTCGAATGCATTGATATCCATTATTTGATTACCATATCCAACTAGGATCGCAATGCATCTCTTCAGAATTTACTTAGGTGAATCACAAAAATGACTGAAATTAAACTTTAGATTAAAAACGGCCGCAAAAAGAAACTATAAAAATAATCGAATAGACTTGTTTAGGATTTGGGTTGAAAATTTAGATTTAGAATTTAGAATATTATGTTTGCTATAAATTTGTATATATTGAGTTAGATGATTTGAATTATATTAGATTTGATAAGTTTACTATAATGTCATTTAATTAATTAATTACCGATTTGAGTGATGAGTTAAAATTGATAGTTTTGACTTTAACATAAAATCAACATATATTTAGATTTAGATTTTGAATCTCACATTTTTAGTGAATTAAAAATTCATAAATTTAAGATTTCAAATCTAATAATGTGATGAGTCCACATAATTTTTTGAGTGTTTTTTTAGAAAACACTTGATTTAGATAAATAATTAAATCCGTAAAATTTGTAATCTAAATTCAATAAAATTTGTAATCTAAGTAAATAAACGTAACATAAATCAATTATGAATATTATGTTGTCCACCGATATGCTTGCTAACCCGTTTTTTGTCATTTCAGTTGTCTATTCTCTTGAGACTTATGGTTGAACTCCTAGGTTAATAAGTGTGCTGTTAGAAAGCCCAGTTTTTTAGGTGGGCCAACATCAACCATAGACAATTTTTAACAAAAAAAATAAAAAAACAGTTAAAGATGAAACAAGAATAAAAGTAGTCACTGAAATTAAAAATAAAATCAAAATTTCAAGCCAAAACCGTCCCCACCTGTGCCAGCAACGTTTTGAATTTTTATCTATTTTTTTTACTGTATAAATAAAATATACTGCAAAAATTACTCATGTATATATTATATAAACTACTAAAATTTAGAACAATGATGCGTATGGCAAGAAATTTTCCTTCCGTGTGGAAATCCGTTTTTTTCAAAAAAATTATTTCAATGAATTATTTTTATGTTTTTAATACTTGATTTTTTTTAAAAATTAACTATTCATTAACATTACTATTCTTAGAGTGCGATAGGCACTAGCTCTCTAAAATCCGTTATGATGTCAGCCCAAACTCAGTGGGCCTTTACGTTAGCAATAACTCGGCCTATCATTATCCCCCGCAAAGCTTAGTAAAAATAGCCAAAACAAAGGCTTGCAAATTAGTAAGTCATATCGAATTATAGATGATTTCATGTGAAATTTTTTGATACTTCGGCTATTTTGCTAAAAAAAATTAACGGCTATTTACTTAACTCTATCCTTAAAACTCACATAAAACCATAAAATCATGATGGTATCATGTAAGAATTCCGAAATTTTGGCTATTTTTATTAAAAATAAATAAAAATTAGCGGGCATTTACTTAAATTCACCCAAAAAACTCATTTTCCTATCAAATTTTGTTATGCTAACCCTAAGACAATCCCTATAAGTTTAATTTACTTAATCAAGTATTCAAATAATCTACATTATTGCAGTGAGTCCTTCCATTAAGATCTTCAAACCACTTGTGTTTTGGGATCAGAACATCAACGTTTATAATTAAAATCTATAAATAATTCGGATGTTTAGATCATCGGCAACATAAAAATATTAAAACTTTATGCTAACGGACATACCGTATTGCAAGATTTGAATTTATTCAACTTGCTTGGAAAGAGACTAAAATGAGCTAAATTGGGAATCATAGAAAAAATGAATATGTGTTTTTATTTGACTCATTCTTCTACAGTTGGAAGCCATTCTTTTAAGAATCATATAGCCAATTACATTTTTCAAATATGCAAGATGCAACTAACTAAAAAGAGGTACTTGAAAGCCATTCTAAAATATATTAGCTACAATGACGGTTTATATGTGTAAAAATGCTTCTATATAAATAAACATTTTCAAACATACCATCATATTTAATGTGTACTTTTTTTAATATGAGTAATTTTATACTGAATAAGTTTTAGACTACATTTTGATTAACCAAATTATATGTCAAACATTAATATATTAATTAATTGAAATGAATGATTTTTCAATGAGTGATAAAATATAATATTGTTAGACTAGGATAAGAACTTTTAAACAAAATAAGGATATCCCAAATGAATCCCTAATATAATATATGTTCATAATTCAAAATTATTCATTTTTTATATCGATGTCGAGACAAGTAAGACTTAATCGTTAATATTTAAATTTCACCTCGTGTAAAATTACTCATTTTTTATATTGATATCATGATAGGTCAAACTTAATTGTTAGTATGTTAATCGTGCAACTTCGTGCAAAATCTCCAATTTTAACTACTAATTTAAAATGAGATAACTTTTTAACATTTGTTGACAAAGTTGATGCAAGTAACTCAACATTGATAACTTTTGAGTAAAGGAATAAACAATGTTCACAAAAACCTTGAAAAAGTTATTAGCAAAAGGCAAATTAGTTCTTTAATCCCCTAAACTTGTTGTATTGGATTTGGCACAATTGAAAAGCACACGGAATAATAAGTTGGGTCATGTGTCAACATGTGTTTCAATTTGGATAGTTATCAAGTTTATTTTCTTTAACAAACTTAAGACTTATTTTCAATTTGGAAATTAAACTTAAGACTTCTTAAGCTAACATCTAAACCAATTCACTACAAGAAAAATAATTTTTTCCGGCGGTTATACCAATCGCCCATTAAAAAAATTGACAAAATATTCGGTGGCAATTTTTTAAAAAACCACCGCCAAATGTTTTGTTTTTACTTTTAGAGGCGGTTTTTTAAAAACCGCAGCTAAAAACCTTTCAATCCCAATTTTTCCTTTCGCCCAAACCTGCACGATCTCCCCACCTCTCTCTCTGCAACAGACGACGCGAACCTCTGTGCTCCTTCATTGCGATTTTCCTTTGTAAGCTCCTCCACCGCGAACTCCCCCACCGTTAGCTCCTCCGTGATCTACAGGCACATACTCAATTCTCAATCCAAATCTCTAATTTTTCTATGTTTCTCTCGTCTCTCCATATCTCAGATTTGGTTCTCGAAACTTCTATATAGTCTGTCTCGTTAATCCGTCAAAGCACTCTCTCTGTGTCTATTCACTCTTTTTATGTTATTTCTCAGTAGAATCCTTCGATAAAAAACCCTTTGAGCTGTTTCTTGTTTCTATATATTCCTGCTTTCTTCATTGTCTTATTCTGAATCGGAAAATGCTATTAGACATGGCAGCAGTTTTCAGCATCTATATCATCAATAAGTCTGACGGCTTGATCTTCTACAAGGTAATTAAACAAAACAACCTCTCTGCTTCTGATCTGCCTCTCTTTGCACTACATCTTCTAGATCTACATTTTCCAATTCTTTCTTCTGATATCAACCACCATGCTAATTTTAGATATTTTTTACATATGCATTCCAAAAAATGAAAACTTGGGTATGAGTTGGAAGGTTTATTTTTATTTTTTCTATGCATTTAAAATAAAATTGATTTGAATCTCTCACTGAGATTTATGGGGCAACTAGGATTACGGGTCCACTGGACGGATGGACACTAATGACAGCTTGAGAGTGGCCAGTTTATGGCATTCAATGCATGTCATATCTCAGCAACTTTCACCTATCGCCGGTTGTTCTGGCATTGAACTTTTTGAGACTGATGCGTTCGATCTCCATTGCTTCCAATCACTCACTGGTATGTTTAATGACTATAACATATGGTCACTCATATAGATATAGATTGTTAGAAAGTATGTAGGAAATTTATTAAAAACATAAGTTGATAAATGTGCATATGAGTAGTTAATGATATTTGTTTCTTATGCAATAAAATTCTAAAGTTGAACCCCATCCAACTATCCATGTGTTTTTATATGTTTGTGTCTCATCACCAT
Source organism: Datisca glomerata (assembly GCA_003255025.1). NCBI lineage: Eukaryota > Viridiplantae > Streptophyta > Magnoliopsida > Cucurbitales > Datiscaceae > Datisca > Datisca glomerata. Next base: position 1,267,346 of record QANY01009141.1, on the reverse strand, counting down.
TTATTGCTCGAGCATACAGTCAAATATATGCCATCTATTGTGGTAGAGATTAGTAAGACTTGTTTTTGTGCTGAATTTGATAATTACCTGTTACAAGAAGTTAAAGATACTTATTTGCAGCTCTCGCCTCTTCCAAAGCCATAATGCTTGCTGTTTGAGTTCTAATAATTAAAGTTATGCTGATAAATACATTTTGCTTTCATTTTCAACCATGCAGTAGTCAAATTGAAGATTTAATCAAGTAGCTATAGTGTTTCTCATGGTTCAGTTTCCACTTTTGGAGCTGTCTTAAACATGGTAATAGACAACCACAAGTAAACTCTATATATCTCTCTGTGTGCACATGTCTTGGAAATGTTTGTCAATTTTAGGCATTAAATAGAGAATTGACTTTGTTTCTGCCATTGATCTTCCTGAAAAATATAATGTTATCCTCGACTTCTCAGTTCCATTGCTACTTAGACAACACTAGATATGACTTGTATGATTTTCTTTTCTATGGCTGTTGAAATGCTATATATGAATAACTAGTTTCTTGGGTTAATCTATGTTGCATGTATGGGTACGTGTCAGGAATTAGATTCTTTTGGTATTCAATAACATGTATTCAGTGCCTATGATTTGCATGTTCTGCTATTAATTCACTTCCTTACAGCTAGAGTAGTGCATGTAATAACATGGAATATGTCATGTAGAGGAATTCTGAATGTTAATGATGAGAGGAGAGATGGTACATACTTTTTCTCTATCAATTTTTCTTTTGTTGATATATAGTTTTACTCTATCATTTCTCATAGATATAAGGACTATATATAGTTTTTCTCTATCATTTCTCATAGATATAAGGGTTGCAGATACATATTATATATTGTTCTTTCAAGTAGTCTTTGTTTCTCATAGATATAAGGGCTACAAATATATATTATATATTTTCATGACTGTTTTTTTATAGAAGATGATGGTGGACTTTTTTTGCTCTATTTATATTTATATTGTGCACGTTATGATTAACTACTAGAGGTTAGAGTTTTTAAACTTGAGTGGGTTAGCCCATGGCTCTTTCCTTGGAGGTTAGTTTTTTTTTTTGCTCGATTATCTTCAAAGCTAAAGTTAAAAATATGATTGTGGACTTTACAATGTACTCATATAGTTCTCTACCCATGTATTTTAAAGAAATCTGAATGAAACTTTCACAACTAAAGTTAAAAACATGATTGTGAACTTTGTATTGTAGTCATATAACGGTTGTAAAATTTAATCATTTAGTGGCGGTTTAAATGTAAAAACAAATTGCAAGTAAAACACAAATCAACGGTTGAAAAAATCATCATAATAAATCTTCATGACGATCGATTTAACGACAATTTTATTACCAAAGTATAAAGCTTTTAGCGGTTTTTTTTGTCAATGGTTACGAATTGTGATCGATCCTTTGAACCCTCGTTTGTTTATAGATTAATTGCATTGTCATAGAGTCGAATCCTCATGTTATGTCACATTTACAAGTAATTTCTCAATCTTACGTCAATCATTAATCATGATTTAAACACATGACATGGACAATAAATACATAATCATACCCAACCGCTAGCTGACTTGAAATTCGTAATATAACCATCCGGCAACATGTGAAGGGACCTTGGATTCTCTCACTCTCTGGTTGTCTCAAAGACATCCAAATAAATTGTCATTAAAGTTGAAAAAGACAGCAGATCTGTATACTCATGCAAGCATCAAATACACATTAATATTTGACGTAATTGAATTGATATATTTACGTTAATGTTGAGTGCCTAAGACTCTAAACCTTGGACCTATGACTTGCCCATTTCATTAAAAAAAACCTTTTTATTAAGAAATTGATAATTTCTTTATTTGCTGCTCCAAATTCACCATGATGTTGGAACATTACACGGCTGATCTATTTATATAAGAGTCAGGTATAAAATTACAAGAAAATCATAAAAAATGTCAATTATATATAAATGGAGTATGTATGTACCGCAATATTTTACAGCAAAAAGAGTTATATTACAATAATTAAACATCAAATCAAATGTATAACATGAAATGAATTCTCATCTCATCAACACTTTTAACTATTTATTTAATGTCCACTATAATTATGTGGATTAATATAAACATATAAATATATTTATTTAATATGTCCCTCAAACATATTAGATTAAAAAATTATACAAAAATGGTTAGTCCGTTATGAGGTCATTTTCAATTTTATTTATTTATTTTTATTAAAATTATATTATAAATTTTAAATAAAATATGAGAATATAACTCAAACTCACGAATTTAGAGCATGAATGTAAGAGTTTAACCAACTGTGATAATTTAACTTGTCATATTTTATTAATTAATTCTTAGGTTACGTTTGAATTTTGAAAAATTAGTAAAGAGATATAAGTCTGAACGAAAAGTAAAAGAAATTAGAGGAAATGAAATACATTCAAATGTCAGTTATATCACTCATTTCCTACGTATATTGCAAATAGTTCTGTTCATGTTAAGGAAGTTATGCAAAATTTTGGTCTTTTCTTATTGTTAAACAATTCCAAAGAATATCAACTAAACAATAATTGAAAATGGTCTGCCAGAAGTCACACTCACGACCAATAATACTGTATTCATAATTGATTATAGCAATGACAAGAAAAACGTGCATGAAAAAAGTGTGTAGTTGTGTGCTTCATATATATATATTGAGGTGAGAAAAAAAAAGCTCTGTTTCATTTATATAAGAACTTGTGTATCACACCGTCACGTTTCAATTTAAAATTAATTTGTGTAAAGTAGAGAAGCACGATAGATATATAAGTACAGACAGATCTGCATTTACGGTCGATGTGAGATAACATCCCTTAATTCTCCCATCACACGGAGCGTGTCAGGAGCTGAGCAGTAGAGAGAGAGAGAGAGACGGACATAGACAGGGCCTGAGGCAGGATATAATCAAATTCTGATACCATGTCAAATTATAACCGAAAATCAATTAATGTAAGGTGGAGAGGTTCAATAAGTATATAAGCACAGATAGATCCTCACTCACCATCAGTGCCTGATAACATCTCTTAACACAAATAATGCGGGATTCAGATTGTCTTTTTGACTAACTTGTGTAACAGATGAACGTGAGAATATTTATTATGCCTGGAACGTTCATTTGAAAAATGGGTGGTCTAAATCTATTTTCATTAAAAGGCAAAAAAGTAAAAAACTAAACAAATAAATAAAATTAACTTTTTTCAATTTTTGCATCTAACAAATCTACATCGTGTAGATCTAAGTCAACGGTTGAAATCCGATAAATTGTACCTCCTATTAAGATCTATGGACATGAGACTAGAGTTATTTGTAAATCTATACTCTTTCCAAGTTTTTCTTAGGAAAATATACCATTTTCTTAAATATAAGAAAATTGTATATCTGGTCCACCAATCAAATAAACTAATGCATTCTCTTTTTTTCCTAATTATCTATATTCTTTTCTCAATGCACATATCAAATCAATCTAATCATCCATTCTTCTTCTTCTTCTTATTCTCTCTTATTCAGCGGAGATCCTTCTCCTTCTCTTCTTCTTCTTCTTCTCCTTCTTCTCCCCCTCCTCCTCCTTCTTCTTTTTCTTCTTCAGCGAGACCCTATGATTTTTCAGTGAGACAATGACCCATTTTTCTTCTTCTTTTTCAGCAAGATCATTTTTCTTCTTTAGCGAGACCCATTCTTCTTTATCTTTTTTAGTGAAACTTATTCTTCTTCTTCTTCTTCTTCAGCAAGACAGTCCCATTCTCCTATTTTTTTACGCAGAAAATTACTCAAGTAATTATTTGATTGCTTACTAACTACTTGAACCATTCAAGTAGTCACATGGTGTCTGAGTTACTGACTGGCAAAAAAAACTACTTGAATGGTTCAAGTAGTCATAAACAATGAACTCTTCAAGTAGTCATACGGTGCCTGAGTTGTTGAATGATAAAAAAACTACTAAAGAGTTCAAGTAGTCATAAACAACTACTTGAACCCTTCAAGTAGTAACCTGGTGTCTGAGTTGTTGACTAAAAAATAAGTACTACTTGAAGCGTTCAAGTAATTACCTGATTATTTACTGGCAGAATAAAAATAACTACTTGAAGAGTTTATGTAGTCATAATAACTACTTGAATCCTTCAAGTAGTCACCTGGTGTCTGGATTGCTGATTGGCAAAAAACAACAACAACTACTTGAACCCTTCAAGTAATTACCCGATTGAAGGGTTCAAATAGTCATAAACAACTACTTGAATCCATCAAGTAGTCACCTTAGTCTGAGTTGCTAACTGAAAAAAACTATTACTTGAAGGGTTCAAGTAATTACCCGATTGCTTATTGACAGAATAAAAGAACTACTTGAAGGGTTCAAGTAGTTATGGATAACTACTTGAAGGGTTCAAGTAGTTATGGATAACTACTTGAAGGGTTCAAGTAGTTATAGACAACTACTTGAAGAGTTCAAGTAGTCACTATTAAGAAGAGATGATGAAGAAGTAGATTACAAGTGGTTGAATTGATTTGCCTCAACAGTTGTCTACGTTTGGATCCGAAAAATAATTGAGGGACAATGAAATTAATTGAAATAAATAATAGGAATGCTTAGAGTATATTCCGGAGTCCTTTGGACTAGTGCTATTTTATGTGCTTAGAAGCGCAGATCTTCAATTTAATATTAAGGGTTCGTTTTGGGAGTACAGTTGTAATTTAAAATGCATTTAACATTTGAAAAAATAATTTAGCTAATATTTTTTTAACAAGTATTTGATGTGATATGTGCTATTTGAGGAAATACTTGCAGCTATAGATGAATGATTAGCAAAATACTTATTAAGTGTATTAATTTAGAATGATTTTGGTAGTATTTTTATTTTATTACTAAAAGAGTTTGGAACTTTTTTTTACAAGAGAAATGGTCTTTACTGAGTTCAAGACAAATGCACTCTACTTAGTGAGTGATTAGAATTAGGCCTGAATTCTCGTTGACCTATATGGGTTAATATACTCTTTGTATATGTATACAGTTTGATATCGGTTAATACATATTTATTATAAAAAAAAACTACACCACCGACAATTTTTAATACAATAATTTCTCAAATGCATTTTCAATTCCACTTTCAACGAAAAAAGTTGAAGTAAAAATGGTTGCCGCCTTCCATGGGATATTTCCAAAATAGAAAGTAATGCTATTATCTTTTTTATCAAAGTTACATTTTAAATTTTAAAGAAAATGGATAAATATATAACTCGAATTCACGATTTTTAAAATATGAGTGTGAGAGTTTAACTAACTGTATCAATCAAATTTGTCAAAAGTATTTATATTATATAGTACAAATAAAAAAACATAAAGACATCTATAATTTTGGACTTCAAATGGTAATAAATTTTTATTACAATTTCCCCGTACTCCATCTTATTCCCCACAAAACCTAATGAAACATAAAAATAAAAATAAAAACTACAAATGACAAATACCCAAAAGCTAAAACAAAAAAATTGAACAAAATCATTACATACAATTTTTATAAAAAAGAAGAAAAGAAAAACAGCAAATGAAAACTCTTCTCCTTTTAAATCCTAAAGCTGTTTCTTCCTCAACCTTAACATTTACTATAAATAGTTTACTTGAGACATCACTTGGGATTTTCCCAAATAGGCAGCAAGACAAGAACTTTTCTGCCTAACACACTTTTTTTATTTCCTCTCTTTTTTTGTAGTGAGCTAAAAATATACTAATTGCAACGAATATTAATGTCTCACATGAAGAATATATTGTTACAGAGGAAAGAAAGAGAAGAAAACCACATTAGGAGCTCGGGATTATGGTGCCGATGTAGCCGAATCCGGCGATGAAGAAGGTGATGGTCTGAAGAAATAGGTAGACGAAGTAGTTGTTCTTTCCGTGCACGACGTCGTAGCATCCGCATAGAAAGAGGAACACTCCGAATCCCAGCTCCAGCATATGAATCCTGTTCATGTTTCATCGGCATTATAAAATATTATATTGCTTTTACGTAAAAATATCGAGAAAATATTATGAAAATAAAAAAATGGGATTTTGAAGTTTACATGCCAATTCCGACAATGAAGTTGAGTGGAGAATAGGTGAAACTAAATCTTGTCTCTTTGCAACACAAACACGAAAGGAATCAATGATAGAGACACTTATTTTTTCAGAATTATGGTTTTCTTACCTAATTGATTAATTGTTTTTCTACTCTAAAATGCATGTGGTAGGCTGTGTTGCCATTGTGTAGAAAAAAACATAACAGGAGTTTTAATTGCATCCGTGAACTGCGTTTCGTGAGAAATTGTAGAAAAACTTTGAGTTTCTTACTGTTCTACTGGATTTACACTATGATGCAATGGGGAGTGTCTGTGGTACCGGCCAATATGATGTCGTGGATACCTCAGATGTGTGTGTGAAGTACTTTAAATATGTATTAAGAGTATTTTAAAGGTTAACAAATTTGAAGTATCCTCACCTAATTTAAGGTACTCCAGTACCATACCATCCCGGTTACACAGCATTTCCCAAATGCAAAATAAATAATATAGAGGCGATTGAGATAGTGGGATAAATATATACCTGTCTCCGAATTTCAATCTGAATCTTATTTTGGGAACTTTGGCGTTTGTTTTGTTCTTAGCAGCATCAGCTGCTTTATTCTTAAGAGCATCTCCAAGTTTTTCTGTAACAACCCATTCATTTACTCTCCCTGCTTCTAGCAAACCGATTAACGTCGCCTTTGTCCGGTGTAAAGACATCACATTCTCGAACAGGATCCAGTAGAACAGAAGGTGAATTGACCTGTAAATAATTTTCTAATCAGATTAAGAACAGAAGGTGGTTTTGATTTTGTTTCAAGTGTGTTGTGATTTGTCAAAAGTATTTAATAGAGCAAACCTTGGAGTTCCGACTGAATTAAGGATGGTGATTATGCATGGAATATATACGGCTCCCCATATCGGAACGTAAACTTCAGGGACCAAAATGGTAAGCGGAAGCACGACGCAGTAAAATGTGAAAGTGACCCAATGAGCTATGATCTTCCTGACGAAGAAGAAACTGTAAATCACGTACACTTTCTTCCACAACGTCACTTTCTGCACCCAACATCATATATATTTCGTGTAAGAAATGATTTCAGAATGAAAATCGTTACTTAGCAATATCATGATGTTCATCACTACTATGAGTTGGTAGTACAAAACATCTCAATACTCAAGTTTAACAAGTAAACATATAAGAAACTTTGGTTGGAGGTTTTCGTATTCCGATATACTGATAACCATAATATACTGATAACCATAATATACTGATAACCATAATATACTGAACATGTGCTCTCATCAATATTCTTGGATTACCATAATATACTGAACATGTGCTCTCATCAATATTCTTATAATCCAAGGTAAAATGGGAAAGTTGCAAACAAACCTATAACAGTCCATGCAACAGTAACCTATCATACGAAACGACCCAACGTAGAAACTAACCTTATTTCTTATAATCTCCATCACCATTTTCCGGAACAGATTAGCAGGACCGCAAGACCATCGGTGCTGCTGGAAACGGAAGGCGTTGAAGGTACTAGGAAGTTCACTTTTCACCTATAACAAAGTCGATTAATTTTGATGTAATTGTAAGCACTTTATTTACAACATAAAAATTATGAACTATACTACATTAATTAGTACATTCTCTTTAAAAATGATCATATAGACTAAAGATATATACCTGGAGATCACCAAGGTAAACAAATTTCCAGCCCCTGAGACTGGCACGGACCGCAAGATCCATATCCTCGACCGTCGTCCGGTCCTTCCAACCTCCTGCCTCGTTAATCGCAGCTATTCTCCATACGCCAGCCGTTCCTACAAGTAGGTTAACATACGGGTTTAAAACTCTTGATTTAATAATGAAAATTAAAGTCTTGCTCTAATACAGAATTAGAATAGTTAATTAGTGTCGCCTACGGGAGATCACTCGAACACATGTAAAAAAAATTAACGTGATAGTGAGTTGAATGGAAATAGGTTATTTACCATTGAAGCCAAAGAATGCGTGTGTAGATGATCCAACTTCTTGCTCAACAGTGAAGTGGTAATCCAATGACATCTCTTGCATTCTTGTTAGTAAGCATTCATCTGCATTCACTGCAAAAAAATCATCCATGAAAAAGAAGAAAGAATCAAATTAGTACCACGTTATTTTACCCCCCAATTTCGATTTATTTACTAATGAATTCACCATCAAATAAAAGAATTTTGATCCTAGATTAGTAATTTAATTTTTAATCATAGGCAAATATCTAGATTAGTTATTTAATTTTTAATCATCCAAATATTGTTTTTATCTAACACACAACATAAGAGAAAGAAAATAATTAAATATAAGACTGATAAGCTCGTCATATTTCTTAAAATTCTATATTTCTAATATTTTTGGGGAGTTTTTTTTATATTTATTGAATGTGAAATTCCCGTTTTGCCTCTCACGTGACTGAGACTGGATTCCTAAATCTCTGGGGAACACGACAGTCGCCCAAGTGTCGGTCATTACTATTTGGGTCCACCACAAGGCCTACTCTGGAGAAAATAAATTTTTGATAGAACGCATGTGGGGGAAGAGTCGTAAATGACAAATTTGCCCTTTAACCTTCTAGTTGACCGTTTGCCGTACAATCCGGGTCTTCCAGAAATACAGCCCATTCTAATTTCTAGTTTTTTTTCCACCTACGTGACAAAACTACCCCGGATGACCTGCAATTTCAATGCAAGAATTCGAGGAATTTATGTCATTTTAACATGTAAAATTAAAAAAAGAACTTATTTAGTTGTCATAAAATGAGAAATTTGTAGGGATCAAACTCGGAACACAGGGTGATAAAATCTCACTATTTTGGTACAAAAACATTTTTTGTTTTATGAGAGAGATTACACAATTATTGAATATCAAGTAGGATAATAAAGATATTCTATTATGATCACTTAAATTAACACTTTTATCTTAAAAACTAGAATGAATGTGAGTAATTTTAATCAGAGAATGATAAGTTTGGTTAACTCAATTATTTAAATCTCACACTTATTCTCTTTAAAATTTATAATTTAATTTTAATAAAAAAAAAAAATCGGGATGCACTATCAATGTGGGGCCTATAAAAGGCAAGGGGACATGTGTCACAATCAGGGTAGCAAACGATGCCACCTTGAGTGAGTTTGCCCTCCCGTGATTAAAGGATTACTGCTGACCAATATTAGTGATAAGCTTCCAAATTAAATTTACTTAAAAAAATAGAAAATAAAAAAATAATATTTCAGAGAAAATCTAGTTTACTAAATTAAGAATCCATTAGGCATTTAAAATTTAACAAAAATTTATAGATTAAAATCTAAATAAATTTATCCAATTTCATATTTAACAAACATTTTAATTAAATCTTACTCGATTTATTATACGATTAAGATTTATATAAATCTTAATTACTTGTCAACCATTTTTAAGAAAAAATTAATAATATTATAGGTATGGAGTCTATAAGGAAGCCTAGAGCAGCTAAATATTTGTCCAATTACTGAGTAATTTTACGTGAACCCCAACTCATGCAGCCTAGAACTAAGCCTGCCGACTAGAACAGTAAAAACTAGAAATAACTAAAAAAAAACAAAGATCAATTTAAGCCCACCGACACTTCAAAACCTTTGGTTCAAACAGGATATTTCATTAATGACAGTAATTCATTGGTCTAAACAAAGATGATTAAATAGAAAATCCTAATTATCAGCTCAAGTTTTAAAGAACGAAGAAAATTACCAAATCGCCAGCGAGCTTGAACGAGAGCAATGTTAGGATTAATGACCAAGAAAGGGATGGCTCGCCGGAGAAAATCAGGTTCAGGCCTGAAATCAGCGTCGAAAATGGCTACGTATTCGCAGTGTTTAACGTAGCTTCGTTTTAGTCCTTCTTTCAGAGCTCCCGCCTTGTAACCTGTCCTGTTTTCTCTTATTTGGTACGTTATGTTTATGCCTTTGCTTGCCCATCTTTGACACTCTGTCTCCACCATTTGCTGCATTTTCATTTTCAATCAGCAATGAATTAATGGGTTTGTTTGTTTGGTGGGAAAATGCTGGGAGAAAGTGAAAGTAACTAAGGAAGATGAACCCAGATCAGAAAAAGATGGGTTTCTTTGTCAGAATCAATGGTGGATACTCCTGAGTAGATTTGTCGGAAACGGTGAAAGATTAATCTGGGAAGGCGAGATTAGGATGATGACTTGAGTACCTTGATAGTAGGGTCAGTTGAATCATCGAGTACTTGGATAACAAGCCGATCGGACGGCCATGAAAGTCCACATGCTGCTCCGATGGAGATCTTGTAAACCTGACCAAAGAACAGTCATAAAAAACATAAATTATCAGACTTTAACACTTCCACAAGAAACCTAGATGAGAAAATGAGACCAAAAGATTGAAGACAATCAAATTACAAGCAAACCAAAACGTGAGAGAGAGAGAGAGGGGAGGGGGGACCTCTTTTTCATTGAACATTGGGATTTGAACAAGAACCACAGGGAAATTAGAGCTACCCAATTCCAAATCCTCCTTGATAGGTTCGTAATTGTATCGTTTTTCTGGTTTCTTCCAGAAGAGCTTAACGAGAATGATGACGATTCCCATGTAAACCCTCTCAAAGAAGAGCATGAGTGACATGGCTAAGCAAATGTACACTCCAAGTGTAAGCAGAGGAACTATTAATGGAGCTTTGATATTCTCCCAAAGCAGCCAAATTTGAGCTGATATATCATCTCTACCCCATGGGAACATTCCCGGTATCGGAATATTTGATGAAGTTTCAGCCATTTTTTGTTGCCTCTCCACAGAGCAGCAGAGAAAAGAAGAAGAAAAACAGGGGAGAACAGAGGAAAAAAGTGTCGGTTAGGATTTTTGTTTTGTGGACAATGAAGTGTACTGAAAGTAGCTTAGATCTTCCTTTTAGTAATAAATTTACTCAAAATCGATGGTTTTATGTAAACTCAAACAAGAAAGGGAATGCCAAATCAGATCTCTCTCCCTCTCTCTCCCCTTTCTCTCTCTAAACGAGCACAAAGTGGAGAGAAATCTCAACTTGGGAGTCTTCCAAGGCTTGGTCTCACACAATCTCTGCTACCCAATACATTTCTGAAGAAGAGTACAGTAATCAGGCAGTGAGACTGTGTGAGATAGAAAGTTGGGTTGAAGTTGGCAAATAAGAGAGAAAGAAGGACTCTATGTATACTAATTTTCAGCCTATTTGGACTTCGTATTTTCTATTCAGAATAAAATTATTTAATTTGTTGGAGAGTGGTTTTCTATCTTTAACTTCCTTTATTTAACTTAGCATAGAGAATCTTATGTAATATAATGAAATAATATTAAAGTAATTTACCAATGTAACAACTTTCACAAATCATTCAGGAAAAAAATGGTTATTTTATATCAAGTATGTACAACTTGTGAGAATTTGAGCTCCAAACTTAATTATTGGAAGCTGGAGTTGCAATTACTATATCTTTTTCTTTTCCTTTTTTGCCCACAGAATATCAGAATACACAATGTCAAATTGCTTCTAATACAAGTTATGAAGGCAAAAATACAGTGCAAGTGTCTGCAACATGGAGTTAGAAAAAAAAACAGAGTGAGAGGGAGAGAGAGATGGAGGGTAATCACAGATTAGTGGGATGGGAATGCATGTTTTAAGATTGAGGATGAGCCTTGTTTTAAGCCTAGAGCCTTGTGTTGTTAACTTAAAACAGACACTTGAATAGATTTTGTTGAAAAAGAAAAGAAAAGAAAGATTTTTGTCTCCAATTATTATTATATCTTTATGTATAGACTATGTCTCTTCATTTAAGCTCAAAAGCATGCAAATGCAATTTACTCTTTGGGATTTGTTTTACTTTATTTTTTTGTTGAGAGTCTAAGTTGGAGTGACATTTGGGGGTAACCGACACTCTCTAATCTCTTTACTTTTTCTCTCTCTCTCTCTCTCTTTCCTGGCTGCTACTTTATCTTTTCTGACTTCTAATGTTCTTTGAAGAAATTAAGGGAGGTGGCGATCACATTGTGACGGGTGTTCATCTTATCATAAAATGAACGGTTCAGTTAAAATACAAGATTATTTTCTCGATTTCTATCATGAGCAGATCTAACTTATCTGTTCTTAGGGGTTAAAGAAATAATATTTGATCTTTATTTAGCTGATTTCTGTTTTACTGACAAATTAGAAAAAAAAGTATAGATATGTACCATTCATCTTCATATTTTCATCTTGATTTCATCTATGATTTGATCAGAAAATTCATTTTTTTTTGGCTTAGAACACTTCCTTATCATCATTATTAGCATTTCTATTTATCGATATAATGAAGTCCTCAAAAGATGAAGACAGATTCTCCTTTAAACGATTAATTACAGTCAACTTAGTAATTTATCCCAATAAAACAAACAAAACTTCCATACCAATTGTCTTGTCATCGAAATTTCATATATACCCTTCTACGAACCACCACGAGAAAAACTTTGTTTTGCTAAACATAAATTGTCAGATTTTACCAATTTCAACTGTCAAATTTTAAGAGAATTTTGGTCATCCAATGCATGCTGATGTATTTTCCAAGAATAAAAGACTAAGAATTGAAGAAAAATAATTTGTTAATCAAAAGCTATATATATATATATATTGTGTGTGTGTGTGTAAGGACATTTGGCTTTCACTAGAGAAAACAAAGACTAAAGGTAGGTGCATCGGCACACCATGAGATATTCTATGTTCATCTTGTGATGAAAACAAATTTATTTGTAAGAAAAAAACCCAAAAAATGTATTCTCATAATTAATAAAAATTATATTTTATTTTGTTAAAAAAAGAAAAAAAATCAGATGAAGCTTCTATTCATGACCTAATAACAATGACATATTTCATATTTTGGGGAAGTAAGGGTACCTCCTTTCCAACTGAAACCCATTATTTATTTAACCATAGTTGGGTTCTTCAAAAAGCTTTAATGCTACTGCTAGGGAAAGGTAAAGAGAGACTCTCTTTGGTCAAAGTAAAGAACTCCTTTTATTAAAAGTTTGTAACAAAGAACCACCAACACCATTTTTTGTCATATATCATAGACTCATAATTAAAATAAGTTTTGCCAATGCCATGTGCAAACAAACGAGAGAGAGAGAGAGAGAGAGAGAGAGAGAGAGAGAGAGAGTACAAATTGGCAATATGTAATGTTGGCAACAAATTCAAGACTGGCAACATGTTCTTATAAACTGAGAAACAAAACAAAAGCAAAGAATTGCTTAGAGCAGATCTACTTGATCTAATACAAATATATTTAATGATTGATAGTTTACAATGATTTCTTGCTCAAACACAGCTCACACACATAATTTTTTTAAGTAGTTTCAAATTTTTACTAGTCGTGGCAAGTAGCCAGAATCAGCATATTCTTTTGTTTACTAGATGTTTTATTTTTCTATTCATTGACCTTTTCTACCCATTTACCATAATGATCTCCAAAATTTTCTCAGGACCCAGAAAATAAAATTTCTTTTCTAGTGGGGGTTTGGGAGGAGAAAATCCACAGCTCATTTTCACGTGCAAATTGACAAACTAAGTCAAGCAATCCGATAACACGTACTTAAAGAGCGACTTAAGAAACTACTAATACCTCCACTGACAGATCCATTTTTCATAAGCTAATCAATTTTGCCTTAAGAACATATTATACTATCTTTGGCAAAGCTAATCAATATGCAAGTTGCAACTACACTATTCTGTTGCATCAAGCTAATTGACCTCAACAAGTGATTATGACCTTACAACTTTAATAGTAAACTCCAACTGCCATCTGACATGAAGAGGTAATGAACTATTCTTCAGTTTTCAGTTTTTTTAAATGCATATGAACTATGAGGTTTACTTGTAAAAACAATTAATTAGATAAAACACTTCTTAACCACTTCCAGCAAACATTTTGTCAAGTCCTAATCTAAAACAAGAAGATCCTTAGTGAATAATATGATGAGAAGATTCTCAATAAGCTAGTAATGAAAAGAAGTGAATCACCAGTACTACCATAACACGGCTACATTTTTTCTTTTCCTGTTTCGTCTTTGTTTGAGATATAGGCAAGGACATTATTCTTTACCTATAAAAAAGATGACATTTTTCTGTAAGGAGGAGCTTTTATATATTCAATTCAACAATAACTATATCAAATACGTCATTTACCTAAAATGCTCTGAGAATACATAAATCATAAACTCGCTACATCATTGACTGCTCTCTATAGTACATCCTTATGGTATTTTACTAAACTTGCCCGGATGATAAATAGACCTCACCACAAATGACAGAACGAAAAGAGTTCCTTAGTCACCAAAATGATCTCCGACTAGCTTAAGCAAGCATCCTTTACTGAGAGGAAATGACAATTAAACCATCACAGATTTTCAGTGACATTTACCATCTCATTTGCTCGCTCAAAATGAGCAATTTCGAATGTCTTAAACCCAGATGAGGATCCGGAATTCAATATTTTCTGTCCCGGGGAGATTGATATGGTGTTTCGTAGGACACTAAGTCTAAGGTTGTTCCGAACAAAAACAAGATCGTCCACTCTTTCCACTCCAAATCTATTGACTGTTTCAGCATACTGAAAGTCGTTATCTTGCCATAATTCTTGACATAATGCAATACTAGAAACCTGACTCAAAATTTTTATGGCTAGCGTCTGCAACTCCGGTGTTTCAAAACCAAAATTCTCCCACCATGCAACTGGGTCTATTTTATCTCTACAATCAATTGCATCTTCATCTCCTAAAGACCCGTCAGCATGCAAGTAAGAGCTTAGTTGCTCTCTAAGAACTCGCCTGGCTACACTATCACTCTCATACCTTTCGAGGGTAGCTTTCCAACCCCGCATCACTGTCTTATCCTTGATTTGACCCTTCCCAAAATATATAGGGTTCAGTAAATAACCTGCTGCATGAAGAGGAGAAAAGAACACATCCCATCGGCTCTCAATCAGCTGTTCTAATTGATTTAATGCATACTCATCAATTCCCTTACTATTCAAGGCTTCAAGAGCCTGAACCCGCCAATCACAGACATCACCTACCAGAAACTTTTCAACATCTCGCACAGAAAATGATCTTAAAAAAGGCTCGCATAATTGCGAGAACAAATGAGCACTACTCCAGAAATCATTCCCTAGAATGGAAGCTTCTACACTCGCAATGTTGTCTGCAATTCTAAGCTTCCACTCCTTCCATCCTTCACTAACAACCACCTCTTGAAGTGGTTGCTTCAGCTCAAAAACTCTCTGCACAATGGCATAGGAAGGTGATAACTTAGAGAAAAGCGGATCCACATTCCCTTTCAAGTTCTGAATTAGCATACATTGAGAAGATTGATAAGTGATAATGCATTGCTCGATTTCCTTGGCACGTAATCCAACAGGTTTTATCCAATCCAATTCAGCAATTTCTTCCATCAACATGCGTATAGAATCTGTTGTGCAAGGAGACCAAAATATATGAGGAAACTTCGTCAATATGAGGGCCTCTGAATATTTATTGGCACGACCTAGATGTGAGATAATCTGAAGAACATTCATGGGTCCAACTTCAGTAATCACATCGCTTAGGACGCCAGTAAGCACGTTGTCCAACTCTTCAATATCTTCTATATGTACTGCTTTCAAGAAAATGAGTCCCCTAGGACTAGAGACGAATATACTAATGCAGAAGTATCTCAGTGTAGCATCTACACGACCAATACAGAGTACTGTGCATCCTGTACGAGGCCAAGACTCCCTAAACAAGGCCACAGATTTCTCAATCTTCCCTTTCTCTTTACTTAAGAAGGAATTGAATAGTTCTATTGAAGGGGGTTCATAACCAGGTCCAAAGGAAGCAATTGCTTTCACAATCTCACGAAAATAAGGAGAGGTGACACCAATGAGATTCAATCCATCAGCAATAAAAAATCTTGCCACTACTTCATCTACATCTTCTTTGGTGACATCACTAAGATTTTGTCGTGTAGCACGAATGCGCTTGCTCGGCTTACCAACCCCTAAACTCCTTCTCTTTCTCCGTGCAAGGCGCTCTTTATCTAGTATTTGAAGTGCTTCCCTTAAGGACCTGTCAATTTCTGGGCAGCTTTTAATCCCAGCACCTGCAAAGCCTAGAAGGTGTGCTCTCACTCGCGAGTAAGACCCGTTATATCGTATATTACAGTGATTGCACTTCCACCTTTTTGTACCGCTTCCCTTGTCAAAACCACCAAATACACTGACATGTTTCCATCCCCACTTATCCGATTCAGATGGCATACTTTTAAAACAGAGTACAGCTTTTAATCAAGGATGAACCCTGAGAACAAAATGACCATTTCAAGTAAGAAATCACACCAGTAAGATGCCGTTCGTACTTCTTAGCACTTGAAGAAAGTATAAGCATTATAAGATTTGTTATGATTGCCATCCATCTTTGCTGATAGGTAAATAGACATCATCAAGGTAATGCAAGATAGAAATATAGCAAATCAGCAAAAATCATCAGAAATACTACAGCTACAATATTCAAAATGATTTGAATTCTAGTAGCAGGGCAACTCCCTTGAAGCCGGCAGTGTTCAGGTTTAGATTGATTCCACACACTCAAAGACTAAAAGTCTAAGAATAAAGTTAAAACTACAGAAACAAGAAGCATGGAAAGCTTATAATGTTCTTTCGATGGAATAACACTTTCCATTAGTACTGCATTTGAAATTGCATAATTGGCCTCTCGATTCTCGTTTTCATTTACGTTTTTTTATCAAAGATCTCTAAACAATGCCAAAGCATTTCATAAGCTGCACATGATCAACACACACTCTCTCTCTCTATCTAACTCCACCTCAGTTAACTAAACGGCACCTCTAACCTCTATATATCCTACATTTCTCAGGTTGTTCACCCACTCTTTGAAAGATTCATCTCATACAGAAATTTCCCACATTTCAAAAGCAATTATTCTA
Organism: Datisca glomerata; assembly: GCA_003255025.1. Classification (NCBI taxonomy): domain Eukaryota; kingdom Viridiplantae; phylum Streptophyta; class Magnoliopsida; order Cucurbitales; family Datiscaceae; genus Datisca; species Datisca glomerata. The sequence continues at coordinate 1,250,227 of QANY01009141.1, read as the reverse complement.
CTCTTCAAAAAAAAGAGAGAACATCAGAGAGAGAGAGAGAGAGAGAGAGAGAGAGAGAGAGAGAGTGGCAAATGAGAAGCTACTAGCACATGAGAAAGAAAATGACGAGATCAATACGAAGCCTGTGAGAAATCTAAGGAAAATTCAGAGAGCTGTCTAACAATAACATTACTTACGAAGAGAGGAAGCTTATTTGGCTTTTTGGCGCAGTCGATTCTTGTTTAAAGAAAAAAACCAGCCGTTTCTTTGAAGGGTTTCTTCTCTTGGATGAAACCAGAAACACTACCAGACAGAGAGAGAACCCGTTTCTTTACGCTTCCGTTTCTTCTTCTTTATTTTTAGAAACACTCCTTTAATTTGACATTTGACCCCTCGTTCATGTTTGTTCATGTCTGTCTGAATGGATACGATATATCGATCCCGGGATAAGCCTCCCTCCCCCAACCCTAATAAAACACTCCTTTAATTTGACATTTGACACCTCGTTGATGCTTGTATGAATGGATACAATATATTAATCCTGGGATAAGGCCCTCATCCCTCCCTCCCAACCCTAATAAAAAAGCTCTTATCCAAATAAAACGGATTCTCTGTTGTTAGCTCGATAGCTCGAGATAAGCCCCCTCTTAAATAAAAAAACCCTTCTCCTTGAGGAGGTCATCATGTCAATGAACAAGATCTTATATTGCATATCTTGAATGGCTTAGGTGCTGAGTTTGACCTTGTGGTTGTCAATTTAACTTTAAGATTTGAAGAATTAACCATTGAAGAAGTTCAGGCATTCTTGATGGTTCATGAAAGTAGGTTGGAAAGACAGTTGGTTTCTATAATAAATCAAGTCAAGATGAGTGTGAATATGACTACAACATCAAATGCACCAAGAAAGAATTATCAGCAAGGTGGAAATAGGTTTCAAGTCAAGGTAAAGGAAACCAAAACTCGAATCAACTCTCCAATCAAGGTAGAGGTTTCAATGGAAGAGGCAATGGTAGAAGAAGAGGAAATGGCAGGATTATATGTCAGGTTTGTGCTAAACCTGGACATACAACAACTGTTTGTTATTATAGATATGAGAAAATTCTTAACAATGGAACTCAGACTCAACCTCATTTTGGAAACAACCCACCTGCAGCATTTATGACAGCAACACCTTCATCCTTTATGGCTTCTCCTTCTGCATATATGGAGTCACCTGATTCAATTAATGATTGTGCTTGGCATGCTATAGTACGATGACAAATCACTGCACTTCTGAGCTTGGAAATATGTCTATGGCTCAAGAATATAGTGGCAAGGAAAGACTTGCAGTTGGAAATGGTAAAACTCTGACTATTACTCATATTGGGCATGCTTTCTTACCTGCCAAAAAAATGCCCTTAAACTTAATTACCTTTTGAGAGTTCCAGACATTAAAAAGAATCTTATTAGTGTTTCAAAACTCACTAATGATAATGACATCTTTATAGAATTCCATGCTAACTCTTGTCTTGTGAATGACTCAATCAAGGGAACACTTCTTTTGCAAGGGATTCTTAGAGATAAGTTGTACCTGCTTACATATCCTGGCTCCAATGGTTTTAGAGGTCCTTTAGCCTCTACTTCCAATTTGAAACTTTGTCAAACTTCTTCTGATGTATCTTTTGAGCCTGCTACACAAGTCTGCAATCCTAATAATAAGCCCGTTTCTAGTTTAGACAGTTTAAATAGAATTGTTTATAATGTTAATCATCTTTGTAGGAATTCTGTAACTCAAGTTGTACCTTATTTCAATGATAATCTCAATAAAAGACTCAATTTTCTTCCTGTGAGTTACATTTCTTCTCCTAGTAATACTATTTCTAATCTGCCTAAAAGCTGTTAAAGCTGGTAATACTATCAATTTTCTGCATAAAAGTTAACTCCTGCACAAATCAATATCAAACCTTCAATTTTCTATACTAATGTTACTAATGATGTGGATGTATGGCACATGAAGTTAGGTCACCATTCTCACAAAGTTCTTAGCAAAGTCTTACAAATCAACAACCTTTCTCAACCTAAACATAAAATGAATTTTGCATTGCTTGCCAAAAGGGTAAAAGTCATGTTCTGCCATTTTCTTTATCTCAAACTAGAACTAAACAACCCCTTGAGCTTGTGCACACTGATCTGTGAGGGCCATCTCCTGTGTTCATCCACTGAAGGCTTTAGATATTATACTAATTTCTTGGATGGCTTTAGTAGATTTTTCTGGATTTTTCCTCTCAAAACCAAATCTGAGGCTCTTCAAACCTTTGTTATCTTTAAAAAAATTATTGAAAAGCAACTTGACTTTAGTATTAAAATCATTCAGTCAGATTGGGGTGGGGAGTTCAGACATTTTCTTAGCTTTCTTCAATCACATGGTATCCAATTTAGGCATCCTTGTCCCCATACACATCAACATAATGGGAAAATTGACAGAAAACACACACATCTTGTAGAAACTGGCCTAATCCTTATTGCTCAAGCTTAAATCCCTTTGAAATACTAGTGGGAAAGTTTTCGTACATCTGTTTATCTCATTAATAGATTACATACACCAGTTTTGAACTTCAAATCTCCTTTTCAGCAGCTTTTCAACATTATACCGGATTACATGTCTTTGAAACCTTTTGGTTGTGCCTGTTTTTCACACATTAGACCTTATAACACTCATAAATTTAACTTTCATACTGATTTGTGTATCTTTATTTGGTATTCATCTAGCCATCAGGGATATAAATGTCTTCATAAATCTGAAAGAATTTATATTTCTAGAAATGTGATCTTTCATGAGAAAAGTTTTCCCTACTCTACCGTTTTTGTCAACTCAGACAAAGCTGCTTCTATTCCTTTCTTGTCTACCATTCAAACTATTTTTGTTCCTACAAGCATCTCTTCACAGGATCATGTTAGTATAATGCACTCATCTCAGAGTTCACCTCAGGTAATCCTTTCCTCAGTCTTCACTTGATATGAGAAGTATTGATATTCCTAATTCTATAATTCATGTTTTGAACATTAATACTGACATGAAATGTCACTAATGTAAATGTTCATGCTCATTTATCTGCTTAGTTTCCCTCTATTGCAGAAAACCTTGTTATAGACCTACCTATTGAGATTAATTAACCCAGACCAACTCAACCTAGCCAACAAAGTCCTATAATTCAGTCTAGCCATCTTATGATTACCAGATCTAAACATGGTATATTCAAACCTAAAGCCTTTTCTGCTACAAAACATCCCTTACCTCTAGATTCCATTCCCACCGATCCAAAATCTATCAAGCATGCTTTGAGTGATCCCAATCGGTATCAAGCCATGATTAAAGAATAAATACTCTTTTAAAGAATAAGACGTGGGAATTAGTTCCGAGACAACAAGATATGTCTATTTTTTTGTAACAAATGGGTCTTAAGGTAAAAATTAATGCTGATGAGAGTGTTCAAAGGTATAAAGAAAGATTCGTAGCAAAAGGTTTCCACCAAACACCGGGGATTGATTATAGTGAGACCTTCACTCCTGTAATTAAGCCCACAACAGTTCGAGTTATTTTGCATCTTGCTCTAGTTCATAATTGAGATGTGAGGTAGTTGGATGTAAATAATGTATTTCTTAATGGAATGATTGAAGATGCTGTTTTTATGATTCAACTAGAAGGATTTGTGGATAGTTCAAGACCTCAAACATGTTTGTAGACTAAAGAGGGTTTTGTATGTATTAAAACAAGCTCATAGAGCTTGGTATGATAGGCTGAAATCAACCTTGATTGGCTGGGGATTTGTAAATTCCAAATCTGACACTTCACTATTTTTCTGCAAAAAGGGAAAATAAGTTTTTTTTTATACTTGTGCATGTTGATGACATACTTGTTACTGGTAGTAACAGGAAACAAATTCAATCTTTCATACAAACTGTGATAAGACTTTCTCTCTAAATGATCTTGGCTCTATACATTATTTTTTGGGGATTGAGGTTCTAAGGAACAAATATGGCTTTCATCTTACTAAAAAAGGTACATTATTGATTTGCTAAAGAGAATTCACATGGAAGGAGCTAAACCTTCTTCTTCTCCTGCTTGTTCCTCTGTCAAGTTGAGCTTGAATAAAGGAGAACCTTTAGCTGATGTTACTTTATACAGAAAGACAATCGGTGCACTTCAGTATTTATCAATCACACGACCAGATATTGACTTTATTGTCAATAAATTGAGTCAATTTATGCGTAAACCTAGTGAGCTACATTGGTAGGCTTGTAAAAGAGTATTGATGTATTTAAAAGGGTCTCTTGATGAAGGTTTGTCTCTGAAAACCTCTACTTCTCTGCATATTCAAGCTTTTTCAGATTCAGATTGGGCAGGGGATTCTGATGACAAAAAGTCTACTGGAGCTTATCTTATTTATCTAGGTGGAAATTTGGTTTCTTGGTCTTCTAAGAAGCATAAGGTAGTTTCCAGATCGAGTATAGAGAGTGAGTACATGTCTCTTGCAAATACTGCAGTTGAGATACAATGGTTCTGCAATTTGTTGATTGAACTTAGTTTTTCCTCTGTCTTCAAACCTGTAACCAGGTATGATAATGTCAGTGCTCTTGCATTGGCTTCAAACCCTGTTCTACATGCTATAACAAAGCAAATAGAGTTGGACATGCATTTTGTTCGTGACAAAGTTATGCAGGGGTCTTTGGCAATGATGTTTGTACCTTCTAATGACCAACTTGCTGATTAGTTGACTAAACCATTATCTATTGCTCGATTCAAATACCTGAAGAACAACCTTAATGTGGTGTTTCACCCCCTTAAACTTGAGAGGGGGGGGATAATAAGCTACTGGGTCCTAACTAGATATAGCTAGGTTTGTTAGTTAGCCAACTGTTCTATTAGTTGGTTTAAGTGTGTTTGGCTACTATTTTATGATGTATTTTGTTCTGGATTTGCTTAGCCTCTGTGTAAGATCTTTTTACAATACAATGGCGTAACCCCTTACATCTAGTTAGTATTGGTGTAAGTAGGCTTTGCAAGTATTGTTCAAGATTCATCTTCTTCTCTCCTTTCTGTTTCTCTATTCTTGAACTTCAGTCAATAACCTACCTTAGCCTACTAGTTTTATCAAGATCTTTACAAACCTTAATATCACTGAGGAAGTGTGGATAAACCAACAACTACCACATGTAATGGATTAAGGAAATATAATAGCATTCTAGTTAATATTTAACTGTTATGTCAACGATAAGTACTACATTTTTTGTATTAGAGCTTGCTCACAAGTTTGATTCTTAAAGAACGATGTTGACTGACAGACAAGTCATAATCACATCGCACACGCAAATGATAGTCTAAATGAGAAAATAAAGTTGATTCTAACATCCTTGTATGTCCATTTCCAAGTACAACTGCATCCTTTCTATCGAATGGAAATCCTCTTCTGTTCTAAGAACAAAAGAAAGTTATGTTAAAATCAAATCCATCCGATCTGAAAATGGACAAACCTTATCTAATTTAGGGAAAAGTAAACAAAACAAATAAAAAAGGACCATTCATTCTCAGATTTCTTAATAAATACCAACATTAAAAACGTTTCGAAAATAGATTTATTTTCTTCGTACTTCAATCTTTCAAAAATACATTTTCTTTTATAACATATATCAACTCTCTTCACTACCTGTTTAATCAGTGATCACAATCCTTAAATTTATTTTACAAGCACATTGTGATTTGATCTTCATTTAACATTTGAGCCACTTAAACTTGAGAATGCGTTGAATGTTAAATGTGTTGAGGTAATATTAGACATCATAACGCTGTATTTGATTCCTTATTTGCTTCATATATATGTTGATATGCATTTGTGAAAACCTCTTATCTGGAGACAACACAAATATGCCACTGATCTAAATGAAACAAATGAATGCATGTTTGCATAACACAAGATGGGTGAATTTGGCAGCGATTGCAAATTTACTTACCTGTGAGTTTTTTATAAAATCAATACACTACAATCCAGTCGAGATATTTATAGAACAAATGAATGTGGATTTTCTCGATCTCCTTGTGTTTTAAACTAATTAATGGAGATCCTGGAAAATTTTGAAAGGATGAAGGAAAGACGAATATTTTTGTCATTCCATATCATCTAAGTGTCCAAACAGTTCTTTCCAGTGGGATGAAGCTTCTTCTGGTGTTCTGAAAGTCCAGATGTGAGGTTTGGCCTTCTCACGGCTTTCAAGAATCTCCTGCATTAAAAGAAACCCAACTTGTCTCTTTAAGGATGACAAAAATGATGTCTCAAATGGAAATATAAGCATTGAATCCTGGCAAATTGATCAAATTCATATATGAAAAATGTATATCGGACCATAAAACCTCCTTGGAGAATTTATGTTCTTTCAGAGCGACAATCCAATAATAAAAGTTGATGAGCCGGAAATTAAAAGGTAAAAAAAAGTGAAATTCATATTCTTTGAACAAATAATTATGGAACTGTGTAACATAATGACAATTAATTAGACTTTAGAAGGCATAACATAGAGTGATAAGCCCATGTTAGGTTTACTTATTATAGAAGGAAGAATAAGTTAATATGGTAAACCGGTTTATTTTAGGTGTTTATGTGTCCTATGTCCTTTCACTCTTGTATTATTTATCTATTATATCTGAAATGTTTAAATAAGACTAGAAGTCATATTTGAGGGTGTTGAGAAAATTATTGAGCTAGGCTCTTGTGGAGAGATTAAATCTCTCGAAAGTTTGGGATGGGAGAGAACAAACCTCTCGAAAGCTTGTACCTCTGTATCGGTTTTCTATCTTTCTAATAAAAATTCTAAGATGAATTCTTGGGAATTGTTTTGGTTATTGATAAGAAGCTTCTACCTAAGAAAAGTCTTATCATACAGCAGATACCAGATTTAGAAAAAAAACATTTAACCAGCCGTTTACAATGTTAAAAACTAACCTGAACTTCAGACGATCGTTTTGTCTTCAAACTTAAACAGTCAACAAGAGCTGTCCATTTTCCGGCACAATTATCAAAAACTCCAAGCCTATAGTACTGCTGCATCTGATGAACTGGAGCTGCCAAGACATAGAAAGCCAACAATCAATGAAAGACATCATACTGGACATCTGACGACACTATAATGACTGGTCGAGTTGCTACATCAATAATTTGAATAACTATAATTTCACCAACCATGTGGGTTAGACAGGTAAAGTGCAAGCATTGCAATTGAAATTATTGAATCTAACAGGAAATAGTAAAATGCATTAAACGGAGAAGCAGATGAACAGAAGACGTAGTAGTAAATGTTGGAATGTTGTTCCATATCATCTAAACTTGTCCATTTTGTATTAGTTAAAAGACTCTAGTATCCCTCTCCTTAACACCTAAGCTTTAAGGAGTGATCGGGTTGGATTATTCAAATTGATATCAGAACTTGGTTGGGCCATTGTTTGTGAGGCTTTAGTTCGATTCTTTCACTGCTTAGTTCGGATTGTTTGGTATACTGCTTAGTTCGGCTACCGTGTTGTGGTCTAGAAATGTGTATTGGAATGTTGTCCCACATTGCCTAGGCTTGCATGTGCTAGTTATAAGGCTCTAGTACCCCTCTCCTTAACACCTAGATTTTAAGGAGTGATCGGATTTAGTTTTTGAACTACAAACAATGGTCCAAAGAAATGAGGGAAATTTCTTCTATTCTTTTAGATCAAGACACTGAAGTCGACTCCTATATTTATCTTCACCCAGTGTATTACCTTGTCAATCTCCAAAGAAAGACATCCTTTCCTCGCAACATTCAAACTATTATTAATATGCTCCCAAAGTCCCATGTCCTAACGACTACAATGTCAGGGTCATGGCTTAGCAAATGCCATGAATACATGCAATAATTGTACTGACTCTTCAATATTTTTTTTGGTTGGCCAAAAGAATGTTACCAAGTCATTCAAAATATTTTCCATGGACTCACACACATCACATGTTGGTTATTTTAGCTCATTATGTATGGCGTTATCCTAATTCAAACACAAAGGTTAAGAGATAGTAATGATTTCATCAAATAATATGTTTCATCAGCAAATCCTGCGTAGAACATTGTAAATCATCTATACAGGAGTTGCATGATTAAACAGTACAGCGGCGATTAAAATCATATAAGTAGAAGCATTGATTTCATTCGCCACTTGGCACACAGGAGTTGCACGATTACACAGTACATCAGTTTAACCTTGATTCTATCTAATTTAAATTATACAGCAAAAACGAAATTAAAAACCCAAAAAATTAAAATAAAAAATGGTGATAAAGCAATTAAATAAGGGGAAGAAAGAAAAGGGATAATAGGCACATACAATAACAAAACCACAGAGCATCAAAACAGGTGGTACAAGACAAGCGCCTCCCAAGACCTGTGGTCTCGGCCTCCTCTGTTTTCATTTTTTTCCTACTTGTCCTGCTCTCTCTGTAAAATTGAAGAACCAGGAATAGTAAGGCGAGAGTTGCTGTAATCAATCTAAACGGAAGCACCTTGTCGAAGGTGTGATGCAACAACGTATCAGTTCAATTGACCCGCTACTGCTAGCGATTAGTCACGAAGATCAACATCACTGGGGGTTCATTCAACGATAGCAACAGAACCCACTATACTTTAATGTTCTAATTTTCATCAGAGGAGAGAAGGAAAAGAAATGTATAAGGCAGGTTTCTTCAGTTTGATTTTTTCTCAATGGAAACGTTAGTTTCTTAACTTAAAAACATCTCTGAAAGTCAAAAGGATCTTCTGATGTCCAAAGTAAAACCAATATAACCACCTACCGAAAAGGACATCAGAACATATGTCACTTATATTCAATGACCAGGATTCATGAATTTACATAACAACACTGATCGTAGATTCAAAAATTTCAATAGAAATGTAAATTAAGTCGGGCAGGCATCTATAAAATACTACGACAATCGCATTCAGGGGTGGAGCCAGGAAATTTGTTATGTGGGATCACTTTTTTTATGATATATTATATTTTTAACGGTATATTTTGTACATTGTACGGTATGATTTTTCATTATATATTTTAAGTTATTTTTATGGTATATATTTTAGGTCGAAAAGGAGAGACTAAGAGAGTCAGAAAGAGATAGAACAAGAGAGATCGGAAACCAAAATCGATAATCAAACAAATTTACAAGAACAATCAACAATTATAGGTGAAAATATCCATAGTTTCAGGCAAAAAAGATGCATCAAAGGACACTAAAACTTCATAACTCTGCAAAACCCAACTTCAAATTCGACAAAAATGAATAACTACATATGAAAACCTCAGAACCAGAGAACCAGAAAACTCAACATGATAACTTCGCATGATAAAATTTGAAACCCAGAAACATATAGAACAACAAGAACACCCAAACCAAACAAATAGTCAATCCAAATCAGAATCGCATAATACACAACAGACAGAGCAATCCATCAGACTAATAAATCTCAAGAATACAGATCTCAGATCTGAATTTGCAACAGAATACATATCAAAATCCATATCAGAATCGCATAGAAAACTTAGTTTTAGAATTTGCAACAGCAATCAACAAAATACATATCAATATACATAGCAAAAATTCGCATTGTAGCTCCTAATGAACATATGAATTGGGCAGGAAAGCCTACCATACTTTTTTGTTTTTGTTAAAAAATTACAGAATTATTTAAATAATTATCTATCATCTTATGAAACCCCAACCAAATTTATGCATAGACCCTAATTATAGAGCCGAAGTTTCGAAAGATACTAAGACAACTGAGAGAGAGACCCCAACCAAATTTATGCATAGACCCTAATTATAGAGCCGAAGTTTCGAGAGAGAGAGAGAGAGAGAGAGAGAGAGAGAGAGAGAGAGAGAGAGAGAGAGAGGATGTTACCGTTCAGTTCAGGCCTCAGGGACGGAGATCCCTGAAATTATTCAACTTGAGACCGGAAAGAGAGTAAAGGGAGGGAAATGGCGCTGGAGCCGGAGGCGCGGGATCGTACTGGCTAATTTTCTATGTCATTTAGCTTCAGTCGTAATTTTACCGCGAGTCAAGTTCTAAACTTGCAAAACCAGTTTTGAGAAATTGCTGTGGAAGACCCCTGGAAGACAAAGATGAAAGATGAAGTTAGCAGCCTTGATTTTTTTAAATGATGTTTTTTAGGAGAAATTAAAGTTATTTCGCGTTATAGTCTAGTTTTCTAATGATTCCCTTTCTCTTATATGTTTTGAGATTTTATTACACCTGTAAGATCTTACTCATACTCGTTGAATCTTTTATCAGGTGTGAAATCTTTCACTTCATCCATTTCTCTCAACTATTTCATCCTCTAATCTTTCAGTCGCCAAATCAATCGCAGTCGCGTGGTCTTTTCTCGTGACTCAAATATCTTCCTTCTTGTCCTTGCGCGGGGATCTCCTCATTGCTTCTCACTTGACCATTTCCGTCCACGTGGCATGGTGTAAGTTTTATGCATGTTCATTTTCCCCCATTACATTCAACAAATTTCAATTCATTGAAGTGTAATGAATGCACTTTGCGTATGTCTTGACAGGGGATTGGAAGCTTCTTCATATTTCATCTTTTTACTCCTGCAAACATCAATAATTCGCACAAAAAATAGATACATTAGATTATAAAAACGTATACCATCATCGCCTTATCTGACGCATTTCTTGGGAACGTCATTGTGTCACTAGTCCGCGTCGTTCCTCCTTCACGTACTCGGTTCTCGGTGTAAATCGTGCATTTTCAGAAACACGCTCATAGTTATTACGAGCGTCGTTTCGCCTCCCCGCTCTCGGGTGGTGTGAGTTTTCAAGGCACGTCTCCTTCTCTTTCCGACTATCATTTCATCATTTGCCTGTCTCGAATGATGGCTAACGGAGTGTGCCCTATGCGCCTGCTGCACTTCCACGCCTTTTCTTTTTAGAATTGATAGTGTTTCGTTTTTTTTTCAAATCCGTAAATTGAATTTCATTCCCTTTTCACGTTCGTAAAGTCTTTTTAAAGTCTTTGTCTTCCTCATTTCACTTCTGCACACACTCCTTCCCCTGTAAGTCTAATTTCTTTTCCTCCATTTTTTTTCATTTTCCGTTCCTTTCTTCTTCTCGGGAGTTTCTTTGTCAATTATTGGAGAGACATAGTTTAAGGTCACTTTTCCATTAGTTAGGAAGCAGGACGAATTCAACCGCTCTATGGACCGTTATAAAGACGTCGTCCTCTCGGATGTCGTTTGCAGTTTTGGGGAGGGTTACCTAGGTATTTCCCCTGCAATCCCCAATATCAAATCACCCTGGACCCTATGTATATAGATTTAGGATTAAAACTCCCATTCTCCCCCTATTTCGAGAATTTTTTGGCACTTTCTATCTCACCCCCTCCCAATACACTCCTAACATATACATAATTCTTTTAGGGATAGAAGCTTTACATAAGAGGCATAACCCCACATAGGTGTAGATGAAATTTGTGTCGTGTACATTGTTAAGAAGCGTGACACGTCTTACTACTTAGCTCCACGTGCTAGCGAGAAACGGGGAGGTTTAGTCACTGATCTCCCGAGGAGAGATAAAGGCTAGGAAGATGCGACCCTCCTGATTGGCAGAAATTGGGGCGGGGATGGCCGCTAGATCGTCCCCAGGATATGGGGATCTTTCAGTAAGTAGCCAGAGCTCCAGTCTCTATTTTCCCTTTCTCTTTTCTCTCTTCTTCGTTCTTCTCCCCCCTCCCATTTACTGAACCTTCCCTCTTTTGTGTAGATAAGAATTTAAACAAAAGGTCTTTCGCCCCTAAAGATGTATCCGCATGGCTCTCCGCTACCTATAACTGCCCAGAACGGGATTGGAGAGATCTCCTCGATCCAATGAGGCAAATCGACGTTGCCTACGCCCATACTCCTGTAGCAGAGGCCGCTACTCCTTCTTCCACTTTAGAGATTCACCGGGCCATCCCTATTCTTGCTTTCTACCATATCGTGGTGTCTAATTTTTCCAGGTCTGAGCGGGAGGAATTGGAAGAACATAGAGAAGAGAGAGAACGGGAAGCAAAGCGGAAAGAAGTCAAATATCAAGATGCATTTTTCTGCTTTGCTCACGAGCAGTTGGAGATGTTAAAGCACCTTCAAAGTAACTTGTGGGGGACTGTTGGCAGGGAGAGGAAAGTACTCCCGAGGACGGAGGACACTAACACCTTCGGTAGCATCCCCGATGTTGCTGCAGCGCCAACTTCCACTCTCGTTCCTACTGTCATTCCACCCCCTTTTCATCTGATCCTCATGCCCCCACAATCGAGGACACTTCAACACGGGAATAGGTTTCTCCCCCTCATCCCCTGTCTGCTTGGAGGCCATCTCCTTCATCTACTGGTTCTCGAGGGATGCCCAAAGAGACTAACGTCTAGAGATGGTGTTGATATACGACGACTCCGCCCCGTTCCCGCTTCCTTGAGCTTCTTGAAGTAACACCATTCTTCGCACACGGTCGCGAAGGGGATCAAGTATCAAATGGACATGGCTGCCCTATGCCAGTTGTCTATTATGTCAAGATCGCCGGCCTTAATCATAGTCTGATGTAGGTAACTTTTTACTTTCTTTGATTTCAACTCTTTGCTCTTTCCATTATACTCTTCCGTTTACTAACACTTTAAGTTTTTTCGCAGGTTGTGACTTATCAGAATGGGCTCTGGGAGGACATTCGTTCCTTTGAGCTTGAGATGGAAGGATTCAGGATGAAGATGCAGGAGATCAACAAGTCTTACAGCGTCGTTCTTGCTAAACGAGATCATTTGGGGAAGGTGGAGGCGCGCTCAGATGGGTCATCGCCCATCTCACTGAAGGGTTGAACGCCGCAGCTGTTGAGCGGGTGAGTTTGGAAGAGTTTCTGTGGGAGTCAGAGAAGACTACAGAGATCAGCGAGGAGAACTTGTCCATTGTCGAAGGGAAGCTGGCCAAGGCAGAAGAGTTTTTGCCGTTTGCAGTGGTTGCTTTGGCTAAGGATGGTGAACGGGAAACCAAACTTGAGGTTGAGTACCAGGCCATTGGTGATCAGGCTGAGGGTGTGGCCTATAATGCGGGTTACCGTGACGCCAAATCCGACAAGGCGTCCCGCAGGCCTCTCGTTGAACTTCCCGACAACCCTGTCAGACTTGATCTGGTCGTTCCTGTTCCCACTTCTGACCCTCCAGCGGAGGCCACTCCCAAAGAGGAGTCTTAGTTCAGTTTCCTTGCATTTAACTTTTCCATGTACCCTTCTTTCCTTTTTTTGTATTTTTTTGAGGTTAATGATAATGTAACGCCCGGATCCCCGATGGTTAAACATGCTTGAAATTTCACAATTCAAAAATCCACAATTCAATTAAAATCCTACTTTGAGAAAATCCCCAAATTGAAAATCCTAATTTGCCATAATTTTAACATTAAATAGAGGAAGCATAAAATTATTTGAAGATAAAATTTAACTCATTAATTTGAATTAAATGATTCATTAAACCGTAATAATGTCGAATACAAAAATTCATAAAACATGAACGTCAAACATGAAAATTCATAAAATTAATGAAAGAGCAATAATTAAACTTGAAAATCTAATTCTAACATCATATAATCATAAACTGTGAAAAATCTCATATTCTCGGTGTCTATGGCAGTCCCTCACTTCTGCTGCTCGCCATCACCTGCAACATATTTATCTATGGGGGTGAGTATTATAAATACTCAGTAAGTAAACTCACATATTAATAAGTTTCACATGACATAAATGTAGACATATAACTCTTACAAATTTAATTTCACACGTTCACTGGTCACTTAAAATACTTGTAATAACACACCAATTTCTTGGTTAACATATAACTTGAACTTGTACGTATACATGCCGATACTTATACTTGCTTGATCATAATTCGACTAGGTATATCCCTCGATTAACAACCTAACCAGAACTAATTCACAGCTTGAACTTGACTTGTAACATGAACGTGAACATGACAGATTGAGTGTCCTGAAACTTGATGTCACTTAAATATGAACCTTAAGGACGCTAACGAGAACATGGTGACACCCAACCGTATAACTTGATAATATGACGTGAACAATATGGTGACTTGATAACCAATGGACATGACTAAGTCTACTTCTTGTTTACTTATCACTTTACTTGAATTAATATTCATAATTCGCATTATCACATGTACATAGGTAAACATATAACTTGTTTATGAATATAAACGATATAACTATTACATGCATAACTCAAAATATAATCATATATAACACGGTAAATAATTTTATCGTGATATGAAAAATAAATAAAACACTTGATCATAAGATTGAACATAAAGAAATAATAAAATAATTTCACATTATATATTCTACACTTATAACATATGAATCGAATTATTATGTAAATCCACTTACTTGGATTCGCTATGAATTAAATTCAGCAACTAATGACCTGAAATCCAAGGATCCCATATCACAATATATTCATATAATATCTACAATTATTTAATTAACTAGAGGGAAAGCGAGGTTGGGAACAGGTGAAAACTACACGGGGTGTAAATTATCAAGCGGTTCAAAACGGTTCAACAAGGTTCGGGTGCTCTGAACTGGTTCGGTTCTGCTATTTTGGGCCAGTTCAGTCTGGTCGGGTTGAACCAGTTTGGTCTGGTCTGACTGAGTCGGTTCGGTCTGGTATGATCTGATTGAACTGGTCTAGTTCAGGTGAATCGGTTCAAGATAAGGGGAGGAACAGAAAAGGGAGACGAAGAAGTGGGAGAGAGAAAGTGAGAGAGAGACGCAACAGAGAGGGGAAAGACGAAGGAGAGAGAGACTGAGAGAAATAATGAAACAGAGACAGAGAGAGACTGAGACAACAAAAACAGAGGGGGGAGAGGGAGACGAAGGAGAGAGAGAAAGACCAAGACAAAACAGAAACAGAGGGGGGAGAGGGAGACAAAGGAGAGAGAGAGAGACCGAGACAACAAAAATAGAGGGGGAAGAGGGAGAAAAAGGAGAGAGAGAGATTGAGAGAAGCAGAAATAGAGTGAGAGATTGAAGTATACGAAAATGGAGTTGTAGATGGTGCGATGATGATGCCGGAAACAGAGATGAACAAAATGTTTATCGCTAAAAAATTGAGAAAAATCCAAAATTGGATATTATATAAAAATTGAATAAAGGACTAATGTTGAAAGCATGAGAAACGAGAAAAGAATGAAGAAATAGAGCAGAATTAGTTTACCTTAAATTGATGGCAGAACAAATGGAAAACGAGACAAAGAAGAAGAACGAGAAGAAGATAAAACAGAGAGCTTGCTGAAAAATTAGAGGAGAAGAAAAATAAACTCAGATTGATTCTTCAATGAATTGATCAAAATCTAAGTTGATTAGAGAAAAGAAAGAGAAAATAAAAGAGAAGAAACAAGAAATCATTTACCTTGATTCATGGAGGATAGTTGTTGAAGAAGAAACTAGATGAAGTAGCAAGCAAAAGGGGTTTTCGTTGGGTGAAGAGAACTGTAAAAGAATTAGAGATGTGCAGTAAAATAAAAAAGGGAGGGCTCGTGAATATAAAAGAAAATGGGAGAAAAGGGAAGGAGAGTTGTAGGTGGTTACGAGGATTGGCTTGAGATAAACAAAAGAGAGATTTGGGGGAAAATGGTTGAGAGAGAATACGTGGTGTGAGGGAAAATAAATGGAGTGACTTAGGGTGTATGTGCATATATGGTGTGAGTAGGGCTTCTAAATTACAACATACCCTTTATTAAATACTTGGGTATTACATTCTCCACTCCTTAAGAAATTTCGTTCCCGAAAGGAATATACCTTACAGAAATAACTCTAGATACTTAACATGTATCTCCGCTTCTCGTTCCCATGTTGCTTCCTCGGCTCGATGATTTCTCCAGAGAACCTTGACTAACTGAACCGTTCTGTTACGAAGAGTCTGAATCTTACGCTCTGGAATTTTGACTGGCTTCTCCTCATAAGTAAGATCATCACAAACTTGCAGAGGTTGAAAATCGATGACATGCGTTGGATCAGGCACGTACTTGCGAAGCATCGAGATGTGAAACACAATATGAACACCTGAAAGAGCTGGTGGTAAAGCAAGCCGGTAGGCCAAAGGATTGATACAATCTAAAATCTAAAAATGGCCAATAAACCTGAAACTCAGCTTCCCCTTGCGACCAAAACGCATAACTCTTTTCATTGGGGCAACTTTGAGAAACACATGATCACCCACTTTAAATTTGAGATCCTTCCTACTGACATCTGCGTAACTCTTTTTCCTACTCTGAGCGGTCTTCATTCTATCTTTGATTTTATGAATAGATTCATTTGTAGACTAAACCAAGTCAGGGCCTAAAAGCTTTCGTTAGCCAACCTCATCCCAGTGAACTGGCGACCGACATTTTTTTTCCATAACCTCAAACTGAGGCATACCAACCGTCGTCTGCTAACTGTTATTGTAAGCAAAATCGACAAGTGCCAAGTGCACGTCCCAACTACCAGAGAAATCCAAGACATAAGCTCGAAGCATATGTTCCAACGTCTGAATCGTTCGATCGGATTGCCCATCAGATTGCGGATGAAAAGTTGTACTAAAATTCAAATGAGTACCTAAAGCTCTTTGTAAACTCCGTAAAAAATTTGACGTGAACTGCGGACCCCAATCTGATACTATAGACATCGAAACCCCATGAAATTGAACAATCTCTCGGATATACAACCGAGCCCAATCCTGAACTGAAAATGTAGTCTTGCCAGGCAAAAAGTGTGCAGACTTGGTGAGACGATCTACCACAACCCAAATGGAGTTAAAACCTTTTTCCAGCCTCGATAGTCCTTCAACGAAATCCATAGCCAGATGCTCCCATTTTCATTCAGGAATACTTAAAGGTTGCAAGACCCCAGATGGTCATTGTCTCTGTGCCTTGATCTGCTGACACACCTAACACTTACTAACGAACTCAGCGACATCATGCTTCATACCGTTCCACCAATAATGTAACTTCAAATCATGATACATCTTAGTACTTCCAGGGTGCGCAGTGTATGGTGAACTGTGAGCCTCCGTGAGTAATTCCTTCCTAATGACTGCGTCTTCCAGAACAGAAAGCCTCCCATGAAAGCAAAGAGTTGAATCGTTACTAACATCAAATCCTTGTCCTTTGTCTGAACCCACTTTGTTACGAATCAAAAGTAATTCAAAATCTGAGTTCTGTGCATCGATAATACGTTGTTGCAATGACGGTTAAACTGTGAGCTGAGCTAACAACGTTGTAGTTCTTTTAATAAAACCAGAATCTCGGTACGTTCAAGATCCTCCAAGAGATGCTCTTGAGACGTAATAAGAGTTGTTGAATGTGATGATTTTTTACTTAAGGCATCAGCCACTACGTTTGCCTTTTATGGGTGATAAATGATCTCGCATTCATAATCCTTCACCAATTCCAACCAACGACGTTGCCTCATGTTAAGCTCTTTCTGAGTGAAAAAGTATTTAAAACTCTTATGATCTGTGTAAATCTGACATTTATAGCCATACAAGTAATGTCTCCAGATCTTGAGGGCAAATACAACTGCAACCAACTCCAAATCATGTGTAGGATAATTCTGTTCATAAGGCTTGAGCTGACAAGAAGTATATGCTATGACATTTCCCTGTTGCATCAAAACACAACCCAATCCTCTCTTGGAAGCATCGTTGTAAATCACAAAGTCGCTCTTACCATCTAGAATGGTCAACACTGATGTTGTGACTAATTTTTGTTCAAGTCTCTGGAAACATTTCTCACACTCAGCCGTCCAAGTAAAAGTGGCACTCTTCCTGGTCAACTGAGTAAGTGGAACAACAATCTTTGCAAAATCCTCGACGAACCTCCTATAATATCCTGTTAAACCCAAAAAACTATGAACTTCCCCAACATTTACTGGTGGAGGCCAATTAACCACTGCTTCGATCTTAGACGGATCAACTGAGATTCCATCTCAAGATATCACAAGACCAAGGAATGATACTTGCTGAAGCCAAAACTCACACTTCTGGAATTTAGCATGTAACCGGTGCTTCCTTAATACTTGCAAAACAATCCTCAGGTGATTCATATGCTCAGTCTCTGATCTAGAGTACTCTAGAATATCATCAATGAAGACGATCACAAAAGAATCCAAGTACTCTTGGAACACCCTGTTCATCAAATCCATAAAGGCTTCCGAAGCATTAGTTAATCCAAATGACATCACTACAAACTCGTCATGGCCGTAAAGAGTGTGAAATGCTGTCTTAGGAATATCTTCATCTTGAATCCTGAGCTGATGGTATCCTGATCTTAAATCAATCTTAGAGAATACCGATGCTCCCTGAAGTTGATCAAACAAATCCTCAACACATGGTAACAGATACCTATTCTTGATAGTGACTCTATTCAACTCCCTGTAATCAATGAATAGCCTCATTGATCC
The DNA here is from genome assembly GCA_003255025.1 of Datisca glomerata. NCBI lineage: Eukaryota > Viridiplantae > Streptophyta > Magnoliopsida > Cucurbitales > Datiscaceae > Datisca > Datisca glomerata. The sequence continues at coordinate 1,231,731 of QANY01009141.1, read as the reverse complement.
ATCTTTCTTTTAAACAAATAATAGTGGAGCACCCCAAGGTGAGACACTAGGTCTAATGAAACCCTTATCTAGTAATTCTTGAAGTTGGTCCTTAAGTTCTTTCAACTCTACAGGAGCCATCAATACGAAGTTTTGGGTATAGGGGCAGTGTCCGGTACCAACTCAATACATAAATCTGTCTCTCGAGGAGAGGGAAGTCCTGGCAAATCATCGGGAAAGACATCCAAAAATTCAGAACCTACTGAAACTGATCCAATATCCACATTGGTCTTAGTTGTATCCACAACAGAAGCTAAGCAACCCTAGTTACCACGATCAAGTAGGCGTTGTGTCCGTAAAGCAGATATGACCTTCGGTAAAGGCCATTGCTGAGATCCACTAATCTTGAAGCTAGGTCTGCCCGGAGGTAGGAATCAAGCTTCCTTTCAATAAAAGTCTATGTTGGTATAGTTAGCAGCCAACCAATCCATCCCTAGAATTATGTCAAAATCATACATCCCTAGGACTATAAGCTTAGCATTCATAACACGATATGTTATCATCACTTAACAACTATCTATCGCCTTATTAGCCAGGAGAGAAGCTCCAGAAGGCATAGAAATACATAACTCAAAACCTAATGGCATAACAGACAAAAATGTATGAGTCACAAATGAAGCAAATATAAAAGAATGTGTGGATCCGAAATCAATTAATGTAAAAGTTGAATGTCCTAGTATAAGTAATGTACCTGCCACAACTACATCTAGCTGCTCAGCTTCCTGGCGAGTTAATGAAAAACCTTCCCTTTTGTTCTACCACCTGCAGCATTACTAGTGTGTCCTTGAGCAAGCAGAGGGCACTATCTGAGTTAATGCCCAGTTTTCCCACGCTTAAAACAAGCATTGTTCGCCTTAAAAGTACTGACCGTCATGGCGCTTGTTATATGTAGCACATAAGGGATTTGATTTCCTCTTTCCATGAAATGATTGCTCTGACCGTGCTGGTGCACGCGGGGGAAGGTTCGGTTCCATCAACAAATCTGCCTCAACCACTGTTGCGTAGGTGGTATGCTTATGGAGCGACACTGATCCCTTAATCTCTGGATGGAATCCTCTTTCAAAAGTCCGTACCTTTTTTATCTTGCTATCCACATAGTGCGTGGCGTACCAAGACAATTCTTCAAACTTCCGCTCGTATTCAGCTACATTCATAGCTCCTTGCTCAAGTCTGAGGAATTCGGCCTCCTTCTCTGTCCTGACCATGATCGGAAAATATTTCTCAAGGAATAGTTCCTTGAAACAATCCCATGTCACTGGATAATGGTCGATGTCATGAGCTCTCCGTATAAGCTCCCACAATTTTTAAGCCTCTCGCGTCAGCATAAATGTTGCACAAACAACCTTTTGAATCTCAGAACATGGCATAAATGGGAAGATCTACTCCAGTCTTGCAATCCATTCGTCAGCAAGTAGTGGGTCAGACGAGTGACTGTCAAATTCAGGTGGTTTCAGCCTCCTGGATATTTGTATCAACTGCTGCATATTAACCTCCATCGTCAGTTGCAGTTGATGTTGCTGAGCTGGGTGAGCCATAGCTGTCTGCCTCAACAACTCCAAAAATTCTTGAAACATATCCATCATAGCAACTGGAGGATTAACAATAGGATCAACTGGTACATGATTGTTGTTGTTTCTCGTAGGGGGCGCCATCGCACTACTACCTATAAACCCAAGACTTACCAAGAGTCTAATTGTATCACACAAATATAACATAAACGTAATTCAAACATGTCATAATGAAACAAAACACATCATACTCGATCAATAATTAAAACACATATAACATGCGTACCTGACTTGTAAGATGAAGGAGGAGCAGAGTAAGTGACATGCCATATTTCACTTAGAAAAGTCTACAAAATCTAAAACCATCACTCTGATACCAACTGTAACACTCCAATCCTCGAGGGTTAAACATACTTGAAATTTCATAATTCAAAAATTCTCAATTCAATTAAAACCCTAATTTGAGAAAATTCCCGAATTGAAAATCCTAATTTGCCCTAATTTTAACGTTAAATAGTGGAAGAATATAACTATTTTAAGAGAAAATTAACTCATTAATTTGAATTAAATGATTCATTAAACCATAATAATGCTGAATACGAAAATCTATAAATCATCAACGTCAAACATGAAAATTCATAAAATTAATGAAATAACAATGCTTAAACTTAAAAATCTGTTTCTAACAATCATATAATCATAAACTGTGAAAAAACTTATATTCTCACTGTTATGGTAGTCCCTTACTCATGCTGCTCGTCATCACCTGCAACATATTCATCTATGGGGCGGGGTGAGTATTAAAGTAAGTAAACTCATGACATAAATGTAAACATATAACTCATGCAAATTTAATTTCACACATTCACTGGTCACATAAAATACTTGTAATAACACACCGATTTCATGGTTAACATATAACTTGAACATGTACTTATACATGCCGATACTTATACTTGCTTGATCATAATTCGACTAGGTATATCCCTCGATTAACAACCTAACCAGAATTAATTCACAACTTAAACTTGATCTTGTAGCATGAACGTGAACATGACAGATTAAGTGTTCTGAAAATTAATGTCACGTAAAGTTATCTGAACCTTAAGGACGCTAACATGAACATGGTGACACCCAACCGTATAACTTGATAACATGACGTGAACAATCTGGTTACTTGATAATCAATGGACATGACTAAGTCTACTTCTTGTTTACTTATCACTTTACTTGAATTAATATTCATAATTCTCATTATCACATGTACATAGGTAAACATATAATTTGTTTATGAACATAAACGATATAACTATTACATGCATAACTCAAAATATAATTATATATAACATGGTAAATAATTTTATCGTGATATGAAAAATAAATAAAACACTTGATCATAAGATTGAACATAAAGAAATAATAAAATAATTTCACATTATATATTCTCCACTTATAACATATGAATCGAATTATTATGTAAATCCACTTACTTGGATTCGCTACGAATTAAATTCAACAACTAATGACCTGAAATCCAAGGATCCCAGATCACAATATATTCATATAATATCTACAAATATTCAATTAACTAGAGGGAAAGCGAGGTTGGAAACAGGTGAAAACTTTACCAGGTGTAAATTATCAAGCGGTTCAACAAGGTTCGGGTGGTCTGAACTGGTTCAATTCTGCTGCTTTGGGTCAGCTCGGTCTGGTCGATTTTAATCGGTTTGGTCTGGCCTGATCGATCCGGTTCGGTCTGGTCTGGTCTAACTGAAGCAGTTCAACCCGGTCTGAGAGGGAGATAGAGAGAGATCGAGACAACAGAAACAGAGGGGGAAGAGGGAGACGAAGGAGAGAGAAAGACCGAGATAAAACAGAAACCAAGGGGGAAGACGGAGAAGAAGGAGAGAGAGACCAAGACAACAGAAATAGAGGGGGAAGAAGGAGATGAAGGAGAGAGAGATCGAGAGAAGCAGAAATAAAGAGTGAGATTGAAGCTTACCAAAATGGAGTTGCATGTGGTGCGATGACCATGCCGGAAACAGAGATGAACAAAATGCCTATCGCTGAAAAATTGAGAAAAATCCAAAATTGGATATTATATGAACATTGACAAAAGGATTAAGGTTGAAAGCATGAGAAACGATAAAAGAATGACGAAATAGAGAATAATTAGTTTACCTTAAATTGATGGCGGAACAAATGGAAAATGAGACAAAGAAGAAGAACGAGAAGAAGATAAAATAGAGAGCTTGCTGGAAAATTAAGGAAGAAGAAAAATAAACTCAGATTTATTCTTAAATGAATTGATCAAAATCTAAGTTGATTAGAGAAAATAAAAGAGAATAAACAAGAAACTATTTACCTTGATTAATGGAGGATAATTGTTGAAGAAGAAACTAGATGAAGTAGCAAGCAAAAGGGGTTTTCATTGGGTGAAGAAAACTGCAAACGATCTTCTACTTCTGCTTTCTTTTGTCCTTTTCTCAAACCCTTTGGTAAAAATTGAGAGAAATATTTTGGCAAGTGGTTCCTTTTTTCAAACACTTAGTAAACAGATTTCTTATTTCTGTAGTTGTCTAATTTACATGTACTCATCCCTCTCTCTTTTTGTCTGCTTTGAAGAGTAGAGTTTTCCTTGGTTGATCCATAACACAATATAGTGGGCCAGTCCCCATTTGGTCGAGCCGCTTGTTTTCAAATCTTTTTGGTCTTGTCGTTCTGTTTGTTCCTCTTTTTTCGTCTGTCCTTAGAAGATATTTTTTCCTTTTGGGAGCAGGAGCTATGGAATGCTCCTCCAAAGTACTTTATGTCCTTATTTCATTCTGAGAGTAGGGTTTATGAGTTGCCCCTCTCAAGGACTTTATGCCCTTACTTTCTTATGAGAGTAAGACTTATGAGTTTCCCTTCCTAAGGACTTTATACTCTTACTTTCTTATGAGAGTAGGACTTATGAACTGTCCCTCCCAAGAACTTTATGCCCTTATTTTCCTTCTGAGAGTAGGACTTATGAACTGCCCCTCCCAAAGACTTTATGCTCTTATTTTCCTTCTGAGAGTATGACTTATGAACTGCCACTCCCAATGATTTTATGCCCTTATTTCTTTCTGAGAGTAGGACTTATGAATTGCCCCTCCCAAGGACTTTATGCCTTTATTTCCTTCTAAGATTAAGACTTATGAAATGCCCCTCCCAATGACTATATGCTCTTATTTCCGTTGTAGTTTTTAGAGTAAAGGAGAGAGTTGACACCATGAATTTTTTCGTAGAAAACCTTTACGGGAAAAATGTTTACTATAATGAATGTTACCATTTTCAAACAAAGTATTTATTTAGGTGAGCCGCATTCCAAGGCTTTGGTAGATCCATTCTTTCTTTTGTTTTCAAACGGTAGTAGCTGCTTCCCCTTATTCCACTAATGATATATGGCCCTTTTCCCATGTTAGCTCAAGCTTCCTCTCTGGTTGGAAGATCTTTTTAGAATTAGGTCTCACTTCTGGAATTTTCTCTTTTGTACCTTTTACTGGAAGTAAGATTTCCTCTTCTAGTTGTAATGAGCCATCCGGATCAGGACTGTTTCTCGTCATTTTTCAAGCTCATCAAGGCTATTTCTGAGGAGTTCTTCATTTGGTTGTTCGTTCAGTCTAGATCTCATAGTGGGGCTTCCGATTTCAACAGGAATCACTGCTTCCGCTCCATATTCTAGAGCGAATGGTGTTTCACCCGTTGTTTTTCTAGAAGTTATTCTGTATGCCCATAGTACTACTGAAAATTCTTCCACCCATTTTCCATTGATTGATTCTAGTCTTTTTTTTAAATTGTCAAGTATAATTCGGTTTGACCTTTCAGCTTTTCTATTTTCTTATGATAATAGGGTGTGGAGAATCGATTAATGATTTTCAAGTCTTCGCAAAAGGTTTTCACCATGAACTAGAGTCCGTTGTCAGATACAAGGATCAGGGGAATTTTGTATCGACATACTATGTTCTTCCACATACACCATTTCACCTCCCCTTCACGAATTCTGATGAAAGCTTCAGCCTCAACCCATTTGGTGAAGTAATCTGTTGCGACCAATAAGACATGTTTCTGAGCAGGTGTCGTGGGGAGTGGTCTAACAATGTCTAGGGCCCACTATGATATAGCCAATGACTCGTTACGATTTTGAGCTCTCTAGGGGCCATCCTGACCACGGGTGAAATGTGCTGACATTGCTTAGCATATTGGTGCATCTTCTACTAGTAGTACCCTTCGTTTATCACTTTATGCGCTAAGAGATATGCCCCCATTATGATTTGAACATACCCCTTTCATGAATTTATGCTAACACATATTGTGCTTCCTTCTCCCGCAGACACTTCAGGTACAGACCTGCAAAGAATTTACTATACAATATAGTTCATATATCAATGTATACTTGGTGTTCTGCTGCTGCACCTTCCTAGCAAGAAGCTTGTCTTCTAGGAGTATTCCTTGCTTCAGATAACGAATTATGTTGTCCTGCCAACTGAGTTCTCCTTCTACTTCGATATCAGTTACGCCGTTCCACGAGAGTGAGGTACTTGGTCTATCCAGAAATTTCATGGGAACGTTCCTCTTGTACGGGAATCGCAATGATGATCCTAGGTTAACCAGCGCGTCAGCGTGCCCGTTCTCAGTTCTCAGGATCTGTTGCATCTGGTAGCCTTTCAACGTGCTTGGGAGGTCCTTTGTTGTTGTAGGTAACTTATGATTATATCATCTTTCGCTATGTATTCTATTTTGACCTGTTTCATGTTTAGCATGGAATCACAAAATATCTTTAAATCTATTACCTCATATTCCTGTAGCAGAGTCGCGTCCGCTATTAGCGCTTCATACTCTGCATCATTATTTGACGCGTTGAATCTGAATGATATGGAATGCTCCAATGTTTCTCCAAAGTGGGTCTATATCACCACCCATGCTCATGCTCATTTGTTATTTGAAGCACCATTTTCAAGGCCCATTTTCAATTTCTTCACGAGGTCCCCTTCCGACTTCTCCTTTAGTGAAGTCTGTAACAAAGTCTGCTACCGCCTGCCCTTTGATTGAGGTTCTAGGCTCATAATGAATGTCATAATGGCTTAGCTCAATCGACCATTTCATCATTCTCCCACTTACCTCTAGAGAGTGCAGTAGATGCTTGATAGGTGAATGCTTCAACACTCTGATGCTATGTGCCTAAAAGTAGGGTCTCAGTTTTCGTGCAGTGGTCACAATGGCTAGCCCCAACTTCTCCATCCGTTTATACCTCACCTCGGCCGCTACAAGGCTTTTATTGATGAAGTACCCAGGTTTCTGCTTTCTTTCCTCCTCCCTAATGAGTATAACGCTGACGGAGACCGCTGAAATGGTAACATACAGCAAGAGTTGTTCGCTTGGTACCGACTTAGAGAGTAAATGTGGAGTTGCCAGGTATTCCTTAATTCTACCGAGAGTTTCTTCACATTCCTCGTTCCACCCGTCTGTAGAATTCTTTCTCAATTTTTCGAAAAGTGGTTTACATTTGTCCGTAGACCTTGAAATAAATATGTTCAGGACGACCAACCTTTCTGTTAACCCTTGTATCTCTTTTTCGGTTTCACAGAGATTTCATCTCCATAATTGCCTTCACTTGGTCCAGGTTTAATTCTATTTCTCGCTGCATCACTAGGTGCCTGCGGAATTTTCCCACAGCTACCCCGAACGTACATTTTTCTGGATTTAGCTTCATGAAGTTTTTTTCTTAAAACTGCAAAGGCTTCTTCGAGATCTCGAATATAGTCCTCCCGTTTCTGGTTTTTGAACAACATGTCGTCTACATAGACTTCCACGCTTTTCTCGATCTGTTCACGGAAGACTTTGTTCACCAGTCTTTGATAGGTAGCACCTGGATTTTTAGTGCAAACAACATAACTTTATAACAATAGGTACCATATTCAGTGATAAATGAAGTTTTTTCCTGATCATGTTGGAACATTTTCACCTGATTCTATCTGGAGTACGTGTCCATGAAGCTGAGTAACTCGTGTTCTGAAGTGACATCAACCATCTGATCTATCCTTGACAGCAAGTATTCATCTTTGGGTTAGGCTTTATTCAAATCGGTGAAGTCCACACATATTCTCCATTTTTCACTTTTCTTCCTTATCATTACCACGTTGGGTAGCCATTCTGGCAGTCCACTTCCCAAACAAAACCGGTTGACAAGAGTTTTTTGACTTCTTCCTTGATTGCATGATTTCGTTGCTGGGAAAAGCTCATCTTCCTCTGCTTTACTGGCTTCGCAGTGGAATCCGTATTCAACTTATGATAAATGATTTCTACGGGGATGCCTGGCATCTCTTGTGTCATAGTTGCGAACACATCCTTGTTTTCCCTTAAGAATTTCACTAGCTTTTCTTTTTCACTTATTTCGAGATAGGTACCCACATTTGTCATCTTCTGTCTTCCTTCCTCCAAGCGTACAAGTTTCGTTTCTTCTCATGCCACGTACCTTGGGCTGTTTTCCCTGTCTCTCTGTGATTGTTATATATCTATGGATCGCTTGCCATCTTCTGCCTTTTTTGTTTCCCTCTTCTTGATGGATTCCAGAGCAGTCACAGAGCAGATGCATGCAGTGGCTTGATCTCCCCTTATCGTTTTAACCCCCTCTAGTGTCGGGTATGTTAGTACTTGGTAGAAAGTTGAAGGGACGACTTTCATTTTATGGAGTTAGGTTCTTCCTAAGATAGCATTGTACGGGAACAATGTGCTCAGTATCATGAACTCACTCATATAGTTGAAATGGTCTGCATTCATTGGGAGGACAAGGGTTCCCTCTACGTAGTTGATGGCTCCATTGAAGCTTATCGACGCTTGTGAAGTTCCTTGCAACTCATGTTCTCCCATTAACATTTTTTTTAGGGTTTCTCGGTATAAAATATTCACTGCACTCCTGGCGTACACCAAGACTCTCCTTAGTAAGCAGTTGCCAACTTGTATCAAAATGACGAGAGCATCATTGTGATGCCTGTCATGCTCTAAGTCTAGATCGTTGAATACCAGTGGCGGATTCCCGCTAACGCTTGGGGGTTCTTCTAGGCATTTTTCTAGCATTGGTTTTCCTTCCTTGTTGTCCCTTCTTGTATTGTGAGTGCAATAACCATGTCGATGATGTGTGAGGTATATATAAAAATGGGTAACGCCAAGGCTCTCCAAACTGCTGCTTTCTATATATATAATATATGTATAATTTTTACAGTATATATTATAAAATTTTAGGGATAAAAATTCTATAAACTTTAAGGATAAAAATTCACATTTTCTCTTGAAGGATAAAAAATCACATTTTCTCTGACATGTACGGGGAGGTTTTTTACGCGGATCTTTTTTCCAAATTGAGATTGACTATTTTTTATGTTTGTTTTATTTTTGACATTTTTTTTATTTTTTTATTTTAAAGTGTCATTCTTAATGTTCTCCCTTACTGTTATTTTATTTTAGACTTTGACAAGAATAATCCTATTATAAAAATAATAAGTAAAAATAATTTTAGAGAAATAATAATTACAAATATAACTCACGAACTAAAATCAAATAATTATGTAAAAAAACTAAAAATTCCAAATTAACAAACCCTATTCAAAACATTAGAAGGGTCATTCTTGTATATAAAAAATACAAGAGTCTTGTGTAAAAAAATACAAGTCATTCTTACATATAAAACCTTGGAAGAGGCTAAATACTACAATTTACTTTTTTTTTTCTAATCACTGAAATTAACAGAACAGTTCGGTGATACAACAGAAATTTACAAATATATCAAACGCACTCTTCCTCCTGATTCTTGAACCATCCTTAGCTGTCTTATTTGCAACTCAACCAGTGAGTAATCAATGTTGATACTTATATGTGTATCATGTATTCAAAAAATTACTTACAGCTCCGGTTCATTGTGAAAAAAGCAGCCTAAAGATTCCCATTCACTGACATGGCATGGTCTCGGCAAGAAAGTAATAATAATAGGAGGGTAATATCAATAGTAAGAGCTCTAATAGCCAGGAAGTCCACCACAGGCATGTTATGAGAAGAAACACGTGCCCTTGTTTTATGTAAAAAACATTTTCAATTCTTCAATACGAGCAGTTCTGACTTCTTGATCGGTTAGAGCACCGGAAATCATTCGCTGTTTACGTGCTTGGACTGCCTCCATTCTTTCCTCAACTGTTCCCTGGTGTCAAAAGTAGGATACTATCACGTACAAATACAAAATCCAAGAATAGTTTTGGCAACCAAGTTGTTTTAAACTTGAAGAGAAATACACAAATTTCCTAGTTTCAAAGCGAAGAAGAAAGCACAGCAACATCTATTTCTTCATAAAGGGGATACTATTCACGTTGGTATGCTTGAACCTGGAATATTATAAGGGTAAGGAAAAAAAAAACTACAGAGAATTCAGTTTCCATTGTTTCGTTTCATTTGCATATTAAGGCTATGTTTGGGATCTTGGAAACTAGGAGTGAAAGAAAAATGAGAGGAAAAGTAAGTGGAATTATAAGAAACGAAAGGAGATTATTAATATAGTAAAATTCGTTCCTATAACCGTTATCCTCTACATATTCCAAAGACTCCGAACAATGTAATTGTAGTACTCCACATTTTCATTTCACTTCCCTACTAATTTTCAAGATCCAAACATAGCCCAAGTGAAAACGAAGATAAGAAAGAATTTTACTGGTTCATCAATTTTCTTCTTTTTCTTCCATCTCCTAATTCCTCTTACTTTTTCTCTCCCTTCTCTTCCCTTCCTTTCCTTAGTCTAAAAACAAAGCCGAAAACTTTCCAAGTTTAAACAACAGATACCTTCATAATGAACCGTTTTATGGCTACACTTTTAGTCTGTCCTATTCGATGGATGCGCATAACTGCTTGCTCCTCCACAGCTGGATTCCACCATGGATCCTACAAAATATTCAAGTCATACCCATTAGATCATAAGGACAAAGATACTGGCCCCAAAACTTAATGATAACGGCCAAAACCCCATGAACACTCAATAGTGTGGATGGAAGAGTAACTAATGAATTTCTTGTGCAGCATTTGTAAATGAATAGAAGTTAAAGGACAAAAGCCAAAAGATATAGTAGTGCATAGCGAGCATCTGTTGGATAACTCATAGTAAGATAATATGCAATAAACTGAGCTTTGAGAGGAGAAACACGAATAAGATAGACACCAGTGAACTCGTATGTCATGTGAGTTCTTGTACCCAAAAACTCCCTGCTATTAAATGGCACCAGTTCGAAAAATGAAGTCCAGAGGAGGCAATTGAGGTGAACCTATAATTTTACAATATGAATTTTGTTTCTGGTGCCAGGTCATAATTACTCAAATCTGACTAACTTGTGTTATTCGATCGATTAGCTACTTTTACAGAGATATCATTGACATACTTCTATAAAATTTGTAACTGCATATGTATAATGTCAATATATTACCAGTAACCAGTGTCTTCCTTAATTAAGAAAGGCCAAACTTTTAAAATTTACATATGTATGATGCCAATTTAAAAGAGAGGAAGTTTCATCCTCTATGCATACCATTACAAAGGCGTTGGAAGCTGCAGTTAAATTTATTCCAACTCCACCAGCCTTTAGCGACATCAACAACACCTGATAACAACCAAGCACCAATAGTCAAACCTAAAATCTTCTTAACCCCCAACACCGCCAAAAAAGAATGATAAGCATTGAAACTAGTACAACAATAATAACATATCATGTACCAGAATTTTGCTATCCTCGGAAAACTGTTTTATTACTTTCTCCCGCTGCTGCTGATTTAAAGTCCCATCTAGCCGAAGAAAAGCAAGATTACTCCTGAAAATAAATTCAGTGGTGGAATTTCACTCCAGAAGTAACAAACTCAAGTAATCATTGCACGTAGTCGACAAATAAATACATGACCATATGACAATTTAACAAATACGCAATATGTATGAGACAAAAAAAAGTCACACCCATGGGTGTTACGTTACCCCATGTGACTAGAGAAGTGTTTAATGGTCCAAATCAAAACGGTAATAATCTTTGAGCCAAGTCAAGCTGGACTGGATGCTACGAATGTAATTATTTGATCATTCAAATTAGCAGCAATTATGTTGGTGAGCTCAGACCATCAAGACTTGCAAGATAAAGGTAAACTAACTTATTCTGGTAAAGAAGTAAGTACGACAACAAGTCCACTGAATCCTTGAGCCAAGTATTGTTACCGGGAAAGAGGAATTTGCAAGAGATCTAGAAAGGCAGTCCACTGGCTGAAGACAATGCTCTTTGAGGCTGACAAGCGAAGAACTTCAAGTTCATTCAAGAGGGCTAGCACTTTGGACGACTCTACCCAATTTTTCTCAATATCAATCTGGAAACGATTTGCAGTTGGCGCAGTAATTAGCTCTTGCCTACTGATGGTTTTCCTGTAAAGGAAAAGTTATCTGGTTAGTTAAAAACGACTCCTAAGAATATTAAAGTGACTATTTAAGGGTATATTTTACTAAAATACCAAAATTACAACTGAGTATTAGTTCAAAGATACCTACAAACAGGACATAAACCAGAAGTAGAATTTCGCCAACTTTGCAACAGACACTCCCGGCACAAGCGGTGAGCACAAGGCGTAAGCACTGCATCTTCAAATGCTTCCAGACATATAGGACACTCTCCATCTTCTCCCTTCCGAAGCTCCTCCACGACTTCTTGAACATAAGCACGTGAAGGAAATTTGACATCCCCATCCTGGATGTTCTTGTTCCCCCTAAGGAAGCGCTTTGCTAGCTTATTAAGATCACTAAACTCTTGTGTATCACTCCGACTGGACAAACCAATGAATAACCAGCACAATAATCAGAATCTTCAAACATGAATAGGAAGAGGAAAAAATTGTAGTCAGAGTCTAATCATCCTGAAGTTGATGTGAAATAATAAAATGATTAAATAAAACTTTAAAAGTCATCAGTAATCGTAAAAGTTCCAATAAAAATTAATTCATATCCCTAATACAGAATTCAACAAATTAAATTGCCTGTGACTTGACTCATTCAATACGCTACACAGCAGATTTTCCAGAACGGAATTTGCCAAACAAAAAAACTTACGCATTTCCAGCATGCCACACCATCATCATTCTCATCATCATCACATTAATACACAGTTGTAGAAAGAAAGCTACTTGAGTAACATTTAACAATATAGAATGGGAAGACTAAGAGACAAACCTCATCACTAGAAAGGGATGATCACAGCATTGGCGAAGACGCAAAAGTAACTCCAGAATAGAAGCATAGTTATGAAGAATACGTCCTTGCTCAACAAATTGATCAAATTTCACCTGGATCATCCCCATAAATGTGTTAAAGAAACACATGATGTGAGATACCAAAAGAAAAAAGATAAAAAAAATACAAGGTAAAATATCGTGCATAAGATACCTTAGATCTCTTAAAAAGGGCCTCATAGAAGTCCTTTTCAGCCTCCGTAAGTTCACAGTAAATCACCTGAATATCAGCAGGAGGGAGAACTAGAATTGGCCTGCAGAAAACAGACTTCAGGGTTGACAAACATAGAAGTTGCTGAGATAAGATGACATATCCTCAACTGGTTCACTCACCTGCCTTCTCGATCTGTGCTAAACTTAGTTCTCCTTAACATAATTGGTTTTAATAAGGATTGAACCAAATTCAGCCACCTCTCATCTCCCTCTTCAAATGGTTTTTGGATGAGTTTATTCCACCTAGATAATGCAAAGAATAAAATGCATGATGACACTAAGACAAGCATAACATGAAAGTTTCCAGAATCTTAAAATGTGAATGAGCTTTAGAAACTGCTAGACGTGATAAACTAGTAGAAAAACTCCGCCTGATCATTCCTTAAAACCTAGGTGTTAAAGAGAATGGTACTAGAAACTTATAACTAACACAGAATGGGCAAGTATAGACGATGTGGGACAACATTTCAATACACCCTCTTAGACCACAACACGGTAGCCGAACTAAACAGCATACCAAACAATCCGACCTAAGCGGACAAAGAACCGAACTAAAGTGACAAAAACAAAGGCCCAACCAAGTTCGAATACCAAGTTGAAAAACTCAGCCCGATCACTTCTTAAAACCTAGGTGTTAAGGAGTGGGGTACTTGAGCCTTATAACTAGCTCAAAATGGGCAAGTTTAGGCGATCTGGGATAACATTACAACAAAACTCACACAAACGTAGTGTGGTGGAGAGAGAGAGAGAGAGAGAGAGAGAGAGAGAGAGAGAGAGAGAGTTTAGATTGTGTCTGACTGGGTACAACTTTCAATGATGCTGGAGTGCAAACCAACAAACCCTGCCTGTATTACTCAATTCAAAGTATAAACTCAGTAATACAGCAGAATTGGACGATGATTTATGGATGACAAGAAATGATAAAGGCAGTTCAACATGTGTAAGGGATGCACAATATAACAAAATGGCTACTAGCTATTAGTTCACTTCACATAAAGAAAAACAGCTTACCATGCCCAATTTCCCCAAGGCTCTATCCTTAAAAATCGGAGAAGGCTGTAGATGTCCTCCACATTGTTCTGCAACATGAAAAATTTGACGCTGGAGGCAACAATAAATGATGAAAAATATATAGATATTAAAAGTTTAAATCACGAAGATGCTACTTTTTGGTCTGCAAATTATATTGGCTTCCAGAGATGACCACAAAAAGACCAAATCACGAAAACTCCAAGAAATCCATAACAGCTAGATAAATTCTTATGGGTTTATCTGTGTGTGGAGTGACTGGATACTCCACCAAACTTCCATTACATTCAAGAGGCAATTTGACCATACTCTACCGCGCAAACTACCAAATACAATGAAGAGAACAAATCTCATTCTCGTCAAAGTTCTGGGAGGCGAAATGGAGCTTAAATAATGGAAATAAGTTTAAATAAAGAAAGACTAAAACAACTACATGCTAGTGTATTTCTAGAAGAACATCTCCATCAAATATTGAACCATAATGAAGTGCACTCCCCATAGGGAGGAACAAGAGATATCATCTTGACCAAACCTTTTCTCATTTGTCTGTGGACTCCCTCAACTGCATTAGAGTGGGTGGGGTTGCCTTGAAGCAGTGACAATTTATCCAGAAAGCATTGAAAAAATAATAAAACCAGATTATGTACCGACATACAACTACACTATCAAAAAGTAAACCTGGATAGGCGTGCCAGTAAGGCACCAACGACGGTCAGCAACCAGAGCAGCAACAGCAACAGAAATTTGGCTTTTAGAGGACTTAATTGTATGAGCCTCATCAAGAATGACTCTAAACCACCGAACTGAGTAAAGTGCTCCATTGTCTTCAGCATTCTAAGAGAAAATAAACAGAAAAGATGCAATCATGTGTAAAAAGCATGCAGCAAATGTGTGCAAACATTCACATGGCCCAGAAAGAGTTTCCTTACTACCTCTGCCACAAACTCTGACGATAAAACTCCATATGTAGTTATTACAACGTCACTCTGAGCAAGAAGTCTTGCATCCTTTGATCTACTTTGTCCGTAATGAACATAAAGCGACAGAGACCCAGTTTGTGCATGAGTTTCAATCTCTGCCTGTCATAACATGTATTTATAGAGTTATAATGATGAGAATGTGAAAAAAAACAAAGCCTGAAACATACTAATACTAGTAAAAGTCAGGAAGATAAATAAAGTGGATTACAGAAATCTGCTGAAAGACAAAAATATACAGCAATTCAAATACCTTCCACTGCCCTAAAAGAGTCATTGGACAAACAATTAAATTTCCCCCGCTTGCAAGTGTTTTCCTTGATTTCAACAACTTATCAAACCCAATAAACTTAATTCCCTTCTTCCTAAGATTAGATGATTGCTCCATAATATCATGCACTTCTCCACCTTCTCTAGAGGGCTCGCTAATGGGCTGGCTATTGGCTATTCCACCTCTTTCTGAGTGAGCGAGAAGAAGCGCTATGGTCATTATAGTCTTCCCAAGCCCCATAGCATCTGCCAAAATCTTCAAAAGCAATACCAAGTCAACTTAGCAAGACCATATGATATAGGAAGGTTTTAAGTTTATAATTTACTGTCATAGTTCCAATATCAAAGGACATACCCCTCCTCTAGCCATCTGAAGAGTGCTTGGGAATTCTACAGTGGCATCCCCTGAAAATGCATTCAAATAGACAACACGCTCCCTTCTAGACCCAAAAGAAAGAAAAACATATGAAATGTCACATATATACTTAAACTTAAGACAATATATCAAATGATGACCCATCATACTTGTCTGCAAGGCGATATGCCTCCCAGCATGGGTGAAGAGTGGCCGCAGCCTCATCAATGTGCTGTCCCTTTTCCAAATGGATCATCCAGTGGAGGGCCTGCTTTTGATATGGACGAAGATCACATTGGAGGGTACCAGGTGGATCCATTTCCTATAAACAAAAGTCTCCAAGAAGTATATCGTAAGTCAAAAAAGCACACAACCCTAGTGCATGACATACCGGGAAAAATTACAATACCTCTAACTCAGAAGTGTCTCCGGTTCCAACAATATTGTCTAAATCAGCATCTGAAATGGACTCTCCACTTTCAGCCCCATTTCCATTTTGAGGAGGATTCTTCAAGCTATGTACTAATGAGGATGGCATAACAGATCCGACCTGTTAAAAAAGAAGCTCTTGAAGAAAATTCAGCGAGGTAACTAGTTATGGACAAAGTTATTATGATATTACCTTTGGGTTTAACGGGCGCTTTCTTGTGTACAAGTCTGCAGGAGTGAATTCAGCCTGTGTATGTTTAAGTCATCATTAAATAAAAGGAAATCCCTCCACCATAATGCAAATCAACTACTCTATAGCTCATCAAGGAAAAGCAACTAAATTTAAGAAAATTGTACGAAATTATTACCTTCTTAAAGGCTGTCAAACCCAGCAACCGGAACAAAGTTGGGAGAGGATGAACCAATGATTCGTCAGATACATTGCTCGACGCCTTAAGCGAGATTGGCTTGTGATTACGAAACATTAAACTATTGATGTATACACTGTCACAGGAAAAAAAGTTAAATTTAATCATTTTTACAGAAGCCTCCTAAGATTCTAACTATATGGAATCACGTTCAATGTTTAAAAAGGCTATTGAGGCTTAGGCTTGAGGTTCGCTTCAATTTGAGGCTATAGAAAAGTGCCTCAATGCTTAAGCCTCGAAATAGAAGATAGAGGCTTACGCCTCTCTATGGTCAGGCTTACGCCTTTAGGCTCCCGAGGCTTAAGCTTCAATTGTTCTTATTTTTTTCATTCTATTTTACTATTTATTGGGACTTTACCTATTTTTCTTCTTTTCGGAACTATGTGTCTGCGCCTTTGATCCATGAAGGAAAAAGGTAGAACCTTATTCCACAAATTATCTTTATCAATAAAAAAGTACACCTTTTTTACTTGCATCTTTGTCCATTAACACCCTATCATTAAGCAACAAAAGTTGATAAATACAATGGCATACTTCTTGAATCACGAAAACATTAAACTATTAACGAAGTGTAAAGTATCATTTTGAAGTTCATATAAAATAACCACACCATTCGAGTTACGAAACCAACGTGTTCGTTCTCTTTCTTTTAGAATCTTTTAAAGAAATAATATTCAAAATGAAATAATAGATTTTATCTTCAACTTCATGATTTAGAGGCTATTTTTTATGACTAAGGTTAATTGAGGGATGATGGTTACCGTTACATTGGTTATTGTAAATTTGTATGATTATGGAGTTCTTTATGAACTTTTACTTTCATTTTGCTTGTAAATTTGTATGATTAAGGAGTTCTTTATCAATTTTACTTTCATTGTGCTTTAAATCGAGGCTTACGCCTCACCTCTTTAAGAGTTAACACTAGTTGAACATACTTGATATACATCGTAACGAGGTTCTTTCAGTAATTGATGAGACAATGCAAATACAGTAATCAAAGCATCTCAAATTTCAAGTACTTTAAATCATGCATACCTTACAGACAAAAGAATTGTATCCATTACAGCAAGGGTTTCTGGTGCAGATTTACAACATCCCTCTATCTTAACTTTTTTATCCCTCACTAATGGCAAAAGACACCGAGCCCATTCATTAGGTATTCGACCAATCTGCCACAAGTAATTACATTAAAATGTAATAGATAAAGAAAACATTAGACCAGCAATTAGTTCCCCAGATACTTTGTAAAACTACCTCCCCGGAATCTTTTGTAGAAAATCGCACAATCTCCGAACAAGCTGCCATGTGTCGTCCCCTCCCACCAAAGACCTTACCCGGTGATGGCGTTTTAGGACTATTCTTTAAAGGAAACGCGAACACCACTTCATCGCCATGCTTCACCTTTCTCCCTTTGCAGGTAGACAACCCAGCTAGTTCCCCGCAGCCAACCAACCACCACTCGCTCCCGACTGAAGTCGAGCATGGACTAGCTATTTCAACAACACCGTCACCCAAATTAGTTGAATTCGAGGAGGCAATTATTGCCTCGCCGGCCAAAGAGCAATCCTTGCTTTCCGTACGAACTCGATCGGGTAGAGCTGTAAAAAGATTGCTCTCGGAACTCAAAGCACAACTTGTATCATTCTGATTTCGGAATCTATCCTTGGTTTTAAAACTTGGGGTGTCGAGAATTATGTTAATGGCGGCGGTGGCGTCGTTATTGGCCATGTGGAGGGCTCTGATAATTTCCATCTCTGTGTACTCCGGGCCTACAATAGTTCGAACGGTGGAGAGAAGTTCATCGGTAACCTTGTTCCCCATAAAATTTTGCCAATAAAACCTAACCCTAATCCAAAATCTTTGGGTAAGAATAAGAATTCCTTAGTGCAGGAGACAAGATCGATCTTTGATGCTGAGTGAAGGTCTAGAAAGAGAGTCGTCCAAAATTGAGGGGAGAAGCAACGTAGCAGAGTGTGGAAGTCAAATGGATATGAAAATGGCGGGAATGGTTTCTGGTGAAAAGTAAAACAAAAAACTGAAACGAAGAATGGTCGTATCTATAAAGTAAGATACACATGACGCGTCACCTTTCCCGCCTTTTCTTTTCTTTTTCTTTTCCTTTTTAATAATGCGCCAAGTATCGTGATTTTTATTTAAAAAACTGAGTTAATACGTGATATTTTTAATAGATAATAGAATAATTTAATACTCATTACTACGTGTTGAATGGTGTCGAATGGTATCTTTTAAACTAAGCTTCGTTGTTTTGTTGTTTTTTGTCTTCTTCATTCTTGCCATTTTTGCCTCTGTGTTCGATCGTTTCTTCAAATTAAATTTGGGAAGCTGATGAAAGAAAAGGGTATACAAATGGTGGGACACTTTGAAAGATTACCCACTAGTTCTTCCTCTTGCTCTTCCAATCCCTCTCCATACAACTTTAACCCATTTCCCTCAAAACCAAAGCTTCAAACAAAAAACCCATTTGTAAAAACCTTCATGCAAGCTTAATAGACCTCCTCTTATGGCCGCCTCTGATACACATCTCCAAATTCTCATCAAGACTTCACAATTTCTGAACAAAAAGGCTCGACCTTGTAGGGAACCAGATTTGCCCCTTCTAGTTGTTATGCTTAAACAAATTCAGTGGTACCAGTATTTTCTTTTTCTTAATCAAATGCTTCCCCAATCCTTCGGTAATAGTAGAGCAAATCTCATATCAGCAAAAGCAAGTCATATTAATCGCACAGCTTTCGCTTCGCCTCGAACGGATTGTAATCTGATTTGAGCTCCGAAAATTTGATGGCTTTTGAAATGGTATGTTTTCAGATTGGATTTTCTTCTTCGCAGCATCTTTTGTGAGATGGAATTTGGGTATGTCATCGATGAAAAGGAAAATCTCTAAGAATTCAGAGTAAATGGAAGAAGAAGAAACAATGGACATGGCTAAAGCTACTACATAAAGGTGAAAGGTGATCTGTTGAAGAAACATAGAGCAAATAGAAGAAGACGAGTTTCAAAGAGAAAAAATAGGAGTTGTGGGTATAAGAGAAAAGAGAAGAAGATGGGAGTAGGAAATGGGTCTCTGTTTCTTAACAGAGAAAATGAAGAAAGGAGGAGAAGAAAGAGTGAGCTCCCATGGTCAGGAAACCGTAGATTTTTGGCACGTGATAATGGATGTTAAATCATCATATTACCTATTAAAAGACTCACGTGTAAGCCACGTGTGATGATTTCTGTTTATTGTTTAATGATAGTTACGGTAGGGGATATAACTGTTGGGTTGCTAAAACCCCTATTTCCTGTAGTACATCGTCCCCGCCACCATTGACGGTGCCGGCACTGGCCACTGCAGCCATCCACCACCACTTCTCCACCGTTTGTACTTGTGACCCTACGCGGTATTAAGGTTTATGAAACCTAAACGATAACAATTAAAGTTTAAGAAATATTGTAATATTTCGTGAAAACCTTAATTATCAATTTTCTCTTTTTTATCTTTTAAATTTTAATTATCTAAATGGATAGTTATCAATTTTAATTTTTTTAAAAAAATTAAAATTTAATTAATTGATTATGTTTGACCAAAGTTTGATAAGTTATTAAATTTTTGTTGACTAATCAAATTCAATTAACTTAAAAAGTATATTTAATTAGAGAAAGAGTTATCCTTAATTAAACTTTTTTTATCAAAAATATGCGATTGCACTGTTGTTGAGAATTATAAAATTGATGGGACTTCCTGAAGGACAAAAGGACAATTACAGATACTATGAAGACTGGTATATAAATTATTTCAATTTATTTATTATTTTTTTATAGATTGTAATTAGAAATGGGTCATAGAAATGTCAATTTTTGAATGTATGATTTATTATTAATCTCGCATCATCATAAAACATGCCATATATAAATAGGGATATGTCAATATCAAATTTTCATGTTGCATGTATATGCATAATTATAGTTTAAAATTAAAATGAGCTATAATTTAAATACAATACAAATGTTATAAAAGTTATAAATTTTAAATTGGGATTTAAATTATATAAAAAAAGTTTATAATTTTCGAAACTTGTTTTTTTCTAAATTAATAAAGAGTTATAATTTTTTGGAAAAACAACGAAAAATCCATTTTTCCAAAAACTAAGTGGGATGATAATTTATATTGAAACCTTCTCAAAGTCCCCAACATAAACTTGATCGTGGCATGAGGAATGATTTAGAGCTGTCCTAGCGGTCGCCTCTTCAGTGGAAGAAACTTGGAAATCATGTCGCTTTGAGTCATCAACTTGCTTAAGAAGCTAAAGCTAGTAAAGGAAGTGGTGAGACATGAACGTTCCTAGAGGAACTATTAGTTCATAGCAACCTTTAAAGCTTATGTATTGGTTAAACACCGAAGTCCATTTATGGACTTAAAATCCTACTAAACACTTTTGAGAGCTTCAAACTTAATTATTCAATTAATAAGTTGAGGTACTCGCTTCCGAAGCTTATGAAAGAGTTGCAAGCTGCTGAGACCCTGTTTCTAAAGGGCAAAAGGAATACTGGAGGGGCAAACTTTACTGAAAATAAGTCTTCCACCTTTGGCGCAAAAAAGAAACACAAAAGAGGTTTGAAGAAGGCTAAGAAGCACAACTCAAAAGCTGTGAAAGGCAAGGGCACTGCAAAAGTGAATAAGTCGAAAGACAAGTGTCATCATTGTGGAGCCACTGGTCATAGAAATGTAACTGCCCGAATTATCTCAAGGAGTTGAAATCTAAAGGTATAATACTTGTTATTGAGGCCTGTTATGTGGATGACTCTACTTTTTCATGGATTGTTCTCTATAGGGGTTCAGGGAAACTAGAAGGCTTGACGAGGGCATGTTCAGCTTCCGTTGGAGAAATTGAGCACTAGTATCGGTTGTATCAGTTAGACCTATTAAATTGTCATTTGATAACAATTTTATGATTTTACGAGATATTTATTATTACCTGATTTTTAGAAAAAAAAAACCTTATTTCAGTAACTAGTTTAATTAAGCAAGGATTTTCTTTTAACTTCATTGATAATGACATTGTATTTTTAGAAATGATTGCTCAATTACTACTGCACGTTTGATAAATAAATTATTCTATTTAAAACAAATAGTTTCAATGATATGTGACACTGAAATAAATATTGATTTACAAATGGATGGTAATGGTTGAAGTCTAACTCAACCGATCTAACCTATTTGTGACACTTATGTCTTGGCCACATTAGCTTGGACATGATTAAAAGACTTGCAAAAGATGGTGCATTCCAAACTTTGAGTGTGGGATCACTACCCACATGCGAACCCTGTATAGAAGACAAAATGACCTAGAGACCATTTTCAGCGAAGGGTGAAAAAGTCATTCAATGCCTCGAACTCGTACATAGTGATGTATGTGGGCCATTGAATATTCAAGCAAGAGTATGTTTTGAATACTTTACAACCTTCACTGATGACTACTCACATTTTGGACATGCTTATCTAATGCATCAAAAGTCTGAAACCTTTGAAAAGTTCAAAGAGTACAAGACTATGGTCGAAAAGCAATTAGAAAAACGAATCAAGACGCTACGATCTGATTATGGTGGAGAGTACTTGCTAGGAGAGTTCGAAGACTTTCCCAAAGAAGAATGTATTTTTTATCAGCTTACAACATCTGGCACTTCAGAGCAGAATTGTGTGTCAGAAAAAAGAAATCGAACTTTGTTGGATATGTTTAGATTCATGATGAGTTACTCATCGCTCCCAGATTCATTCTGGGGACATGCCTTGGAAACAACAACATATATTCTTAGTCAAGTTCCACCAAAGATGGTACCTAATACACCATATGAAAGATGGAGTGGACGAAAGTCGTTCGCAAACCACCTTATGATATGGGGATGATCGACATATATACTGAAATCGAAGACATATAAGTTGATCAAACGATCAGAATTATAATTGTTTGTAGAATATCCCAACAGAATGAAGGGATACATCTTTTATAGTCCAACTAACGAGAAAACATTCCTTGCGCACGAATGCACATTTTCTTGAAGAAGACTGCATAAGAAGTGTGAAGTCGAGAAGTAAACTTGTGCTGAAGGAATTATTGAGTAGGAGGACATCGATTCCCCAATTAGGACTTGTTCCTGATTCAATAATGGAAGAACCACAGTAAGAGCCAGAACCTATGAAGCCTCGACGTAGTGGGGGGTTGTGAGCTAACCTGACAGGTACATGTCTTATGGAGATGCCTTAATAACAGTCCTAGATAATGATCATGATGAACCTGTCTCCTACTCACATGCTATGGCTGATCCTAAAGCAAATCTATGGCAAGAAGCCATGAGCGTTGAAATAAAATTGATGTACTTCAATGAATTCTGGAAACTTGTAGATCCTCATAAAGTGGTAAAACTGGTTGGGTGTAAATGAATTTGTAAGAAAAAAAAAGTTCAGATGAGAATGTGGAGACATTCAAAGCTAGGCCAGTAGCCAACGACTATACCCAAAAGGAAAGTATTGACTATGAGGATACCTTCTCACCGGTGGTCGTGCTTAAATTCATCTGAACCCTTCTGCCCATTGCTTGTACCCTCAATTATGAAATCTGGCAAATGGATATCAATACTTCTTTTCTAAATGACAATCTTGAAGAGCACATTTATATGGCTCAACCAGACGGGTTCATGGAGAAAGGCCAAGAGGGCAAGATTTGCAAACTGGTGAATTATATTTATAGACTTATGCAAGCGTCCCGATCATGAAATATCAGATTCAACGAAACCGTCAAGAACTTTAGTTTTAAGCAGTTAGTGGGCGAACCCTATGTGTATAATCTGATACACGAAGGGAATGTGGTTTTTCTAATTTTGTAAGTGGATGATATTTCGCTCATTGGGAATGATGTAGGAAAATTATATGATGTCAAGATTTGGTTTGCAAAGTAATTTGATATGAAGGATCTTGGAGAAGCTTCATTTGTTTAAATATTCAAATATTTCAGGATCATAAGAATAGACAATTGACACTGTCTAAAAAATCTTATATTGATAAAGTGATGGATCATTTTAGTTTGCAAGAATCCAAGAAGGAATATCTTCCTTTCAGGCATGCAGTCTGCCTCTCCAAGGAGCAGTCTCCCAAGACTCCTCAATAAGAGGAAGACATATAAAAAATTCTATATGCCTCATCCATAGAAAGTCTCATGTATGTGATGCTTTACACTAGGCCAGAAATTTGCTACGTGGTAGGAGTGGTGAGTCGTTTTCAATCTAATCCAGGACTCGAGCATTGAAATGCCATCAAACATATACTTAAGTATCTTAGGAGAACAAAGATCTACATGATTGTGTATTCAGGTACTGGCCTGAATATGAAGGGGTATACTGACTCTGATTTTCAAGCAGATAAGGATTCTAGGAGGTTCACTTCAGGATCGATGTTCATCCTAAATGGTGGAGCAGTTGTATGGAGAAGTATCAAGCAATCTTGCATTACTGATTCCACCATGGAAGCTAAGTATGTGACAACTTGTGAAGCCGCAAAGGGGATGTATGGCTTAGAAGGTTCTTGAAGACTTTGGAAGTTGTTCTAGAGGCTGACAAGCTCATAACACTTTATTTCGATAACATTGGGGCTATAAGGAATTCGAAGGAACCAATGAGCCACAAAAGATCCAAACACATAGAGCGTAAGTATCACCTCATTAAAGAGATTGTTCAGTGCGACCCCTCTGTCTCTACTCTTCTTACATTGACAATAGTTACAAGTAATGTTATCGGGATCGCGATCCTACCTAGATCGATGGAAGGGTATAGGATCGAGGATCGGAGGATCAGATCGAGTATCATAAGATCCTATTAATTTTTATTAATTTATTAGTAAAAAATAGATCTATGCTAATAATACTTCAATATATTGAAGAAAGTGATTATATAACACTGAGTCATCTGCATATTAAATAAAACTAACATCAAGTCATCTAAAATAATATAATATTAAGTAGAGTTCTCATGGAAACAGATATGTGATCTCTTAGATAAAAGATTTAAAACTATAAATGATAAATAAATAAATACATAAAGATAATTATTAATTAAATATGTTAAGATCATTATTTTAGTACATTAGTTTTGAGAGAGTTTGATTTATAAGTTAAAATTTAATAATCTTGCAACAATAAAAAATAATGTCTAAATATAATAAAATAGTGGTGGCGAAATTCATTCTAATTTTGATAGTGTAAGTCATCAAATGAATAATTTGAAGTATCATAAAATAGTCTAATGTTTAATTATATATAAAAGATATTCATTTTTAGTACATACATAAGCATAATTGGTAGAGTGGTTAAGTGATCATTATTATAAAAGATAAATAAATAAACATGTAAAGATAATTATTGATTAAATATGTTAAGATCATTATTATAAATTTATAATACATTAGGTTTAAAAATGTTATAAGTTAAAATCTAATAAGTTTGTAATAATAGTAAAATTGATGTCTCGATAATATAACAATGCTGGCGGAAGTTGTTCTAAATTTTATAACTTTAAGAGTTGTACATCTAATTTTGATAACTTTAAAAGGTGTAAATCATAAAAAAATAAATTGAAATGTCATAAAAATAGTTAAATGTTTAAATAAATATAAAAGGTGTTCATTTTTGTTACACAAATTTAGTTGGTTGAATGGTTAAATGGTCATGTGAGAATCTTTGGGACATGATACAAATCCCACAATCAACATGTTTTTAATAACAAGGCCGAAATCAAGTAGTTTACTTAAGCACCAGGATCGATGCCAAATCGTGATTCCATGCGATCCCACGATCTGAATCGCTGACCTCTCGTAGGATCGTACGATCATGATCGCGATCTTAACAACTTTGGTGACAAGACTTGAGTAAATTATAAACAAACTTTAATATAAAAACTTTTATTCATTCACTTAAATTAGCAATACAAAATATTAGAGAAATAACTAAATAATCATAAATAGTTATTACACCATACTTCATGGACATAATTCCAACAATCTCTCACTTGGATTAAAGTAGACGTGTACAATCTCATATTTCATGCCCTCTAGATGACCATCAAAGACTTTACTGGTTAAAGTCTGTAAAGTCTTTATGAATGGATCTGTCACATTTTTTACCGTCGATATGTGTGTTACGATTAAATCATCAACAAGGTTAACATTATGAGTTTTAAAATTAGACAAATTTGGGAAATCAGGGACGAGGCATCATTCCAAGTATTAATATAATCTTTCAAATAGAAAATTTTCTAATGACTTCCTTCCCCTGCCAAAGGCTTTTCCAAGCCCAAGAGGAGGGTTTACTAGCCTTAGCCTCAAGGAAACTATAGTTAGGATAATACAAGCTTTTTAAAAGCCTAGCACATAAAGAGCTAGGATTATTATAGATAAACCAGTCCTGTTTTGCTAATAAAGCCAGATTAAAGTCCTATAAGTCCCTAACACCCAAACCACTATAGCGTTTACTAGAGGACATCTTAGAGCTAGAGGCCCAGCTAATACCCATACCATCTTTCCCATTTTTTTAAACTCATACCATCTTTCCCTTTGGACCACCAAAATCTCATAATGGCAACCCGGAGATTGATGCAAACTCATTTAGGAAGCTTGAAAGTGCTCATAATGTAGCTAGACAAAGCTTGGGCCATAGATTTTAAAAGAACTTCTTTACCTCCAAGAGATAAGAGATTTTCTTTCCAAAGAGAAGTTCTATTTTTCATTTTTAATAGAATCATAGCATATATTGTTGATTTAGATTTACTCCAGTCAATAGGCAAGCCAATGTACTTATCATTATTACCATGAAGAGGAATGTTAAAAATATTAGAAACAGAATTTCTCCTAGAAGCATTAACATAACCACTAAACAAAAGGCTGTTTTTTTCTAGGTTAATCCTTTGCCCAGATGCATTATAATATTTCAAAATGCACATGTTAAAATTAGTGCAAGAAACCAAGTCCACATCAGATATAAAAACACTATCATCAAGAAAACATGGGAAATAGGGGGCTGCCTATTTTAAGGGCAACATGGTTAATTTACCAGCTTTAACAACTCACTCAATACATTTAGAAAGGTCATCAGCAACCAAAATAAAGAGAAAGGGAGATAAATGATCCACTTGCTTCAAACCTCTATTACGTTTAATATAAATTTTAGGGTCCAAAGCTATCTTATAATTAACAGTGGACACACAAAACATAATTCAATGAACAAATTTAGGGTCAAAACCCATTTTAAGCATTAAATTCTTAACGAAACCCCAATTAACCCTATCAAAAGTTTTGGACATATCCATTTTAAGGACGACAATGCCCTTTCGACCATTTTCATCTTCTTAATATGATAAAAAATCTCTTGAGCAATTAAAGTTTTATGTTGAATATGCTTACCATTAACAAAAGCGCCTTGAAAATCAGAAATCACATGATCTAAGCAGCCCCTAAGTCGATTAGCCGAGATCTTAGTAATAATCTTATAAGAAAAGTTACACAAAACAATAAGTCTAAAATAAGACGGAGTTTCAGGTTGTAAAACTTTAGGAATAAGGGTTAAATTAGTCTCATTCATAGATTTAGGAAGGTAACCATTCTTAAAAAAATCCCTAATAGCATTCC
This sequence comes from Datisca glomerata, assembly GCA_003255025.1. NCBI lineage: Eukaryota > Viridiplantae > Streptophyta > Magnoliopsida > Cucurbitales > Datiscaceae > Datisca > Datisca glomerata. The sequence goes on along the minus strand of QANY01009141.1, from coordinate 1,204,507 downwards.
AAACATCATTACCAACAAGGTCCCATAATTTTTTATAAAAAAAGCCATGCATACCATCTGGTCCAATGTGCTTTTGTCAGCACCAAAACCAAATACAACATCTTTAACTTCCTTTACAGAAACATTATCCAGAAGATAAAGATTATCTTCTAAGGAAATGACATTATCAACCTTATTCATGACCCAATCTTCATTAGAATTAGGAACAAACTTAAAAATATCAGCAAAGTGAGAACTACCTTCATTAAAATGCCACAAGCCATTATCATTCCTAAGTCTTACAATTTTATTACAAATTCTTCTCTTTAAGAGCAATTTATGAAAAAAAACTAGTGTTTTTGTCTCCAGCTTTTAACCAATTAACTATAACCCTTTGACCCCAATAAAATTCCTATTTTTTCTAAATATTATTGATTTTAGAAGTAGAGATCTGTTAATATTGTCATCAGCCTTGTTATCATCAAGAGTGATCAATTCATCCTTTAAAAGGGTGAGTTGAGCTTTAGGATTTCCCTTAAACCTCTTATTCCACTCCTTAATATCCATTTTACAACCCTTTAATTTAGTAATAAAATTGCCCATACCACCCTTAGAATAATGACTTTTCCAACTATTAGAAAGAACCGATTCAAAATCCATCTCTAATAACCACTTAGCCTCAAGTTTAAATTTCTTACTAGATTTAGAGATGGCATTATCAAGATAAATAATTAGCATATTATGATCCGATCCAATATTAGGGGGACAAGAACTTCTATATTAGGGAAATTTCCCAAAAAAGAGTCATTAATAATGACTCTATCAAGCATTTCCTGAATAAAATTGTCACCATCCCTCCCATTCCTCAAAGTGAAGAAATTACCCTTAGCATGAATATCCATAAGATCACAAGCATCAATAAAGGAATTAAATTTGCCAGCTCTATGAAAATCAAAGCCATTACCCCAGATTTCTCTTCACTGCAAAGTAAGTCATTGAAATCCCCAGCCACAAGCCAAGGATTAGAATTGCCTTGGTTTGATAAAGCTAAATTGTCATATTGGAGCAATCTATCCCTCAAATCCCTGCAACCATAGAAAAAGTAACTATACCCCACCCACTAATGACTAAATCAATTAAATTATTGGTATTAGAGACACCTTTGACATTAAGAACTTGATTCTGGCAAACAATAAGGCCACCAGAAAGCCCAACAGGCTCAACCACATAATACAAATTATGATTCCATTTTTAATCAATTTTCAGCCTCAGAAAGTCTAGTTTTGGTTTCAATGAGACAAAAAATATTAGGCTTATATTAGATGAGAGTATCTTTAAGAGCAAGAACTGTCAGGTTATTGTCTAACCCCTGACAATTGCAAACCAATAAACTCATTGGACCTCTGATGGCTTAATTGGATAAACCATCATAACCCATCATCATTCTCATTATTCTGAATTGTAGCAGCATAGTTAAAAATCTCATTAAAACTTAGTTCATGAATTAAATCATCAGTCTCTAGTCTAGGCCTCTTTTTCCTATTGCAATCATTGCTTTAGAGAAAACTATTAACCTGAGAAGGTACCGAAGAACAAGATATTTACACTTATGTGATTATTGCTAGATGTTATTGAGGAAAGTGAGTTTTCTGGTGAAGAAACAGTAGGGTGCATACCTGAGTTTTCTTCCTCCCTAGAGATCAAAAAAGACTTACCAGAACACTGCATTGATAGTCCTTTACGTGCCTTCCCTGAAACTGACCTGGAAATAATATATCTTTTGTCCATCTTTGCAAGTTAGATATGGCCACGGTGGTTGGGGTGCAGGTACTACATTGACCATCACCGTGACCTCTATCAAGGAAGATCCTACAGCCAACTCAACGCCAGTTCACAATCAACATACATAGTAAAATCAGCAAAGATTTGTGGAAGCATAATTCTAGGATCAGTTTCTTATTTAGTTGTAACTTTCTGTAAATATAGAATTTACGTTACTGCTTTCCATAGTTAGATTGTTCAAATGGTTTGTATAAATACCTGCTATGTACTTCAATATATTTCTATGAGATTTAGAATTCTTAAAAGCCAACAGCAGTGTTAATCCTTCTCATGGTATCAGAGCCATCGGTCTCTAACGAGATATACTTTCCTTCAAAATGAATACACTACCTGGGTCCTCCTCTGTCAATCCGATTATTATCATCAACGCTTCCACTACCATCAATGAAAAACTTACGCCTGCTACCTTCCCTCAATGGAGAGCCCAATTCGAAGCACTGTTAATTGGCTACGATCTCATCGATTTTGTTACTGGCAAGCTTACATGTCCGGTCATAGATGCAGAAAATTCTGCCACCTCCAAAGCAGCGAATTCCCACTGGATTCGCCAAGATAAACTCATTCTCCATGCTATCCTTGCGTCCACTTCCCCTGCCATCACTCCACTTCTTGCATCCTGCAAAACCTCCCATAATGCTTGGACAACACTCACTCGTCTATATGCAGGAAAATCCCGAACCCGTGCGATGCAACTCAAGGAGAATCTTACATTGCACACTCGTGGCAGTCGTTCGGTCACTGACTTTCTGCATGCAGTCAAGATAATCGCAGATGAGCTTGCGATTATTGATCATCCCATTTCGGATGATGATTTAACTCTCTACATCTTAAATGGATTGGGTCCCGAGTTCCGTGAAATCGTTGCACCAATTCGTGCTCGAGAATCCTCTCTAAACTTTGAGGAACTTCATGATCTCCTTGTTGGTCATGAAAATTATCTTCGGCGACTGGAAACCAACTCTGCGCAGCAGTTCGTTGCAACTGCAAATTATTCATCTCGGTCTGGAGGAACAAACAACCATGAAAGCCAGCATCGTTCATCCTCCACCAACAAAAGCCGAGACAACAAAAAAAGGTGGGCTTCGAATTCGGGTCCCAGAAAATTCAAACCCAAGTGCCAACTATGTGACCAAGTGGGCCATACGGCCAAAACTTGTTCCAAACTTGGATCCAGTCCTGTCACTGCCAACTGTGCAGAGTCCACTAAGTCCAAAGATCACAAATGGCTTGTTGATTCCGCCGCATCTCACAACATGACAACGGATCTTTCCAATCTTTCGATTCACTCTGAATATGATGGTACTGATGAAGTAGTAATTGGAGATGGGTCAGGTTTGCCTGTATCTCATGTTGGTTCACTATCTTTTACATCGTCTAATCGTATTTTTCATCTCAAAGATACTTTATGTGTTCCCACCATAAAAAAAATTTAATCTCTGTTCATAATTTCACCAAACATAATGATGTTTATCTTGAATTTCATCCATCTTATTTTTTGGTGAAGGATCGGATCACGGGGGCGACACTACTCAAAGGCGCATGTGAAGATGGTGTGTACTCCTTACCGGAGAAGCTAGCTATGGCATCCAAAAAAATCACAGCCTATGTTCATGAACGTACCACCACAGATGGTTGGCACAAGAGACTTGGTCATCCATCTTCTAAAATTGTCAATCATTTAATTCGGGCTTTTTCATTACCTACCAATAAAAATGCCAATAAAGCTTTATGCAATGCGTGTTCCCAAAATAAAGCCCATTGTCAACCGTTTCATTCTCATGGTTTAACTAGTCAAGCACCACTTGAGTTAATTTATACGGATGTTTGGGGTCCCTCACATGACATTGGTCTTGATGGCTCAAAATATTATCTCATTTTTATTGACCATTACACTAAATATATCTGGCTCTATCCAATGTCTACAAAATCGAGTGTTCAAAATTATTTTTCCTCAATTCCGACATCTTGTGGAAAATAGATTTAACACTCGCATCAAGAGTCGATACTCTGACAACGGAGGTGAATACATTGCTCTAAAATCCTATTTTTCGGTTCATGGTATTGGTCACTACACAACCGCCCCTCATACTCCCCAACAAAATGGCATGTCTGAAAGACGACATCGACATCTTGTTGAAACCGGTCTCACTCTTCTCACAGATGCAAATTTACCTCGCTCATATTGGCCTTATGCCTTTCAAACAGCTGCGTATCTAATTAATAGAATGCCAACTGCAACCTTGAATAACCGAACTCCATTTGAGAAGCTTTTTAATCAAACTCCAGATTATCTCAAACTTAAACAATTCGGTTGTCTTTGCTTCCCGTTGACCCGACCATATAATAAACACAAGCTTGAGCCCAAAGCCAAGCCGTGTATTTTTGTGGGCTACTCACTCTCTCAAAATGCATACCTATGCTTAGTGCCCACAATCCATCGTGTATAGCACTCACGGCATGTGCTATTAGATGAAAGCAAATTCCCCTTTGCTGAACTGTGCCCTAAATCCCGTGAGATCCGGACCACTCCACCATTCTCTGCTGAAATTGATCATCCCGTATTCCTCTCTCTGCCGACCAATCCGTCCCAATCCTTGCAGACTAATCAGCTCCAATCTATGCCGACAAGCACGCCTCAATCTCTGCCGCATGCTGCTGCTCCTGCATCGGGTACTCACTAGACTTCGGCGCCTCTGATGGACTCGTCTCCTCCACCGATTTCTCACCAGGTATGTGTTCCTCCCTCCTCTTTATCTGATTTGCCTATTATTTCTCCCATAAATAATCCACCCCCATCCGGTTCTGAAATACCACCTGTGACCCGAAGCCATAATATGGTAACTCGTTCTATGAATAATATTTATAGACCGAAAAGATCATTTCTGGTCACTAGGCATCCGATCCAACCCTCCTTGGAACCAAACACAGTTAGTGAGGCCCTATCTGATTCTCGGTGGAGAGATGCCATGTCCTCTGAGCTCACAGCTCTCATGCGCCATGGTACATGGCAGCTGGAAATTCCTCCACACGGATGCAATATTATTGGATGCAAGTGGGTTTTTCGGATAAAAAGGTTGGCTGATGGTTCAATTGAACGGTATAAAGCGTGATTAGTCGCCAAGGGTTTCAATCAACGACCCGGTCTGGACTATAAAGAAACTTTTAGTCCCGTAGTGAAACCAGTTACCATCCGTACTGTGTTGTCCATTGCTGTAATAAATGGTTGGTCACTTAGACAACTTGATGTCAATAATGCGTTTCTGCATGGACATCTTACGGAAAAAGTATACATGAAGCAGCCCCCTGGCTTTCGGGATCCAGAAAAACCAGACCATGTTTGCTGTCTTCGCAAGACTATATACGGTCTCAAACAAGCCCCCCGTGCTTGGTATTCTGCTCTTAAGCAAGCACTGATTCAGTTTGGATTTCTGAATACCAAGTCTGACTCTTCTCTGTTTGTTTACACTACTGGTTCAATAATTGTCTATTGCTTAGTGTATGTTGATGATTTAGTCATCACAGGAAATGATTCAAACTTTGTGGCAAATATTATTACTCAGCTTGGCCAAAAATTTTCCATCAAAGATCTGGGTCCCCTGCATTTCTTTCTTGGCATTGAAGTTATTCCTACAAGTCATGGACTGTTCTTAACACAGCATAAATATGTCCGTGATCTCTTGGCTAAAACAAACATGGATGGCGCTAAGGATGTTACAACTCCATTATCAACCTCGGTTGATCTAAAACTGGATGATGGCACTTCAGCAGTAGATTCAACTGAGTATCGTCGTGTCATTGGAGCCCTGCAGTATCTCTCTCTAACTCGACCTGACATCAGCTTTGCAGTCAACAAGTTATCTCAGTTCATGCATCGTCCCACTCTGACTCACTGGACAGCCACAAAACGATTACTTCGTTACTTGAAGAACACGATCTTTCATGGCATAACCATTCAAAAAAACATCAGTCCAACACTTACATGCTTTTCTGATGCTGACTGGGCAGGAAATCTGGATAATAGAAGTTCCACCTCCGCTTACCTCATTTTACTTGGTACCAATCTCATCTCATGGAGTTCAAAGAAACAACGAGCAATTGCACGGTAATCCACCGAAGCTGAATATAGGGCGCTGGCCACTGCAGCATCTGAGTCTATGTGGATACTTTCACTGTTTCAAGAAATGAAGTTCACACTCAAACAGCCACCCTTATTGCTTTGTGACAATTTAGGTGCCACACATCTTAGCTTCAATCCAATTCAGCACTCAAGAATGAAGCATATTCAGATAGACCTTCATTTCGTCAGGGATTTGGTTCAAAAAAATGTTCTTCAAGTGCGACATGTCCATACCAATGATCAGCTGGCAGACTTACTCACAAAGCCTCTCTCGCGTCAAAAAACCGATCAACTCAAAACCAAGATCGGACTTACTGATGGCAGCCCGTTCTTGCGGGGGCGTATCAAGGAAGATCCTACAGCCAACTCAACGCTAGCTCACAATCAACAGACATAGTAAAATCAGCAAAGATTTTTGGAAGCATAATTCTAGGATCAGTTTCTTATTTAGTTGTAACTTTCTGTAAATATAGAATTTACGTTTCTGCTTTCCATAGTTTGATTGTTCAAATGGTTTGTATAGAAACCTGCTATGTACATCAATATATTTTTATGAGATTTAGAATTCTTAAAAGCCAACAGCAGTGTTAATCCTTTATAACCTCAACCATATATGTTTGAAAGGGAGAGCCTTAGCCATCTTGTTGACCTTGATCGTAGAGGTTTTTAGGGGGTCTCTGTTGAAATTATATCCATAAAGTAGGGTGTAATAACTATTTATGAGTATTTAGTTATTTATCAGACATTTTGTATTACCAAATTTAATGAATGAAAGAAAGTTTTCTATTAATTAAAATGTGTTTATAATTTACTCAAGTCCTGAAACTATTGTCAACGTAAGATGAGTAAAAACTATTAGGTCTTCAAAACAGACTCTTCTAAAATAGTTGGGAATGTTATTCATAGTCTTAGGATGGACTGGCAATTGAATCCGATTACGACTGTTAGGTTGAACCAAATGATGCCGGTCTTGGGACATGGGAGTGGAGACTCTAACGGTTGGCCTAGACATGTTGTGGAACATGTTGAATAGACCAGTAACCAATTAGTTTAAAGATAAGACATTTATCTAGCTCTAAATCTAATTGTTACATCTATAAGGGTATTTTCATAATTACTTTAATTCTGAGATAAATACGAAACTTGACTTAGTTAGTTGTAATCTTTGATATGCCAAATGAGTGAATTCAAATTGCCGGACAATACATCGACTGTTGAGATTGTGATTCAACTATGTTAGAGTTGTGTGATTCACATATATGAAAACTCATGACGAGATTGCAAATGCAATAATATCACCTTATACTTTATTGATGAGTGTGTGAATAAATTAACTTGGCCAAGTATTCGATGAAATGAATCATTGAATAAGATATGGTGAACTGAATGAGACAATTCACTGTTATGTCTTTCTTATTCACAGTCAATAAATGAGTTAAAGAAATAATAACTATATGGGTAAGATGATAATTTTACATCTTACTCTTGTTAGTGATATTCACGAAGGATGATATATTAAAATATTTTAGGGACCATGAAATAAAAGTGTTTATTTACACAAACATAAAATGTAGCGAGCATGAATCGAGAGTTAATTTGGCATCCGACCTTTAGTGGAGTCGTACGTTTTTACAGGATTAAATAGGTAAAAAATTATGAAGATCAATTCGCCGAGTATTTGAATCCTAGAACTTTATTCATGTGGGTCCATTCAGTCTCAGGAGTAGCTTATAAATATATGAATTAAAAACAACACTAGTTGGACCAAAAACATGTTTTGGACCAATGCCTATTTTCTGAACTCATATGTGATGGGTGCTGTCACTTAATTAGTGAAGAACGAGTGATTAATGTTTAAAATAATTAATTTATTATTTTCTAATTATTAGAAAATTAGTAATAAAATTAATTAATTAATTAATTGATGGAAATCAATTTAATTTATCAATTTGGATGGATGAATTTAGACACAACATGGACTCTAGAGAGATATACAATTTTCATTAATAGCAAATATTATGTGGTGAATTTTTAGTAATTTGACATATATGGGTATATGTGCAAATTATATAATTATTATATAAGAGATGACAATAGAGTTGCATCATTAACTCTAATACAGTGTGTGATTACACAGAGCAGAAAAGAGTTTCTCTCCCTCCCTTACTTGCCATTGAAATCCATAGAGGAAAAGAAACAATTCGATTTTTCTTCTCCAGTTCTTTTGAGAGCCGACAATCAATTCAGGATCAACATCCGATTGAGATATACTTCTGAATCTTAGGAGTGGTTATTGGTGTACAGACTGATTTAAGTTCTACGAAGAACGAAGTCCGTGAGAAGAATAATATGATTCCACCAAATCAGAATTTCTCTAATACAAGAAAGGCATAAAATTATTTCTACAACTATTGAATACGTTTAACTTAGTATACATAATCGTATGTATGATTTTAATATTATTAAATTGGGTGATGTGCTTTTTTTTTATTTTCGCCCATGAACTGGTCGTGGTTCATTGATTTTTCCTCAAATTTTAAAATCCGATCCAACAACTATATCATAGCCTTGGTTTCTTGATTATGCATATTCTATGATTAACGTGTGTATCGTTAGATGTTGTGATATTGACATATTATTTTATATGGTAGATTCAAAATAGTTTTGAATGTGTTTTATGAATGAATTCCGATCTATTGGCTCTAGGTGTTTTGTTTTTCAATTTTAGAATTGATGTACACCGAAATTGAGGCATAGGATTTTATGTAATTTTTTTCTTGCAAAATTTATATTTTTTTAATTCCATGTAATCCGTCACCGCCTTGAAAAGTCACCGTAAAAAACCATTGTCGTTGCTGTCGCTGGACATCGCCGCCGCTACCGTCGCCTGTTGCCGTTGTGTCACGCCGCCTCCTACTGTCCAGTGCCGTGCCTTGCGTGGCGACTAGGGTTTGTGAAACCATAGGAGATAAAAACCAGAGTTTAGTAACCATGTGATGTTTCGCAAAAACCCTAATCCAATTTTTTTATCTTTTAAATTTTGAATTTTGAATTTTAGATTTTAAATAAATAAAAGATAATTAAAATTCAAAAGATAATTATCAATTTTTATCTTTTTATCTTTTAAATGTTGAATTCAAAAGATAATTATCTATTTCTCTTTTTATTTTTTGAATTTTAAATTTTGAAATGATTTTAATAGGATTATTTAATTAGGAAATTTGTTTTTCTTAATTAAAGGGCTTTGATAAAAAAATTTGAATTTTGAAAATAGAAATGGATTGTTGTAAAGAGTTACAAAATTGGTGGGACATCCTGAAGGACAATGAGAGAATTACAGATGTCATGAAGACTAATATTTAAATTAATTATAATCTATTTATTATTCTTTAATGAGTTAATGAGCCAATAATGAGGTTAATTTTGAATGGATGATTTATTATTAATCTCGTATCATCATATAATATGCCATATATAAATAGAGATATGCCAATATCAAATGCCTTGCGGCATGTCCATGCATCATTGTAGTTAAAATTTATAATGAGTTATAATTTAAATACAATGTGAATTTTATAAAAGTTATAAATTTTAATTGAGATTAAAATTTTATAAAATTTTATAATTTTTGAAACTTGGGTTTTTCCAAAATAAGAAAGAGTTATAATTTTTTGAAAAAACAACGAAAATCTAATTTTTCAAAAACTAAGTGGGTGAGTCATTTACGTTGAAACGTTCCTAAAATCTCCAACGCAAGCTTGATGGTGGCACGATGAATGGTTTAGAGTCGCCCTATGGGTCCTCTCTTCAGTTGAAGAAACTTAAAAATCGTATCGTTTTGATTCATCGAATTGCTTAGGAAGCTAAAGCTTGTAAAGGAAGTGGTGAGGCTGGACCGTTCCTAGACGGACTGTTAGTTCATGAAAATCTTTAAAGCTGAATCATTGGTTAGACACTTAGACTGAAGCACATTGGAATCCCTCATAAGGTCTAGTTAATGGGGCGAAGGTGACCAAAACCATTGGTGATTGGTCAAGCTAGATGTAGACATCTTGTGAAGCATTAACCAAATGAGAGGAGTCTCGATGCGATATGAGGTAGCTTGGACGTTGTCCTTAGATGAGACAAGCTATCATTTTTTATCGTAACATCAGGGAAGAAATATTTTTTATTAGATTTTTAAATATGTAAGTATTTGCATCGTGCATCATGCTTTCATAAATGATTGAATATTTATTTACACCATTTTATTTATTCGTTTTAATAATCCTGTCGTTATCCCCACTCTTAACTATTTAAACGTGAACAAACTTACTGGTGAAAATTACATGGATTGAAAACGTAATCTTGATATCGTGCTGGCAGTAGAAAAGCACAAGTTCATGCTCACCACTCCTTGTCCCCTTGAGCCTATTGTTGAATCGACTCAAGAGAAAAATGATGCTTATGCTTCTTGACTGCGTTCTGATGAGATCACCATTTGTTACAACTTGGCTTCTATTAGCAATGTGTTGCAACAACAATATCAGAACATGGGAACTGTTGCTGATATGATGTTGAACATCACCAAAATGTTCGGAGATTAGGGTCATCACACCAAATAAGCTGCTGTGCGAAACTTCATGAACTGCAGGATGAAACCTAGAACTCTTGTCAGAGAATATATGATACTAATCATTAGTGATTTGAATGAGATGGAAATCATGAGTGATGGGGTAGATGGTGAGACATAAGTTGATATTATTCTTGAGACTCTGTCTGACACTTTTGAGAACTTTAAACTAAATCATTCGATGAATAAGTTGAGGCACTCACTTCCTGAGCTGATAAAGGATCTGCAAGCTGTTGAGACATTGTTTCTGAAGGGCAAGAGGAAGACTGTAGAGACAAACTTTTCTGAAAGCTAGCCTTCCACTTCTAGCGTAGAAAAGAAACACAAGAGAAGTCCAAATAAGGCTAAAAAGTAGAAATCGAAAGCTGTGGAAGGTAAGGGCATTACAAAAGTGGACAAGTCGAAAGACAAGTGTCATCATTGTGTCATATCAGTCCAAGTGAGAGATTGTTAGAATTATGTCCATAAAGTAAAGTGTAATAAGTACTTGTGAGTATTTAGTTATTTCTCAAACCTTTTGTATTACTGCATTTAATGAATGAATGAAAGTTTTTCTATTAATTAAAATGTTTTTTTAATTTACTCAAGTCTTGAAACTATTGTCAATGTAAGAAGACTAAAGACTAAGGTGTCTTCCAGACAAACTCTTCTGACATAGTTCAAAATGTTGTTATTCGCAGTCTTAGGATCAATAAGGCAATTGAGTCCAATTACGACTGTTAGGTTGAATCAAAGAATGCCAATCTTGGGTCATGGGAGTGGAAACTCTAACAGTTGATCTAGACATATTGTGGAACATGTTGGATAGACCAGTAACCAATTGGTTTAGAGCAAAATCATTTATCTAGCTCTAAATCTATTTGTTACACCTATAAGGGTCTTTTGATAAATATCTTAACCTTGAGGTGAATACGAAACTTGACTTAGTTAGTTACAATCTTTGATATGTCAAAAGAGTGAGTTCGAATGGTCAGACAATACATCGGCTGTTGGGATCGTGAGTCAACTATGTTGGAGTTGCGTGATTCACAAATATAAAAATTCGTGGCGACATTGCAAATGCAACAATATCACCTTATGCTTTATTGATTGGTGTTTGAATAAATTAACTTGGCCAAGTATTCGATGAAATGAATCACTGAATAAGACATAGTAAATTGTACAAGACAATTCACTGTTATGTCTTTCATATTCATAGTCAATAAAGGAGTTTAGAAAATAATAACTAGAAGGGTAAAATGATAATTTTACATCACACTCTTGTTACTGATATTCACAAAGGGTAATATGTTAAAATATTTCATGGACTGTGAAATAAAAGTGTTTACTTACAACAACATAAAATGTAGCGCGCATGAATCAAGAGTTGATTCAGCATCAGATCTATAGTGGAGTCGTACGATATTATGATTAAATAGGTCAGCAATTTATGGAGATAAATTCACCGAGTATTTGAGCCCTGTAACTTTATTCATGTGGGTCCATTCGGTCTCAGGAGTAGCTTATAAGGACATGAATGAAAAACAACACTAGTTGGACAAAAAACGTGTTTTGGACCAATGTATATTTTTCGAACTCATATGTGATAGGTGCTCACTTAATTACTGAAGAGCACGTAATTAATTTGAATTAACTAATTGATTATTTTTTAGTTATTAGATAATTAATAAATAAAAGAAATTAATTGATTAATTGATGGAGATAAATTTAATTTATCAATTTAGATTGATGAATTTAGACACAATATTATTAACTTTAGGGTGATAAAAAATTTTCAGCTATCGCAAATATGAGGGGGTGAATTTTTGGTAATTTAACATATAAGGGTATATGTGAAAATTCTGTAATTATTATATATGAGATGGCAATAGGGTTGCATCTCTGACTATAACACAGTGAGATTACACATAGCATAAAATAGTTTCTCTCCCTCCCCCTGCTTGCCGCGGAAATCTATAGAGGTGAAGGAATTTTTTTTTCTTCAGTTGTTTTGAGAGCCCACTCTCAATTCCTAATCAACATCTGATTGAGATATACTTCTAAATCTTATAAGTGGTTGTTGGTGTGAAGATTGATTTGAGTTCTACGAAGAACGAAGAACGGGAGATGACTAATCAGATTCTACCAAATCAGAATTTCTCCGATACAAGAAAGGTATAAAATTGTTTCTACCTCTATTTAATATGTTAAACTTAGTATGCATGGTTTTAATACTTAATATGATTAAATTGGTTGATGTGAAAATTTTTTATTTTCCGTCCAGAACTGTTCGTGGTTCATTGATTTTTCTTCAATTTTTAAAACCCGATCTAATGACCTCGACCATTACGGTGGTCCTGGTCGTGAAGGTGTTATTTAGACCTCCGCCATCGTAGTAGCATTTGTCATGAAGGTGATGGATCCTCAGCCATCATGGTTGCCTCAACCATAATCATAATAGCCTCAGACTTAGACTGTGGTTAAGTCCTTAGCCTTTGAGAGGCCTCATTCTCAGACCATGTTTCAACCAGTAGCCTTGAGGATGTCTCATCCTCGAATCATGGTTCATCTAATGTCCTCTGGGATGCGTCATCCTCGGACCATGATTCTGCCCATGGCCTTGGAGACGTCTCATCCTTAGACCATGATTTGACCCTTGTACTTAGAGACACCTCATTTTCAGAACATGGTTCAGCCCATGGCCTAGGGGACGCCTTATCTTCATACAATGGTTCAACCCATGGCCTTGGGGATGCCTCATCATCAGACCATGGTTTAGCATATGTCCTAAATGACGCTTCATCCTTGGACCATGGTTCAACCGATGACTTTAGAGACGTCTCCTCAGACCATGGTTCAACCTGTGTCCTTGGGTATGCCTCATCCTCAGACCATCATTTAGCCCATGGCCTTGGAGAAGCCTCAACAAATCATGGTTCAACCCATGGCCTTCATATGAGTGTCTCTTCGTGGTCATTCACCCGTCGACACTTTGTGGGCTTAGTCGTGGATCTTGGGTTTTGACCCAAATAAATTATTCTCCTCAATGAAACTTGGTTAATTCAAAGCGTAGGGTAAGATTCCAGAAGTATACCTCTCTAGGACATCATTGAATCTTCAACAAGTAACAATTAATGTATTATGAATGCTTTGTATGGGATCTGATGGTTGGTTAGAGATACTTGCATTGAGTATTAGTGAGCGATTCATCAAATGCTATGCGCATGTTGTGCCGTTGAGGTCATTAGGTAATGAGGTTCGTGCCAGAACATGTAAGTGCTCGATGCTGACTCATGATGGCGTCTTAGAGTATCATTGCGTCTGATGCGAGCTTTCTTCATATTTACCAATTTTATTCTTGGTAAAAATGTTGTAATCTTGATTAATACTGGGCTTTCTTATGCAACAATGTATGTAGACAGTGCCTTTAGGACTACAACTTTGTGGTTTAGGTTTGCGTGAGTTGCTACGAGTAGTCATCAGGATCGAGTCCTTATGATTTTAATGAGGCGGCCATGTGGCTTGCATTGCATTGGTGATCATCACAACTAAATCTTAATGCCTCAGCCTAAACGCATTGTGTGGACTTGTTGTTAGGATTGAATTTCTCTTAATCTGATGTAGGTGGTAAGCCGGCGAGTCCATTGGGGTTATTTTATAGTGAGGTTGACTTGATGTTGTGGCATTATAGGGTCGGGATAGAATTTCTTCAAAATTCTGCATTGCATTCTTGTCTTGATCCATGCTTGATCATGTAACCAGTACATTATTTTAGCACCTCACGTCTCATGATGAATGATGGAGTTATTTCGCTCAATGGCGTGCATCTTGAGGGTTCTTTTTATCGTTTACAGTCACATTCTCATGAAAATAAGTCGTGACAAAGAACTAAAGGTTTAAATGTTTTGGCTGTTGACTCTATCTCATGACTCGATGTCTTAGTTTTCTAGTCTAACTGAGTCGTCTAGTGATTCAACTCTTTGAGTCGTATGTTACTTTGTTTGGCATTAGTAGTGATTTTTTAGTGTCGTTTGGTACAGTGAGGGCCTTCTCACTAGCCTTAAGGAAAATTGAGTGGCTTTTGTCTTAGAGAACGAAGGACTTTTGGGCATCTTTATAGGTATGCCCACATGATCACGTCCTGGGCTTAGTAATATTTGGGAGTTATTGAATGCCTTTATATTCTATTCCCTTAAGGTATTGACAAAATGTATCCCAGCGAGTAGTGCCTTTATATTCGGTCTTGTTGTTTGACATTCTCAATTTTAAATACAATGATTGCTCTGTTAAGCTCGTTGTTGCGTCTTCGTGTGCTGAAAAATTTGTCTCTGTATAATGCATGTAAGTCATCAATGTGCTTTCTGTCTAGTGGGAGGTTTTGGATTTGAGTATATCGTCGTCCGGTCTAGGGCGAACTTGTGTTCTTAGAAATTGGTAGACCAGCTCTATTTATTCTACCTTGTTTTTAGTTTGATGGCACTTCTCATTTCTCCAAAATATAAAGTGAACACATATCTTCATTGAGTTGGTTCGTGGTAAGCCTTTGGGAAGTTTATATATTATTATTACGTTATTATTATTTCGTGCTTTGTTGAACCTTTTAGAGTATTGACAATATTAGAACTTTCTTTACGCATGGGGTTCTGGAGACTTCTTTTCCTTATTTGATCAAATCACATTTGATGAATCCTCGATGTCAAGGTCTTTTGGACCCATCTCTAGTTGAGTACCAAGGTCCTATGAGATTAGTGAGATTTTGTCCGACCTTGGGTGTCATAGTTATCAATGTGACTTATGGCGCCATTGTCATAATTGTGACACTGGGTACCATAGTTATCTTGGTAAGTTTGGGTATCGAAGTCATCTGGGTAGCTTCGGGTACCGTAGTCAATTGGGTGACTTCGGACACTGTAGTCATTTGTGTGACTTCAGGTATCATAGTCATCTACGTGGCTTCTGGTATCGTAATTATCTGCATGACTTTGGGTACTATGGTCATCAACGTGACATCAGGTACCATATGTTGAGGGTTATACCATCAAAGCATGTGTATTGACTTTTTGATATGAAATTAAATGAGCTTTACATTTTTCTTATAATTGTTCTTTTAAATTATTATTGAATAATTTATATAAATATCTAAAAATTTCATATTCATCAATGAGACTATGATCTTGTATTAGTACGAGAGGATTAAGATCATAGATAATTAATAAAATTGTCAACAACATATTAAAATATAAAATCTTTAATGAATGGTTGTTAGTACAATTCATTAAGTATTATGAATGTATGTGGTATAGATTTAAATCATTGATATTGATAGACATCTTAGTGAATGTACTCTATATAATGAGATTATATATGACTGGCCTGATGTGAATTAACATCTTTATCAACATGTAGTTTATCATAAAGATTTAATACACATCAATTTGATGATCATATGTAAATCAGTCTGAATCCTGAGTAGTCATGAACTCCTACACGTCTACATGGATATTTTGATTCAGTCGTTAAGGTTTGTTTGTAAAACATGCTAGTGACATTTGTTTTGGAGATTCAATGATATGCATGACTGAGAACATGATCTTATAAGATTTGAAATCGAAGCTTTCCTAATGGATCATATATTGGTTCCCTTAAGTGTTAATTCTGGAACTGAATGGTTATTGAGCTCAAATTTATAATAGATTATAAATTAGCCATTCACTAGTGGATTAATGGTACTTAAAGATCAATAGGTAATTAGAAGGTTAAAACGTTATTTTTGACCAGTTTCAATTTACGAACCAATAATTGGACGACAAAACTGCATGAATTGATTATATTAGTGGACTGCATGAGAATACTATGTAAATATAATCTATAATCTCTAAGAGTGCAATTTCATATTTATAGTTCACGCCAAATTACTGTTCACACTAGAATTACTGTTCCGGCGGCCGCGGTACTGTTCCAGTGCCTGTATGGTGACTATGGTTTGTGAAACCCTAGGCGATAATAATTAGGGTTTAGGAAACCTTGTGACATTTCGCGATAACCTTTATCCTATTTTTTTATCTTTTAATTTTGAATTTTGAATTTTAAATTTTAAACGGATAAAAAATAATTTTGAATTCAAATATAATTATTTATTTTATCTTTTTATCTTTTAAAGTTGGAATTCTAAAGATAATTATCAATTTTATCGCGATAACATTTTTATCTTTTTATTCAAAATTTTGAATTTTGAATTTTTGAAATTTGAATTTTTGAAATTTGAATTTTAAATTTAAATTTAATTTTAAAATGAGAATGAACTTTTGTAAAGAGTTACAAAGTTGTGGGACAACCTGAAGGACAAATAGACAGTTACAGACGCATTGAAGATTTACAAATTAATTTGTAATTTACTATTCTTTTTATAATTAGAAAGGAGCCGATAGGGAGGTTAATTTTAAATGTATGATTTAATTTTAATCGTGCATCATCATATAACTGGCCATATAGAACTAGAGATATGCCAATATCAAATTATCATGTAGCATGTACATGCATCATTGTGGATTAATTATAATGATTATAATTTAATTATAATATGAAATTTATAATGGTTATGATTTTAAATTGGGATTTAAAATTAAATAAAGTAGTTATAAATTTCATCACATTTTTTTAAATGAATGAAAGTTATGTTTTGAAAAATAACAAAAAATCTCAAGTTTTTTTTCAATGCAAACTTGATCATGCCACGAAAAATGGTTTAGAAATTTTATCAAAGTCTTCAACGTGAACCTGATCGTGCCATGAGGAACGGTTTAGAACAGCCTATAGCGGTGCTCTCTTCAATGGGAGAAACTTTAGAGTCGTGTCGCTTTTAGAAGTTAAGACTTCTAAAAGAAGTGGTGGCGCATGGCCGTCCCATAGACGGACTGTTAGTACATAACAACTTTTATGAATCGATACGTTGATTAAACACTTAGACTGAGGCACATTGGAATCCTCGCTTAGGGGCTAGTTAATGGGGCCAAAGGGACCAAAACCCTTGGTGATTGGTTAAGCTAGTTGTGGGACATTTGAGCGTTAACCAAATGAGAAGAGTTACGATGCGATAGGAGATAGTTTAGACATCATCCCTCGATGATACAAGCAATCATTTTTTATTGTAACATCATGGAGGAAATATTTTTTATGAATTTTTAAATATTTAAGTAGTTGATCATGCGTCATACTTTCCTAAATGGATTGAGCATTTATTTACACCACTTTATTTATTCTTTCACTAATCATGTTGCTTTCCACTCTCTAAACTATTTTTAACGCGAACAAATTTACTACTGAAAATTATGTGGATTGGAAACGAAATCCTGATATCGTGCTGACGGTAGAAAAACACAAGTTCATGCTCATTACCCCTGGTCCCCTTGAGCCTATTGCTGAATCAACTCAAGAGGAAAAATGATGCTTATACTTCTTGGCTGCGTTCTGATGAGATCTCTAGATGTTACTTCTTGGCATCTATGAGCAATGTATTGTAACAACAACATCAGAACTTTGAGACTGCCACTGATATGATGTTGAAAATCACCAAAATATTCAGAGATCAGAGTCGTAAAGCCAGACAGATAACTGTACGCAACTTCATGAACTGTAGGATGGAACTTGGAACCCCTGTCAAAGAATATATGATGCTGATAATAATTTATCTGAATGAGATGGAGATTATGGGTGCTGAGGTTGATGGTGAGACTCAGGTGAATATGATCCTAGAGACTTTGCCTAGTACATTTGAGAACTTCAAGCTTAATTATTCGATGAATAAGCTACAGTACTCACTTCCTGAGCATACGAAGGAGCTGCAAGTTGCTAAGACTTTATTTCTAAAAGGCAAAAGGAAGTCTGGAGAGGCTAATTTTACTGAAAGAAAGCCTTCCATCTCTGGCTCTAAAAAGAAACAGAGAAAATGTCCAAGGAAGGCGAAGTAGCAGAAGCCGAGAGTGGCCAAAGGCAAAAGAATTGCGAGAGTAGACAAGTCGAAAGACAAGTGTCATCACTATGGAGCTACTGGTCATTGGAAACGCGACTGCCCAGAGTATCTCAAAGGGTTGGGATCTAAAGGTATAATAATGGTCACTGAGGCTTTTTATGTAGCTGACTCTACTTTTTCTTGGATTGTAGACTCTATAGCTACTAACCATATCTATTGCTTCCTGCAGAGGTTCAAGGAAGTTATAGCTTCCACTGGGGTAATGGAGCACAAATATCGGTCGTATCTGGGAGAATTTTAAAATTATGCTTTGAGAAATATTTTATTATTTTACGTGATATTTAATATATCTAATTTTTTAGGAAGAATCTTTATATTGGTGTATAATTGAGCAAGGATTTGATTTTTAAATTCATTGATAAAGATGTTGGCATTTTTGGAAATGAATGCTTAATTACAATTGCAAACATGTTTAATAAACTGTTTCACGTAAAACCAATAGTTCCAATGATATGTGACACTGAAGTGAATAATGAATCATAAATGGATAATAAAAGGTTAAAGTATGACTCAACTTATCTAACCTATTTGTGGCTCTTACGCCTTGGGCATATTAGCCTGGACATGATTAAAAGACTTATGAATGATGGTCCTTTGCAAACTTTAAGTATGAGATCATTACCCACATGTGAATCCTGTATTGAAAGCAAAATGATCAAGATACATTTTTCAATAGAAGGTGAAAAAACCACTCAATGCCTTGAACTCATACATAGTGATGTATATGGGCCATTGAATATCCAAGCAAGAGGAGGTTATGAATACTTCGTAACCTTCATTGATGACTACTCATGTTTTGGTCATGTGTATCTAATGCGTCAAAAGTCTGAAACATTTGAAAATTTTAAAGATTATAAGACCTTGGTTGAAAAGAAATTAGAAAAAAAAACAAAATACTATGATCCGATCGTGGTGGAGAGTACTTGCTAGGAGAGTTCGAAGACTTTCTTAAGGAAGAATGTATTTTTTCTCAGCTTACAGTACTTGGTACGCCACAGCAAAATGGTGTGTCAGAGAGAAGGAATCGAACTTTGAGGTTAAATCCATAATGAGTTACTCATCCCTCTAGGGATATGCCTTGGAAACAGTGGCATATATTCTGAACCAAGTTCCTTCAAATATGGTGCTTGATACACTGTATGAGACATGGTATGGACGAAAATCATCTATTTACCATTTTAAAATATGGAGGTTCCCATCATATGTTCTAAAATCGAAGATAAGCGAGTTGGCAAGTCATTCAGAATTATGCATGTTCATAGGATATCCTAAAGGAAGATACGAGTACATCTTCTATAGTATAACTAAGCAAAAAACATTCATGAGCACGAATGCTCATTTTCTTATAGAAGATTACATTAAAAGTGTAGAGCGAGAAGCACAATTGTGCTAGAGAAATTATTGAGTGGGAGGACACCGACTCCCCGATCAAAAATTGTTTCTGATTCAATAGTGGAAGAACCACAACAGTAGCTAGAGCCTATGGAGCATCGACGTACTAGGAGGGTTGTGAGACAACCTAAGAAGTATATGTCCTGTGGAGAAGCTTTGACAGCTATCTCAAGTAAGGACCTTGATGAACCTATCTCATACTTAGAGGCCATTGCAGGTCCTGAAGTAAACTTATGGCAAAAAGCCATGAACTTTGAGATACATTTGATGTACTCGAACAGAGTTTGGAAGCTTGTAGATCCTCCTAAAGGGGTAAAACTCGTAAGATGTAAATGGATCTATATGAAGAAAAGAGGTCCGGATGAGAATGTAAAGACATTCAAAGCTAGGCAAGTAACCAATGGCTACACCCAAAAGGAAGGTATAGACTACGATGATACCTTCTCGCCAGTGGCCGTGCTTAAATCCATCTGAATCTTTTTGTTCATTGCTGCTTCCATTGATTATGAATCTTGTAAATGGACGTCAATACTATTTTTATGAATGGCAATCTTGATGAGCGCATTTATATGGCTCAACCAGAGGGGTTCATGGAGACAGACCAAGAGGACAAAGTTTATAAACTGCAAAAGTCCATTTATGGACTTAAGCAAGCGTCACGATCGTGAAATATTATATTCGATGAAACTATTAAAAACTATGATTTTGAACAGTTAGGAGGTTCACTTCAGAATCGGTGTTTATCCTGAATGGTGGAGCAATTGTATGGAAAAGTATCAAACAATCTTGCATTGCTGATTCTACCATATAAGATGAATATTTGGTAGCGTGCGAAGCTGCAAATGAGACTGTATGGCTGGGAAAGTTCTTGAAGACTTTGGAAGTTATTCCAGACGCTAACAAGCTTATGACACTTTATTATGATAACAGTGAGGCTGTAATGAATTCTAAGGAACCTAGAAGCCATAAGAGATCCAAACACATATAATGTAAATATCGAGAAATTGTTCAGCGCGGAGACATTGTGGTTACGCATATTTCGACGGTCAACAACCTGGAAGATCCATTCATGAATACTTTAAGCAATAAAATTTTTATGGTCATCTAGAGGGCTTGGGGATAAGAAATTGTACACGCCTATTTTAGTCGAAGTGGGAGATTATTGGAATATGTCCATAAAATAGCGTGCAATAATTATTGTATTTATTTAGTTATTTCTCAGACATTAGTATTGATGAATAAATTGAAGATTTTATTTAAATGAAAGTGTGTTTATAAATTATTCAAGTCCTGGAACTTTCATCAATGAATGAAGAGTGAAGACAGATGCGTCTCCAGACAAACTCTTCTAAAAAAGTTCAGAACGATATTCGTAGTCTTAGAATCGACTGAAAAATCGAATCTAATTATGATTGTTAGGTTGAACCAATGGACGCCAGTCTTGGGGCATGGGAGTGGAGACTCAAACAGTTAACCTGGACATGTTATGAACGTGTTGAACAGACCGGTAACAAATTAGTTTAGAGCCCGTTTACCAAGCTCTAGATCTAATTGTTACTCTTTAAGGGTATTTTCATAATTACCTTAATCCTGAGGTGAATACATAGCTTGACTTAGTTAGTTGCAATATTTGATATATCAAATGAGTGACTTCGAATTGGCGGGCAATACCTCGGCTGTTCGGATTGTAATTCAATTAAGTTAGAGTTACGTGATTCACAGATATGAAAATTCTTGGTTCGATTGCGAAAACAATAATATCACCTTATGCTTATGATGAGTGTGTGAATAAATTAACCTGACCATATATTCAATGAACTGAGTCATTGATTAAGACTTGTGAATTGTAAAAGACAATTCACTATTATGTGTTTCTTATTATTCACAGTCAGTAAATGAGTTTAGAAAATAATAACAAGATGGGTAAAATGGTAATTTTTTTCTTTTTTTATTGATATTCACGATATGTATTATGTTAAAATATTCTATGGACCGTGAAAATAAAGGGTTTGTTTACACTAACAAAAAATGTAGCATGTATGAATCGAGAGTTGATTCAGCATCGAATCTATAGGGAAGTCGTTACATGTTAGGATTAAATAGGTAAGGAATTTATGGAGATAAATTCGCTGGGTATTTGAATCCTTAGTTTTGTTCATGTGAGTTTATTCGATCTTAGAAATAGTTCATGAGAACAGGAATAGAGAAACAAAGTAAATTGGATTAAAATATGTTTTGATGCCAAAACATATTTTCTACATCTATATGTGATGGATGACACCACTTAATTAGTTAAGTGTGATTATATATATTGCAATTAATTAGTTTATTATTTTCTAATTAGTAAATAAAAAATAACAAAATTAATTAGTTGATAATGGTCAATAATTTATCAATTGGATTGATGAATCTTGATACAACTCAAAGTCTAGGGAATATTACAATTTTTGGCAATGATGAATATATGGGGTGAATTTTTTTGAAATTTAAAAATATATGGGTACATTTGTAAATATTAAAAATTATATTTTATCAATATCTAATAGCAGTCTGATTGTTGATAGATCTTAGATAAGATACAGTTGCTCGTCAACAAAGCAAAATGATAAAAACGTTTTCCTCTCTCTCCCTATTGCCGCTGAAAATTATATTGAAGGATAAAGTTTTTAATTTTTCTTCTTCAATCATTTTGAAAGCCCACACTCAAATTTCTACACAAAATTCTCATGAAATATATTTATGAAATTAACGGGTGGTTGTTGGTGGAAGAAAATTCACAAATCGCTCTTTCGAGTTCAGGTGCGTGATTCAGATCCCGAAACTTGAAGAACACAAAAAATGCTCAAAGGAATTCCGCTAGTTTATAAATTCTCTGATACAAAGTGCAGGTGAAAAAAATTGTTTCTAACCTTATCTTCTCGTTTAATGTCAAATTTTTTTTTGATATTCCGCTCACGAAATGTTCGTGGTTTAAACTTGTTTTTAATTAATCTTAAAACCAACTGGTCCTAACAAAAACTTGGTAATCACATCACACTAGTGGTTGTAGTTACCTTTAGAATAATCGACTTTTGTAAAAGAGTTTTATTAAAGTTTGATGAATATAATTAATATGTTAATCTAAGTTCACCTAATTTTGATTTAGGGCTTTAGAAGGTTAAATAAACTTAGGCCAATGAGATTGGTATAATTGATTATTAAATATTCATAGGGTTATTATTTTGACCAATGATTAATTTGTAATTAATTGATTAGTTAAAAATGGAAACACAATCCTAAAATAGTAAGTGAGAGAAAGTTGACATGTCAATGTAACTTACGGTCTCCATTATTAGTATAACACCGTGAGGTACATTGAGGGCCTCGAGATGACTTTGTTTTCATCCCCCTAAGGAAGGTTACAAACTGTACCAATACCAACATTGAACTTCTTAAGAAGATAGGTGGAAGTGATGTAGTTTAGTTTTAACCGACCCTAAGACGACATATTCTAAATCAAGTCATAGAATCCGAAATAATGGGTTACAATTAAGCTTTCATATGGATAGTTGTGATTTGACCAAACATGCAATACCTTATTGTTAAAAGAAAACATATGAGATATTTTAAGTTTTAATTAATAAGGATGAAAATGTCTCATACACAGTCTGAGGTTAATCTGACTGACCCTAAGGCATCACATTAATCCTTGGGTTGTTTTATCGTGATTAGTAAATGTTAATTTTTGTGTTTCTATTATGTTGAATTCATGCATCAAGTTTACTTTTCGAATTCTAGATATTTATCAATTATATTGAATCTTGTATGTTTTAAATTTCAGTTATCATTATTATCTCTACTATGAGCAACCCTGTTACTGCTTTACTTACGCTTGAGAAATTGAATGGTGATAATTCCATAAGATGGAAATCCAACTTGAACATGTTTCTAGTTTATGAGCATAATGAATTTATTCTTGCTCAAGAAAGTCCTGAAAGACCTGCAGTCAATACTTAGACTATTGACATAGGGGGTACCATTGGGGGTGAGGTAAATGTTACCGAGCAAAACCCATCTCCTTCTATTGTTAGTAGTAACAGAAGGAAGAAGAAGAATGGTAAGGACAAAAGAAAGAATAATAATGTAAAGAAGGCCAAAAGGTTAGCCGAAGGCGAGAAGAACAATATTGACAACGAACTCGTAGGAAAAAGTTTCCATTGTGAGGTTGAAGCTCAAAGGAAGAGAAACTGTAACAAGTATCTCTCTGAACTGAAAAGAAAGGTAAATATGATTTACTTATTCTCGAAGCTTGTGTAGTGGAATATGATTTGTCATCCTGAATACTGGATTTGGGAGCCACTAACCATGTATGTTCTTCTTTGCAGATGCTTGATTCGTCAAGGGAGCTGGCTGATGATGAGGTCGTTTTGAGAGTTTGCAGTGGTGTGCTCATATCAGCTAAAGCATTAGGGAGAATATGTTTACTTTTTGAATATAATTATTTAGTTTTGAATGATATTTATTATATTCCTGTATTTTTGAGAAATTTGATTTCTCTTTCATTTTTGCAAGATTAATTTTTTGAAGTTTCTTTTATTAATAAAGAGTTTATTATTTTAAAGAATAGATTCGATATTTGTCATTCAAAAGTTATAAACGGACTGTATATGTTTAAATCGAGTGAACATGCATTAAATAATTTTGAATTATTTAAAGTAACAAAACTTAAAAGTAACAAATGACATAGAGTTTTACATGATTATGATAACACATATCTTTGGCATCTTAGGTTGGGACATATTAATCTAGATAGGTTAAACATGTTAACAAAGCATGATACTTTGTGAGAACTAAAAGTTGGAACTCTTCCTGTTTGTAAATCATGTCTAGAGGGTAAAATGACCAAGAGACCTTTCACAGGAAAGGGCTAAAGAGCCAAGAAACCACTTGAACTAGTACATAGTGATGTCTGTGAACCGATCAATGTACAAGCTAGATGTGTGTATGCGTATTTTATCACTTTCATTAACGATTACTCAAGATATGGTTATCTTACCTAAGGTAAAGGAAGTCTAAAACTTTTGAAAAGTTTAAAGACTTCAAAGCTGGAGCTGAAAAACAATTAGGTAAATCATTGAAAACCCTTCGATCTGATCGAAATGGTGAATACTTAGATTTAGAATTCAAGGATTATTTACTAGAGTGTGGAATCCTATCCCAGCTCACAGCAGCAGAGAGGAGAAACCGAACCTTATTGGATATGGTTAGGTCGATGTTAAACTACTAATCACTGTCACTGACATGTTGGGGACATTCACTACACAGGCAACTTACATTTTGAAAGTAGTGCGCTCTAAGTCTATAAGCAAGACGCCTTTAGAGTTATGGAATGGCTTCAAACCTAGTTTACGTCATTTTCGTATATGGGGGTGTCCAGTTCACGTTCTTAGAACCAAGACCGAAAAGTTAGACTCGAGGTCTGATGTATGCATATTCGTAGGCTATACTCCTGAGACTAGAAGTGGGTACTTTTATAGTCACAATGATCAAAATGTGTTTTTATCGATAAATGAAACCTTCCTTGAGCATGACTATATGAAAAACTACAAACCTCATAGTAAAGTAGTTCTCGAGGAATTAGCAGCTGATGAGATCAGACCACTTTCAATTTCTACTGATAAATGACAAACTAGAGAAATCACGGTTCTTGCAAAGGAAACCTCTGTGCAACGTCATAGTGGAAAGTTGTGAGACAACCAATTCGCTACGAACTAAAGGCATATGTCCTAGTATCAGACACTGATAATTACGATCCATTATCTTATGAAGAAGCAATGGATGATCCTAAAAGTGAGAAATGACAAGATGCCATAAACCAGAAAATGGAATCTATGTATTCCAATTTCGTCTGGGAACTTGTAGATCCACCTGAAGATGTCAGGCTCATTGGATGTAAATGATCTTCAAGAAGAAAAGAGGTACGGATGGGAAAGTAGAGACTTTCAAGGCAAGTTAGTAGCCAATGGCTATACATAAAGGGAGGGAGTCGATTATGAAGATACATTCTCCTTTGTGACCATGCTACAATCCATTCACATCCTTTTGTCTATAGCTACTAGTTTTGATTATGAGATATGGAAAATAGACGTCAAGATAGTTTTTTAGAATGACTTTCTTGAAGAAAGCATCTATATGATGCAACTAGAATGGTTCGTACCAAAGGGGCAAGATCAGAAAGTATGCAAGTTGCTTAACTCATTTATCGATTAAATCAAGTATCTAGATCTTGGAATCTTACCTTTGATGCGATTATAAAGTCTTTTGGCTTCATGCAAAATGTTGATGAAGTATGTGTTTATAAATACATCAAAGATAAGATAATGATTTTCTTAGTTTTTTACGTTGACGATATTCTACTCATTGGGAATGTAGAAACTTTGTCAAAAGTAAAGAAGTGGTTAGCTAAGAAAATCCAAATAAAATATTTAGGAGAGACGAACTATGTTCTAGGCATTCAAATCTTAAGAGATAGAAAGAATAAGCTCTTGACACTTTCTCAGGTATCTTATATTGATAAGGGGCTGGAGAGCTTCTTTATGGAGAATTCCAAAAAAGGTCAATTACCGACCATACATGAAACTGTTCTCTCCAAGGAACAATGTCCCGAGACACCTCAAGAGGAAGACGATATAAGAAAGGTTCTCTATACTTCAACAGTTGGAAGTCTCATGTATGTCATGTTATGTATGAAACCAGACATCTGTTATGAGTGGGAAATGTCAGTCGTTATCAATCGAATCCAGGTTTGGAATGCTTGATTGCAGTAAAGCACATTCTCATATATCTTAGGAGAACGAGAAACTATATGCTTGTTTATTCATGTGGACGCCTGAACCGCACTATATATACTAATTAGGAGTCAGATGCGGGTTGAAAGTCGACGTCTGGGTCATACACCGATGTGATCTAAAAGTTATGAAGATAACGTTAGATCAGAATCTGGCTCTGACTGTTATGTAGATAATGTTGGATCAGAACCTAACTGACTCACTTACCAAAACACTATCTATGAATTTGTTTGATGGTCATGTGTGTAACATGGGATTAAAAGAGATTTCACATTTGTTTTAGGGTAAGTGGGAGATTGTTATGAGTTATGCCCTCAAAGCATGTGTATTGAATTTTTCATATGAAATTTAATGAGCATACATCTTTCTTATAATTGTTTTTTTAAATTATTTTTGAATAATTTATATAATTTATATAAATTACTAAAAATTCCATATTCATTAATGAGACTATGATCTTATATTAGTATGAGTGGATTAAGATCATAGATAATGAAAAACATTGTCAGCAACATATTAACATATGTAATCTTTAATGAATGGTTACTATTACGGTTCACTAAGCATTATGAATGCTTGTGATCTAGATCCGGATCATTGATGTGGATAGACATCTTAGTGAATGTACTTTATATAATGAGATTTTATATGATTGGACCGATGTGAATTAATATCTTTATCAACGTGTCGTTTATCATAAAAATTTAATACACATCAATTTGATGATCATATGTAGACCAGTCTGAATTCTGAGTAGTCATGGAATCCTATACATGTGTACTTGATCTTTTGATTCACTCGTTGAGGTTTGTTTATAAAACAGGCTAGTGACTTTTGTTTTGGAGATTTAGTGATATGTATGGCTGGGAATATGATCTTACAAGATTTAGAATCCAAGCTTTTCTAACGGATCGTATATTAGTTCCTTTAAGTGTTTATTTTGGAACTGAATGGTTATTGAGCTCAAATTTAGAATAAGATTATAAATTAGACATTCACTAGTGGATTAATGGTATTTAAGGATCAAGAAGTAATTAAAAGGGTAAAACGGTGTTTTTGACAAGTTCTAATTTATGAACTAATAATTGGAGGACATAACTACATAAATTAATTATATCAGTGGACTACAAGAGAATACTCTATGAATACAATCTATAATCTCTAAGAGTGTAATTTTATATTTATAGTGGAGTAATAATGATATTAATAAATAAGATTATTTAATTATAGAGTTTAATTAATAACCTAGTTTATTGGAGCTTAGGATTATAGGTCCATAGTTTACAAGTCACCTCTATACACAACAACAAAAATGTGCTTTAATAGCACTGCACGACTGCATTTTTTTATGAAAACACTAAGAGAGGTCATCAAATTTGGGGAAAGCTAGCGCGGGGACTAAAAGTTCAACCCCGCCTAAAATTACTCTCTTAAAACCCTCTCTCTTTCAATCTCTCTCAAGTCATACCTCTCTCAGTTTCAACCTCTCTTCAATTTCGAACAGGGATCTTAGGGATCAGGAATCTGGTTCGCTCTTTCGTCTTTCTCTCGAGAATCTCTCTATGGTGAATCTCTCTCTCTGGTGAATCTCCCACACATCGCCTCTCTTCAACCCTCTTAGATTCTACGAGAAGGCTCACAAACAACTCTCTCAATGACAAAGCTCACAGAGGGGCTTTTGGATTAAGATTGATCGAGGGTCTCTCTGATATGGTACATCATCTCTCTATCTCTCTCTGTTATCTCTATATCATCTATCTCTCTTAGCTCACTCTCTCACTCACTCTCTACAGGAGACTCAGGCACGTGTGAGCCAACCCTAAGCTCGTCGTCCATGGTCATGTGGTGAACCCCTTTCAACTGGAGCTCTCTTAGTCGTATATCAAACCTAGGGCTAGAGGGTATTTGATGATGAGATAATAGCTGGATTTTGCTTCTATCACAACTTTATTATGAAGTAGTTGATGTAATTATGAAATTTTCTAGTTTCTGTAGAAGTCCTGAAATTTTCTTGTTTATGAAATTGTTGATGTCCAAAAACGAGAAGAAAATGTGAATACAGATGAAGATTCCAGTGGTTGGCGCCCCTTTGTAGACAACTTGTGTGAGAAATATGCCAAGAATGAAGGCTTGCAAGGTATAATTTGTATCGCTCATTATCATTGTTCCCCTCTCTCTCTCATGCACACTTACACACACAAGTCACTTTTTTTCTCTGGTATCACACAGGCTTACACTTGCTCTTTCTTTATATGCATTTGGTGAGAGTTTGTGTCTATTCTCATTGGCAGTAGTAGCAAATCATTCTTTGTGGATCTTCCCTAAATGTTTCTACCTGGGTGTATGATGGAGAAGTCTTAGGTTTTGTTAACCAATATGGGAGGACGATTTAGAAATTTAAAGTTTCTGAAGAAGATGGGTATTTAGAATTTGTGGAGGATATTATATTCAGGCCATCAAAGCTTTTTGGAGAAATTTCAAGAAGTTGAGAAGGTAAAATTTTCTTCGTTTAATAGAGCAAAACATCATTTTATGGCAAAAAACCTTAGCTGTCATTAGTTTGTTTACAATTATACTAAACATTTGCATCTCGTTTTTGCTTGATTCTGAAATGCAAACGTGGTCTTATATTTTTGACATTTAGGTTATTAGATTATTGGATTGATTTTTAGTTATTATTGTTTCTTTTAAGCTTAAGTATTCATAACATGAATGGCTCTTTTTTTACAACAAAGATGTCGCATGGATATTTATTCAGCTGTAAATCACAAATTGAAAGTATAATTGGCTAGATGTTCTTATATATTAATATTCTTGGGTGTTTTAGCGGAAATTTATGTGCTAGAATCTAGAGCAATTGGCAGCAAATATCTTATAGTATGTAAGTCTTTGACTTTGATAGACTTTTTACCTCGATTGTATGTTTATATTGATGTGACAATAACATAGACACATTGGTAAATGTGCTTCATACATCTCCCCTTAGGTTAATTCATTTCCCCTTTATATTACACTTGGAAAGAGAGAGATAATATATCCTTAATCTATTGTAGAACAAGTACTTTTACAAACAAATGATGTTGTTGGCTTATACCATTTGACTAATGTAGCACATATCTTTTTCCATATGGGTCAGCTGCAAACATGTGAAGAGAATAAATAACTACAATCCTGCTGTGAAAACTCTTAATCAACATGGTAAAGGCACCATGAGTACATGTGAGATGAGGACCTAGTTGATTTAAAACCTCTAATTACTAGCACCTTCCTCAACGATTGACATCAGGACTCTGAATCCTTATCATTCTGATCGTTTCCTGTTGTCATCATGTGTGACATCTGCGGATTAAACTTTCTAACTCTATTTTCTTCAACTAATAACCCAAACCCCTTAAACTAGATGCTTACTCTGATTTTGTTATCCTTATAGGATATCGCTTGGTGGAATAATTACCATGATGCACGCATGTCTTGATATGAACATGAGCAATTTTTCTACCCCTTTAAGTTAGGCTGCAATATTCAGCCTACCTAAAAATTCTACATAGATCATGTACTCATTGTTGAAACATGGCTTAGGCATAAGGCGATAGATGAGTGGTGGTTTTTTTAACTTGGTTGATGTCCTTCATGGTTTGACTACGTTATAACCGTAAGTAATAATAAGTAGTACTTCTACTTTGGTTAGTGGGTTTTTATTTTCAATTCCAATTATTATATGGTTGATTATTTTTTACTTTTCTTTTTTAAGTTATTCCAAACATTTATGCTGGGCTTAAGACCTTATTCTGCAGGTATCAGGTAGGTAGAGAAGGAAATTAAGGACATGGTTAAGAAAGTTAATGATTTAAGTGGTATGTATTACTTTCATAATTAATGACGTGCTTTGCGTCTAGTGAATGATGGAGACAATGTAATCTCCTAGCATGATAGATCAATTATGTTGTGACGTCTTTTGATAATTGTATAGTTTTTCTTTTTATTACATTGACTTTTGACCTACACTTTCAACTGTCTAAGAAAATCAAATTCGCGTTGCTGATTACGAACTGACTCTGGGGTTAATTCTGAGATAGTTATTCGGCAAATACTATCTCATTGGAAAGCTTGTTGACTCAGTATTACAATGCAATTCACTGAGTTCGATTTAGAGTTTTCTAGATGGAGTTATGACTGTTTTTATCCTGAGTGTGCAGGCTGACTGTTCTACTCGGGAATGGGAGTTGTAGTGTGAGAGAAACTGAAAATGCAGAACTAAGAGTGAAAGACACAGATATAGTTCGGATTATACCTGTGCTTGAACCGAGCTCGCTGATATTAGGAGATTATGGCTGGCAACAGTGGTTTGGAGGAAATCGAGAACGAGAATGTTGATCTTGTAAGTTTCTGATTCTGTTTTTTTTAAAGTGTTGTGATCATGTGCTGCCTTACTTGAATACGAGTGTGTTATGTTATATGTATTATTTCGATCATGTTGTGTAGTTAGCTTCGATTCTGCTTCACAGTTCTGTTTCTTTAGCTCCATTAACATCTTGTTTGTTTTTGTATCCTTGTGCAAGGAGTAGGAGGTATAAACTTACGTTAGTTTGATCCGATAAGAACCACATGCATGTTCAACAAAAGAAAATTTTGAAACTAAAATATAAAATATCACCAATGTCTTTACTCTGTGCTTTTCCATAGCTTTGATGCGGGGATTTTTTCTATTTTTCTCTGTATCCTACTTGGATGTGCTCGTTTTGTTTATTCCTCGGTTGTCCTATCGCTTTTACTCTGCTTTGCTAAAAGTCTCATTGTTTAACGTTGTATAATTGATTTTAGCCCAAGCATTTTGGAATATTAGTTGTAATTTTCAGTAGACCATGACGTACTCGACTTTGAATATATAGAAAGTCAAGAAAAATATATAAAATCACAAAACTTCTGAAGGACATGTTATTTTTGCTTCCCCATATTCCAGAATCTGTTCTAATTTCTTTTCTTGGTTCTCATTTCCAAGATGTTTCATGAATCGTTCTATTATGAAACCTCTGTTTACAATGTGATTCTGTAAGTGAATAACTCTATGGTTTTTGTAGCTTTTTGAGTTTTGTCATTGTCATAATATGTAATAGCGTTAAGAGGTTGGATATGCTTAAAACCAAATATTTTGTTATGTGTATATCTTTTATCTAAGATTTTTCTTTTCCATGATTTTTTATAAGTCAGGTAATTATTGCTATATTATTTGTCTATAAATGTCTTATAGGGAGCAATGATTGAATTGAGGGAGCAAAAGCTCATAGTTTTGAGTGTTGATTTGTTCTTATACGTTAGATTATTAATCATTAATTTTCATGTATTATTAATCATTAATAATTATTTTACTCTATTTATTTCTCTTTAGTCATATTATATTGAATATTACATTTTCAACACTATTTTCTAGATTCAGTTTATATAAATGAATTACTTATTTTTTTTAGATTGTTTAAAATCTGCAGTTACAATTATACTACAAAACAAAGTCAACAGAAGCAAACAAGCCACATGTTGCCTCGACATTGATTTCTGAAGCTTCATAGTTAGATTTTGAGTCTTACTAGATTTTAATCCTTCTCTTAGGATATTAGTTTTGCTTGTTTGATGTAAAAATTAATATGTATTTATCATTTCAAACTATGCTTTTTAGCGGACAATAGTTTGTAATAATTTTGAATAATAAAATAAAAAGTTATGTGATATTTTTTTTTTGATATTTTGTCAAAAATATTATTTTTTAAGTTTGTATAGTGACAAGAGTAAGAATAAAAAAACTTTAATAACAAGGTGGTGCATATCATATGGCATAAAAATGTAATGAAAAATCTTTGACAACGTTTAAAAAACACTATGGTAAGTTTTTACCATTGGTTTATAAATGCTATAATTTGTCTACCATATCATTGAAAAAACGTTATGGTAAGTCTATCATAGCATTGGAAAAATGCTATGGTAGGTCTACCAAGCGTTGAAAAAAGGCTATGGTAGATCTTTAACAACCTTGAAAAATGCTATGGTAGGTCTACCATTGCGTATAAAAAATTCTATGATAGGTCTACCATAGCGTTTAAAAAATCTATAAAAAGTGTTTGATAGCGACGAAAAATGCTATAGTAGGGTCAGACTTTTAATAATGTTGGCAAACATAGTGTTTAGAAAAATACTACAATAGCATTTTTTGGCCACTATCGTAGCACTTTTTGTTGTAGTGATACTACACAGTCTAGAGTATGAATATTTCAGGACATGAGAAAATAATTAACTTACAAATGAATTTTTATTCTAGGGTAAGTACATAATTATAAGATAATTAGGTGTGATTAAACAATTAATTGAAACATTTATATATATTAATGTATTTTCAGAATTAATATATATATATATATATATATATATATATATATAAATAATTGTCAATTATATTTTAATTATTAGATCAACTAAATCTGTTATTTGTAAAATAACAGATAATTTAGTTGATAGGGATAATCAGATATGTTAATTTTGAATTAACTAATATTTAGACATTTATCTAATTATAATAAATATTTAATTTATAGTAATTTTTACGTGTCGATCAATGATTGAGAATCATAAATCATCATAGACTGCAGTAGTGCCACGTGGCACTATAACAGTAGGCGTGTAACACTGTAGTGCCACACGACATTGCAGTGTGACGTGACACACAGTGCCGTGATGAAATTGTGTTGCTTCACGCCAACTGTAGTACGGTGTGACACTGCAGTTGTGCACCATTATATAGTGGGTTCCACTATATTGGGCAATTTGAAATTAAATATTATTTTTAATTTTCAATTATCCCTAAATATCTAATACAACATTATCTAGAATAAGATACAGATTTTATTCGAATGACAAGAACTGATCAGAGATCAATACAAAAATCAGAGAATCAATTCATCAATCAAGAGTTGAGAGGTGAACACAATTTCTCAAAAAGTGATTTTTTCTACGATTAAGAATTAATTAAAATCTCTAAAAGAATCATCATCACGTTCTTTTAGAGAATCGTCACACAAAAGTCCTTCTTGGTAAAATCTCTAGATCTAATGCGTTGAGTGCATCTAGAGACAGAAAAATATCTTCGTTATATGCTACGTGCCAACACACGTCTTAGTGCGTTGAGGATTGACTTGAAATATCTTAGTGTGGATCTCAGAGTCTGCTGATCATTGGAAAAATTTTGTGAGAACGGAGAACCGATCGGTTTCACGAGGACGCTTGATTTAGACTATAAGAGTTATATGATTCATAACATTGTATATTGTTAATTTAAAATATAAATATATAATGGATCCTGGCTGATTGAAAAATAGTTTTCAATAAAAAATTTCTTTTGTTATCATGGCGTTGCGCAAATTTTGTTTTAATAAAATATCCAATTTTTATTAAAAGTTTAATGTTTTTAAAATGACCTCCGTCGCGCAGGCGCCGCGACGACCAACACCATAGTTATTTACGTGTCTTTAGGTTCCATAGTCATATGTGTGACATGGGGTGTCATAGTCATCTACGTGACTAAGAGTAGCATAGTCATCTATATGACTTCGAGTGCCATAGAATACTAAGAAGGCCCTTTCACCCTATGCAAGGTCTTTCTCCTAGTCATCTTTGGTGAGTATGAGGCCTTGGTGGCTGTGGCCTTAAGCAAAGTCTTTCATATGAGTATCTTGTATACTCAGGCTCCACAAAATACTACCGTGGACCTTTTACCCTAAGTAGGGTATTCCATGTGCATCACAAAATACTACCATGGACCTTTGACCCTATGTAGGGTATTTCTCCTAGTCATCTTAGGTGAGCAGGAGACCTCGGTAGTTGTGCCCTTAGACGAGGACTTGACTATGTGGTATGTGTCTCCGCAACCATCGTGGTATTCCAAACCCCTGACCATCTTGTAGTCATATGTACCCGAATGCCTTTGAGGTTCTTTTATCTAGATACCTTGTGTCTGAATTTCGGCGTAGCCCATGACATCTCGAGCCTTGGTAATTATGCTTTCTTTTTCATGAAAGCATTTTACCACAACACCTCAGCACAAGGCCTATCAGTTGGAAGACTATAAATAAAAGGGCATAGTGCAAATCCCCTAGAAATAATACACATACACACACACAATCAAAGCTGATAGTCCTCAATTATGTCTTAGGACTGGTTCACTTATAATGGGCTTAGACTTAACATCGTATTAAATTAAAGTGCTTAGGAAATATCATTTCTAAGAATAGTAATATTGAGCATGAACAATAAATATAATGTAACTCAAAAGCTTAATGGAGATCAATGACATGAATCTTAACTTTGAGAGAGTATAAGATTTTAGAATAATGCAGGTTCGGGCTATGTAGTATGCGTCCAAATTTTGATAAAATGCCCTGTCCGAGATAATACTAAAATGATTGTCATCTTCCTCAAAAGCTTAATGGAGATCAACAACATGACTCTTGACTTTGAGAGAGTATAGGATTTTAGAATAATGCAGGTCCAAGCTATGTAGTCGACACCTGAATCTTAATAAAATGCTTTGTCTGAGATGGTATTGAAATGATTCTAATCTTTTCGAAAATGTTGATATGATATTGCGTATTTTCTTTGCCATCGTTTTTTATTCAAGGTGATTATGCTTTAGGGTAAAGATGTTGAGGCAACATGCTTTCTCCAATAAATTGGCAAAAAATAAGGATCCTATGGAGTGGATCTGACAAGTGTAGGTCACATGTGCGAATGTTGATCACGCTAGCAAGACTAAAAATGCTAGTGTTGGACGCTCAAGCACTAGATGAGGGATCATAGAGTGCGAACATGGTGCTGGCGCATGGCGCACATACATGTTGAGCTCGCACTACTAGCTAGGCTTGAGGAGTTGATGCATTTAGGGAGAAATGACAGGTGGACTGGGATGACTAAGGTGTTTAGGCACAAGGCCTGTTACATGCTGGGATGGCTATTCGTTGGAGCCCGTGCATGGGCGTAGTCTGTCACAGGGAGCTTATCCAAGAGTCTCTTGGATTTTGAGGCACTAAGGCCCATGTCTAGAAGGTTTTAGATGCGCTGGTCATGAGCTCGGGTCGCAATCATGGGCGTGGGTTACTGGCGATGGGTGTAGGCGCAAGTTGCTGACCCTGTATAGGCACAGGTATGTTCGAGTCATGGCGTAGACTATTCCAGATCGTAGGTATGGATTCGGGTAGCAGGCTCTCTTTAGGTTGCAGATGACTCAAAAGCCTAGCTCTGGCTGCATATGATAGTACTAGGTCATGAGCTTTATTGGATCGGGTTGTTTACCGGGTAGGTTAAACAATTCAATTGGCTACCGCAAGTCAAGAAGACAATTACCACATGCGAAAGAGCGTGACACATGTGAGGTTTCCTCTAGTGACACCTCTATGGTCTAAAAGGTGTTGAACGGACATAAATTTTTCTCTAACTTCATTCAAGTGGAATTGGATTCTGAATCCAATTATTTAGAGTATATCTAGGCCCTCTACCCACGAGAGTCTAGAAGCACGGCACTAGCGTTGACTCTAGCAGCCATGGTCAGTGTAGAAGGCTTCATTGGTGGTTCGAGAACCAACCATCATCGTCGATGACAGTGGTTGCTCAGGGTGGCTTCCTTTGCCTTCTCTTCTTTGTGATTTGAGTTATTAACAACAATGGAATGGTGACTATGTTCATCAATAGCAACGACAATAATAGTTGAGGCAACAATGATTTTGGTGTATTTCTGATGACTTTAATAGCATCGTTACTCGACAACAACGACTATGTCTCGATGCGATGGATGACCGTAATGTCCTATGACTGCAACGGTCGGCCACTTGAGGCTGCTTCTCACCAATTCATCAAATTTCTCCTTTCTCGTTATTCTTCAATAAGTTTCATGGATCGTTTCACCGCTACGACGACGGTCATGACAGTGGATCATTTTTTTGTGTGTGATCGATTTTGAAAGATGGGAGATCTATGTTCTCACAAACGGTGCCAAACTGTAGATGCATGAAATCTACTTCCATCTACTATCAAGATGATCATCATGTGTCACTCAATGATTCATCCAAGGATCTACAAAATGAAGGACAATCATGAAAGCAGTAGGCATGGCACTAGGATGGTACCCCACCTACTACACTCTGATGATCAAGTTGTAGAGTGCTTATATAATAATAGCAATAAGGAGAATTATATATCTCTGTGGCCCCGATCGTAGGGGTGCAAGTAGGACCTTAACCACCATCGTGGCCAGGTTTGAAATGGGGAGCCTTGACCATCTTGGTGACCTCGGCCATGAAGGTGATCAGGGGACTTCAACCATCACGGTGGTCTCGGTCTTCAAGGTGATGGACCCTCAACTATCATGGTGGCCTCGACCATCATCATAGTAGCATCAGCCTCAGACCGTGGTTCAACCGATAGCCTTGGGGGCCTAATCCTCGGACCATGTTCCAGCCCATAGCCTTGTTGAAGTCTCATCCTCAGACCATGGTTCAGCTTATGTCATTGGGGATTCCTCATCCTTGGACCATGGTTCATCCCATGGCCTTGGGGATGCCTCAACCTCAGACCATGGTTCAGCCCATACCCTCGGGGACACCTCATCCTTGGACCATGGTTCAACCCATGGCCTTGGGGATGCCTCATCCTCGAACCATGGTTCAACCCATGACCTAGGGAACGCCTCATCCGTAGACCATGATTCAAACCATGGCCTCAGGGGTGCCTCATCCTCGAACCATGGTTCAATTCATGTACTCGGGGACACCACATCTTCAAACCATGGTTCAGCTAATGGTCTAAGGGATACCTCATCCTCAGACCATGGTTCAACCCATGGCCTTTATGAAAGTGTCTCCTCGTGGGTCATTCACCCAATATTTACTCGACCCTTTGTAGGCTTAATCTTGGATCTTGGGTTTCGACCCAAGTAAGTTTTTTCTCCTCCACATATCTTCATTTTCTCTCTTGATTGCTCATTTTTTAGATTGAAAACCTCTGATTCTCTCTCCCTTTCTAGACTCCTCAATCTCACCTTCATGGTTTCTCATGTTACAAATACAAAACCTCAATGCTTCTCGAGGTCAATTTCTAATTTAACGTCTTTGTTTTTTTGTCCGAGTTTTAGATATTTGATTATTCAAATTATTTTAATAGAGAAAGAAATTTAAGGATAAAAATTTATGAAAGATATACATACTTTAATAACTACACATGGTTGTTTCTTTTTGGTTATTTTCAACTTGCTTTTGAAGCAAACATCTGGTGAAAAATCATCGAGAATGCTAGCACTGATACTCTCAAGCGACTGCTGGTGACATGCTAAGAGGAGAGGTTCTTTGCGATACCACTTATGTGATTGCTCCATGAAGCAGTCTTTACAACCAACTAAGATTGGGGACTCTCAATCTATTCTTAAAATGTTTAAATCATCAAACACTACTACAGATCTAGTTTTCTACGAAGGGTGTCAAAAAATAGACACGACGGGGCTCACTAAATGCGTCGTCTAAAAGTAAATAGTGATTTCTACGACGGTGTAAAAACCCCGTCTTTATAAAACATATTACATACGACGGGAGTACATTAAAACCATGGGGTGTCAGTCGTATTAAATGATGGACTTTAGTTGAATTAAACGACGGGGATCAACACCTCATCGTATTTGATAGTAAAACGATGGGGTCTAGACACCTTTCGTATTAACATCTTTGCAAGCCCCGTCGTATTTTGCACTAATACTTTACTGAAATTACGCCAAGTGAGGAAACAAAAGAAGTTTGTACTTACACTCCCGCTCTCTTTCCTATTTCATTCCCATCTCGCGTATGTTACCTAGCCTCTTCTTTGTCTCATGTCCGCAGCCTCACCGCGATTGCCTGTCGAATCTCACTTCAAAGGTTTTCCTTCTTTCTTTGCTTACTTTCACTTAAGGTACGCATCTCTCTCTCTCTCTCTCTCTCTCTCTCTCTCCCCCCCCCTATTGCCGCATTTTGTATGTAAATCCTACCATTGTTAAAAAATATCAATTAAGGAGCATATTAGAGCTTCCTTTGTGATTCCTAATGAGTGGTTGACTTGAAATCCAAGCATTCTGATATTTACCTTCATTAGATGGTAATATTGTCATTGATCATCAAAAACCGTGAGTCAAAGGTACTGGTGAAAGATAAGCGGGCTGCACTTGAAGCTTTTGGTATGACGTTGAGGTGGGTTGATTGTGATTTATCGAAGTTACTTCCAGATGATCTCTATATGTTTTTTCAGTCCTTTTCTCACAGATTTTTGGACTAATTAAAGGTAATTACACTGTTGTTTCGTTGTGGTTTCAAATGCAAAGTCAATATCTGGAGATACAAGTGATAATTCATTCTTAAAGAAAGCTCTCCGAGGAGTACGCACAGTATTATGCCCAAATATATGCACAATTGAGACTCATCTAATTCTTGTGCATGCCAGTCACACTCAACATTAGCCACTTTGTTTAACTTTAATCTACTTTTGTAATTGTGTTGGTTCTTTTTTTTCCTTTCTAACACTATTTTCCCACAGGAAGGTTTTTTATCTACGTCCGGAGGCCTGAAAGGGGGTAAAACATATAATTCTCTTATCGCAGATACATATCCCTTGGTGAAACCCACACGCATGAAGATGTAAATTAAAACAAATGTAGATACCATAGCCCACCGAAGAAATATAGCTAAATGTAGATACCATAGCCCACCGAAGAAATATAGCTAAATGTAGTTATCTGAAAATGACAGTTGCAGTCCTGGTGATGCAACTAACTCGCCAAA
Source organism: Datisca glomerata (assembly GCA_003255025.1). NCBI lineage: Eukaryota > Viridiplantae > Streptophyta > Magnoliopsida > Cucurbitales > Datiscaceae > Datisca > Datisca glomerata. The sequence continues at coordinate 1,164,897 of QANY01009141.1, read as the reverse complement.
ACCATCGAAGGTAGGTAACGATATCATATTAGTTTTTCTCTTTTCCACCTTGTATGTGGTGAGTGAGACAATTTGATGTAGCTACTTAGTACTTCCTGCATTCCTTCTAAAGTTTTAGTAGTTCTAATAGGCATGTATTTTGTGTACGCCTTATGTGAATTGGTTCCATTCATTTTCTTATACAAAAAATCATCACTTCATAATATAATCTAAATGTGATATGAATACTAGAATATATTAAGGATTTGAATGCATATGCGGTGAGTGTATCTGTACTGTTAACAATAACATGCAAGTATGCCATCATTTTATAAGGAAGGGGTTAAGATAAGCCTCACTTTATTGATGGATTGAATTTTTTTCTTTGGAGTGAATTTAAGAGTGGAATGAAATTTTCCCATTTATATGCAATTTGAGAAGATCGATGATTCTAAAGAGAGTTTTCTTCGTTTTGACAATAGGGGTCTCAAGTATTGATCTCTCGACGTGGGTGCCTCACATGTTGAGATGTTTGAGGATGTGAGATTTTAGAATTTTGTAGGACTTTCTTAAACAAACATAGTCTTACTTTCCTCCTTTTTAAAGAACACAGCAAGTTGAGATGTTTGAGAATCTGTACTGTACTTTGGGTTAGGTCCAAACATTAGTGGCTCATTTATAAAGTACGCTATGTGTCTTGGCTGACAATTCAAACTCAGAAGTATTAAAGTGAAAATATGTGAGATTTTAGAATTCTGTGGGACTTTCTTAAACATAGTCTTAAGGAGTTGACAAAGAGATGATAATTTTGTATTTGGGCAGTTGAGAAAGCAAATGGAGTACTAGAAATAAACCATTTTATTGCTATTTGGATGTCGTTGGCTGTTTAGTACTAAAATTCATTTCATGCCATCCATGACAGGGTAGTGCAGTAAGGGGAAGATTAATCCATGAGGATGCCGCCTTCATTTGTGTGGAAGCAGTTGATGTAATCCCTCAAGGAGGTTTCATATTCGAGGTTTGTAAACTTAACCGGGTGCTTTCTTGAGGAATTCAAAATGAAATAACTGCTAATGTTTACATATTTATATTTCTCGTTTATAAAAGAAAATGATGTGAAGTAGAACATGTTGTAGGAGTCGTATTGTGTTAAACTCTGGTAAATGTATCTTATCTTGCGGATTTATATGAGAAATTTCAAAATGGATAAATGTACATTTGACAGTTTGCAGTCAACTGATTTAAGGTTGTGTTCATTGAAGATTTCTATTTAGAACATGAGATTTTTACTTAAACTAGTATATTAACAAACAATGTCTACATGACTAGGTTGCCAATGAAGAAGAGAAAATTACAGATTGGAAAGAGCATCTGACGAGATTGATGCAGGAAGCAGAAGCAACTCAAAGACCATGACTAAGATAGTTTTTTTTGAAATATTAATTGTTGTAATTATGTAAAGTAAATGTACATCCTTTTTAAAATTTACTTATGTGATAGTACTGTCTATTGAATGAATTGTGCTAAATTTTAAAGCCTTATATGAAATCTTTATATGATGAGTATAGTAGATTATGGTCATTGTTATTTACAACTTTATATTTTTACTATGGTATCTAAAACGGGCATTACGTTAAATGGATTTTATTTGACAGCAAAACATTACTACTACAATTAGTTTATGACGGTTTTTTAAGTGACCGTCGTCATTTGTGCATTTCCTGATATAATTTTTAAGACGGTTATCAACACGCCGTCGTCAAAAGTATATTTTTTGGACATTTGGTCGATCATCCGTCGTAAAGTACATTTTTGACGATGGATTTTATCTTTTACGACGGTAGTAAATGATCGTTGTAATAAAACCTTCATTTACAACACATTATTACGATGTGGTGTCGTCGTAAAAATGTTAGTTCACAACGGTTGGCATAAAAATCAATGATTTTTTTACAACACCCTCTTACACGACCGGTATACCCGTCGTCAATTGGCTTACACGACGGGGATTCTCCGTGGTGAAAAATAGTTTTTGTAGTAGTGAAATAATATTTTACCTTGTTTATCGTATAAATGTGATTTTGAGTTTTGATTTTCGTTAAATATTCACAATCTACTTTTATATTGAATATATTGTTCTATAAAATCAAAGGCGAGTTACTAATAAATGACTATATTTGTGGTAACATTATACAATGTTTGCTTTTAAGTTCCCTATCTACACGCTTTCTTAACTTATATATCTTGTATATATGTCCATTTCAAACCACAGTATAGTAGTAATTCACTTGAGATAAATGGTAGCGATAGTGTGGAAATTTAATAGCAATATTATACATAATTTTTAAAACAAATGATAATATAAAATTTCAAAGAACCTAAATTGGTTGAACAGAACTAAATCAGTACGGTTGTTCTTTTCATTTTAGTGTTTTGATTTGTTCGACAAAAAAGAATAATTGAATTTTTAAGGTGGATATCTACAATATATAAAAGAGTAAAATCAAGTGAGAAACTTATCTTTACCATTTTATCCCATCATTTTTATTTAGTTACAACTTTATCCATCACTTATACACATGTATGATTTCTATTTGTTTCATTTTTACAATTTCAGACCCTCTTGAAAGCGGCCAAACAATCATCACTATCCTAACAGTCACCATTTGGGTGAAGGCATCCACTCCTTATATGCCTCTTCACTATGCCTATTTATTTTGGCAGTATAACTCTTTAAGAAAGTTATATAATTCATTGTATAAATTAATTATTGTTAACTTTTATCATTATATTACTGATTTCTTTAATAGTTTAACAATTTTAGTATTTCGGTTCATTTGACAAAAAAGAATAATCGAATTTTTAATGTGGTTATATAAAAGGGGACACTCAAGTGAGAAACTTATCTTTACTATTTTTGTCTAATTATTTTTATTTAATTGCAACTTTACCCATCACTTATAACTTCAAAGCCTGGTTATATGCAAAAGATTGGAATGAATGTGGACACTGTATAATTATTTCTATAAGTTATATGATATTACCTCTCAAATTTCATATAAATGACTAAAATGATGTCAATCCCAACATTCAGCCATTTTACACTACATACTAAACCAATTTATAGCTTCCGAGAATGTCTGCGACAACAATCCTTGAGGTTTTCAGAAGTGAATGGTGCATCAATACCGTCATCAGCAGAAACAGAAATGTAGAAACTCTCAAAAAGAATGAGAGAGTGTTCAAAATACATAATCCAATTTGATGGACAGGTAGGTAAAACTTTTGATAAAATATTGACAGTCTTTCAACAAAAGTTTACTTATTTGTTTATTAATTCAACTCTGGTTTTATGATGGGTGCCAAAATCTAGGAAACTATATTCAATCAGGAAGTCTAGAAGAAATTATTGCGACGATAAATGTAAAAGACGGTTTCATTCGACTTTCTACAGAAACAGATACTTCAAAGAACCTTAGATTGCAAATGGTAAGCTACATTAAAATCAAAATCAACTACCTCACTACAAGAAAAAGGGTCTATAGCGACCAAACCTTTAGTCACGAAATGAAATTCGTGGCTAAAAGTCACCTTTAGCTACCAATATTTTTCTTGATCGCTAAAAGATCTAACTTTTATCCGGGAAAGGCAAAATAGGGGGCGCGCTAATTTTTTATAAGGTTTTTGCCGACCAATACAAAATTTCATCGGAAAAGAGTAAGGTTTTACTGACTAAAAAATTTTTTGGTCACCAAAAACCCACTTTTATCGACGAATAAAATGAATCGTCGCTAAAACCAGTCACTTTTCCCGACCAACTACACAAGTCATCGTAACCTGCGACCAAAACGACACCATTTAACGAAGACAATAAAACCTCTCCTTCTCAGCTTCTCCACCCTGCTCCCAGGATCCCCTTTCCCTCTCTCACCCTTCGACGAACGAGCCCTCACCTCGTGCCTCAGAATCCCCTTTCCCTTCTCACCCCCGCGACAAATCTCGTTCGTTGTAGCCGTTTGCCGCCGTGCTGCTCTTCTCCGTCATCATTCTGTCCTGCTCTGCCATTGCCTTCCTCGCCTCCGAGGGTACCGACCCTAAGCATATATTTCCCTTTCGAGCGAATTCACCGCCTCGCCACAGCACTGAGGTTCTCTCTCTCTCTCGTCCATTTCTGATGGTCAATTTTTTTATATCATTTTTATAATTTAAGTTAATTCTTAAATTAGGAAGAAAGGAATTTTGTTGAGAAAGTAAAAATGGTTGGGAGCGTCATGGAAGTAGAGGAGAACAACAGATTAGTGGAGATGTTGACCGAGGATTTCGATCTGACTGATGTGATTGCCGAGCCTTTACCTCCGGTGGTTGAGACAAACGGCAAGCTAGGAGAAGGAGCTGAAGCGATCAGGAAAGGGGGAAGAGAGATTGTGCTAGGCAGGAATGTGCACACCACGTGTTTGGCTGTGACAGAGCTTGATGTCAACGATGAGTTCACCAGTGATAAGGATGCTTACATGGCGAGTGTTTTGGCTCAGTATGAAAAGACGATGATGAAGAGGGCGAAACACCATTTAGGTAAGAATTATCAAGAGTTTTCCACAAATAGATTATTCAAGTTCTTATATCCAATAAATTTTTATGTTATTCACAGGTTATCCTTATAATTTAAAACTAGCTTTACCACATCTTGCATTCTCTATGTTATGATGTTTGCTTCTGCAGTTTTTGTTAGACAATAAAATATGTTTGATTTAACTCCAAGGCTCCAAAGTTCTAGCTCCACTCAATTTGACTGGACTTAAGCATATATTATGCTAAAGAAGCTGAACGCATATCACGTGTGAGTTTATAAGTTGAGTCATCTGAATATATTATCAAATAGAAAGACGTTATGAAAAATCAAAGGAGAAAAAAAAATCAAAGCCAGGTATGAGAACTCTAACTGAAGGAAACCGATCGATCAGTGATAGAAGCTCCGATGATCAGAAAAGATATATCTCTAGTAGAAGCTCCAGGGTCAGCTATGATGGCCTTTGTGAATGACCTACTGTGGAAATCAAGTGCTTGGATAAAGGAATGTCTCTGGTAATCAACCATTTTCACCCAAGTTAAGTACTGTGGAGAGAGGGAGAGAGAGAGGCTTGAGATTCCCAATGTATATGTACTCAATGTATATAGAGAGAGAGGACTTGAGCTTTAGAGTCCCAATGTGCTCAACCATCACCTCACCCTTAGCTCGAGGAACTATCTACATTATACTTGGTTTCCACCTGTAGGCCATTCATAATTAAAAACCTTTTTTGTATCTTACGGTTAAGTGCCTATGCCAGGCAAGGCTGGTATGGTCTATCATCATTCACCGAGTATTAACTATTGGCAAAGATTTCACTACTGAGTGTTTTTTCTTAGACATTTTATGGCTTTTGTTACTTGTAGCACGAGTATAAAAAAAGATAGCAAACATATAAAAAAAACATTATATTTACAATATAAACTAGCTAAAACTCTTTGTATTAAGTTGATAAAATGGGCGAAATGACTCAAGTTGATAAAATGAGTAAAAAACATAAGTGAGTGAAAGTAGTTGATTAAGTAAAAAAGTTTTGACCATTCAAATTAAATTATTAATAATTGATAACTCATACACAATTCTAAGCGATTCATTTTGATAATTTGATAATGTATGTGTATGTGCATGTATGTATATATATATTATCAATAACTATTTATATCTCATTCAATGAAAAATTTCTAAATATGGTTCTTGATCATAAGAGTTAATAGATGCACCCGAATATCCAGCTAGACTAGCACCTCCGTAGCACCCTCATCATTAAATAATTTTTTGTTTAACCAATATATAAGAAAATAAATAATACCATTCATCGTTTCTTCAAGAACTACTAATTCTTATTATGTATATTACAAATTCATCTTTTTATTCTCCACGTTGAAAAATACTTTTACAAAAGTACATAACACGTGCACGTGAGGTACATCTAGTATCTTAATAGGGGATGCAAGGAGAAACTTTTTTGAACAATTATGCTCACATATTTTTTACTAATCCTAAAATGCCCCTAGATGTAAATTTGTGACATTCTCATTCGTGGTTATCGTTATTTTACCAAGTGCCAGAAACTATAATCATTTGATCCGTCTGAACAACCATAAACCTAATCAATACCGATTTTTATTTGAAACAATACCAAATTTTAAGTGAAATAATACATTGTTTTAGAAACAATATCACTTTTTTAAGTAGAGAAATATTTATTGTTATGGTGGACACAAATTACAAACAAAACTTAAGTTTGCAATACACACGAAAAATGAAGATCAAAGTTTAAAATAAAACATGAAATATATATTTTAATTCTAATGTCAACACTTTTTCTTTTAATTTTTGAGAGGACAATTATGCTATACACTCTTAATTGTTTTTTTCTAGAAACATACATAATATTGTACAACTTGGTTGAATAAGTATATATCTATAAATAAAAATAATAGCAGTATAAAATTAAATTGATTTTAACCACATAAACTAAAAATAAATAATATGGTATTAAATACATTTATTTTTAATTCATGTTCACAGAAAATAGATATAAGTAATAATCATAGTTAAAAATATTATAGGTGCAATTACACGCAATTGGAACATCATAACTTGCACATGGAAACAAGGCAGATCTTTGAAGCATTTACAGCATAAGTCAATTACAGATTGATAAAGTTGATTGATGAGATTATTATACTCAAGATGGCATTCAATAACCCCTCTACTTTGACGGATAATTAAAAATAAATACTGAATTATGCTAAAATAAATAGAATATAGTATAGGTAAGAACACAAATTACTTAAAAGAGATAAAATTTTATTAATGAAATTTCTCATCATTAAAATTTCTAATACAAATTTACAATTATTTTGTATTACTATAAATTAAGTACATCCCAACCAGGTTGGTACCCACTTAATTTATCAATCATTTACAAAGATATTAAAAAATATTATTAAAAGGCATGCAGAGAATTAAAATATGAGTCTAATTTATGCTTTCTTCATCTATGTCTAGTTCTAAAAAATCTTCAATTATGTAATATGTTCTTTCTTGAACTCTTGAAGATGAATCTTGTCAATCCTTCAAGCAGATAAGTGCCTCCATTATATCTCCCCCTAGCCTACTTTTCCTTTCGACCAATACGCGATTACCTGCACTAAAAGTAGATTCTGATGCTACCGTAGAGACATGTGGCGTTAGTATATCACGTGCCATAATTGAAAGTATGGGAAATGACCCTTGATACACTTTCTACCATGCAAGAATATCAAAATTATCTTTTAGCTCAATAAAAAAACCAGTTTTAAAAAATTTAGCGATTTCACTAGATGCTTTTTGTTTACCGGTTACCTCCATAATAATATTATAATATGGATCATCTACTCAACTATTAATAATCTTTGATGATGATGATGAAGAACCATTTTGATTAGCTTTCGATGCATACTTCGATTCATAGTTAGAATATAATTGAAACAATCCATCCTTAATATGATCCATAAATGTAATATCATACTCATCTCTCATATTTCTTACAATTGCATATATCACCCCCCTACGCCTGACAATTTTACTCTAGGGTCTAACGCAACATAAACAAATATTTTAGGAATATGACGCCAATACTTCTTATATTTGTTCTCCATTTTTACAACTTTTTTCAAACATAGATTTGTCTACAAATTTTACAAGTAGAAGAGAAATTCTTAGCAAATGACTAAGAACAAAATTTATTAGTTGCATTATAAAATGATTCTAAAAATCAATAAATGCATTGACAATCAAACAAGTTTCATGAGTCAATTCAAGTTCTTGTTTAGATTATAGATATGAACGAATTACATCCCAGTATGGTTGTGCATTATACAACATGAGGTAAGTTGAGTTCCATCTAGTGTAAGTTTTCTAGGTTTAAGTCGAAATACTTTACATGCTCTTAAGTATTATTGTTGTCTAGTGTTTGATGAAGTAATAAACATAATTACATCTTTAATAGATTTTAAATGTGTGTATCTCTTGCATTCCATCTTTAACGATTAAATTTAAAAAATGACATACACATCTCATATGAAATAAACTATCACCATGAGTCGGAAGTAAACTATCCTTAAATATATTAATAGCGCTATCATTAGCAGCATTATCAAGTGTAATGCTATAAATTATAGAAGCAATATCACATTCACTTAAAATATTCATTATAGCATGAAAAATAGCGGAACATTTATAAGGATACTCACATATACGAAAACCAATGATTAATTTTTGTAGCATCCAATTGTTGTCAATATAGTGAGCAGTAACACATATATAACCAGAGCTATTACGTCCACTCCATAAATCAGATATAATAAAAAAGAATTCATGTAAGGTTGGGAGGCAAAAATAGAAACAAGCTCATTCTTCATTATTTTATATACATCTATGATATCACTACGAATAGTATTTCTAGAAACATGAACAAAAGAATGATTAATATATTCTTTAACAAACTCTTCAAATATGGGATCATCACCAAAATTTAAAAGTTGTTCTCCACGAGCGATATATTTAGCCAATCCCACTCTCATCCTAGCTTGAGAATATACAAATATGCCAGTATTTATAGCATTTAATTGAGCTTGTTTTGAAGAATTAGAATCACTATTTTCTTTTTTAGAATCAGCGGCACGTAAAGCCGAACATATATTATTCTCAATATGTCTTTTCATTGTACCAGTCCCATGGTTGGATGCATGCGAATAAACTGCTTTACATAACTTGCACTTAACATTTTGTTCAGGCTTACAATTCTAACTTCTCTAAGGTAAAATAGTTTCATATTCTAGATGTTTCACGATGATGGTTGTACTACCTATGGTATTGGTGGTGTTTTTACATTCTGGATCTTCTCATCTAAGCTCATCAACATCATCTTCACCATATTCTAGGTTCTCAAGGTCAAGATCTCTAGGGTCCATTCTTAGAGGGTTTAAATGAGCCAAATATGAAAATTCAATGACAAAAAATTATAAGATAAAATTATTATGCGTACACCTAGCAAAAATTAACAATAATATAGAAGTAATAAATTTAAATTTAAAAGAAATAGCGTAGAATGTAGAAATATGAAGACTCGGAGTGCTTACGGGGTTGTAGGGAAAGAGAAAAAATTAATTGAGACTTTAGATACTTATAGGAAGAAATCGAGAGCTTGAGTTAGTAGATGATAGAGATTAAAGACTAGAAATAGATGATTGGGAATGAAGATGAGAACTATTTGAATGAGTAGAGCTTAGAGGTTTATATAGTTGTAGAAGCGCAAATAAAAAATAAAAAATAAAAAAATAAAAAAATAAAATGTATGACCGTTACCTTACTCAATTTGGCCCAAAATGGGCTTAACAAACGCAATTAGCCGTTGCCTAAGAAACATCTAATTGTTTTACCGTTGCATATGCAACGGTCATATAGACCTCTTAGTCTTAATTGGGCCAACGGGACGTGCCAGGCACGTCAACGTCCATTTGGGCGCCGGGCCATGCACAACACAACAATTTAACCGTGTCGTGTCATGTCGTGCCGAGTCTGGTTTAAAATCCTTGGCCCGTTACGAGAACATGATTGTGTAGCGTGCCTGGCCCGGCACGCGAACTACCGTGTCGTGTCACCGAGTCAGTCGGCGGCAGCCCGACTCTTATTGACACCTTTACCTGGAACTAAGAAAGGTAAAGATTCAGTTTTTGTGGCGGTGGATAGATTTCTAAGATAACACACTTCATTCCATGTAACAAAATTGATTATGCATATCATAATGTCAGCTTTTTTTAGGAAAATAGTTAGGTTGTATGGTATATTTAGAACTATAGTTTCGAATAGAGATCCTAAGTTTTTAAGCTAGTGTTGGAAGACATTGTGGGATAAATTAGGAACTAACTCTTATTCTCAATAACTTGTCACCCTCAAACCGATGGTCAAACCGAGGCAGAACATAGAACTTTACCCACCTTATTAAGAGCTATCATAAAAAAGAACTTGAAGTGATGGAAGGAGCATTTACCACATGTAGAGTTTGAATACAATAGGCATGTGCATTCGGCTACACAATTTTCACTATTTGAAGTTGTATATGATTTTAATTCACTAACTCATTTGGATTTGCTTCATTTAACTTTAAAAGGATATGTTAACTTTAACCCCTCAACAAAAACCCCATATCCCTAAATTTCCCCCAAACCTCACCCCTCCTCCCCAGTCCTCGACGGTAATGAGGAGCACCGAAATCGAGCCCGAGTGACTGCGACGAGGAAAATTGGACGAGGTCCCTCCCTCCATCCTCTCGTTTGACCCCATACTATTTCCCTCCCTCTCGTTTGACTCCATACTATTTTCTTGTTTTTTCCCTCCCTCCCTCCCCCTCTCTCGTTTGGCCCCATACTATTTCCTTGTTTTTTCTTGATCTCTTATGTTCATTCATATCTGCTACTTTCAAAGTATAATAAAATATTTATCTATTTTATTTTGGATGTTAGTCTGCTATAAAAATTATTTGTCTATTTATTTTGAGAAAATTATTTGTCTATTTAGTATGAGAAAATTATTCACGTCAATGATCCCCATTTTTGGAGATGTAAAAGCTTTAGGCCTGCAATTTCAAAACCAAGTTATTGTTTCTAAGAAGTGAGGGTGAAGACAAAAACCAAATTAATGTTTCTTGAAGACAGAGAGTTAAGGAGAGTGACCTCTAAAAGAAGGGGGGCACAATTCCTTGGCTCTTTTGAATAGGCGATGATTTGTTTTCCAACGGTTGCCCAACTCAAAAGGGCATCCATATTGATTGTTGCTTTTGTGAATTTCTCATGTCTTTATATATCAAGGTGGAGATGGTGATTTTTTGGGAGTTAAAGTGGGGATAGTGATTTGTCTAGTCATGAAAGGCAATTCAAACTGATAAATGAGTTGGCTTTGTTTAGAGTTATGTTTTGTAGACCTAGATTATTAATTATGCTTTCAATTGTATCATCTATCACATATTAAAGTCGAGTCTTGGCTCTAACACTGATTCTAAGTCCTTGGAAGAATCCAAGACAATGCATGTTAGAAATGTGGCGCTCCAGCGGTAGAAGCGTGAGTCTTTTAACTTTTTTATAAAAATGAATATTTTTTGATAAAAAATAAACGCGACACAGTGATTTTCATATATAATCTTATTATATAAAACACATTCACTAAAAATGTCTATCCACATCAATGATCTGGATCTAAATCACAAGCATTCAAAATTACTTAGTGAACCGTATTAACAACCATTCATTAAGGATTTCATACTTTAATATGTAGCTAACAATTTTATTCATTATTTACGATCTTAATCTTCTCGAACTAATATAAGATCATAGTCTCATAAATGAAAATGAAATTTTTCAGATACTTATATAAATTATTAAACAATAATTTAAAAGAACAATGATAAGAAAAATGTAATTCCATTAAATTTCATATTAAAATGTCAATACACTTGTTTTTGGAGGCATTGTCCCCCAACAATCTTCCACCTGCCCTAAAGCAAATGTAGCATCTCTCTCAACCCCATGTTTCGCACATGGCCCTCAAATGACTTCCCAGAAAGTGTCTTGGTAAAAGAATCAGCCAAGTTCTGATTTGATGCTATCTTCATAATAGTCACATCCCCTCGATGAACGATCTCTCTTACAAGATGATATTTCCTTTCTATGTGCTTTCCTCTCTTGTGACTCCTCGATTCTTTGAAATTAGCTACCGCCCTACTGTTGTCACAATATATGATCAATGGCTTGTCCATATCTAGAACTACTTCCGGATCAGTATAGAATTTTCTGAGCCATTCCGCTTCTTTTACAACTTCACAAGACGTTATATATTCGGCTTCCATAGTGGAATCTGCAATGCTGGATTGTTTAATACTTCTCTAGACTACAACTGCTCCACCTAGGATGATTACTAATTCAGACGTCGACTTTCGACTATATCTGTCTGAGTGAAAATCAGAATCAGTATATCCAGTGGGTTTCTGGTCTCCATCTGAATAAATAAGAATCAATATATCCAGTGAGTTTCTTGTTCTCCTAAGATACTTGAGAATGTGCTTTACTGCAATCAAAATGTTCTAAACCAGGATTTGATTGATAACAACTGCCGATTCCTACCACATAACAGATGTTTGGTCTCGTACACAACATGACATACATGAGACTACCAATAGCTGAAGCATAAGGAACATTTATCATATCCTCTTTCTCTTGAGGTGTCTTAGGAGATTATTCCTTAAAGAAGACAATTCCATGTCTGATCGGTAGTTAACCATTCTTGAATTCTCCATAGAGAATCTCTGCAACACCTTATCAATATAAAATGTTTGAGAAAGTGCCAATAGCTTGTTTTTTATATCCCTTATGATTTGGATGCCTAAAACATAGTTCGTCTATCCCAAATCTTTTTCATTTGAAAATTTTCAGCTAACCACTTCTTTACCTTTGACAAAGTTTCTACATCATTCCCAATGAACAGAATATCATCAACATAAAGAACTAAAAAAACTACTATCTTGTCTTTGATGTATTTATAAACACAAGCTTCATCAACATTTTGCTCGAAGCCATATGATTTAATATTCTCATCAAAGGTAAGATTTTAAGATCTAGATGATTGCTTCTATTCATAAATAGATTTAAGCAACTTGCACACTTTCTGATCTTGCCACTTTTTCACGAAGCCTTCTGGTTACATCATATAGATGCTTTTTTCAAAAGAGCCATTCAGAAAAGCTGTCTTGACGTCCATTTTCCATATTTCACAGTCTAAACTAAAGGCAATGGACAAAATGATACAGATTGATTTTAGCATTGCAACATGGGAGATTGTCTCTTCATAATCGACTCATTCCATTTGTGTATAGCTCTTGACTACCAGTCATTTCTTGAACGTCTCTACTTTCCCATCTGCACCTCTTTTCTTCTTGAAGATTCATTTACATCCAATGGATCTGACATCTTCAGGTGGATTTACAAGTTCCTAGACAGAACTAGAATACATCAATTCCATTTTTTTGGTTCATGTCATCTTGCCATTTCTCATTTTCAGGATCATCTATCGCCTCTTTAAAGGTTAATGGATCATCCTTATCAGTGTCTGACACTAGGACATGTGCCTCTAGTTCATATCGAATAGGTTGTCTTATAACCTCCCACTACGATGTTCCATTGGAGTTTCCTGAATAGGAACTATGGTTTCTGTTGTTTATCGTTATCAGGTGATGATGAAGGTGGTATGATCTCATCAGATACTAATTCTTCGAGAACTACTTTATTTTCAAGGAAGGTGGCATTTTATCGATACAAACATCTTTGATCCTTGAGACTATAAAAGTACACACCTCTAATCTCTGGAGCATAGCCAACAAATATACACACTTCTGACATTGAGTCTAACTTTCTAGTTTTGGATCTAAGAACGTGAGCTTGATCACCCCATATACAGAAATGACGTAAACTAGGTTTAGAGCCATTCCATAACTCTAAAAGTGTCTTTCTTACAGACTTAGAAAGCACTACATTAAAAATGTAAGTTTCCGTTTGAAGTGCATATCCCCAAAAAGTAAGTGAGTAGCTTAACATCGACCTAACTATATCCAATAAGATTCTGTTTCTCCTTTCTGAAACACCATTTTGTTGTGGCGTTTCAGGTGCTTTGAATTGAGATAGGATGCCATACTCCAGTAGATAATCCTTGAATTTTAAATCCAAGTATTCACCACCTCAATCTGATCGAAATATTTTTAATGATTTACCTTATCGCTTTTTTAACTTCAGCTTGAAATCCTTAAATTTTCTAAAAGTTTCAAACTTTCTATGCACTAGGTAAGTATAACCATATCTTGAGTAATCGTCAATAAAAGTGATGAAATACTCATACCCACCTCTAGCTTGTACATTGATTAGTCCACATACATCACTATGTACTAGCTCAAGTGGTTCCTTAGCTCCTTTACCCTTTCCAGTGAAAGGTCTTCTAGTCATTTTACCTTCTAGAAGAGATTGACAAACAGAAAGAGTTCCAACTTATAATTCTCTCAAAACACCATGCTTTGTTAACATGTTTAGTCTATCTAGATTAATATGTCCCAACCTTAAATGCCATAGATATATCATCATCATGAGAAAATCTTTGTCATTTGTTACTTTTTAGGATTTGCTATTTTAATAATTCAGAATTATTTAATGCACGTTTAAACATATACAGTCTATTCGATACTTTCGCATGACAAATATTGAATCCATTTTTAAAAATTATAAACTCATTATTAATTAAAAAAATTCAAATAATTGTTCATAAAAATGAGAAAGAAAAATCAAATATTTCGAAAATCCAGAAATATAATAAACATCGTTCAAAACTAAATCATGATTTCCAAAATTAAGACGGACTGTCTCCAATACTTTTGCTGACACGAGCATGCCACTGCCAACTCTCATAACAACCTCGCCATCACCCAGCTCCCTTGACGAATCAAATATCTGCAAAGAAGAACATACACGATTAGTGGCTCCTGAATCCAATATCCAAGATGACAAGTAAATCATATTTACCATTCTTTTTCAGCTCGAAGAAATATTTGTTATAGTTTCTCTTCCAAGGACCTTCAACCACATAATGAAAATATTTTCCTGCGAGTTCGTTGTCAATATTGTTGTTCTCACCCTCGGCTGACCTTTTGACCTTCTTTTCATCATTATTCTTGCTTTTGTCCTTACCATTTTTCTTCTTCCTTTATTTACTACTAACAATAGAGGGAGAAGGGGTTTGCTCGGTAACATTTACCTTGCCCCCAAAGGTAGCCCTTGTGTCAATAATCCAAGTATTGACTACAAGCTTTTCAGGACTTTCTTCAGTAAGAATAAATTTATTATGCTCATAAACTAGCAACATGTTCGAGTCAGATTTCCATCTTATGGAGTTATCACCATTTAATTCTTCAAGTGCAAGTAAAGTAGTAATAGGGTTGCCTATGATAGACATAATAATAACTAAAAAATAAAATCTATATAATTCAATATAATTGAAATAAATATCCAGAATTCAGGAAGTAAACGTGATGCATGAATGCAACATATTAAAAACATAAATTTATCATTTACTAATCCACGATAAGAACAATTAATATGCCACCTTAGGGTCGGTCAGAATAATTTTAGATTGTCTATGAGACATTCTCATCCTTATTAATTAAAACTTAAAATATCTCATATTTTCTCATTTATTAATAAGTTATCACTTATTTGGTCAAGTCACAATAATCTACTCAAAGCTTCATTGTGACTTTGTGAGTATAACCCATTACTTCAGATTCCATAACTTGGTTTAGAATATGGCACCTTAGGGTCAGTCAAAATACTAAACTTCATTACTGATGAGATGCATGATCGACTAATACATGGTCATGTTATCAATCATATCAATAAATATTTACTTAACAATTAAATAAAATAATAATGGACCGCATGACTATTGAGTATTTCTAAATTACAACCATCGAAATAAAGAAATAAAATTACAAAGAGAACTTCAAGATTATATATTTTCAAAATATCTCATTCTCCACCTGATGTCCATATTCATAGTTTTCAATCTTTGAACAAAACCCTTTTAATTAGGAAAAATAATTTTTTTAATTAAAAATCATATCTATAATCATCTTTTAAAGTTATTAAATTTGACTTAGTTAAAAAATAATTTATTAATTTGATCAAACTTAGGTCAAACCTAATCTATTAATTAATCTTTAATCTTCATAAAAGTAAAATTTAATAATTAATTTTAAAATTACATTAATTTCAAATTTTAAAAGATAAAAGATAGAATTAGGGTTTTTCATAAAACTCTGCAGTGATAATGTAAGTTTGTATTAGGGTTTCTGCTATACTTTTCTAGTTGTGATAACAATTACCACCGACGACAGGGCTCTCCCACTGCCGCCCATCACCACCGGCCAACCCTAGCCGTCGCTGACCACCACTATCGGCCGCCATCAGCCATCACCTACTATCGTCGGTCACCACCATCAATCACGGTGGCGTCACCGGTTTCAATTTTTTGGCACGCTCGCCACTGGAATACCGGCGACACCAACGCCAGAATTCCTATTTCTTTTCTTTTTCTTCCCATTCCTCTCGTGCGTTCTTCGTCTCCTCGCGATCGGAATAATTACAATTTAGTATTCAAAATAAATTATAAAAATTCCTACGAACCAAAACAACTTACATAAGATCTAAAGAAAAATTAAAGAACAAAGTCTAACTCAATAATCACCATACAATTAATGTTTTATTATTTAACCATACATTCAAAAAATAAAACCATTCATTCATTCATACATATAGAATATATAATGAATAATGCAAGAAAACCCACACAATATTTAATGTTCTATTATTTAACCATATATAAAGATCGCGCGGCAGAAGCTTGGGGTTTTTAAAAAAATTTAAAAAAAGAAATCTTTTTCTATAAAAGAAAACAAACGGGATGCAATGATTTAAAAAAACACTTTTAATGAAAAAAACTTTTCAATCGGGATCCATTATGTATTTATATATTAAATCTAAGACATACATATGTAGGAATCATATACATTTGTAGTCGATATCAAGCGTCCTCGCAAACCAATAATCCTACGTTCCCATGAACAACAGACTTCGAGATCCACACCAAGAGCTTCTAAAGCAATCATCAAACGTATTAGGACGTGTGTGAGCACTTATAATAATTAAAAGATATTTTTTCTGTCTCTAAATGTACTCAACACATGAGATCTAGATATTTATTGAGAATGATTAATTCAGTGAGAATCCCTTGAGAGCTTACGATGATTATTCTTTCATAGTGTTTTTTATTAACTTTTAATCACAAAGAAAGATCACCCTGATAGTAACTATTTTCTCAACACTCAACCAACACTGAGATCATTAGAATAATATCTGTATATATTTTCTAGGCTCATCATATTTTTGAGGATGTACACAAATAACTTTTAATCACTAAATTGTCATTGCAGCAGGACTCACTATAATTTGGTGCACAACTGCAATGATGTTGCCATGAATTAACACAGTGCCTCATGACACTACAGTACTGCACACTTACTACTGTAGTGTCACGTGACACTACAATAGTTCATGCAATCTCTGATTCTCAATCAGTGATTGACACGTGACAATTACTATGAATTCAATATTTATTTTAATCAGATAAATATCCACATGTCAGTTAATTCAAAATTAACTTATCTGATCATCCCAATCAACTAGCTTATCTATTAGTTCACAAATAAAATATATAGTTGATTTAATTATTATCTAATAATAATTTATAATGATCTAATTTCACAAATTAGATATTCTGTATCACTTATCGATTATTAGAAAATTAATTGATATAATTATTAAAATATGATTTCTAAAAATTAATATAAATAATTTAGTTATTTAATTCCTAATTAATTAATCACACATAATTATCTCATAATTATGTACATGCCCTAGAATGAAAATTCTTTTTGCAAGTCAGTCATTTTCTCATGTCCAGAAATATTCACACCCTAGACTGCATAGTACAGAGCTGGCTTAGGGACCATGGACCTATAATCCTAAGCTCTAATAAACTAGATTATTAATTAAATAATCTTATTTATTAATTCCATTATTACTCCACTATAAATATGGAATTGAGCTCTTAGAGATTATAGAATGTATTTACAGAGTATTCTCGTGTAGTCCATTGATATAATCATTTCATATAGTTCTTTCCTTCAATTATTGGTTCGTAAATTAGAGCTGACCAAAATCACCCTTTTACAATTTTAATTATCTATTGATCATTAAGTACCATTAATTCACTAGTGAATGAGTAATTGATAATCGTATTATAAATTTGAGCTTAATAACGATTAACTTCCAGAATTAACACTTAAGGGAGCCAATATATGATCCATTAGGAAATCTTAGATTCGAAATCTTATAAGATCATGTTCTCAGCCATCCATATCACTGAATCTCTAAAAGAAAAGTCACTAGCCTATTTTACAAACAAACCTTAACAAGTGAATCAAAAGATCCAGTAGACATGCATATGAGTTCATGACTACTCAGGATTTAGGCTGATCTATATATGATCGTCAGATTGATGTGTATTAAATCTTTATGATATACGGTAAGTTAATAAACATATTAATTCACATCGTTCCTGTCATATATAATCTTCTTATTTAAAGTATATTCACTAAGATATCTATCCACATCTAGATCACATGCATTCATAATGCTTAGTGAACCATACTAGCAATCATTCATTAAAGATTCAATACTTTAATATGTTGCTGACAATTTTATTCACTATCTATAATCTTAATCCTTTTGTACTAATATAAGATCATAGTCTCATTAATGAATATATAATTTTTTAGATATTTATATAGATTATTCAACTATAGTTTAAAAGAACAATTATAAGAAAAAATGTAATTCCATTATATTTCATATTAAAATGTCAATACACATACTTTGAGGGTATTACCCCCAACAATGCATACAAGATAGATCTTAGGGGTGAGTACAATGTAAGTGCTACTTTTATTGTGACTGACTTATCTCCGTTTGATGTGGGTGATGATTTGAGGATAAGTCCTTCTCAAGAGTGAGGGAATGATGAGGATCTAGTTGCACAAGCTCAAATGATGGATCTATTTCAAGTACCAAGCGGCCCAATCATAAGATCTAGAGAGAAGATGATGGTTAAAGTACTCAATGAACTAGTAAAGCAAGTGGAGGCCCAAACAAGTTGGTGATGTCTAAGTTTGGAAAAGAAGAAGTTAAACTTGTCAACCTTGTGACCTACATGGAGCATGACGTGTAGTCCAACATGACAACCCACATGGAGCATGATATGTCATTTTAAAATAATGATATGAAAGCAAGATAACTTAACAATCATAACCTAGAAATGGGCAGCCAATTAGAGTTAATGGATATATTCAAAGTTCCTTATTTTTTTGTAAATAATATTTCTTTATGTTTTAGGAAAGATTTCTTCAACATTTGAATGCCATTAATTAGCTTTAATATTGCTTAGAATTTAGTTTAGGTTCTTCAAACATTAATTTATGGTTTGAATGTTTTTAGAATTTAGTCTAGGTTCTTCGGTCATTTTAGAATTTTTTGGCTTTTAATTTTTTATTTAAGCATGTTTCACAATGTCGAACAACTTTGATGAATATAATTTCTTTTGTAAGAGTTTTCTCTTTGGTTCTTCATTGAACTTACAGACTTATCAAGAATCTTCTTGTGACATCTAAAACAGATTTATCACTAACTTTTATTTCTTGTTCTTGAGTGTAGCGTCTAAATCATACACCTTATTTTTTTTCAAAACATCAAAGTTGGATCTTAAAACTTATACATAAGGTTCTCTTTATGTTATAGAAAATGGATCGAGCTTCTTATTCTTTATTTTGTGAATCTGATTAAATCGATCCTTCATTCTCGACTCTTTATTAGTTCGGGTCTCATCACTTGTTGGTGAGGTTAATATCACTTTCCCTAAGTGTAAATCTGCTTATTTGTGATAGATTATGCGCTTATGTGTGTTGTGCATATTGTTGTGTGCTGGTGTGTTGGTTGGCAGACTACGTGAGTAACTTATTGCTATCACGATTGTGGAAAAAGTGTTGGAAGTTTTAGCACTCAAATGGGCCATTTCATTGAAAAAATTTAGTTGTGATAATAATAAAGAAAATTAAAGCATGCATACATGTTTAGTATAATTGTATCAACTTACTCTGAAGACTTTTGATCTTTCAGTTCTTTTAAGTCATTCATGTGCACATTAATTAATATGACTAGATTGATACTGTTTAACTGTTTTTATGGGTTATTTTGAAAGCAATCACCAATCAATTCCATGTCAAAAAATTTCATTACATAATTACACATGGTCGTGACTTTCAAAGTAAAAAAATTAAAGAATATGGTAACAATTTATCATTTAAAGTTTTGGTCAATTAATTTATCACTTGACTTAAAAATGTCAATAACATATACATGTTATTTCATCTAAAATAGAAACAAGAAGTAGTGATAATATTAATGAAAATTAGTATATCAAATTAATGGTAAGTGGTGAGTGATTTTTTCTCAGAAAGATTAAAAAAGTGAAGGAAAGAATAATAAATAAGGCTAAAATGTAAATCAGACTCCTATACTTTAACTTTTTGCAAGATATACCCTCATACTGCATAAATGACTGATTTAGTCCATGTAGTTTTCACTTTTCACCAAATTAACCCATGTCTCGCGGAATCCTTTTAATAGAAAATGGAGAAGGGATATAGCACCCCCACTTCATCTTCACTAACACTCTCTATCTTACTTCGGCTGCCTCAGCTATTGCAAGTTTGATCTTTCATCATCGAGCTCAAATTCCAGAAGTGCTATCTCAACTTTGTGCTAGATTCTATCTTTCTTTGCTCTCACCCAATTCTAATTTTGCCTCTTGCAGCTCACCCGTGATCGTTTCTATTTCGTCCGTCAAACGCCTTACCTCATTGTTTAGAATACCCAGTGTTGATACTAAAAAATAGCAAGCTTATGTGCTTCACCTTGAGCAACTTATTCTCCTGCACACGAAGAAAGACAAGGAACTGAAGAACAAGTTCACACCAACAGGGTGGGGACCTTGCCAAAGAGTCTCCAGTGCCTAACTTCCTAAATGAAAACTAACCATTTGAATTCAAATAATTAAATTAAAATACAATTTAAGAGAATTATGATTTAGGAAATACCACTAACATTCCCCCACTATTTTCTATATAATAAAAGAATGAATACTTTGACTATCTATACACTGCACATCCTTAGGTGGATTTCCTTGAACATAAGGTTGAAACCAACTCTAAGAGGGCATTACCTTGATCTTAGAATACTTGGTTTATTTTGTTCACACTACAGATAAGGTTCATTAGTTGTTTTAAGACAACACGTTATAGGTCATGCCCTTATCCAAGCTTAACAAATGCTTTAAAATTTACCAAAACTCATAGGAAGCGACCCTAACCTACACATATGCCAAGGAGAATTCATCAAGAGCATCACTAATTTTCTTTGCTCCACTATAGCTACAATTAGTTCAGCCTTACATTTTGTAGTCACAATTAGCGATGAAAATTTCCTTTGAAACTATAATACTAGGACTACGCATTTGAAATGGAACCTCTATGTTAGCATTTCACTAGATCATGACTACTTAAATTTCCATTGAACTCTTTCCTTATATTACAAGCATAGAGTAGACTACAATTTGTCGATCTCAACTCATTGCTAACAGTCCCATCTCTCTCGAAGCCTTAGATATTTTTTCATGTGATAATGGCTTAGTAAGAGGATCTGCCATCATCAGTTCAGTTGGAATATTCAACAATCACTTTATCTTTCTTCACCATGCATTTTCCTGATATGGTGGTATTTGTAATAATCTGTCTTATCAGAAATTTTCTCATGTTTAGCTATATCTATTGCAGCCTTATTATCACAATCTATGGTAATAGACTGAATAGGAGTTCACAGGAAATGAATTTGCCTCAGAACTCTTCTAATCCACATAATTTCTTTACCTGCTAAAGACATGGATACATATTCAGATTCCATGAAAGAAAGTGCCATGCAACCTTATTTCTTTAATGCCCAAGTAATAGCAGCACCTCCCATAGTAAAGATCCAACCACTGATGGATTTAGAATCAACTTTCCTTAGAGCCCATAGCATCAGAAAAACATTCTACTGTAGGTGAAGAACCATCACAGCACAAACCTAACTTAGTGTTCCTTTTAGATATCTAAACAATCTATTTATTTCTTTCCAATGTTCAGAACCAGGATTAGATGTAAATCTACTCAATTTACTAATAGCATATGATATATCTGGTATAATTCATAGCATACATGAGACAACCAATAATTTCAGCATACTATTGTTCAATAGGTTCACTAGTTTTTTTCAGTAAAGGTTTAATACTAACAGGTATCTGGCTAGGCTTTCAGTCAAGAAAATCAAACCTTCTCAATACTTTCTCTATAAAATGAGATTGAGTTAGGAAAAAATTTCCATTTTCTCTAATAACTTTAACACCAGAAATCACATCTACAGGACCCATGTCCTTCATGTCAAAACTTTGTTTCAAATATCTAGTTTTTTCAATAGCTTCTAAATTATATCAATAAGTCATCAACAATGCAAAGTAATAACACCTTATATATATATATATCTCAGGTTGATAGATATAAATTTCCTCATCTAAGCCTCCATTCAAAAAATGTTGTTTTTACATCTATTTGATGTATAAATAAATTATAGATAGAAGCTATAGCAATCATTATTCTAAGAGTAGTATGTCTAGTTACATATGAATAAACATAAAATAAAGTCTAGCCATTCCTTTTGACTATAACCTTTTGCTAATAGCCTAGCTTTGTATTTGTCTATACTAGCGTCCAACTTTAACTTCTTCCTCAAAACCTATCTACAACCAATAGGTTTTGTATTTGTTAGAATGATTGTGGGAGAATGGTGCAGATACTTATGATGTACAAAGAAAATAAATGTTTAAGATGCATGCATCATCGTTGTAGGCTATTAGTAATTTTCATGGACTTGCTAACTTATCTTGGAATACACATTCAAGATCTGATTGCCCTCATTGTAATTTTGATACTGACTTTATCTGGTTGAAATATAGTAAAAAAATTATTGCATGGGTCATCGATGATTTTTGGATCCTACGTATTGTTATAATACAAGTTCATTCACTGGCAAAATCGAGGAGAGAGTAGCACCCTTGTCACCCATTGGATCTGCAATCCTACAACAATTATATGATATTGATGTTACCTTAAGGAGGACAATGAATGCTCATAGAAAGAAGTATGGTGATGACAACTTGCAAAATTGGAAGAAGAAAAGTATTGTTTTTTAACTTCCTTATTGTGACTTTAATGTTATATGTCATAGTCTTGATGTGATGCCTATAGAGAAGAATATATGTGATATTGTACTTTGGGATGCTTCTTCTGGATGCATAGAAATCAACAAATAATTTAAAGGCACGCTTAAGCTTCCAACACATAGGTATAGCATATCTGTTTCATCCTAAAGTCATGGAAGGAAACAAATTTTTTTTACCTCATGCAACATTTTCATTGACCAAAAAGGAGAAAATGTATTGAAAAGTGTAAAAGTTCCTAATGGATATGCATCAAACATTTCTCATTGATGTCCTAACTGATCATAAAATTCGAGGCCTCAAAATTCATTATTGTCATGTCATCAGGGAACAACTTCTACCGATTGCGTTGTGGGTGGTTTTATTGGAGAAGGTGAATGTAGTTATATCTACATTGTGTTTGTTCATCAAAGAACTATGTTCTACTAGTCTACACAACGACATGATCGATAAACTTCAATCTTGGGTTGTGCGTGTACTCTATCAAATGGAAATGATCTGGACTAGTAGCCACATCATTGAAAGTGGTGTTGAGAGCCAATCAGAGAAAGGGAAACATATTGCTGACATCAGGATTCGAAATAATCAATCACAACCAGTGGATAAAACAGACGATCTAGATCAGCTTGATTTGATAATGGTGACTAAGTGAAAGAAGAATATTGTTATGATCTTATTCTTAGTTGTAAATAGATAAAATGTATCAGATTCTAAAAAACCAATTGGGAGCCTATAAATAAGGCTGTTGTAACACCAACAAACAATTTCATATTGAATGAACAATCATAAGCACATTTATTAATTCTCTATCTCACATTTATTTCATTATTTTTAATTGTAAAAATCATATTTACAATTTGATACTTTCATTAAGAGTTGAGAATTAACTCAAGTTCGTAACCAAAATGTCTTACATGCTGCACGAGAAGTGGAAAGTGAAACAAAACGCTGTGAAAAATCCTGTTAACCTGCCAGCATAGCCTGTAGGAGAGCAAGAGATGATCCAAACAATTCGGATAGGAATGCAAAACATGGAGAACTGTAATAGCGAAGTGCTGTGCAACACATGGCAGACGGTGCAAGAGAAGATCGTGACTTTGCAACGGGACATCGTCAAAACACGGGCTGAAGCGAGCCAGAAAATGGTCATAGGAGAATGGGAAAATGTGAACCCCAATAATGCAGAATGAGAAACTTGACCTATCATACAACTTAATCCAAACGTCAGCCAAAATGTACATCATGAAGTGGAGATCCAATCATGAGATAACGGAAGAGAGGCTGCAAGGGAAAATAACCCAATGGAACTGATGACGAAAAAAGCAGTGAAAAGGATGTTGGAGAAGAAAATGATAGAGATATGGAAGTGGGGAAGCATCAGGATGGCAGACCTGGAAACACTAACGCAATCTCCATTATGCTCTGGGATATTGACCATTCATGTACCAAAGAAGTTCGTTTCACCATATTCAAAAGTGTTTACCACCAACGACACTTTAGCCAACTGATGGCCCTTTACCAGTACGAGGATGAGTTAATGTGTAGAATGTTCCCTAACAGTCTAGACGAAAATGCATTGAAATAGTATCATTCTCTCCTTGCATGTTCAATTAATATCTTTACTAGAATGCCCTCTATGTTTTTAGAGCAGTAGTCTACCTATCGGATGATCATGAAAGATTAAAAGTACCTGGTCACAATCGCAATCAAGAAATGGGAGTCACTATAAGATTACACCCACCATTTCAAAGACGGGAAGGCGAAGGTTGAAAATTATGGTGATCGTGTAGCAATGATAGGGACATGCCCTAGACCCAAATTTACCCCTCTTTGATGACATGTCCAAGAACAAGCCACTCACCATAGCAAAGACCTTCATGTGATGCAAATGAACATTACTTTAGAAGAGAAAAAGAAGAGCATGCACAAACTCTCAGGAATAGCACATTTCAAATCAACGACCAACCAGAATAAATTTAAAAATGGTTAAGAGGAGAACGAACATGAATGAGAAGATGAAAAATAGGCGATAAAAAAGAACTTCAGGGAAACCGAGCGAGTCCACCCTAGGGATCGAGTCTATACACCGTTGACTCTCCCACTTAATCATATCCTTGAGAGATGAGGCTTGGCTAAAAAGACCAGCATTGCTTACTAAGGTACCTAATGAAAGAGATAAGAACAAATACTGCTCCTTCATCAGAGTACTGGCCACTTCACCAAGATCATTATGAACTGAAGGATTACATAGAGGAGCTGATAAAAGAAGGGTATTTGAAAGATTTTGAAGCAAAGAAAGAATAACCAAGAAGGGAGGGAAATGACGACCATCCCAAAAAGAAAGAGCCGTTGAGAATTGTTGATACTATCATTGCCTTACACAATCTGAGTGGATAATGAGGAAAGAGAGAAAGATATACTGCAAGAAGCCCACTCTCAAAGAATCAAAGGAAAATAATGATGATGTTTCAATAATATTCGATGAAAGCGATAACTCACAACAAGATTGACATAATGATGCGCTAGTGATTACAATTTAAACAAGAAAATGTATATTGTGGAGATTCTTGGTTGATGACGAGAGCGCAGTCAACATACTCCATCGATCTAGCATTGAGAAAATAGTCAAAGGGGACTCCGAAGCTGCACAATGCTGGCTAGTCGCTAATTGGGTTTAACGGCACCATAACTTCCTCATAAGGGATCTTTCCACTCAAAGTACACGCAGAGCCATTCAATCACATCATAGATTTCATGGTAATAAATGGGCCCTCACCTTACAACGCCATATTAGGAAGAACCTGCATCCATAAGATGAGAGTTGTCCCCTAAAAATATTATCAAATGTTGAAGTACCCCTCACCACAAGGTATTAGGACCAATAAAGGTGATCAAGCGGCCACCTATTATTGCATTGTGACAACACTTGATTCAATCTGAAGAAAGGAAATTTCCATTTTTTTAAAAGGGAATGAAATGGATGATCAATATGAGTTAGATGGCGAGGGGCACGACACGAGCATCCCCTGATAAGAAGCTGCTAGTAAAACAAAGTTCGTCAACATTGGAAACAAAAAACCACAAAGATAGAGTAGAACTCACCAAAGAGAAAAGGGCAGAGCTGACAGAGTTGTTGAAGAAGAATGTGGACATCTATGCAACAATGACTGTTGAAATGTCGGGTATCAATGAAAAATTAACCTGCCATAAACTGATGTTGATCCTTTTTTGAAACCTATAAAGAAGAACAAGAAACTTTCACCCGGGAAAGAAAGGTAGCTAGAAAGGAAGAGGTAGAAAAATCGATCGACGCTAAATTCATCAAAGAGGTCAGTTATCTTAAATGGCTGGCAAATGTCGTGATGGTAAAATAGAAAAATCTAAAATGCAAAATTTGTATTGACTTCAGTGATTTAAACAAATCCTGCCCAAAAGATGGCTATCCATTGCCAAGAATTGATAAAACACTTGACGCAACCATAAGCTACGAACTACTTAACTTCATCGATGCATGTTTAGGGTATAATTAGGTGAAATTTTTTTAATCCAATCAAGAAAAAACCTCTTTATAACTAACTCTGGTATATTATGCTACACTATAATTCCATTTGGTTTGAAAAACATAGCAGAAACATATCAAAGGATGGTTAATAAGATATTTGAGAAACAGATTGGACAAACAATGGAAGTGTACGTGGATGATATATTAGTAAAAGCATAGCAGAGAATAGATCATACATGTAACCTAAGTGATGCTTTCCAAGCCTTAAGAATGAGAAACATGATAGTTATAGGGAGACTTGTCAACCAAAGGGTAATTGAAGTCAACCCCGACCAGGTGAAAGCAATAATGGAGATAAAGTCACCTAGAACCAAAAAGGAGATTCAAAACTTAACAAAAAAATTGGTCGCATAAAATAGATTCTTGACAAGTTCAACAAACAGATGCAGACCATTTTTTGTGAAATTGAGGAAGAATTCTAAACATCATTGGGATGATGAATGCAAAGAAGCACTATAGAAACTAAAGAAATACTTCTCGCATTTTCAGAAAGAGCTATTCTCCAAGTTGTTGCCAGAGGAAGAGTTGTTCCTTTATCTCATAGTTTTAGAAACAATAGTCAGCGCTGCATTGGCTAGATTTGGCAACGGATAATAAAATCCAGTATGCTTTGTAAGTAAAAGTCTTGTAGCTGTAGAGACAAGATACAAAAAGATAGAAAATTTGGTGTTCACATTGCTCATCACTGCAAGAAAGTTTATACCATACTTCCAAGCACATACGATCAGTGTGAGAACAAAATTTTATGTAAGAAGCTTGCTACATTCCTCAGATATGACTGGAAGGCTTGCTAAATGGGTAGTTGAGCTGGGGGGGAATATGATATCTGCTACACACCTAAAACTTCTGTCAAAGGCCTAGCGGATTTTATTGCAGGAATTCATTTACGTTGAAGGCCAACCTCACTCAACAACAATGGAATCTAAAAAGGAGGTTTTGACTTTGTATATTGACAGAGCCTCCATTCATCGGGAGCAGGAGAAGGAGTATACATTCAGTTCCCACAAGGTGAGATAATCGAACAAGTATTATTTTTTTTTTGCTTCAAGGCATCCAATATTGAAGCAGAATATGAAGCACTGCTGTTATGATTTGTTTGGTTTGTGAATTAAGGATAAAAATTGTGATTCCATGTTAATTGCTAACCAAATTTCAAGGAAATACAATATAAAAGACACCAGGACAATACTTACAATAAATGTTGTTGTTGTTCAAAAAGTAGGAAGATACCGAGAATGGAAAACTCCAAAGGAGACGCCCTAGCCAACCTGGCATCTTCAGTGCAACTCTCATACAAAAGTGGCAATTTCCTTAGAGTTCATCAATGAGGCCATCACCGAACAACCCATACAAATTGAAGCTGAAATAGAAACAGAAAACCAAGGGCGATATTGATAGGAAACTATCATATGTTATCTTTTTAATGATAATCTTCCGACTGAAAAAATGGAAGCCTGAAAGGTTCAGCAACAAAGCGCCACATACTCGTTAATAGAAGGAAGACTATATCAAAGGTCTTTTATTGGGAGGTCCCTCGCAAAGCAAAATGCTGAATGAAGGATACTTATGGCAAAAATGCACAAAGAAGCAAAATAGTTCATAAAAATATGTGACAAGTATCAATGGTACGCTCCCGTTCCTAAAATGGCCCCAGAAGAATTGAAAACTTTGGTAACTTCATGGTTGTTATGCAATGGAAGCTTGATGTAGTGAGACCACTCCTGATGCCCGCTTAAAAAGATTCTTTCTTGTAGTGACATACTATTTTCACTAAGTGGATCAAAGCGGAAGCCTTGGCCAGAGTACGAGAAGAAGAGGTGAAACAAATCTTGTGGAAAATTTTCATATGCAGGTATAGAATTCCTCAAGCATTGATCTATGAAAACAAACTACAATTTATGGGAAGTTAAGTCTAAACTTTTTATGAAGGGTTCTAAATAAAGAACAAACTCTCTACACCCTACTATCCCCAAGGAAATGGACAAGTAGAAAGTTCGAACAGAACAACACCTAAAAGCCTAAAGAAACGGCTAGAATCTATTAAAGGACAATGTGTAGAAGAATTACCTTAAACTCTATGGCTTACAAGACTACACCATGAAAACCAACAGGAGAAATTCCTTTTGCCCTTGCCTACGGGCCTGAAGCTTGAATACTAGTTGAAATATAATATCTACCGGTAAGGTCCAACACTGATGAAGCGTCAAATGCAGAACGAATGGTAGAGAACCTCGATATCTTATATGAAAGATGAGAAATTGCACTAATCAAATTAGTAGCCTATGACCAGAAAAGAAGAATATATTTTCAGAAAAGGGAGAAGAAAAATGAATTCCAAATTTGAGATCTTGTGGTCAGAAGAGTATTCCATGCAAAGGAAGGGAAACTAGGTCCCTACTGGGAAAGACCGTTCATTGTCAAGACAGTTGGAGGAAACGTATACTACTACTTGATAACCCATGATGGTGATGAATTTTCCAAACCTTGGAATGCTTTTCATTTACGTAAATATTATGTGTAATCCTTCTTATTTCTTTTATTATAAAGATTATTATATCCCATACTTTTTTCCGGTTAAAGGTTTTCCACGTAAAAACTGGTGTCCATTTATTTCTTTGTATCTCTTTTAATCATGGAGGAAAACGAGTCCTCTGACTTCTGAAAAAGAATTCAAGTTCTGGGGAACGGAATGTCCTACATTGGATGTCAGTTCTCAAAATAAAGTTGGGCCCATTAGTTGTGAAAAGGAACTTAATCATGGAGGAAAACGAGTCCCCTAACTTCTGAAAAAGAACTTAAGTCCTTGGGAATAGAATGCCATACAATAGATGTTAGTTATCATAAGGAAAATAGGGCCCCATAGTTATGAAAATGAGCTTGAGTCCTTAGGAATGGGATGTCGTACAATGGATTGTAGTTCTTAAAAGGAAAATAGGGCCCCTGAATTCTCGAAAGGAGCATAAGTCCTTAGGAACAGAATGTCCTACAATGGATGTCAATTCTTAGAAGGAAAATAGGGTCTTTGAGTTTTGAAAAGGAGCTTAAATCCTTGGGAATGAAATGTCCTACAATAGATGTAAGTGTTCAGAAGGAAAATAGGGCACTTAATTTTTGTAAAGGAACTTAAGTCCTTAAGAATAAAATGATGGATGTCAGTTGTCCAAAGGGAAATAGGGCCCCTGAATTCCAAAATGAATTCAAGTCCTTGGGAACTAAATGTCCTACGATGGACAAAAGTTCTCAGAAGGGAACGGAAACATCTTAAGCTTTTCAATGAGCATGAGTGGAAAAATTTATTATCGATGAATCAAAAAGCTCAAGTGGCCTGCAATAGACTTGACTTATAAAATCAAAGATAAAATGTTTACTAAGTATTTCTGAACAAGCATTGAGAAATCAAACATAAAAGTTTGGTTAAGGTTTAGCTAAGTGTTCCTAGGGATTTCACTTAGAAATTCCTTTAGTGACTCAGAACAGATCCCGTTAGGGAAGTCAAAGCAAACCTTTTTTGCTTAAAAAGCCCTTATATTCGATATGGGGTTTTGAACGAAAGAATCCATGGGAATAATGTTTCTCAAAATGAGAAACTTTTAGAAGAAAATTATAAGTAGCAGAAAATGGATTTTAGATTAAACTCGTTAAAAAGAAAAAAAATTGAAGACAATTTTTTGAAGGGAAAGTACTTCTCGTTGAAGCTTAAAAGGAAAATTATGAAAAAGAAAAGAAAAATATGAAAGCAGTAAAAAAGTAAAAGTATTGGAAAAAGAAATTACATTGATAACAGGAAAATAAAGTTACTCGTCAATGGTAATTTGTTCCTAAATGCCACTAACATGAGCAACAACTAAAGCATCCTATGAGGCTTCGACGGGAGGAACTAATGGGCTAATAGGAGGAGTTGGGGATACTTCACTTAAAGTTGGTTGGAGAGGAGTCCGGCGCATGGCATCACGGTAGACCAAGCTCTAGACTTCATCTTCCACAATGTCAAACTCAGAGAATCGATCTCTTTCTCCTTTAGGGTGAATTCCTTCGCCACTTCTACATTTATTAAGCTCTCTGTAAGCGTTAAAGGCTTCAGACTTTAGAGAATCAATCTCTTTCGCTTGCCTCCCAGCAGTTGTTCGAAGTTCCATCTCAGACCTCCTCATCGCCTTAATTTTCGCTTACATCACCTCAACCACCACTTGTAGCTTAGCAATGTGGGCCTGAGCATCTTTCCTCTAGAAGTACGTTATAGCGCATGATGACCTATACAAAAGAAATGAGGTAAGCGTGATAGTATTTGAGAAATAAAATTGAAAGTTAGAGTAAAGAAAAGAGTAAATACTTAACTTTAGTGAGGTCATGGCTCATTACAGTCTGAAGGGCCCTTATCTCTGTGAGCTTACGAGTGAGCGAGTCACGTTCAAGAACACTCCCATGCATTAAAATGTGGGATGCCATCGGATACTCAAAGAATTTGATGGAGTGAAGAAATAGTGGAGTCTCTTGGAGAAATCTTGGGAGCTACGGAGAAGCTTATCTTGTCAGCCCCTCAACAACTTTTGATGTACTCCTAGCCAGGGTTGAAGCCTAAGGACTTGCATGTGCCATATCCAATATAATGACCACTATGGAAGGGTGCGGGAAGAAGAAGAGGGAGAGAATGGAGAGACCTCTTGGGCAGCAGGAGGAGTGGAATGTGAGGAAAAAGCCTCTGTCTGTTGACATGCGTTTCTTTCGCTAGAGCCGCTGGCCATCAGACGAAGCCTCCTCATCCTTTAAAAATGATCGATCAAGGTAGTCCCATTTTCCATTGAGTCCTCAGAGTCCCCCGAGGAACCCTCTCCGGTATTAAACTCCTCACGAGATGATGAGGCAACGGTAAACCAAGGTAGAAGAATGGCGACAAGGATAGTTGGAACAGAGTAAAAAGTGACTCTCCTCGAAGGATCTAACAAGGAATTCCAACCACGGATCAATGCATGATAAGTAGAAGTAACTTGCATGAAATTATCCTTATTGAAGTAAGACTTCTTGTTACTCCTTTTATCTGTAGAAAAAGAGAGAGAAAAAAAAATCAAACCTTAGTGAGAAAAATTAGATGTAAAGAAAATGGAAAGGGAAAACAGGGCTCAAGAAAAAACACCTACTAAAAGTTTTCTAGTTTTCATGCACTATCCAGCGTCCATCATTGCCTCATTCTTCCCAGACCAGGAGGATGTCTCGGTACCATCCTTTATCCTCTTTGCGGATGTTCTTTATCAATCCTCCTCTTTTTTCGTTTCTGAGGCTGATTAGTAGTTCCCCTTTAAGATTTTGACATGTAGGTCATCCTTAATTCTAGAAAACTAAAATTTAAATAAAAAGGCTTGTTCATCGACTCAAAACAAAGTAAGACTTTATAAGTGTTTGGAGTAAAGTGGGATGGAGCAATGTTGTAATGGTGGAAGAACTCCTAAAACAACGACCACATGAGAAACCTTAACCCTAGAGGTATATACATAGGGTGGAAGGTAATCTCTGCGGGAGGTCTACAGGGAACAACCATTGCACCATTTCCCCCTAAAGAACAGTGAACATCATTCAGAAAGGCATGAGCATAAGTCCTCATGAACTCGCTAAATTCACTAGGACTTTTAAATCAAAGATTGGAGGGCTTGAATACATACAAACTCAGACATGGTGAAATGTAGAAGAAGAAAATAAGAGAAGAAGGAGAAAGAGAAAGACTTATGAGGAAGAAAGCTAATGAAATTGTGATGGTGACATAGGGGAGAAACTGAAGCTTTTAATGAATTAGACGTGAACCCAAAATTAAAACGGAATTTGAAAGGACGCAACTTGTGGATGTGAACCAGAATTTGAAACATTTTCTAAAAAGACACAACTCACGACTGATAGAGATGAGTGGTGTCAGAACGCTTGACAATGTGCTCGCGAAAGACAGAATGATGCCCTCCTATCAACTCACACTAAGACACGTGAAAAGCATGAAAGAGAGTGAACTGTTATAACGGACACAAATAAATTCAAATTAATTTGGCAGAAGACGAATGGGTTAGAACATGCCTCATGAAACACATGCGAATAACTGTGTAGAGAAATGATTACAGCGTTGGTCCCACGCCTAATAAAAGCTTAACCAAAATGTGGAATATATAAACAGTTGAAAATAGACATGTGAAAAGATGCAACAATTGAAAGGAAGTTGAAAAGACAAACCTTTTCATTTTATTGATGTGCACGCCACATCAAAGTTGAAAATATTGTATATCAATATTTCGAATACACAGAATACAATAAGGGGCAATTGAACGAGAATAATCTGGATCAACTGTCACATCATGGAAAGAGGAGTTTAGAGTCAATTAGAGAAAGGGAAATGGTTTGCTGACAGGGCGATTAGAAGTAATCATTATAACCAATGGATAAAACGGATGGTCCAGATCAACTCAAGTTGATATTGTGACTAAATCAAAGGTGAATATTCTCCTGATCTCATTCTTATAAATAAAGGCTGATGTAACACTGAAAAACAATTCGATACTATATGAGCAATCATAATCACATTCATTAGTTCTCTATCTCGCATTTATTTCATTATTTTCGATTGTAAAGATTTTCCTTTATAGTCATTTTAGTAGTTTACTTGGCACATGAAGCGAAACTTGGTGGACTTGTGAGGTGGATGTATCCGATTGAACAGTAACTCGGTAAACTTAACTCATATAAATGCATGGACAACAGATTTTCATGGGTTCAGACTTTTGGCATGTAGACCAATGTCCTGGTTCATGCATGCATCGAGGTTTAGGTCGTTACATAAAAAACTTGGATTTTTTGGTAAATGCATCAAAACGGTAAATTCTTTATGTTCATTCGAACATAGATTACATTGTTTAATAAAAATATTTCAAAATCGTGGGAGTCTTCCGTTGTGCCAATATCTTCATTAATATTAGAGTCTTGTTTTAAATCTATTCGGTAGATGCCTATTTTTAGAATGAATACCCTAGGTATTACTAGATTCTTAGAACTGCAACACTTTTCCACAGAATTAAATTTTTGATTTCACCTCCCTTTCATAATCGTTTATATTTTATGATTATTTTTTCCATTGGTTATGTAATTAGAAGGACAATTTATGAAGATATTTTTTCCTCTTAGGTTTGTATTTTATTTTCATAGACTCTTGTAAATCTTCCTTCAGAAAGTTAAGATTTTATGACTTAGTTATTCGAATAGGGTGGAGATAAAATTGATGAAAAAAGGAAATCAGCAACACAGCATGTGGCTATTACGAGCAAGGCAGCAGGTGCCTTATGGTGGCAGCAGCGACTGCTGCTCCCTCACGATAGCAGTTGGATACCGTGAATTGGTAGCAACACCACGACAACGTGGCATGTGGTCATGGGTTTGGTCGGCCATGGCGGCTGCCTGCGTTGCTGGTGGTGGATGATGGTCAGCGTCAGCAGTGGTAGTCAGCAGGTGGTCAGTTGTGACAGCCATGGTTGCAAGCAACAGTAGACACTTGTGGGGTTGAAGGATCATGTCTTAAACTATTTTTCATTGAAGGTGAGATTATGGTTATGTAATGCTAGTGTTATCCCTTAAGGCATTTTTGACATTTATTTCCCTGCTACTTTATGTTTTGTATTTTATGCCTGGCATGCATAAATAAATTTATTTTATGCATATCATAATAAGATATCATGTGGCTTTAGGTCTCTAAAAGAATAAGTGATTGTGATTGCATAAGAAAGATAAAACTAAGTATAACTGTTTAGGGGATCTAAATGACTAACCATAAAAGCTTGTCACTAGTTTTATTTAAAAGAAATTTTTAATTTTAATAATCTTGTTAGATATTTAATTAGTAGTTAAATAAATTGTGTGGATTATTAGAATTTAGATAAAATGTAGTAACCTAAATAAATTACAAATTGAGCATAGTTCACTTACCAAAGTAGGTTACTAAAGGTTAAGTTGGTTAATTACCTAATCACAGTTAGTAACTCACGATAATAATAACTTATGTTTTTAGAAAATCAAGTGCGTGCGAAATTCTTAGTTGAAGCCCATGGTCTCCCTCGCTAGATCATAGTAAGATATTAGGGTCTCTCATCTTAAATCTTTGAAGCTACCTAAAGAAGGATATCTGAAGCATCATGTATTACAACTATGGTTTTCATAATGATCACCTTGAAAAATGAATAATTGGGAGTGACCTTCCTAAACAAGAGTTTTCCAATTGTCACAAGTCTGAGGGTGAAATAATAATATACACTTGACTCGTTTCTGTAGTATCATGCCTATGCGGTTCTTATTACTTATTTTAAGAGATTTAACGTTAGTTCGTTACTAGGTATTGTTACCATATTAGTGGATTACTAGGTATAATATCAAATTAGTTATTAACTGGATCAGACTATCCACTTAACTTTTTAAATGTGTTTATGCCTAAGTGTGCATATATTTATGAGAGTTGCACTACAACAAAATTCAGGTTTAGATGATGGTGGAAAACCATCATTAAAGCACTTTAATGACGTGGATGCTAGTGTCATTTTTAGGGATGTCATCTTAATTAATTTTTACCAAAAACTATCATTAAAAAGGCCTTTAATGATGGGGATTCTCCATCATTAAAGATTCACCAAATCTCAGCTTTGGCCTTCAATGACTTAGATTCCCATCATTAAAGACTTTTTAAGACGGAGAATCCCCGTTATTAAAGGTCAAAATCCCTATCATTGAAAGATCTATCAAACACAAAAATCACTTTCATTGGAAGCCAACAATTACCTTTCCATGACAGTTTTCCTTAAACAATCTGTCATTGAAAGGCAAAAACTGTCTTCCTATGGCAATTTACACACAATGCCAAAAAATTATAATCCTTCCCATGACTCAACAATGTGCAATTCTAACCTAAGCATGAGGGGACAAAGGTAAGATTAGAAGTCAAATATACTACACAAGCCTTCCAAATTTACTCTGCATATAATGTACTACCATAAAAGTAAGATCAGAAGCCAAATAAATGAAACGAATGATCACTAAGTGAAGGTAATGATCTGTAGCTTGAGCACTGAAATGCAGCATCCGACGCCTCTAGATAATTAAAGTCTGACTAAGCCTAACTACTTGCCGAGCTAGAATTTTTGTTGCCGCCTGCACCATGTAACATTGTTATGCTAAACTCCAATATAAAGCCTTAAGGTCTCACTACCATACTATAAACATATTTAACATACCAAACAAAATATCATTCCTAGCTTTAGCAGTTCCCTTTATCTCTGTTACAAACATCTTTCCTGATAATATATTTGACTAAGTTAGATATTAACCTAAAAAAAGAGCAATAATAGGTGGGAAGCTCTTGACATACTTCTAATTGCAATGCCCCAATTTCCTTCTCTATACGTGAAACGGGTCGGGAAGGGTAAAATAGACATGATCATTAAAAATTTGTTACAACCAGAAAACTTGATAGTTAAACAAACAAAAGACCAATTTAGAACAAATCATACATGAAAATAGTTTCTTTAACTAATGTAGATAATAAGTAAAATCATATACAACAGTAAAATGATAGCAAACCAAACCAACAACAACAAGAGCAGATTACAAAGAAAAGAAAATCATAGACATGAATATATTCAGTTAGAAACTAAACATCAAANTATATATATATATATATAGACACACATATATGTATCATTCCCAGTTTTAGCAGTTCCCTTTATCTCTACAACAAGTATCTTTTCCTGATAATATATTTGACTAAGTTAGATATTAACCTAAAAAAGAGCAATAATAGGTGGGAAGCTCTTGACATACTTCTAATTGCAATTCCCCAATTTCCTTCTCTATACGTGGGAGGGTAAAATAGACATGATCATTAAAAAATTGTTACCACCAGAAAACTTGATAGTTAAACAAACAAAAGACCAATTTAGAACAAATCATACAGGAAAATAGCCTCTTTAACTAATGTAGATAATAAGTAAAAGCATATACAATAGTAAAATGATAGTAAACCAAACCAACAACAACAAGAGCATATTACAAAGAAAAGAAAATCATAGACATGAATATATTCAGTTAGAAACTAAACATCAAAGATAGGAATAGAATCATTCAAGAAAAAAGCTCACTGAAAGGGAGGAGAGGGAGAGCGAGGGGAGATAGAGGGAAGGAGAGAGAGAGTGAGAGAGGGGGATCCCTTTTCAACGAGGTAAGCAAATAAATTATTAATTTCTCATGTCACACAGAAGGAAAACCAAGAGTTTAAGAAGCAAATTAAAAGAATATAACAGTTAAGACTAAAGGCTGTAAAGCAGAGAGGCTTAAAGAAACAATTAAATCTATCGAACAATAGAAGTAACACTCGTTAAATGAAGGAGTCACCTTCATTATGTATTCATATAGGTGTTGACCTTTCGCCTAATGGCATTCATCAACTATCAAAACCTTTATCATGCTTAGTTGGAAAAATTTGTCTCAAACCATTGAGCAAAATAACTGGTGTCGTCACAAGCACCTGTTTTGGGGAAAAATCTCACCAATATTAGCTAAAAATATGATTTGTAATTAAGGCATCATGCAGATTAATTAATGTTTTATTAGCCAAAGTATACTTTAGTTAAAGAAATATAAGTTAAAAGAACTGCCTAAAACAATTGTATATAAAGCAGTTGCCCTAAAAAATGCAAGAAAATCCAGAACCATAGTTTTTTTTATTTACTATCTTCTATTTTGATATGAGTGGATTAATAGATGAATGCACCAAGCAAAATGGGCTGGCAAAGAACCAGGAGCAAGTAAAAAAGGAATACCAAGAACTTATAGTTACATTTACAAAGTTCATGAGTCGAACTGATTATAGTCATCAATCGGCATGCGACTAAAATTTCATTCACTTATCCTCTACCGAAGTTTATTTTCAAGTAAGAGAGTGGTTTCAAAGAGAATCCAAACTAAAGTTTCCATTGACAACAACATCTTTCATTTGCATTATCATAACAAGATCAGCTACAAATTGAGGATTTCCTTCAATGATTCTAAAGAAAATCCAAAGTAAAGACATCAACTTTTAGGCATCTAAAAGCTGCTTCTTTTTTGCTTTTACTATCTATCACCACCAAGTCAGAAAGATGCCAACTTTTTCCATTGAAATGAGTAAATGCTTTGATTCAATTGAAATGGGAACATGAAAGAGTATATCTTGTATTGTAAGCTCAAGTATTACAATCGACATAAACAAGTATATATAACTTATAAAATCTGTCATCTGATTCCTGAAAACTAGAAAGAACAATGGCCAAATCAATTTCAATAAGTATAACAACACCATAAACTAATTCATAATACCCATTGAGCAAATGCGCCTCACATTGAGAAAATACATAATACTTACTCCCCTCCTCAACCAGATCGATTTAAAGCAAAAACACCTACCTGAAGCATCAGTTCCCAGCAGCTCTGTCGGCAAATCACCCTACATCTAAAGAAAAGAAGCAGGTATGCATCCCCAAACGGACCAAGCAATGTAGTGACTGATCTTTGATGTAAGGCCAAATATTAGAGTCTGAAATCATGTTCGAAGCTAACACAGAAGTAACGAACAAAGGATACTTGAAAAAACATGCAAAATCAAATGGAAATAGAGACATATCTCAATATTCAAAAGCAAAACATTTCTTCCATAGAAATTAAATAAACAAATATAAGAGTAAGACTCACCATGAAGTTTGACTGTGGACATATACACTTTTATTTTGGAGTAAGACTCGACTAGAAGTAATCTCTTAATTTAAACTCTGAATCAAACATGCAGAGGTCTAAAACTCAGACAAACTCATAAAATTAGACATGATGTATAGAGTAAAACTGACTGGGAATTGTGAAATACGGGGGCATGAGCTCTAGCCCTAGAAATCAAAATTCAACAAATATAATAAAACGGTGAAACTGTGATATATTGTAATGTAGCAAATGACTTACATCATTGTCTCTTCTCGTAGCCCTTATCCTATTTCACTGTACAGAATTTCCCCGTTTTCTTTTTGCATAAAAATGAGATAGTGTTGTACAAAGAGAAGAAAATGAGACGAGGACAGATGGCGCACTAGCGTTACCCCCATATGTAGTTGTAGATTGTAGCACTCTCGGTTGTTGTAGACGTCAACGCTCTCGGTGGCCACATATGAAAATGCTTTCGGTAATTGTAGACAGAGTCGCTTGATGTGCTCTCGATGGCTGTAGTTGGCGCAACTCTCAGTGGCTATAGTGGATGATGCTTTTGGTGACACAGCCAGTGGTGTCTGAAGGTGGTTGCATATGGTTTGCTCGTGGCGACCGATTATATTTGAGATATTAAAAGAGAGAGAAAGTGTGTGCGTATGTGTGACAACGAGAGAGAGAGAGAGTCTGCGTGTGTGTATAAGAGAAAGAGAGAGTTTGCGTGTGTGTATGAGAGAGAGAGAGTCTGCGTGTGTGTATGAGAGAGAGAATCTCTGTGTGTATGGGCGCGCGCGAGCGTGCGTGTGTGTATGTGTGTGTGTGTGTGAGAGAGAGAGAGAGAGATTGAGAGAAAGAAATGGGGGAGGGAGGGGGAGGAGTGAGGGAAGGAGATGTTGAAATTATGTCCATAAAATAGGGTGTAATAACTATTTATGAGTATTTAGTTATTTCTTAGACATTTTATATTACTGAACTTAACTAATGAATGAAAGTTTTACTATTAATCAAAGTGTATTTATAATTTACTCAAGTTATGAAACTATTGTCAACGTAAGAAGAGAAAAGACAGAGATGTCTTCCAAACAAATTCTTCTGAAATAGTTCAGAACGATATTCACAGTCTCATGATCGACTGAGCAATCGAGTCTGGTTATTACTGTTAGGTTGAACCAAATGATGCCAGTCTTGGGGCATGGGAGTGGAGACTCTGAAGGTTGTCTTAGACATGTTACCGAACATGTTGAATAGACTAGTAATAAATTAGTTTAGAGCAACACCGTTTACCTAGCTATAAATCTAATTGTTACACCTTAAGAGTTTCTTTGTAATTATTTTATCATGAGGTTAATATGAAGCTTGGCTTAGTTACTTGCGGTTTTGATATGCCAAATGAGTGAGTTCGAATTGCTGGACAATAACTCGGCTGTTGGGATCGTACTTCAACTATGCTGAAATTGTGTGATTGATATATACGAAAATTCATGGTTAGATTGCAAAAACAACAATATCATCTAATGTTTTATTGATTGAGTGTGTGCATAAATTAACTTGGACAATTATTCAATAAAATGAGTCGTTGAATAAGACTTGTGAATTGTACGAGACAATTCACTGTTATGTATTTTTTATTCACAGTCAATAAATGAGTTAAAGAAATAACAACAAGATGGGTAAAATAGTAATTTCACATCTCGTTCTTGTTACTGATATTCATGAAGGATAGTATGTTAAAATATTATGTGGACTGTGAAATAAAAGAGTTTATTTGCACCAACAAAAAATGTAATGCGCTTGAATCGAGAGTTGATTTGACATGAAATTTATAGTGGAGTCGTACAATATCATGATTAAATAAGTCAGGAATTTATGAAGATAAATTCATCTAGTATTTGAATCCCATAAAACTTTATTCGTATGCGTCTATTTCATCTCAGAAGTAGCTCGTGATGACAGAAATAGAAGAAACAACATCAGTCGGACCAAAATGTGTTTTGAGTTAATGTGTATTTTCTGAATCCATATGTGATTGGTGTTATCACTCTATTATTGAAGAGAAATTAATTGATGTTCAAATTAATTAATTTATTATTTTTTAATTATTAGATAATTAATAAATAAGAGAAATTAAGTAATTAATTGATGAATATCAATTTAAATTTATCATTTTAGATTGATGAATTTGAATACAATATTAACTCTACGAAGATATAATTTTCAGCAATAGTAAATAGAGAAAAAGATAATTTACATTCTTAAAATTTGATCATTCGACAATTTACACCCCTAAACTATTTGTTTAATATAAAATACTTATAAAGTATGAGAATTAATCATTTATACCCTTCCCATTTCACTTCCTTTAAAATCTAACAGTTTTTCTTTAATTACTGAAATTAAAAATATTAATTATTAAAAAAATACTAGTCAAACTAGTTACATTAAATTAAACTAAAAGAGTAATTGCACAAAAAAAAACCCAAAAACAAAACAGACCCAAAGTTAAATCCCCTTCCCCTTCCCCCCTCCCAGTCCCGACGCCCTAACCCCCACCCCCATTGATTCCGAGAGAGAAATCCAGAGGCTTGGGAAGGCAATAGTCACATAAGCAATACTCGGATATGCTTCCCTAGCTACTACAGATCTTGCAGCGAACTCTACGACTTTGGCAGAAATGTTATGGTCCCATTGTTGGGAGCGAGACAACATCTGGCCAGTGGGGTCAGAATCAAGGATCCTATCATCTTCTTCAGCCTCATAGTCCGCGACCACATGATATGGGAGTAGCCTGCAAAATATTTTTAAGAAGATACATAATCCATAGATGAAAGCACGCAAAAGCGAAAAGTCATCATTAACTTTCCCATCAAATTTAAAGAAGTGTGCTTCAGAAATTTGATGTAAAATTTATATTTAGCAAGTACCACTCAGGAAAATGAAGCAACCGTTAACTCAATAAGTGCAGCGCCGGGAAGCATGTTGATCTATTATAAAATGAAACCAAACAAATACTCAATTCGCTAACATTTGCTGCCAATGAATTGCCTATTAGCATATCTTAGCTTCTAAAAAAATTTAGCAGTGAAAAGCTTACTGTGAAAGGATATCTAGAGCAAGAATAGTCTACATTTAAACATCTTTGTATCGGTAAGACAATGCAAGGACGGCTCCCAGACTAAAATCTCCAAGAGAGATTTCATTACTTTCTACTTTATCATATCACTATGACACCCCTACTTTCCAAAAAAACTGTTAGATTTCACCTCAAGATCTGTAGTAGCTAGAGAAGCATATCCCTAATGAGTATTGTTTATGTGACTATTGCCTTCCTAAGCCTCTGGATTTCTCTCTCGGAATCAATGGGGTGGGGGTTAGGGTGTCGGGACTGGAAGGGGGAAGGGGATTTAACTTTGGGTCTTTTTTGTTTTGGGTTTTATTTTGTCTTTTTACTCTTTTAGTTTAATTTAATGTAATTAATTTAACTTTTGAATAATTAATATTTTTAATTATTAAAGAAAAACTGTTAGATTTTAGCGGAAGTTAAATATGAAGGGTATAAATGGTTAATTATCATATTTTATGGGTATT
This sequence comes from Datisca glomerata, assembly GCA_003255025.1. Lineage (NCBI taxonomy): Eukaryota > Viridiplantae > Streptophyta > Magnoliopsida > Cucurbitales > Datiscaceae > Datisca > Datisca glomerata. The sequence goes on along the minus strand of QANY01009141.1, from coordinate 1,122,910 downwards.
TTATGCAAAAAAAGCTTAAGGGTGTAAATTACCGAATGATCAAACATTAGGGGCGTAAATTATCTTTTTCCCATAGTAAATAATGAGGGGGTGAATTTCAGAAATTACACATATATAGGGTATATGTAAAAATTCTAAAATTATTATATAAGAGATGACATTATGGTTGCCTTCAAAACCTAAGTGTGTTGACACAACCCTAATCACACACAGGGGAAAAAAGTTTCTCTTTACCCTCCCACTGCTTGCAGCCGAAATCACTTGAGGAAGAGAAAATTTTGATTTTTCTTCCTCAGTTGTTTTAAGAGCCGACTCTAAGTTCCTGATCGATATTATCTAGAGATATATTCTGAAATTCACGAGTGGTTGTTGATGCGATAATAATTTGAAGTTCTTGATTCTTGAAGATTGAAGAACATGAACTTAAATTAGGATTCTACCAATTCAAAAAGTCTCCGATACAAGAAAAATATAAAATTGTTTCTACTTCTTTTGAATACGTTTAACTTAATATGCATAATCGTTTGTATGATTTCAGTATTTAATATGATTGAATTCATTGATGTGAATTTTTTTTTATTTTCTGCCCAGGAACTGTTCGTGGTTCATTGATTTTTTTCTCAAATTTTAAAATCTGATTTAACAGGAGAGGGAGAAAGAGATATAGAGAGAGATTGCATGCGAGTGTGAGTGAGTGAGCAACGCAAAAGTAGGTGAGGGACGACTGTTTATTTTTTGTGAGCGTAAAAGTAAGGTTTTCTTTGTATCATTTGCTTTAAGGGGCCGTCTGTTTCCGGCTTTCCGTGTGGTAAAGTTCGTGGTAAACTTATTTTCCAGCACTTTTCAATTTTTGTTACAAGTATTCTCATTTCTCATGGTAAAATTATTTAGCCTGGTAAAATAACAATATCACATACTTTCGCTACCACTTTTCACAAAAATTCACTTTATCAAATAACTTTCTCATCTTATAACACATCTACACATTTTTCAAAATAACTTTTACTTTCCCAAATCCCCATAAATAGAGCATTATTTGTTTCAATTATTCATACTTGATTTTGATATTTTATTTTCTTCAAGACCAAAGCCTCACAAAAGTGTCGTAAAATATCTCGATTCTGATGGAACCAAAACGGGCCTGCTACCGAATTTTGAGATTTTTTTATCCCTTCCGACTCATCCACCAAATCGTCCTGGGGTTGTCTCGTGAGACTAAGATATGCATGTTAATTCGAATGAATGAAATAAAATATTAAGTTTGAATTAATGATAGATAAACTATTCATATATAAAATCTAAAATCTAAATGATTAGAATACATGTAAATAATATCAAATAATTTTTTCAAAAATTAAATTATTTTCTTCCCTAAAAGAAAATATTATTTATAAAGTATCAATATTTAAAAATACACTAAATTTATAAAGGTGAATATAACTAGATTGTTTATCATGTCTCATTTTTTTGTGGATGACTGGACCCGTGGGATGAAATCACAAATGGAGAGTCCTTCAATAAATTATATTCAGATTTAGATTGTATTTAACATATATATATATAATTTACATCATTGTTCTGTTTTGTTCCTGTGATAAAACTAAAATATTTTACCCGTTCCTGCCGGAGCAGAAGGATATTGATAACCATGGTATAGATATCTACTGAAGAAAAGTACATGTAACGGAAAAACTGTTATGTATGATTAAATATTTTAATGTGTTAATATAAATGACGTTTATTTATATCAGATTTATTTTTATATATAAAAGAGGAAAATTGTATGATAATTAATTTACGATATTAGAGAAAATTTAATCAAACACAGTATGAATTATTAAATTTTTTTAGTAGTTGCTAATAGAGAATCTGCATACAATTTTACTATGTAATTTTGAACAATTTATAATTGAATTTATTTGTACGGTGTATGTAAAAAGTTATTTTAGTTTTTGGCGTAGTAAGAGAAAAATAGTTGACGTAATTTTATTGATGGGTTAATAAAATAGTTATTTAATTAGTGCACAAAATAATGTGTATATATATATAAGACATAATATGTATTAGAATTTATAAATAATTATTGACAATAAATTAAAAGTTGATAAAAAGAAACTATAAATAATAAATTATTTTATTATTTTAATATAATTTATATAATTTTCTTAACAATTTTATCAAACTTTTCTAGCAACTTTACCAAGTATCTTCTTACATACCAAATAAGGAAATTACACTTTCCAATAACTTTGTTCACTTAACCATGCATTATCAAACATAGTAATCTTAATATATTGTTATCTAACTTTACCACTTAAACTTTTCTAACAACTTAATTTTTTCAACATTTTTACTTAATCCATACCAAATGACCCTAAAAGATAATTTAGTTATTTTTGTAGAATATTGATTTGGTGGACCATTGGTGATAGACTTTATTTTAAGGTCATTATTGTCATTTTCCTTTGTCTTTTAACATTAAGTTTACATCGCTAAGAACATTCTCGTATATTATAGGGTAAAAATGGAAAAAGAAATACGAAACTGCAGAATCCTGAAATTAGCTCTATTTTAAGAAAAGGTGAAATCCTCTAAAATTAGGGTGCATTGCATTTCGTGAATATTTTTATATTGTCCATCTTTCTATAACTATTTTTCTACTTTCACTAAATGGTATAACGGAAAAGCATTTTGGTTTAAATCATTCTTATCAAGTTTTTTTTATTTTTAATCTTAATTTTTTAAAAGCATGGTTGGATTGTGTCTCAAGTTGTTGCTTGCTTGAACGTATGGCAGGATTGCACCTCAATCTGTAATCTATTGATCATGCTTGCTTGAATCTGGATGCATGAAAGATAGAAAAACTCAAATGTATGGCAGATTTGTGTCTTGATATAAAGGGAGGTTGATCAATGGAAGTTAATGCATGACTCTGTATTTCTTGCAAGAATTATGTACGATTGTTTGACTTTCCAAGTTTATCATGATTGGTGCCTAAAGAATGGATGACTGAGAAATATGTCATCAGTGACTGGTAGGGAAACCCCCATGAGGTTTTTAAGGTTGTGCAGCTTTTAGAGTCGTGGTTACACATATGCATTGGCTTTCGGGAAAGGGGTGGTCTGAGATTTGCTTGCGAGTTCAATAGATTGTTAGAAATACTGGTGTTAGCATGATATATGATTATTTAAAGAAGTCTTCAGGATGTCTGCGTAGGAATTAAGCCATCAATATGTAATTTTGAGTTGACTAAATAAAAAATGCACGAAGTTGTTCGTATTAAGCAAGTCTACACGCTTCATAAAGAAATCCGTAAGATTTTTTTATTTGCACAGTTAGTAGATTTTGAGAGGCACGAGTTTTCTTCGCATAATGGATTGAGATTGTGTCTGTACTGTAAGGCTTAGTTCTTTTGTATCAAAAGATAAAAAAAATATGTATATAAGTTTAAGGGAGGCATTATTTCCGCATATGGAGGGATATATTTGAAAGATTGTATATGAAAATCGTTTTGAGTTTTTGAATTGTAAAGTATGAGTGGTATTGCCTTAGACTATAGTGTGGAATACACGAGAGAATGAGGGTGTTTGGGCATGAATTATCATGCTAACATGAAAATTGTATCGGTATGGCCTAGAGGATGACTCTTGCATCTGAATTTTTTATTGGCTCCAGATTTTATGTGTTGAAGAATATGAACAGTGCAATCGCTGTGATTTTTTTTTTATGGAATCTAGTCCACCATGTATATATTGTTCTTGAAGAATGAGGAGTCATTGTTTAGTGCTTGAGATTGATCATGAAAAACAGAATGTTGTGGGCGTTGAGTGAAGGTAGATACTGATGGCATTGGGTAGTTTTTGGGTTAGTGCATGGCATTGGATTTCTGGGGGGGGGGGGGGGGGNGGGTCCCTTGATATCGTTGATGTTCCATACTACTTGTTGCATATCATATGCTTGCTTGAGATGAGGGATGCTTTTCCGTGTGAGCATCTTTTGTATTAAAGCCTCGTTTTTTGAATGAACTGTCAATTTACCACCAAAATAATGCATTTAAGGTATGGGTTACTAAGAATGTGCATGGATGAGGGATGTTTGGCATCTCATAATTAGGAATTGTTATGCGTTGTGTCCATATCGGTATTTTTTATTCTTAATGGAGAGAGTCACATCTTGGTTTAGAGAGTGTTTTTTTAGGTTGGTTGATACAAACATGAGGAATTGGTAGATTAAATAACGGTGGATTCTAGAATCTTGGTAATTTTAATCCATTGAACTCTCAATTCTTAATTGTTTTGCTTTAGATCAATATTTCAAATTTGTTTTCATTTTAACTATTTTAGAATTTTAATCCTCTTAGATTAATTAGACTTTCTTAATTTTAGCAGTTCTTGTAGGTTCAATAGACTCGTACGCTTGCGAGTACAATTAAAATTTACATAATCGACTGTGTCTGCACCCAAAATTGGCGTGAGCATTTTGGCTTTCCAAGATGCTTGATGGGTGTTGTACGAACTATGATGTTTTTTTTTAAATAAAATGTTATTATGTCTTGAATAATGAGATTTAAGCATTTCCCAGTTTCTTTTATTTTTAGAATTTAAATTTACTGTTAGTAGTCCTATTATATTGTAAATTACCAATTATATTTCATATTACGTAATAATTAGGATTATTCTATAGTTAAAACCTTCACTAACACATGACATATGTAAAGTTTTCTATTATGATTGTTACTGAAAATCTCTACCATGAGGTTGCCTGAAATCTGCACAACACAAAGTAAGAGCTCTAAAGATGAAGAAAATCGGGGGTGGTTTCCTCGTCCAAAAACCTACGATGCCTAAGTCAATATCCTGGATAAATTTGACAGAGTTTCCTTCTGGTGAAAGTTTCATACCTGACAATGTAGAGGGGGTATTTATACCTGGCTTTGAGAAATGGATGCGTGTCAAATAAGCTTCGGGTGAGGTGACGGTCTTTATTGAAATGACGGCGGGATTAAATGCCTTTGTCTCCCGAAATGATGTGCATTAAATGTCGATTTGGCTTTATTATTTTCGGACGTGGTGGATGTGACCATTTGTTGACTGATTCGAAACTTCATAATGGCTATTTGAAGTCAATCAGTGCCTATTACAAATAGAAAACACCACGTGGAGTGCTACTTTCGATGAATAATGATGAGGTCTATCGTAAGGCTAACCGAGCTCCTGCATCAGACCTTCTCCTTGGAGCCTCCTAGTTCACATTGGTCGATGTTTCCCGAGCTCATTCGAAGGCTGACCTGGTCAGGTCATCCCCTTCCTTTTTAGGAGCTCCGCTCTCCAATTCCTCTTCTTGGAGTTTAAGTAGAAACGTCTGTTGTGGTATGTCACATGATTCCATGCCATTGGTAGTCCGAGAATCCCTATAACAGTTGTCTCCAATCAAAGATTTGGTGGGTTCCACCCACCCAGGTCTGAAGACTCCTTTGTTTGAGGTTCTTCGGGATCACTTCATGGTGATCATCTTATTGGGCACGCACGTGGCCTTATTTCTTTTGAATCCTTATTGTCAGTTTCACTCTGGGGGAGTTGATGATGATCACGTATGGATGCGTAAGGGGGAGGGTGAACAACGCGACCCATGACCCTTCAATCTCTCATGTCGTTCCTTTGAATATGTGTCGCTTGAACATCTGAGCTCACTCCATTCCCCCATGATTGGACGTCATCCAGACCATTAGATCGATGCAACGGTCCTGATTGGTCATACGAGTTGGGGCCTATAAATAGTTGGTCCTCCCCTTCCTTTTTTCCTCCAACATTTATGCCCTCGATAGACTCTGAAACCTTTTTTTTAAATCCTTCACCTAGTAGGGACGGGAGTTACCGTCCGCAATCAACGACCTTCCTTTCTTCATCCCATGTCCTCGCCGCTGTCCCATTTTCCTTCAAGGCGTGGCCGTGCCACCTACTAACTCGACGTTGCACATCCCTTTCTTATTACCTTGGAAGACGCCCTGCAGGTCGTTTGTTCCCCATGTCGCCATTCATTCCTCGTCGTTAGTTCACTGTGGTAAGTCATTTTCTCCTTATCTAGGTCTTTTCTTTTATCTTATTTGTCTCGTTGATTTCGATAGCGTTTGAGGGTTCTAGGGGGTGCGTAGACTGCATAGATCATGTTGTCATGTCGACTGAAATGGTCGACCGATGGGGGACAATAATATTCCTTCTTCGTTGTTTGAAGATGACATAGGCAAGATCTGGAGAGCTTACCATGTCCCTGATTATGTTCAACTGTAGCTGCCTGAGAAGGGTGAGAAGGTTAGTGCTCCGAGACATGGGGGGGCTAGATTGTATCTGGCCTCATTGGAGTGCAAGTTGATGCTCATTCTACATCCATTCTTGAGGGAGTGGTTCTCCTCGACGGGGTATTAACTTGGCCTAACTCCTACCAAACTTGTGGAGGACTCTAATTGGTTGTTGGGTGCTCTAGAGGTTGCACCTTTGTGATGACTTGACTATGGGCGAGCTCAATTTCATGTTTCAGTTGAAATCCTCGTGGCCTAGGTTGGTATTACCTCAGTAGCCGTATTGGAGAAGCCAAGGGAATCGTGAGTGGGATTTCCTCTTGGTACAAAGACTGGAAATATTGCTGGTTGTGATTTATAGGCTCTAGGCATCTTGGGGATTTAGAGTATGCACCCTCGGTCCCTCGGGTCTTTGGGGTCATGGGTGAATTTGTATTTTCATAAGGGAGAACACCCGCTTGTTGTTCACCTTGGTCGCTTAATCTTTCCTTATTCTCCTTGCAGCTACCAAGGGGAGGTCAGAGGAATTTCCTTCCTACAAAGGAAGCAAAGGAAAGAACTCGATGCCTCCAAGATATAGAAGATGGAAGAGCTCTGTGCTAAGGCATTGGAGCGGTCGAAAGGGAAAACAACTCTGATACCTCACCCTTATGTTCCTCAATCCCTGACTCGCGGGGAACCACCATCGATTTCGCCTTTCCTTCCTCATCCTGGGCAAGGCCCACTGCATCCTGACGACGTCCATGGGACTCCCTAGACCTAATCCCAGTCTTCTCAGCCTTCCGCCCCACCCTCCCCTCCGATCTGAGACTCTAGCACGCTGAGCTCTAGCTAGTAGGGGTCTAATGCTGGCCAGAAGCGCAAAGGTCCAAGGCCTCCAGAGGGGGTCGAACAACCCGAGGCCTAGACCTAATCCTAGAATGAAGTAGCCAGGGTGCTAGATTGGGTGTCTAAACACATCAATCATGATAGGGGAATTTCCCTCTTCGAGGGGCTCGTGGTGGGGATCCCATAAAGTTTCATGGACCACACCCTTGACGTAAGCTCAAGATTCGACTTAATACCTTATTATTTTGCCCAGATCTGGTTCCTAACTTATCTTCCCATTTCTTTCGCAGATCCTCCTTCAACGCAGAGATGTTGGCACATTTCAAGGCTGTGAAGACCAGGTCCTAGAGGCATTCTGGGTATCTTCTCAGGCGGAAGCTACTATGGATGAGAGAACTAAGGACTTCGATTCTCTCTGCAAAGCCTATGAAAAGGTCCAGTCAGAGGTTGAAAGGTTGAGGGGTCTCGTGGGGGAACTCGCCTGGCTTGAGAGGGAGTTAGGTTGTACCAAGGTCGAGGTTAGCCAGGTTATTAACGATCGTAGGGAACTAGAGGCTTGGCTGTCAAGTCAGGAGAAGGTTGTCTCCAATCTTAAGCAACATGAGAACATCATGAAGGACAAGATACGACTCCTAGAGGATAAGCTTTCTCGAGAGATCCATTCCCAAACCCAAGCGAAGGACAATGAGAGGGAGCGTTAGCGAAAGCTTGGCTTGGTGGAAATGCAATCAAAGGAGAGTCACAGCCGATGGACCGAAGGTCACGCTAAGGAGATGGAAGACTTCAAGGCATCCCCGTAGTATTAGACAACCCTCTTTACGGAGTTTACCTCGAGTTATGAGAGTTGTAATGATGAGATCATCCACGCGCATCCTGAGTGGGACTTGTGTTTCCTCAGTTGTCCATCGGATCCTCCGTCCACTCATGTGAATTTAGCTTACGAGAGGGTGATGGTTCCTGGTGCTCGGGAGGTTCAGAAAGCTGGTGCGATGTTGCGCTCTCCCCTTATCCATCTGGATGCCCCCAAGTCCCCGCCTGTCTCTCCTGAGCTTCTTAGTCCACCGATCTCCTCTGATCGTCGAGCCGAATGCGGAGGTCTCTTCTCTTTTACCTCCAGGTCTCCCTAAGGAGGGGGCCCCTCCGTCACCGCCAGACTCCATTGAGGATGCCAGCCCGACTAAGACTCCTCTGACTCCCACTACTGATGCTGCTAAAGCTTCCAAAGGCCACGTCGTTTAACCTATTTTCCATGTGGCTTGTAATTTTCTCTTATCTTCCTTGTTTATATACATTTTTGTTAAGTACTTTTGTCAAACTTTGTCTCCTACTTTAACGTAATTTGTATGGACTTTGATTTCTTTGATCTTGTCATCTTACTGTCTTTGATCTAACTTTGGGTCCCTTTATTAATACTTGTCTGTCATGAGTGGTAAGGAATCCTTGACCTTTAGGTTAGCTTTTGCCTAGTGTAACTTATGATTTTTCCTCTGAGTGGGTTGCCCCCCTTTTGAAGAGGTCGAGTCGAACAACTTCGTCGAATCCCTACGAGATCGTGTTTCCCCTCCCGTGGTGGGTTATGTTGGAGTAGACCTATTTGAAACTCTTCATCGTATTCACTTAGATGCCACTGTATTGATTAAGGTAGTTTTTCCTTTTGTCGGGTGAAATAATGGGCGTGGTTTCCCTCTCTTAATGCTCGATCAGGGGTTCTTGCTCAAGCATGTCAAGACATATCACACCACCCCTTCCTTTTGTTAGTGTTTTATCCTGGCTTTTCTTCCTAGTAGGGAGCCTCATTTTTCTTCTTAGGTGTTTAGTTGACCATCCTCTGCTCAGGTCGAAGTTTTTCCTAATTTCCTCCTGGAGTTTTATTGTATATTCCTACCTTTGTCTGGAGTTCCTTATCATCTAACAAGCTATTGTACTTTGACATACATCATCTTTTGATCCCGATTGGCGGGTTAGAGTACCACGTTAGTCATTACTTTTTATTTACTAGAGTCTCGTCAGGCATTTCTACTCTGACCTGAGCTCTTTTCCCATCTGACGAGCTAGTGTACTCGGTAGACATCACTTTTTGATCTCGACTGGTGGGCTAGAGCACCACGCCAGTCATTAATTTTTGATCCCAACTGCCAACTAAAGCGCATTGCCAGTCATCACGTTTTTTGTTTTATCCCGACTAGCTAAGTAATTCGCCTTACTAGCCACACTTTTTGTTTTGTGGAGTCTATTCAGGCGGTTCTGCTCTGACTAAAGCTCATTACTCGTCTAATGAGTTGGTGTACTCGACATAATTCACTTTTTGATCCCTACTGGCATGCTAGAGCACCACTCCAGTCATTATTTTTTATCCCGATTGGCTGGCTAATGCATCTTGCCAGTCATCGCTTATTGTTTAATCCTGACTGGCCGGCTTAAGCGCCTTACCAACCATCGTTTTTTATTTAATCCTGACTAGCTGGTTAAATCATCTTGCTAGTCATCACTTTTTGTTTTGTGGAGTCTAGTTAGACATTTCTGCTCTGACTAGAGTTCATTTCCTGTCTGACGAGTTGGTGTGCTCGACATACATCATTTTTTATCCTGCCTGGAGAGCTAAAGCACGTGCCAGTCATCATTTTTTAATCTAGTCTTTCATGGTGAAATGAGCTCTTCATTGATCAAGTCTCACATAATTACAATTCCCCCTTTTTGTTTCCTAGGGGGTGGAGTTCCTTCTTGGACGGGTTCCCCTATCATTGTCCACTCCTTCCTATTGAGGGCAGTGGCGTAGCATTCCCTCGACGTCTTCTGGTCCCCCTCACTGATCCTACACCCGCGAGGGTGGGGAACTTCATCACCCTATGATACATGGAGGGGACTACCTTGAAGTTATGGATGGCGGGCTTACCGAGGATAATGTTGTACACCTCACTGCATCTTACCACTGTGAACTCCACTAGCTTGCTGAGGAGTCACGGGGCCGTACCGAGGGTCATGGGGAGCTCCATCACTCATTTAGGGATGATCTCACGTCCGTCGAATCCTACTAAGAGAGACGAACATGGACATAGTTGTTTGGGGTATAATCCCATATGTAGGAAGGCCTAGTAGTTCAGGATGTTGATTGAGCTCTTGTCATCTACCAGGGTCCGCCAAACCTTAATATTTGTGATAATTGGGGAAATGACCAGCGCATCAGCATGTGGTTGATGAATCTGGTGGGCTTCTTCCTTGTGAACGTGATTGCTTTTTTTGCCTTGGCTTGACGTGGTCGTGGGAGGACACTGAAAACCACTGGATGTCCCTCCTCTAGAGTAGATGTCTTCCTCTTCTAGTTGGAGTCCGAAGCGCTTGGACCCCAAAAGATCATCTTGAACGTATGAGGCTGCAGGGTCAGTCAACTTTCTGCTCGTGTTACCTCTCCACCCTTCTCTCTTACCAAGGGGGTTGTTGTCCCCACGGTTTCTACGACCGACCACGAATTCCTTGAGGTACCACTTCTGGATCAAAGCCTCAATTTATCACCTGAGGCTGTTTCAACATGCCATTATCCTAGATGACGTTAAAAATTTCCTCCCACCTTATCGTGAGGGGGGGGGTAGGTGACGAACTGACTGACCATGGGACTCTGCCCATCGCGAGGACCGATGAGGTGCAGGCAGATCTCATATGAGGTAGGTGTAGGGTTAGAGGGTCGGGCTTATTTATCCTCCAGTAATTCCTTCCCCTCTCTGGGAGTTCCCAATGCTTGGCCTCTCCAGTTCTCTCTTAACTCGAATCATGTCCTCAGCACTTGCATACTTTTGGATCCTAGTTTTGAGTTCAGCGCTGCGACATGATTGTGTTTGGCCATTGACCACATCATCTTGGAATGAGTGATCCCACTCCTCAGTGTAACCATCATCATGTGCTCACTAGCGTTATCAACCTGTACGGATTCCAGGTTGAAACTGTTCATGTAGTGTTGCAACGTGCAAGCGACGTGGGATTCCAGGTTGAAACTGTTCATGTAGTGTTGCAACGTACATGCGACGTAGAGCGACGATTGAAAAATCATTTTGAAAAAAGGAAATTCAGAGTTGCCTCCAATCATTTTAGGGCGTGATTGAGCACCCAATTTTAAAATCAAATATTTTTGTCTGCGGAAATTTAAAGTTGGTTCGGGAGTCATTTACGTGTGGGGAAGATATTAGCACCCCACAACACCCATTATAAAAAAATGGTTACCAAATTTAATCAAATGCTATCCAAATTATTTTGTAAAATAATGTATAGAAATTTAATTTTGAACGTCTCATTTGGTACATTTTTTATCATAAAAATGAACAAATAAATGACCTTTAATGGGTTGTACAAAGGTCGTTGAAAAATTATTTTTGTTTGTTTATATTTTTCTTAAATCAAAGCATTATTGGAGTTACTCTCGGTATCCTAAAAATAACTCCTCACCTTGATAGTTCGAGAAATTTGGTATCTCAAAATTTCCAAAGTCCGTAATCGGATTTTTTTAGTGAAAACTAAATAAAGAAATTAACAAAATTTAAATCAAATTTTTATGGTTTTAATTTATGAACGCCAATTCTGATGATAAAAGAATAAAATAATAATCACATACAATCGTGATGATATGGAAATAATATATAAATAAATAAAAAGAGATAATAACTACAAAGAAAAATGGAAAGAAATGTTATAGATGATAAATATGTATGATAAATTTTAAAAAAAATATGTAGAGTGAAAATAAGGAAATAATATGTGAAATAAGTAAAAAGATATACAAAAATAAATTAAAACAAACCAATAATATCTACTAATAAAAACATAGAAAAAATAAACAAAAAAACAAAAAAAAAAGTAATAATGCAAGCAACGAAAAAACCAAAAAACTCAAAAAAAAAAGAAATAAAATACAACAAAAAATGCTTAATTCGTTTTTCTAAAAGATATATGTATATATATAATTATTTAATAAAAAAATTAATCATAAAATTTTTCATGAGTACATAAATTAGTCTATGAAAAAATGCTTAATTTCATACATAATTAGCATGAGCATGCTATTTTTTACTACATAGTGTATTAATTACCATTTTTATTTCTTCCCTCAATGCTAATCAAATAGCAAAAGAATGATCATGGATGACAACTAATTTAAACAAGTTTCACTAAAGAAAAATAAATAATTTTTGTTTGGGATATAAATATACCATTTTTTATTTTGGACTACTTAGTTCACTAATTGCCATTTTTCATTTCTTCTTTTATTACTAGAAATGAACATGGATGATAACTAGTTTAAACAAGTGTCACTAAAGAAAAATCAATAAAACTTTCAAAATAAAATAATTTTTGTTTGGGATATAAATATCCCATTTTTTTATTTTGAACTACTTAGTTCACTAATTACCATTTTTTCTGTCTTCTTTCATTACTAGGAATGATCATGGATGTTAGCTAGTTCAAACAAGAGTCACAAAAATGATGAACAAAAGTTAAAAGAAAAGAAGAAAAGACTTGTAAGAACATAAAAAAAATTCAAAGCTTAAATATTTGCATAATCTTAGAGGTCTTACTCTCTATTTTATGCATTATTATGTATGAAAAATTATCATATGAGATCTTTTCATCAAACGTACACTTAAAACCCATTAAATGGTTGATTCACATTGAGTTAATTTTATACCCCTCAAAAGCTTTATCCTCATCCGCATTGATTAAGTTGATAACAAAAATATCTCATTATCAAACTTGTAGAGAAATCAACAATACATGGAAACAAAACTTAAGATTAAGAGTAGGAGAAATGATAAAGAAGGAGTAAACAAATTATGTATGCAAAAGGAAACAAAGAAATATCAACTACATGAGTATGAAGAAGAGAGATGATGAATAATAATGAACAAGATATAATGTAAGCTAAAATGCAAGAAATTTGAACTACCTTAATAAAAAGAATAGGAGAAGATGAAAGATGAATAGAAATGAAAACTCTCTTTCTCTTTTTTTTTTTAAAAAGTTTCATATTTTCTCAAGACCTCTCTTTCTTTCTCTAAAATCTCTTATCTTTCTCACTCTCCAATTATCATTTTCAAGTGAAGACCCTCCCCTTCTATATATTGGCAAACTTATGGCTTCACTTTTTATTTTTAATCATTTTATTCCCTTTTTATTTTTTAGTCCTCGGACAATTCTTCTTATTTTTTGGGATTGAACTATTTTTCAAATCATACACATAGTCATAGACTAGTTGCCAAAAAATAAAATTTATATTTTTAAAGTATTGGACCGGATAAAATATGGCATCTACAGCTGCCTCATTTGTTCACGCTTCTAAACTTAGAAGGTGTACAAAAGCGTAGATAAATATTTTGATCGAGAAAAGACTATGGATAAGAGGAATATAAATTTTGACTTATTCAGGTTCTATGAAATGATGGAACTTATGAAATGGGCCTGGATAGACACAAGTTTTGACCTTGACTCAATTCAGGTTCGATTTAACCATATTAATTGAAACCGACCAGGCGCTGACACCGGGCTTCGACCACGACAAAGTCGGGTTCGATTTAACCTAAGATAAAGAAAGTACATGGACATGGATAGACGCGGGCTTCGACCTCGACTCGATGCGGGTTCGATTTAACCATATTAATTGAAACACACCAGGGCTAACACCGGGTTTCGACCGTGACAAAGTCGGGTTCGATTTAATAGAAGATAAAGAAATGACGTGGACCTGGATAGACTCAGGCTTCGACCTCGACTCGATGCGAGTTTGATTTAACCATATTAATTGAAACGGACCAGGCGCTGATACCGGGATTCGACCGCGACAAAGTCAGATTTGATTTAACCGAGGTATTTGAAAGGAAATAGACATGGATAGACGCAAGCTTCAACCTCGTCTCAATTCAAGTTCGATTTAACTGAAGATGTTGAAATGATATTTGATCTGATTTTTAAAAGTTTCATATGGTATAAGAGCTAGACTAATGTCGGCTCTAAATGTTGGAAAGTCTATGTGTGGATTTTGAAAGAATATCCTTAAATGATTCATGCACTTGAATTGCATCAAAACAGATCAACATGATGCATGTCTATGCATTGTAATTATTGAATATAAATGCAAAGTAGTGATTTTGAGTGCATGCATGTATGATTGTGAACATTTGTAAAGAAATTATTTGATGATTTTTTTGGAAGTTGATTAATGTCATCATCTCCTTCACCCTTCAAATCAATCATTTGGCCTAGGGTCATGAACTCGCAATGAAGTATCGAGCATACTTTCAAGAAAATGATGCATCCTTAATCATTGATTTGTGCTCCAGTATTCGGCTTCACGTTGATGATGAAGAAAAATGAATAATTTCTCCATATTTTGCTTTTTTTTGTACTTTAATTGCAATTCTCCAATCGTGTTTTAGCCTTCGTCATGTGCATACCAATTTTCTTGTGGTGACTTTTCTGATTTCACCTTGCACTCAGACTGCCTTTCTTAGTTCCTATTCTTTTTTTTTCTTCTTCTTTTTTTTCCAATTAGCTTTCACCTAACCAAGTTTATGCTTCTGAGTTATTTCAAGAGTAATTAATGATATCTTAGAATTAAGAGGAATAAGAAATAATGAAAATAACGAGAAGATAAAGTATATGTATTTGTCAACTGAGAAAGAGAAAAGGCTCATCATTGATGATGAATAATGTATACAGACAAGGATTTGGAATAAGAATTTTTCCAGTATTCGAGACAGCTCTTTTTAAAAACATTTTTTGCCCAACTTCATTTTTCCCATACTTAGAGTGGTCAAATGAAGTACTTCTTGACTGTATCAGAATTAACTGTATGCGGTTACTCGTCTCCATCCATGTTTGTTAGCATGAGAGCTCCTCTAAAGAAGGCCTTCTTGATAATGAAAGGTCCTTTATAATTTGGGGTCCACTTCCCCTGGTGATCCTTTTGATATTGGAGTATCGTTTTCAACACCAAGTCTCCTTCTCGGAAACATCGAGGTCATAATTTTTTATCATATGCGTGCATCATTTTTCTTTGATATAATTGTCTTCTACATAATGCAGTCAATCTTTTTTTCTCGATGAAATTCAATTGCTCATATCGTGTTTGTACTCACTCTGCTTCTTCTAATTTTACCTCCATTAAGACTTTGAGGGAGGGAATTTCCACCTCAATTGGAAGGATCGCTTCCATGCTATATATCAAAGAGAATGGAGTTTTCCCAGTTGATGTTCAGACTCATGTGCAGTACCCATATAGTGCAAACGGGAACATCTCATGCCAATCCTTGTGAACTTTCATCATCTTCTCTATGATCCTTTTTATGTTCTTATTGGCTGCTTCCATTGCTCCATTCATATTCAGACGATAAGGAGATGAATTTTGATGCTTAATTGTGAATTGCTTACATAATTCTTTCATCATCTTGTTATTTAAATTTGTCCCATTATCTGTGATGATCCTTCTAGGTAGACCATATCGGTAAATTATTTCATTTTAATGAACTCAACAACCGTACTTCTGGTTACACTCGAATAAGAAATCGCCTCCAACCATTTGGTAAAATAATTTATAGAGACAAAAAATGAAACGATGCCCGTTAGAGGCTTTTGGTGTGATCGGACCAATGACGTCCATGCCCCACATAGAGACGGCAAAGGCGTGGCCTTGACATGTAAAGGGGATACGGGTACATGAATTTTATCCGCATAAATTTGACATTTATGACATTTCTTGGCGTACTTGATGCAGCCAAATTCTAGAGTTAACCAATAATATCCTGCTCTCAAGATTTGTTTGGCCATCTATGTCCGTTAGCATGAACACCATAAATTCCTTCGTGAACTTCCTCTATGATTTGATTCGCTTCCCTTGCATCAACACATCTTAAAAGCACCATATCATGGTTTCTTTTGCAGAGTATTTCACCATTCAAGAAGAAACTCATGGACAATCTTCTAATAGTGTGTTTATCATTCTCAGAAGCTTTGGATGGATATTCCCCATTATTTATATACTACTTGATGTCGTAATACCATGGTCTTGTGTCTGGCTCTTCTACAATGCTCATACAGTGAGCAGGAAAATCTCGCTTCTCAATTTTTATCAGTTGCATTTCTTCCTTAAAGTCTGCGACAAACATGGACGCTAGAGTTGCCAGTGCATCTGCAATTTGATTATTCTCTCTGGGTGTATGGTCAAATGAGATCACTTCAAAAGTTCAGCTTAACTTAGTTACATGTTTATTGTAAGGTACCAGCTTGGAGTCTCTAGCTTCCCATTCCTCGTTTAGTTGTCGTATCACCGATAACGAATCTCCGTACACTTAGAGCTTCTTTATCTTCATATCAGAAGCTGCTTGAATTCCCATGGGTCATTCCTCATATTTGCCACATTGTTTCTACAGTTAAAGCATAATTTTTCCGTGAATGGGAAAAACTTTCCCTCAGGAAATATGAGGATTGCCCAATTCCATGTCCTCTATCATTAGATGCGCCATCAAATAACATTGTCCATAATTCTGGATCCATAGATTCTCCTTCATTTTTAATATGACAGATATGTTCTCATCTGGAAAATCAAACTTCATAAGCTCATAATTTTGCACTGGTTGATCTTCTAGATGATCAACAAGTACACTTCATTTTATTGACTTTCTCGTGACATTGACAATATCATATTCCATGAGCAACATTTGCCATTTAGCAATTCGCCCAGAAAGTGATGGATTTTCAAAGATATACTTGATTGGATTCATCTTTGAAATTAACTAAGTGGTATGGTATAACATGTACTGTCTAAGCCGATGAGCTACCCAGGCTAATGCACAACACGTTTTCTCCAACATCGAATAATTAGCCTCATAGATTGTAAACCTTTTGCTTAAATAGTATATTGCTTGTTCCTTCCTTCCAGAGGCGTCGTGTTGACCAAGTACATAACACATGGATTTTTATGTGACTATAAGATACAAAATGAGTGGACGCCCTGGAGTAAGAGGAACAAGTATAGACGGATTTTGCAAGTATTGCTTGATCTTCTCAAAAGCAATTTGGAAATCATCATTACATCCTTCTGTATCACTTTTACGGAGAAATTTAAAGATAGGCTCATAAGTTACAGTTTGCTGTGAGATGAACCGGGCTATGTAATTTAATCTCCCTAAGAAACCTCTAACTTCCTTTTGAGTTTGAGGTGGTGGAATTTTAATGATGGCTCGAACCTTGTTAGGGTCAACTTTCATTCATTCCTTGCTCACGACAAAATGAAGTAGTTTCCCTGAAGATGCTGCGAATGTACACTTTGTCGGGTTAAGCTTTAACTAGAACTTTCTCAACCGTGCAAATAGTTTCCACAGAGTGACAGTGTGATCTTCCCCTTGACGAGATTTGACAATCGTATCATCAACGTACACTTCGATTTCTTTATGCATCATATCATGAAACAGTGTTACCATTCCTTGTTGGTAGTCGCCCCTGCATTCTTTAGACCAAATAGCATAACCTTATAATAAAATATACCCCACAAAGTTATAAAAGACGTCTTTTCACGGTCTTCAAGAACCATTTTGATTTGGTTATACCCTATAAAACCATCCATGGAAGAGAAGGTTAAATGTCCTACAGGGTTATCTACTAAAACATCGATATGTAGTAATCAAAAATTATCCTTGGGGCTTGCCAGATTTAACCTCATATATGTACGTCCATTGTACTGCTCTTGAATCCTTGTAAGCAAACGCACCCGGTATTTAGATGGTGATGGGCATCAGAGCATAAGATGTAGTGGTGCGAGTTGACTTTTCCTCATAATGTATTGTGAGAGGTTTTGGGATATAGGATGGAACTTCAACATTAACTTCAGATGATTCTTTAGTTATCATGAGGACTAAAGAGTCATCTTCTTGGTATTCCCTTTGTCCTTTATGACTTATTATAAGTATCTTTGCATCCAACAACTTTTGCGCTTCCATTTTAAAATCAGCACATTCCTCAATTGTATGCTCCATCACATTCTTATGAAACAAACAATCAAAGTCATGCATATACTTCCTAGAAATGCCTTCATCCTCTGAGTTTGTTGGGTAGATGTAGTCTGCTTTAGAAAGAAGATGGAAAAATCATTTCCATTGACGTGCTCACATCTTCCACGTCCTTCTTTCCATATGAAAAATATTCTTCAATTGCATTTACGATAGGATTCCCATGATTTGGCAGAGGGTTAGAATTGATATCTGGGTTCCCATTAGCTTTTTTGAAATTCATCCATCCAGCCTTGATCAAGGCATGTACTCTACCTTTTAATGCCGTACAATTCTCAGTCAAATGTCCCATTACCCCAGCATGATAATCACAGCGAGCAGTCGAATCATACCACCTTGGGTATGATGGATGTAGAGGTTTGTAAGGAATTGGCACCAATTGATTATTCCGTATCAATTGTGGTAAGAGTTCTGTATATGACATGTGGATTGGATCATATTGGACAAAACATTGATTATTTCTACTTTCCCTCAGAGGCTGATCAGCCTGACCAACATTTAACTGGTGAGTCGGTGGTCTGAAACTAGGTCTCGGGTTGTTTTGAAATGTTGATTGTTAAGAGTGATAATTGTACGAAATTTGTGAGGTATTTACCACATATGATGTCTCAGATTTGGGCCCTTACTATACTTTAGAAATCCCGGCCTCGAGTTTGCAGCTTGTGATGGGTACCCAAAATTGATCGTCTGTACATCACATTCTTTTCGCTTCAACGACGACCCTTTTTTATGGTTGATGTATCTTATACGACTTCCAAAATTCTTCCATTCTTTACCCCATATTCTATCCTTTCACCAATCACTATAATGTGAGAGAAGTTGTTTGAAGCGTTTCCAATCTTCGTATCGTAGAATGGAGATCTCAAGGTGTTGATAAACACTACAACCATCTCTTTTCCGATAAAGGGGTGTACCTGAGCAGCTAATTCCCTCCACCTTTGCGCATATTCTTTAAAGACCTCAGTAGACTTTTTCTCCATCCTTTGTAGATCCAGACGATCAAAAGCCATGTCTATGTTGTACGTGTATTGTCTTAAGAAAGCATCAACTAAATCTTTCCACCTCCGAATATGTTGGTTATCCAATTGGATATACTAGCGAGATGCAGCTCCCGTCAAGCTATCTTGAAAAAAATGAATTAGCAGCTTATCATCATTCGCACAAACAACCATCTTTCTGCAGTACATAATAAGGTGACTTCTCAGGCATGTACTACCATCATATATTTCAAACTCAGGTAGTTTGAATTTGTGTGAGATGGTTGCACCTGGGACCAAATATAATTGGGTGGCATCAATGGTATCATATACATTTGACCATTCAATGGCGCGCAATCTTTCCTCTAAAAAGTCCAGCTTATCTTTCGACAGAGGGTCTTCACTTGATTTAGTAACATGTCTCTGCCCCTTTGGGTCATCAACATCGAGTATGATGATTGGCTCATTAGTGAGTTCTCATCGTGGGTGGGTTGTACCCAATTTTCCTTGTCTGCATCATTTTATGGACATTTGGAAATGGATAGTGCTGGATATTTACTGGTGGTGAAGCATGCTGAAAGTGGTCGGTCTGATGACGTTGATAGGTTGGAGTGAACCCAAGAGGGTAAGATGGAGTATCGTTTGGCAGTTGATTTTGTGATGATTGAGCCCCTTGTGGATTTTCAAGACATGCTTTTCCCTTACTCGTGGCGAGGAGTTCCAAGATTCTGGCCATTTGCTCTTTCAGCTCCCTAATTTCTTCTTTCATTTCCTCTCGTGATTGTTCTCTTTCTTGCTCATCCATGACCCTAATTTGAGCTTGCGTTCGATAAGGATGTTGGAGTTGACGGGCTATCTTTGAAAAGTTTTCTTAAATAAATAAAAATAAAATGATGAGATGGTAGATTTTGCTAATGAAGAAGAATAAATAATAATAACAATAATAATGATGAAAGTAAATCTATGCAATATTGCGCAAAGTGAAAGTCCAAAAGTACTCAATTTCATTCAATTAGTAGAGCCATCAACTACATTTGAGTATAATGAAATCAACTACACTACTCTGCAATATGAGTTTATACAAAATGACCCAAATCTCTATTGATTTCTTCCAAAAACTTAGACAAGTTCTCCCCATTAGGATGGATGGGCAAAACATTTTTTTTCCCAAAAATGATGCTTGTTCCACCAAATTGCTCGCTCTCACAGCCACGCCTTTAAGCCAATCCATAGCCTACCCTGATCGTTGTCGAATCAAGTCATGCTCTTGTTGCAGTAATTGATAATCATATCTCACTACGTCGACATTAGCATCATTATTTCTTACCAATTTCTCTGCCACATTCTGATATGCTCTAACTTGGTGCTCAAGGCTTACAATGACTTTCAATAATTCTTCACTATCATTGGTGACTCGGTCTTCCTAACTTTTTGATTCTCTAAATCAACTTGTAAATTATCAGCGATTCCTCATAATAGGTCATATTATTTTTCTAACTCAACGATGTACACATTCTTCTTATCGACAACCCCCTTAATCTCTTCTAAAACCTCTTGTACAATCTTACTTTTCCTTTCTAGCTTTATGATTCGATCTTCTTGTTCATAGATTACCCCTCGCAAATTCTCATTGTCCTCTGCCATCTTTCTAATTTTGTTGTTTGGTTTACGAGTATTAGTTCCCAACTCAAAGTTTTTCCACTTCAGATATTCTTGATCCTTAACCCTGTCTCTAAAATTTCTGAGTTGTTTTTCAGCTTCGATCATGTGTTTGCCAGACAAATTCGTCTCGACTGTTAGACGTCTGTTTTCTTCCAAGGGAGCTAGATTCTTTTAATGCTCCTCATATAACTCATCCCACTCCTCCTTTTTAAACATATCCTGATGAGCTTCCAGTAATTTGTGTGATTGTAAATCCTCAACTGGTAAGGCAATAGTTACTTTGCCTCAACTTTCAAGCCACATTTCATACTCATTTGTGCAATTCATGTGATTCTTCTCATTTCGCACCCTTCTCATTATTTTCCAAGCTCCATTTAGCTGCTGTAATTTTTGTTCAATATCTTAAGAATCATAACTGATCTCAATGCCCTTCAATGCATGTGTGGTAGGGACAAATTGTCTCATATATAATTGATGGAGCACCATTAGCGAAACATAACTAGTACAACTCCATGGTCCTGGAAGTGGGACCCGTTGATAGTCACCACATCTGTAGATCATTGATGTCAACGATATCCATTTTGTTTTCCAGATAACATCCTCATCTTTCAACTTTGATAGGTGTGAGAGCCACACCCCTTTTGCGGGAAACTGCGGATTCCATTTGGCCATTTCAAATTCTACAATGGAGATTCTCGTATTCATCCATGGACTTGAAAACTTAACTTGAGGACATTTAAAATCTGGTGGACATCTTAGATGGCTAAGATTCTAAATACACAAAAGAGATGGATAGCCGATGAACTTCCCTTTTCCAAGCACTCGTATGTGATTTAAGGAATGAAAAGTCTCAGCTAGACTTGATAACAGGGTTAACACCATGTTCAACTTGCAGGAATATTTTTATCACTTTATCATCCACATAACCTTGAATCTTTGGAAATAACACGGTGCCATATATACACAGAGCATAGAGAGTCATACCTTTATCTTCCTTCAAGACATTTTGGGTGAGATCTAGGAGGTAATCCAGTGGCACACACTTATTCCCCCCTTTAACTTTCAACCTTTTCTCAATCTCAAATGCATGGATAGTACCCAAGAGCTTGGATAAAGCTCTCTTCAATGTGAGCTTTTTGTCGTAATTATAAACTTTATCCGTGCTTTACAGCGGGACATTCAGTAGGGCTTGATATTCTTCAATTGTGGGAGTAAGATCAATTGTTATAAAGGTGAAACATGTGTACAGAGGGTCCATGAAATGCATTAAAGCCTTAAGAAAAGGAGCGTTGACTGTAATATACAGAAGATAAGCGATGTGAACATATTTGCCAACAAATAAATTTTTCTGCTCTGGTGAACGACATCCTCATTTTTCAGACAATCTCCTTTTCATTTCTGCATTTCTTTTGACATTGAGATACTGTAACTTGATCTTCTATCATACTCAGAGTAGAAGTCATGGACTCTAAAATATGAATGAATTGAATACTTTTTTACAAATCCCTATTAGGCAGCATGATGCATGTATGCAAAAGAGAAAGACAAAGTCAGAGGTGAAATAATGAGGATGAAAAGAAATGTTTAAAGAGCATAGGACATATATACATGAACAAAATTAGTCATGATATCATAATTAAGCAGAATCTCTATTTCTATCAAACATTAGTCATGAGATGGGCTTTAAGAACAAAATGAATGTGTGGTTGGCCTCTCAAATCTCTTAATAGGCTCTCATGTTGTCCTCACTATTATCTGAACAGAATAATAGGGCCCCCCAAACGGTATTCCAAAAGGGTCGACCTGAGTGAGAACTTTCATGAGCCTGCATGGGAACCGTAGTTCCACGAAGGCATTCCACTAGTCATTCTCACTAATCTTAAAGGAAAAGCCTGAGTACAGGGCTAGTGTATATGTGTGAAATTAGAAATTATGTAAAGAAATATATTTCATAAAAAAAGAACTATATACAACCTTAAGCATGAATTAGAAAAAAAAATAATGAATCATATAAACAAACAAAGAACCACACAAAAGGATAACATATGATGAAATTTGTGCTTGACTCTCTATCGATCTAAAAATGGTTAGACCAATTATTTGTCCCTAGCGGAGTCGCCAAGTTGTAGCAATGTGCATGCGACGCGGAGCGGCGATTGAAAAATTATTTAAAAAAAAAGAAAATTTGGAGTCGCTACCAAACATTTTAGGACGTGATTGGTCACCCAATTTTAAGATCAAATATTTTAGACTGCAAAAATTTAAAGTTGGTTCGAGAGTCAGTTGCGTGTGGGGAAGGTATTAGCACCTCACAACACCCATTATGAAAAATGGTTACCAAATTTAATCAAATGTTATCCAAGTTATTTTTTAAAATAATGTTATAGAAATTCATTTTTGAATGTTCCATTTGGTACATTTTTTATCATAAAAATGAACAAATAAATGACCTTTAATGGGTTGTACAAAGGTCGTTGAAAAATTATTTTTGTTTTTTTATATTTTTCTTAAATCAAAGCATTATTGGAGTTGCTCTCGATATCTTAAAAATAACTCATCATCTCGGTTGTTCGAAAAATTTGGTATCTCAAAAATTCCAACCATCATCGAATATTTTTAGTGAAAACTAAATAAAAAAATTAACAAAATTTAAATCAAATTGTTATGATTTTAATTTATGAACGCCAATTTTGATGATAAATAAATGAAATAATAATCACATACAATCGTGATGATATGACAATAATACATAAATAAATAAGAAGAGATAAAAAATATAAAGAAAAAGAAAGAATAATGGAAATAAATGTTAGAGCTGATAAATATGTATGAAAAATTAAAAAGAATATGTAGAGTGAAAATAAGGAAACAATAGGTGAAATAAGTAAAAAAGATATACAAAACTAAATTAAAACAAACCAATAATATCTACTAATAAAAATATAAAAAAAACAAAAAAAAATGCAAACAAAAAAAAAACAAAAAACTCAAAAAAAAGAAAGAAATAAAATACAACAAAAAAATAACAAAATAAAAAAAATTAGGAATGATTATATATATATAATTATTTAATAAATAAAATAATGATAAATTTTTTCATGTGTAAATAAAAATCTATGAAAAAAATACTTAATTTCATACATAATTGGCATGAGCATGCTATTTTTTAATACATAGTGTATTAATTACCATTTTTATTTCTTCCCTCAATGCTAATCAAATGGTAAAAAGTATAATCATGGATGATAACTAATTTAAACAAGTAACACTAAAGAAAAATAAATAATTTTTGTTTGGGATATAAAGATACTATTTTTTTTATTTTGGACTACTTAATTAGCTAATTACCATTTTTCCTTTCTTCCTTTATTTTTAGGAATGATCATGGATGATATCTAGTTTAAACAAGTGTCACTAAAGAAAAATCAATAAAACTTTCAAAATAAAATAATTTTTGTTTGAGATATAAATATAACATTTTATTATTTTAGACTACTTAGTTCACAAATTATCATTTTTTTTTCTTCATTTATTGCTAGAAATGATCATGGATGGTAATTAGTTCAAACAAGTGTCACAAAAATGATGAACAAAAATTAAAAAGAAAAGAAGAAAAGGCTTGTAAGAACATAAAAAAAATTCAAAGTTTAAATATTTGCATAATCTTGCATTGAGGTTTTACTGTCTATTTTATGTATGAGAAATTATCATAGGAGATCTTTTCATCAAACATACACTTGCAACCCATTGAAAGGTTGATTCACATTGAGTTAATTTTACACCCCTCAAAAGCTTTATCCTCATCCTCATTGATTGAGTTGATGACAAAATATCTCATTATCAAACTTGTAGCGAAATCAACAATACATGAAAATAAAACTTAAGATTAAAAGTAGGAGAAATGATAAAGAATGAGCAAACAACTTATGTATGTAAAAGAAAACAAAGAAATATCAACTACATGAGTATGAAGAAGAGAGATGATGAATAATAATGAACAAGATATATTGTAAGCTAAAATGCAAGAAATTTGAACAGCCTTAATAAAAAGAATAAGAGAAGATGAAAGATGAATAGAAATGAAAACTCTCTTTCTCTTTTTTTTTAAAAAAGTCTCCTATTTTCTCAAGATCTCTATTTCTCTCTCTAAAATCTCTTATCTTTCTCACTCTCCAATGCCCATTTTCAAGTGAAGACATCCCCTCTATTTATAGGCAAACTTAGGACTTCACTTTTTATTTTTAGTAATTTTATTCCCTTTTTTATTTTTAGTCCTTGGACAATTTTTCTTATTTTTAGCCATTGAGCTATTTTTGAAATCCTACACATAGTCTTAGACTAGTATATAGGCCAAAAAATAAAATTTATATTTTTAAAGTATTGGATCAGACAAAATACGGTATCTACATGTAGTCTTTCAATGATACCTCAGGTCATTGCCTCACTCTCACCAGGTAGGAGGCTGGCCTCCTTTTTTCCCTTCCTCCCAAAAATTTCCCTGAGAACAACTGAGAGAGCTCATCGAACAAATGAGTGGTGTTTGACTTTAACTGCCCTGTCTATTTTTGGGCAGGTCCGCTGATGTTAAGTGGAACAGTTTGCACATCAAAGATTCTGAGATGTGGTGCAGGATCATCTAGATGTTGAAAATTTCCAAGTTGGCAAACATGTCTTTGGTCTCGTTGTAGTGGGTGATCGAGGGCATCTTGAACTTTGGGGGATGTTCGGCCCCTCGATTTCCACCGAAAAGGGGGAATCGGTGTGCCCCAGAAGGGTCTCGACATGACCTAATTATTAAATGAACTGCAAACTTTTGAGTCACTCAACCTTAGAATGACTAAAGAGGGTGAGGCAAATGCTGTTAAGAAAATGATTTCTTTCAATATTGTTAAGAATAAGAAAAGGAAGAAGAACAATGGTAAGGACAAGAGTAAGAATAAAAGAGGAAAAAAAAGCGAAGACATCGCCGAAAGCCAAGAAGAACAAGAACGACAACAAGCCCAAGGGAAAATGTTTCCACTGTGAGGTTGAAGGTCATTGGAAGAGAAACTGTAACAAGTATCTCTCCAAGCTAAAAAAGAAAGGTAAATATGATTTACTTGTACTTGAAGCTTGATTAGTGGAATATGATTTGTCATCCTAGATACTTGATTTATGAGCCACTAACCATGTATGTTCTTCTTTACAATTACTTGATTCGTCAAGGGAGCTGGCTGATGGTGAGGTCATTTTGAGAGTTAGCAGTGGTGCGCTCGTGTCAGCTAAAACATTAGGGATAATCATTTTACTTTTTGGATATAATTATTTAGTTTTGAACAATGTTTATTATATTCTTGGGTTTTTGAGAAATTTGATTTCTCTTTCATTTTTGCAAGAACAGTTATTCGAAGTTTTTTTATAAATAAATAATTTATTATTTCTAAGAATGGATTCTATATTTGTCATGCTAAAATTATAAGCAGACTGTATATACTTAAACCGACTGAACGCGTGTTAAATAATTTTGAATTATTTAAAGTAACAAAACTTAAAAGTAACAAATGATAAAGAGTTTCTCATGATGATGATAACACATATCTTTGGCATCTTAGGTTGGGACATATCAATTTAGATAGGTTAAAAATGTTAACAAAGCATGTTTCTTAGAGAAAACTAAAAACTGGAACTCTTCCTGTTTGTGAATCCTGTCTAGAGGGTAAATTGACCAGAGACTTTTCTTTGGAGATGGCCAAAAGACAAGGAACCACTTGATCTAGTACATAGTGATGTATGTAGACCGATCAATGTACAAGCTAGAGGTGAGTATGAATATTTCATCAGTTTTATTGACGATTACTCAAGATATGGTTATTCTTATCTAATGCAAAGAAAGCCTGAAACTTTTAGAAAGTTTAAAGACTTCAAAACTGAAGCTGAAAAGTAATTAGGTAAATCATTGAAAACCCTTTCATCAGATCGATGTGGTGAATACTTAGATTTAGAATTCAAGAATTGTTGTAACACACCGATTATTCTTGGAGTAGTTATTCCATAATGAAATTTTTTTGATAAGTTTGTGAATGAAAAGTCACAAAAACTAAACTCAAGTATATGGATGTGGAAGTTGAAAAGAAATTGTAATTAGTAAATGGTATAAATATGAAAATATATGATTCTGTGGAGAATGCTAATGATACAATTATTAGTTTTTTATGTCTTGTTATGGAGATTCTCAGACTACCAATGACATGGCACCACGTGGCATGTCACGACAAATGTTTCTACTTAAACTCCAAGAAGAGGAATTGGATAGCTGAGCTCTCAGAAGGGAAGGAACTGACCTGACCGGATCGGCCTCCAAATGAGGTCAAGAAACATCTACCAATGTGAACTAGGAGGCTCAAAGGAAAAGGTCTGACGCATGGCTCGGTTAGCTCTATCATAGACATCATCATTATTCGCTGAAAGTAGAGCTCCACGTGACATTTTTCCATTAGTAACATGCACCAGTTGACTTCAAATCTCCATTATGAAGTGTCGAGTCAGCCACAAAATGGTCGCATCCACCACGTCCAGAAAGACAAAAGGAAAATCGACATTTAATGCACGTCAGCTCGGGGGACAAAAGCATTTAATGTCACCCCTAGCTCGTCATTTCAACAAAGGTCTTCAGCTCACCCGAATCTTATTCAACATGAATCACCCTCCCAAAGTCAGGTATAAATACCCCCTCTACAGATAGTGTAAGGTACGCAACTTTCTCCTAAAGGAAACTCTGCCAAATTTTCTCTAGGATATTGACTTAAACATCGGAGGCATCAATTTCTCCTGATAAATGACAAACCAGAGAAACCAGAGTCATTGCAAAGAAAAACCTGGTGCAACATCGTAGTGGGAGGGTACTGAGATAACCAATTCACTACGAACTAGAGCCACATGTTCTAGTGTCAGACACTGATAAGGACGAGCCATTATCTTATGAAGAAGCAAAAGATGATCCTGAAAAGGAGAAATGACAAGATGCCATGAACCAGGAAATGGAATCTATGTATTCCAATTCTATCTAGGAACTTGTAGATCCACCTGAAGATGTTAGGCCTATTGGATGTAAATGGATCTTCAACAAGAAAAGATGTGCATATGGGAAAGTAAAGGCTTTCAAGGCATGGTTAGTAGCCAATGGCTATACATAAAGGGAATGAGTCGATTATGAAGAGACATTTTCTCATGTGACCATGCTAAAATCCATTCGCATTCTTTTGTCCATAGCCGCTAGTTTTGACTAAAAGATATGGCAAATGGACGTCAAGACAACTTTTTTGAATGACTCTATTGAAGAAAGCATCTATATGAGACAACCAAAATGGTTTCTATAAAAGGAGCAAGATCAGAAAATATGCAAGTTAGTTAAATCCATTTATTGATTAAAGCAAACATCTATATATTAAAATCTTACATTTGATGAGATTATAAAGTCTTATGGCTTCAAGCAAAATATTAATGAAGCATTTGTTCATAAATACATCAAAGATAAGATAATAATTTTTTTAATTTTTTATGTTGAAGATATTATACTCATTGGTAATGATGTAGAAACTTTATCAAAAGTAAAGAAGTGAGAGAAACGAACTATGTTCTGGGCATCCAAATCCTCAGGGATAGAAAGAACAAGCACTTGGCATTTTCTCACACATTTTATATTGATAAGGTGCTGGTGAGATTCTCTATGAAGAATTCAAAAAAAGGTCATGTAACACCCCAATACTAAAAATACCTTATTGATTATAATTTACGAAGTGATATCCTCTTTAACGTTAATTAAACATTTAGTATAAAAGATATAGCTTCATTTAATACATAACTTTATCAAATCCTTTACTTAAATTTATAAGTATTGAATTCAAAGTACTTAAATAATAATAAAAATTTTGCAACGAAAACTTAATCAAATAACAACCAAAATTTTAAGCTAAATCGTCAAAATAATAACAATTAATCATAAAGCAATTGTCTGAAATTTTTATTCAAACTATTCTACTGAGTCTAATTCGCTCGCAATGTATCGTCTCGCAATTACTCCTCACCTGAAAATATTTAGAAACCACGGAATGAGCTAAAGCCCAGTAAGTAAAATCTTACACATATTCAGCAAACACATGCACATTCAATTCCATTTTAAAAACATTTGTGTTTGACATACACTTTATAATCATTTTATCACTTTATTTCCTTTGCTTTCATTAATTACGTTTCATTACATTCTTTCCATGCAAACTTGTCATGTTCCTTTCTTTACTATTTCCATTGCATTCATTTCTTTCCTTTATTCGTGAGCTCACTTGTGTAATGTTTAGCCAATCAGAGGCAGTGGGCAATTATTACATAACCTGTTCGACTACCGGGCCCTGGTAGTATCATTCATTCACATTATATCGTTGGACAAGCCAAATGACCATCCATTCACATTATATCACTGAACAAGTCAAACGATCATCCATTCACATTAACCATTAACCATTGTCGGGTCCGCCGGTCCCCTGCGTCCCATTTCCCACTCACGTCTTTCATGACATAAACACACACTAGGTGTTTAAACTTTTAATTAAATTGATTATATTCATACCACAAACCCTCATGTATATGTATGAACGTATTTACAATCATTAACATTTCAATACAATTACATCACAGATAACATACATACAAATATAATTAAACATAATATCAAATGACATCACAATGATAAATCAATACAACATCGAAGTTTACAAACATTAAAGTATGGGTAAAATTATACTTACCTAGCGTCCTTAATAAAACCAAATGTCTAGAGAATGTTTCGAGGGGTCAACGCTCAAAATGCCAAAACTATTAAATTTTACACATTAAAACGTTTTCTCAATTTCACGTAGTCATTGAAAACAATTACGAAATCAAGCACATTTAATCCATAGTGTTAATGAATAACCATGAGACATAATCAAAGTACATAAAAAAATTATTTAGAGCCTATTCTTGGATCACCTTAAGCTTAATAGCTTGTAAACTCATAATCGTAAAAAAAATTATCGGACATACAAATATAAAAAAAATTCTTTAAGCCATTAGAATGCCAAAATCAGAATATTCAAATCTAACTAAAATAATTATCAAAGCTTCAAGTATTAACCAAAAACATGCATCTCCTTTAAAAGCAAGAATAAGAAAGTTAAAGACTTTCGACTTTCGAGAATACATTATCTCTCCAAATTGAATCATTCAAGAAGAATTGCTGGAAATAATATATTTTTCATATAATAAAACGTTGAACTTTGAGGAATCACACTAAAAGCATAAAAGAGGTAGCTTTAGGTTTATACTAACCTCAATTGATTATTTGTTTTCTCTTAGTATAAGTTCATATTATAGTACTTGACCCTCAAGAATCAAACTACGAACAAAAAATAGATAAAGGCCTTGGGGTTTTGATTAACCTGTATATCTTGCTTAAAACTTGAACTCTCTAAACACCTTGATTTTCCATTCTCGTCTCACATGAAAAGAGACTTAGATACTACTGTTGTTGATGGAAAGATAAAGGGAAAACCAAACAAGGTCTCCTACTTGGAAGTGGCGTTGTTAGTGAGGGCGTTAAACAAAGTTGAAGACTTTTCTAAGGAGCTTTGTGTGGGCGGTGGAAGCAAAGTGGAGCACAAAGGGAACTAAATGCTATTTTTTCTTCTTTCTCAACGTGCCAAAGTCGGCTACTTTAAAGGTCTTTAAATATAATTATAAATTAGGGTTAAAGTGAAGGTAGCATTGTTGGCAAATCTTTAGGAGATAAGAGATTGCCAACTCACTAATTTTTTTAAGTGATAAGAAAATAGACTTTGAAACGGTTTCTAAATTGCAAACAAAAGATTGATTTGGTTGGAGATAGAAGGGGAAATAAAAGGGTCTAACTCTAAATCACAAATGCTTTGACTTATCAAATAATGAAAAAATAGGAGAGATCACGCAAAGCGGATCCTAGCACAACCAAGTTTAAATCTAATTGCATGATCAAAAATATTGTTTTGGTTAATGGAAAAAATTAAGAAAATAGCTATATAGTACACGGTCAACCAACCTAAAATTGATAAACTATTTACATATTTAAAGAAAAATCAATTACTATTTAATTATCCATAAACTGTCATATTTAAATAGGCACATTTGAGTCGTTAAGGCTCCTCGAAGCGTTTCTCTACAAAACATCGATTAATTCATTTCAAGCATTAAATCAGATAACATGGAGAATAAATAAACAATCATGACAATTTGATGCATAATTAATAATTAAAAGCAAAATTAGTTGAGGTGTTACAAGTCAACTACAGACCATGCATGGAATTATCCTCTCCAAGGAATAATATCCTAAGACACATTTGGAGGAAGATGATATGATAAAGGTTTCCTATACTTCAACAGTTGAAAGTTTCATGTATGTCATGTTATGTATGAGATCGGACATCTGTTATGTAGTGTGAATTGTCAGTCGTTATCAATCGAATCCAGGTTTGAAACATTAGATTGCAGTAAAGCATATTCGCAAGTATCTTAAGAGAACGAGAAACTATATGCTTGTTTATTCAGGTGGAGACTTGAATCCCACTAGATATACTAATTCTGACTTTCAATCAGACAAAGAGGCTTATGAAGTTGCGAAAGAAGCGATATGGCTCAGAAAGTTCTATATTGATTTGGAAGTAGTTCTAGATATGGACAAGCCACTGGTCTTGTACTATGACAACAGTGGGGCGGTAGCGAATTCTAAAGAACCAAGGAGTTACAAGAGGGGAAAACACGTAGAGGGAAAATATCATCTTGTAAGAGAGATCGTGCATCAAGGGGCTGCGACTGTTATGAAGATAGCGTCGGAAAAGAACGTGGCTGATCCTTTTACAAAGACACCTCATGTGAAGTCATTTAAGGGTCACGTGTGTAACATGAAATTGAGAGAAATGTTGTATTTGCTTTAGGACAAGTGGGAGATTGTTGAAAGTTATGCCCTCAAAGCATGTGTATTAACATTTTGATATGAAATTTAATGAGGACTACATTTTTCTTATAATTGTTCTATTAAATTATTGTTGATTAATTTATATAAATATATGAAAATTCTATATTCATTAATGAGACTATGGTCTTGTATTGGTACGAGAGGATTAAGATCATAAATAATGAATAAAATTATCAGCAACATATTAAAGTATGTAATCTTTAATGAATTGTTGCTAGTAGGGTTCACTAAGTATTATGAATGCTTGTGATCTAGATTCAGATAATTGATGTATATAGATATCTTAGTGAATGTACTTTATATAATGAGATTATATATGACTAGACTGATATGAACTAATATCTATATCAACATGCTGTTTATCATAAAGATTTAATACACAATGATCATATGTAGATCCGTATGAATCCTGAGTAGTCATGAATCATATGCACGTCTACTGGATCTTTTGATTCACTCGTTAAGGTTTGTTTGTAAAACAAGCTAGTGACTTTCATTTTAGAAATTCAGTGATGTGGATGACTGGGAATATGATCTTGCAAGATTTGGAATCCAAATTTTTCTAATGGATCGTATTTTGGTTATTTTAAGTGTTAATTCTGGAACTGTATGGTTCTTGAGCTCAGAATTATAATAAAATTATAAATTAGACATCGACTAATGGATTAATGGTATTTAAGGATAAAGAGGTATTTAGAGGGCTAAAAAGATAATTTTGACCAATTCTAATTTACGAACCAATAATTGAAGGACAGAACTATATGAAATGATTATCTCAGTGGACTACATGAGAATACTCTGTAAATACATTCTATAATCACTAATAGTTCAATTTCATATGTATAGTGGAGAAATCATAGAATTAATAAATAATATTATTTAATTAAAAAATTTAATTAGTAATCTGGTTTATTGAAGCTTAGGATTATAGGTCCATGGTCTCCAAGTCACCTCTGTACTATGCAGTCTAGAGTGTAAATATTTCAGGACATGGGAAAATGACTGACTTGCAAAAGAAATTTTTATTCTGGGGAAGTACATTCTTATGAGATTATTATATTTGATCAATTAATTAATTAAATTATATATATATATAATTATCGATTATTTTTCTAATTATCGATTATTTTTCTAATTATCGATAAGTGAGACATAATTTCTAATTTGTAAAATTAGATAATTAAATGATTATTTGATAATAATTTTAATCAACTAAATCTATTATTTATGAAATAACAGATAAGTTAGTTGATAGGGATAATCATATATGTTAATTTTGAATTAACTGATATCTAGATATTTATCTGATTAAAATAAATATTTAATTCATATTAATTACAACGTGTCAATCACTGATCAAAGATTGACATGGACTATTGTAGTGCCACGTGGCACTACACTGGTGTCGTGTGGCACTGCAGTTCTACACAGTTACAGTGGGTTTCACTACAATTGATAATTTTATAATTAAATATTATTTTAATTTATCCTTAAAGTTTGATATACTATTATCTAGAAAATATACATATATTAGTCTAATGGCTTAAGTTGATGAGTTCATAAAAAAGGAATGGTGAACACAGTTGGTGTTAGATTGATTTTTCTTTGTGATTAATAGTTAATTAAAATTCTAAAAGAATAATCTTATTCTTTTAGAGAATCATCTCACTAAAATCCTTCTTAGTAAATCTCTAGATCCCATGTGTTGAGTACATCCAGAGACAGAAAAAGTGTCTTCTAATATTCTACGTGCCCACACATGTCCTAGTGAGTTAAAATCTTAGAATCTACTGATCATTGGAACAGTGTCGTGGGATAGAGAATCGATCGGTTTTGTAAGGACGCTTGATATCGACTACAAAGGTTTATGATTCTTAACCTTGTATGTTGTAGATTTAACATATAAATATATAATAGATCCTGACTTATTGAAAAATAGTTTTCAATAAAAAAATTTATTTGGTTATAGTCGCGTTGCGTAAGATTTATTTTATTAAAGATTTGATATTTATTAAATTTTTAATTTTTAAATGGCCTCGAAACACACGCTTCCGCCGCGCACGCATACCGACAACCAATAGTTTCCTTGTCAAAGAGCCTCCGACGCCTACGTTAATATCCTGGAGAAAATATCCTCGTCAAAGAGCCTCCAACTTCATAGACTGTGAATAATAAATGTCTTTGGACATTTTTAAAGAATGTATTGTGCATAATATAATAATAAACTATTTGTCATTAATTAAAGTTAAATGTCTCAATATAAACAATAAAATTCCAGTACTTTTTAAGGCATAATACTAACAGGGAGGTTGACATCTCTATTGATGTTTCGATTTGCATCTCCTATTCTTTCCTTATTCTTCAAAGTTGAGGTTGTAGTAGGAAAGATGCCAAGAATGTCAAAGTTGAAGAACATCAGCGAAGTGTCTCTGTAATTTTGTGTAGCTCCTAAAACTACATTCTCCGAGCTTGGTTCTTTTGGTTTTGGTTTCTAATGTTGAAATAGACATGCATGATTCAAGGCATTAATCATCTAACAATTTAACACCAAGAATCTCAATCGAATAGCCTATTTGATTTTGAAGCGTAATAAAGCATAAGATAAAGTTTAGTTTTAACTCCATATATTGAAAACGATGATGACAATGGGGAGCAACCTTCATCGGTCGGAATACCCATAGCAAGAGATTAATGAACGATCCTCTAGTTGACCTTCTCTCAGGCGTGCACTACAAACTAATAATAACTCTCACTAGAAGCCGCATACCCTTAGAGTTAATCATCAATATATACTTGTGTAATGTGAAGGCTTTTGGCCCAATGGGCTGGCCAAAACTTAATAACTAGAAAGTACTCATGGGCCTCCTATTGTATAGGGAATTAGAGTGCATACTGAAATGGTACGTACAACACCATGTACCTTGTTACATACTATTTTACATTGACTTGTGTCCTCAAGATGAGAATAAGAGAGACCATATGAAGGTAGTCCCATATACGTCCGTTGTAGGCACTCGAGTGTATGCTCAAGTGTGCATACACCTCAATATATCCTTCGTCATGAGTGTACTATGAGTGTCCTGGTTTGAGCCATTGGAAAACGGTTAAGAAATTACCAAGGATATAATGTTGACATGTCAAGAAACAACAATCTTGATACAGTTGCATTTTGTAATGTCGATTATGCAGGCTGCGTGAATGGTAAAAGGTCCACATTTGGTTATGTGTTTATGATAGTAGGAGGAGATTATCCTAGAAAAGTGTCAAGTAGACATTCACTGTATCCTCAACTTGGAGGAATAGTACATTTCATGTTATTAGACAACTTTTCACAGGATGTGGTTAAAAAACATTATTTCGGGTTCAGTAGTTGTTGACTCCATTTTGAGGCAACTTAAGTTGGATGATTTTGCTTCAGTATCCTACTCTCAAAATAGTATAATCTTAATTGTCCAAATATATGTAGATGATATAATTTTTGGTGCCACTAACAAATCTTTGTGTAAGAATTTTACAAACTCTATGAGCAAGGAGTTTGAAATGAGCATGATGGGAGAATTGAATTTCTTCCTTGGACTACAAATTAAGCAAATGAAGGATTAGATATTTATAAACCAAGAAAAATACACCAAGGATTTGATCAAGAAGTTTGGTATGGAAAATATGAAGGCTAGTAATACTCCTATGAGTACCACGGCAAAACTAGACAAAGATGAGAAAGGTAAATACATCGATATAAAGAAATATCGAGGTATGGTTGGATCTCTACTTTTAACTACTAGTAGACTCAATATCATGTTTAGTGTATGTTTATGTGCTCGTTTTCAATCTTGTCCCAAAGAATCACATTTACAAGATATTAAAAGAATTTTTAAATATTTACTTGGAACAACTAAATTTTGCCTTTGGTATCTAAAATGTGATAATCTTGATTTAATTAGGTATTCTAATTCGGATTTCGCTGGGAGCTTAACCGATAGAAAAAGTACGAGTGGTACATGTCAATTTTTAGGATACTCACTTGTTTCTTGGTTTACAAAAAGTAAAATTCAGTAGCACAATCAACTGCTGAAGTCGAATATATTTCTGCCGATAGTTGTTATGCTCAAATTTTATGGATGAAGCAAACTCTAAAAGATTTTGGTTTAGTTTTTGAAAATGTTCTTATTAGATGTAATACTAGGGCAATTAATGTATTCAAAAAACCTATTTTGCATTTTCGTACTAAGCATATAGATCTTAGACATCATTTTATTCAAGATCATGTGTAAAAATAGAATATTTCACTAGAGTTTGTAAACGCTACAAATCAACTTGTGGATATTTTTACAAAACCATTAAATGTTGAAAGTTATTGTAAAATTATGCTTGCTTTGGGAATTTTAGATATTAGTTAAATATTTTTTTTCTACTTACCATGTCACGATAAAAGTATTTTTCATCATTATTATTAGTTAATTCTTTTTTATGATAACAAAGGGGAAGAAAATAGAATATGCTTAAGAGTTATGTTTTTATCTTGATGGGTAAGGATATATTTAAGGAGAGTAAATTAAATTATTTTGATTAAATATATTTTTTTTGTCTCAGTGGTTTGTCATCATAAAAAAGGGGGAGATTGTTAGCCCTATATTTTTATGAGATAACTTTTGAGGTAACAAAACATTGACGTTGTTATTAAATCTAATCAAGTTTGCAGAGGCTATTGGCAAAATTTCCACAAGGCATTCCAATTGAAGATCATAGAAATATTTATTTTCATAGTAGCTCATAAAACATGATGATTGAAGATCATGAAAATATTAACTTTCATGTAATTTTTATTAGGAGCTTACTCATTTTATTTACTTTTATTAAAACACAATTTATTTAGGGATGCCAAACCTTAAATTAAGTCTACATCCATAAAAAGCCTAAATACAAAAAATCATCTCTCTCTTGCACAATAGACAAAATATATGAGATGGAGATAATGACAAAGTAGAAACAAAGCAAGTTTCAATTTCAAGTAGATAAATAGAGATGGAGCTTACCCAAATAGTTTTTGACCATATTGTGCTATTTTGGGTAAACATTTTCCTGGCCTTTTTGGTCAATGATTCTTTATCCTTCTTATTAAGGATGTAGTATCCTTTCCTTTATCTATTTTGAAATTTTCCCTCCTAAACCATCACCTCCATCTCCTCTATAAATAACCATTTCTATTCACAAAACACATATTCATAGCCAAGAGACTTGCTTTTAAAATTCTCCCAATACTCTCCTAAATCTCTCTTAATATTTTGAGCTTTATACTTGCAAATTTCTTGAGTGAACAAGATTGTTTTTTTTGTGAGCTTAGATGAGAGATTCCACTCTTTTGAGAGAGTTATTCTAAGAGGTCACTTAATCTTGAAACACATAGCCTTGTGTGGTTTAGTTGGCACTTATAAAGCCAATTGGGTTTATAAGATTTGGTCTTCACCCTTAAGAACATCGTGGGATTAAAAATCTCCAAGGGAGGGCCTTGGAGCGTGGACATAGGGATAGGATTTTCCGAACCACGTAAAAATATTGTGTGCTTATCTTCTTCTCCTTCTTCTCTTTTTATTTTGTGCTACTTATTTTACGCACTTCAATTTCTCGCACTTAATATTTGCAATTTAATTTTCGCACTTTAAGTTTTCGTAATTATTTTATTTGCTTGCTTTATATTTTCACATTTATATTATCACAAGCATTATTTATTTCAACATTTTATTCTATTACTTATTTTTTTAAGAGTTAAACTCCTGGAACATTGAAGTTCATTCTTGAACTTTCATTTTTCACTTGAGTGCAAAAGTTTTTAATTTGAACACGATCACCTAATTCACCCCTCTCTTGGGTTGTCATATCGATCCTATAATTGGTATCACAGCGGGTCTCTACCCCTTTTGATATGTCTCCTACTAAGAGCTTATTTGGATGATCTTTTACAAACTTCCATTCTTTTGGAAGTTGGTTGCAATCTTGTACTTTGACATTTTCTTGGGAATAGTGACTTGATCCTTCATTAGTATTGATATTAACCCCTTCTACCTTTCTTATAATTTTATCATTTTGATCATAAAAGATGTTAGAGGAAATAGATTCATCAAAGACAATGTGCATGGATTCTTCCATGACTAACATCAAAAACTAATTATTTCTCTAATTTGTCGATTTCTTCAGATTTCTATGAAAAAAAATCCATTCTTTCTCTAACTCACAAAATCGTAGCAAAACCCATTATTTCTCTAGAGGAGTGTTGGTGAACCAAACGTGAACTTAAATTATAGATTTGTAGCTTTTTGTTGCAGCATGAATCTTTAATGAATGGTTATTAGTACGGTTCACTAAATATTATGGATGTGTGTGATATATATATATATATATATATTATTTTTCTAATTATCGATAAGTGACAGAATATCTAATTTATGAAATTAGATAATTAAATTATTATTAGATAATAATTTGAATCAACTAATTTTATTATTTGTAAAATAACAGATAAGTTAGTTGATAGGGACAATTAGATATGTTAATTTTGAATTAACTAATATCTAGATATTTATCTGATTAAAATAAATATTTAATATACAGTAATTATAACGTGTCAATCACTTATTGGGCATCAGAAATTGAAATAGACTACTGTAGTGCCACATGGCACTACAGTAGTGGATGTGCAACATTGTCGTGCCACACAACACTACAGTGGTGCCGTGTGGCACTACAATTGGGCGTAGTTGTAGTGGGTCTAACTACAATTAATAATTTTATAATTAAATATTATTTCAGATTATCCTTAAAAATTCGATACGCCATTATCTAGAAAATATACAGTATTTTAATGGCCTAAGTTGATGAGTTCATAAAAAAATGGTACGGTGAATACAGTTGGTGTTAGAGTGATTTTTCTCTGTGACTAATAGTTAATCAAAACTCTGAAAGAATAATCATCGCGCTCTTTTAGAGAATCGTCTCACTAAAGTCCTTCTTAATAAATCTCTAGATCTCATGTGTTGAGTACATCTAGAGACAGAAAAAGTGTCTTGTAATATTTCATGTGCTCACACACGTACTAGTGGCGTTGAGGATTGACTTGAAAAATCTTGGTGTGGATCTCCAAGTCTCCTGATTGTTAGACCGATTTCGTGGGACAGATGATCGAATAATTTTACAAGGACTCTTAATATAGACCACAAAAGGTAAATGATTTATAACCTTGTATGTTGTAGATTTACTGCATCTATATATAATTGACCCTATTTGATTGAAAAAGAGTTTTCAGTAAACAATTTTTTATTTGGTTATCATGGCGTTGCGCAAGTTTTATTTTTTAAAAGATTCAATTTTTATTAGAAGTTTAATTTTTAAATGGCCTCGAGCCACACGCTCGTTAATCATATCACCATAATTCGAATGATATAGTGCAATGTGTAATCCTTCGATATTAAGAGTTTAAATTCTTACTAAGTCCTACAATATATTGTTATACCGTTATTAACTAACCTTAACTCATAAACACTCTATTTTCTGTAATTGTTTAGCTATAAATCTTCGTATAATATTTTTTAATATTATCAATTAAGATTTATAATATTTTTCCATGCTAATGCATTTATTCAAATTTTAATATTACTTCTAAGTTCTGCACATATTTTTCAATCATTTCATCACGTGAAAAACAAGTATTTTTCTACTAGTATTAGTAATAATGGTAAGACTTTTGGAGATTGTGCCTCTTGCTCTTTCAAGTATCCTAGGCATTCTTTCTCTTTTTTTGAAGAACTTACTATTGTCAGCATTTTTGCCTTAGGCGGCGTCGGCCTGTGTTATATCCGTTGACGATTAGGTCTTACTCTTGTTGGTTTTATATGTTGGTTCCAGATGGCACAAAGAGAATGGGAAGGAAAAAACTTCAAAGTACAAGAAACTCATGGAATTGCCAATTTTAAGTAGTTTTTCTCATTTTGTTGTCTTTCATTTCTATGCATTTTGTGGTCAATACTATGTGTTAGTAGAGTTTTTGCCCAACGTGGAAGAGGGTTGTGCCTCAGATATCAATGGTTTAGGATCATGGGGCCATTGTGGGATGTGCGACTTAACTCTTTAGTGGAGTCACCAAATGTAAGATATTTTTCCTAGATAGGCTAATATAAACATGCCATATATATGAGCTTTTTAAACTACGCTCTTAGGAACTTGCACGAAGCTGTCTGAATTGAGTACAACATGAAGGTTGTATCAGGAGCTAACCTGTGATTCCCTTATGGATTGGGATCATCTAGAGTGAATAATTAATCTCCCCATTTTATGATATAGATTGTTCTGAGTAGGGGTGTGCATCTGATCTGAAACTTGTCCACTCTAGTAAAATTGTCTCAAACTGAGTGAGATGAGACAAGTTTTTTTATACTTGATAGGACAAGACAGGATAAAATTATGGTATCCTGAGCGGGACGGGACGGAAGTGAAAAAGTACAAAATCTCTTCTTGTCCCAAACAAGTCATTTTAACATCATAATTATAGCAACCATTTTCTTTTCATCTCTTGAGCCTAGTAATTTAATAAGCTTTTGGCATGAGTAGCCTTATTTCATAAATAATTAGTAACAATATCCCATATAAAATAAAAACTACAAATGTGACCCATCAATTAATATAACCACTGATTAAAATATGAAATTCCACAAATACCCCTTTCACTACAAAACAAAATCAGTTATCTCTCATCTCACCATCACTCTCACACATGATCAACACTCCACTGCCGAAACTAGTAAACCACTCC
This sequence comes from Datisca glomerata, assembly GCA_003255025.1. NCBI lineage: Eukaryota > Viridiplantae > Streptophyta > Magnoliopsida > Cucurbitales > Datiscaceae > Datisca > Datisca glomerata. Next base: position 1,082,286 of record QANY01009141.1, on the reverse strand, counting down.
AACCTCCGAGCAACAGAGAATAGAGAGAAACCACCGAGCAAGGACTCTAGCCACCAAGACAAGGAGAGCAGCCACCGGCTGCTACCATGAGAGAATCACCACGAGGGGCCGCGACGATCGTGATGGGGGTGCGAAGCGCCTGAAACCTGCCATTCAAGAAGCAATTTCACAGAAAATGGTACCGTAGAGGAAATGGGTTTTGATGGAATATGATGGGTTGTAGAAGATAGTTTTGAAAAGTGTTTTACCATATGTCACTCTTTAATTGGCTTAAAATATTTTAATAAAAAATAATTGAGAGAGTGGGATACAACTATTTTTTTTGTTTTTTTACTTCACAATTGTTTTCTTTACTTCTTTATTTTTTTATTTTAAACTGTTTTCTTTACGTTTTTAAAATTAATTTTTATTTTTGGTCAAAGAAACAAAATTCTCTTTATTGGGACTAGAGAGACAATTTAATAAGTTTTAACTTCTCTTTAAAAAAAATCACAAAGCTAAAATAAATATTAAATCTGTTAAAAAATTTGGACTATTATTAAATTAGCTTATGATTAAAATTTTATTAAAAAAATTGGACTACCATTGAAAGAATTCTCTAAATCGTATCATCTCACAATGTATGTCAAATTTCAGTACGGCGTAGCTGTTTTATATATTGTTTTGTGTTTTTATGTTTAAACCTTGATATTTGTAAAGTAATAATCATGTCGTGTATGTATAATATGGGTTAAAAATAATTTTAACAGATGGTAAAAATGATGTTTACAGTAAACTTACGAATACTAGTAGACATCAGATTTGCATTACATTTTAAACCCATCCCAGTTCACCTTTGAGTTTCAATTAGTATTATGTTTATGATCTCTTTTAAGGAATAAATTTATATTTTTTGGATTTCTCAGATATTGTCTGTGTTGCGAGTAATGTTTATTCCTTAGGTGATTAGAATTTTCTAAATCGTACTATCTCACAATTTGTGTCAAATTCCAGTACATCATAACTGTTTTATATAATGTTTTTTGTATTTTTATGTTTCAATCCTGATATTTGTGAAGTAATAATCACGTAGTGTATGCATAGGATAAGGTAAAAATAATGTTAATAGATAGTAAATAATATTTACAGTACACTTACGAATACTTGTAGACATCAGATTTGCATTATGTCTTAAACCCACCACAGTCTGCCTGTGAGTTTCAATTACTAATCTGTTTATTTTGATTTTTAAGGAATAAATTTTCTATTTTTTGGGTTGCTCACATATTGTATGTTGCTAGTTATGCTTATTCCTTATGGGATTATAATTCTCTAAATCATGCCACTTTCATTAAAGTTTTTTAGCTTATAAAAAAATTATAATATTTATGAAGTAATAATCACGTAGTGTATGTATAAAATGGGATAAAAATAATGTTAACAGATGGTAAACATCATGTTTACATGCACTTATGAATATTAGTTGACATCAGATTTGCATTATGTTTTAAACTTATCACAGTCCATCATTTCAATTATTACTCTATTTATTATGTCTTTTTTAAAGAATACATTTTTGTTTTTAGGGTTTCTCAGATAGAGAAAAGGATAGAAAATAAAATTAGGACATCATAAAAGACCTATAAACTGATGATCCTCGGCCTATTTAACAACCTCTATACATACACCATATCCTCCAATGGGATTATACATGGGAGAGCCTCTGTATCACTACACAGCTTTAGAATTAAATTAGAATTTTAATAAGACTAATTGAATAAAGCCCCACTCTTACATTTTGAAGTTGCTCCTACATTTTTCACAGTGAACATCCAACTACACTCATTCGCAAACTACTCATCTACCGCCATTGAAAGTCCAACGGGACATAAACTCCATCCAGATTTCTTATGAGCTAAAATAGACTCTGCGAGTGGGGTGGGGTACGCGACGGGCCGCAATGGCCATTATTCACCGCGGCGACTAAGGATCTGTAAAAAAAGATGGAAAGCAGTAGAAGACCGTAGAGAAGAGAAGCTAAAAAAATGGCGGATGTGGGGAGAGTTTTGATGGGGACGAAGACAAAGATAAAGTGAGAGAAGAAGATAGGGAAAAGTGGGTACACACGTCTCTTTTCTATTGGAAAATAGTAAATGTGTGGTAGAATTTTATTAAGATACATGATAGGGTAGCGTACCGAGGAATAAAACACCTTAGATAATCTCATGTAGACATTATATTTGCATTATGCCTTAAACCCACTACAGTCCGCCTGTGAGTTTCAATTACTAATCTGTTTATTTTATCTTTTAAGGAATGAATTTTATGTTTTTTGGGTTTCTCAGATATTGTTTGTTTGCTAGTTATGCTTATTCCTTATACGATTAAAATTCTAAATCATGCCACTTTCATTAAAGTATTTGTAGCTTATAAAAAAATCCTGATATTTATGAAGTAATAATCACGTAGTATATGTATAAAATAAGGTAAACAATGTATACAGTACACTTGTGAATATTAGTAGACATCAAATTTGCATTATGTCTTAAACTCATCACAGTTCGTCATTTCAAATACTACTCTGTTTATTATGTTTTTTTTAACGAATAAATTTCAATTTTTAGGGTTTCTCGGATAGAGGAAATTATGGAAAGTAAGATTAGGACATCATAAAAGACCCATAAATTGATGATACTCGCCCTATTTAACAACCTCTATACATACACCATATTTGCCAAATGGGATTATACATGAGAGAGCCTCTGTATCACTGCGCAGCTTTAGAATTAAAGTAGAATTTCAATAAGACTAATTGAACAAAGCCCCACTCTTATTAGTAGCTAAACTCTTGGGGAATGACGAATCAAGATGAGATAAACAAGTGAGGCAGTAATCATGTACTATTTTATATACTATTTTGTGTTTTTATGTTTAAATCCTGATATTTATGAAGTGATAATCATGTACTATATGTATAGAATGGGGTAAAAATAATGTTTTCTATGATAAAAATAATGTTTACAGTACACTTACGAATATCAAATACTAAAATAACATCAAACCTACCAAACATATTTTAAATTTTAAATTGTTTAAAAAAACAAAATAGTTGTCTTTATTTTCTTATTTTAGTTAAATATCCTAAAAATTAATATTTTAATCATTAAGAAAACTCTACCACACGTTTTTTTAATTTAAAAGTAGATAAAAACCATTACATGAAAAATGTGAAAAGTATATCTTCTATATTGTACAGAAGATAATGGTAGCCATTGATCATCTTTAATGAACCTACATGAGATTATCTAAGTTGTTTTATTCTTCGGTACGGTATCCTATCATGTACTTTAACAAAATTCTAACACACAATTACTATTTTCCAATAGAGAAAGAGACGCGTGTACCCACTTTGCCCTATCTTCTTCTCCCACTTTATCTTTCTCTTCGTCCTCATCAAAACCCTCCCCACATCCACCATTTTATTTCATTTTCGAGCTTCTCTTCTCCACGGTCTTCTACTGCTTTCCATCTTTTTTTACAGATCCTTAGTCATCATGGTAAATAATGGTCGTCGTGGCCCGTCGTTTACCCCACCCTACCGGTAAACGACCATTTTAGTTCACAATAAATCTGGATGAAGTTTATGTCCCGTTGGACTTCCAACGACGGTAGAGGAACAGTTTGCGAATGAGTGTCGTTGGATGTCCTCCATGAAAAATATAGGAGCAACTTCAAAAACACAAAAAACCCCAAACAAGAAATTAGATGGGTGATGGTTAATGCGAGTTATTAGTTTTTGGTTTTTGGTAACATAAATTAGTTATCAAGGGTAAAATAGTAACTTCAATATAATTAAAAAAAATTAAACTTAAGTATGATTATTTTTGCATGTACTACAATTAAGGACCATTGTTACTAATTATTTCTTGAAGGGGCTACCTACTACAATTTCCCTAATTTAATCAACCCAGCCCATTTTCTTCTCCCATTTTCCCTTCATTTTACACTTAGGCCCATTAATAATTAACGTATACCATTTTTCTTCTCCCATTTTCCCTTCAGCTTATAATCACTTGCTGTTAAGGCTCTCTATTTTTGACGACTACTAAGATAGACAAGGACTGTGATGACAATGATTCAGACAATGAAGACGGTGCAATGACTCAGAAGATGACGACTCAGACAAAGAGGATGATGATGATAATTAGTTTGCGAGGACTAAGGTGAATCAGAAAATAAAAATGAATATTCATATAGGGTTAGTTTGTGTTCTGATTTTGTTTTTGATTTCAAAATCTCTAAGTTAAATTAGTTTCTGATTTATGGATTGTAATGGTGGCTGCCAATTTAGTATTTAATTATAGTAGGCACTTCGAGGGCCCTGAACCTCAAACTTTGTATTCACAATTTTATAGTCAAGCGAACTTCATTCATTGATGTAAACGACGGAAATAAATAAGCATAGACATTGGACTTGGTCAAAAGACTACTAACAGATTGACCCACAACACACATTACTTAACTGACCATTGTCCCACTAAGGATAATAACAGACCACTAACATAAGATTGGGCCATATGGCTTAACACATAACTGAATAAATAAACTAACTATTAACAAGCAGACCCAATGGAGGAGAAAAATAAAGCCCATGAGCTGCTAAGCCCATTAGCATGACCTGTCCCACTTAAGCTTCAAACAAGGCCCCTAATAACTAGGGTGTCATAACATTACTCCCCTCTTCAGAAACCCTTGTCCTCAAGGGTGGGAAATCACTATAGGAGCTCTTCACGATCCACCCATGTTGTCCTCTTTAGCCACACCTTTTTAGTGAAGGAGAAGCTTGACTCCTGCTCTACATCCCTTCTTGATCATTCTTCGATCTAACACCATCTTTGGTTCGGGCTCGAGGGTTCCATCTGCTGTGATTTTTGGTAACTCGGTGAGGGTCGATGTTTGTTCTCCGATCGACTTCTTTAAACAAGACACATGAAAAATGGGGAAGATTTGTGAGTTCGGTGGTAGATTTAGCTTGTAAGTCACGTTCCCTTTTTTTATGTTACGGTGTATGGTCCATAGTATCTCATTGATAGCTTCAAGTTCCTTCTTACTACAACAGACATTTGCCGGTAAGGCCGTAACATGTGAATGTAATAAGAAAACTAAGAAAGAGAGAAAGATGAAGACAATAGAGTTGAGGTGACAATATGAAGGTTTACACAAAAGGGGCCAAACTCTCATTAACCCGAGAGAGGCAAAAGACACTAGCGTTTATAAAGAAGGAATTACAACTTGAGTAGAGTGTGAAAGAAGCTCCAACTTGGCAAGTTGAGATAACAACCAAACTGATATTTAACCAATATCAGTAAACTAGTATTAGTTAGCTGATACCAAATTGATATTAGTTAGACTAATGCCATATCGCTGATCCACGGCAATATGCCACATTAGACAGTGAGCTTTAGCCACATGAGTTACTAGGAGTGTGAATGAGCTTTTCCTTAACATCTCTCCTCAAGTGAGATGGGGAGAAAACCAACTTGAGCTTGGATTTCAAATACAAAAATATGGGAGTAGAAAGAGCCTTGGTGAGCAGATCTGCAAGTTGATCTAAAGAGGGAACAATCGAATGTCAAGCTGCCTCTTGTGCGCTCTATCCCTTCTAAAGTGTAAATCTAACTCAATGTGCTTAGTCCTGGCATGGAGCACTGGGTTTAAAGCCAAATCCAAGGAACTGATGTTGCTAACCTATAAAATAGGAGGTTGTGTTAAGTGGAAGCAAAGTTCAGAAAAGAAGGCTTTGGAACCAAGAAATTTTTGCTGCAGCATTGGTCATAGATCTGTATTCACTTTTTGCACTCAACCTAGCTACCACATTCTATTTCTTAGAGGACCAAGAGATCAAGTTGTCACCTAAAATGACCATATAAGCTCAAGTGGACCTACGATTATCTACATTACTAGCCCAATCAACATCTGAATATGCTTGAATGGTTAAAGAAGTGGAAGGTTGGAGTTGTATGCCTTTAGTAATAGTGACTTTGAGGTACCGTAACACTCTATTACAAGCTTGCCAATGAAATTTAGTAGGTTTATGCAGATATTGGCTTAACTTGTTCACCATGAATCCAATGTCAGGTCTGGTTAAGGATAGATACTGCAATGCCCTAATTGTGCTGCGAAAAAGAGTCACATCTTGCATAGGTTCCCCTGCTGTTAAAGACAACACAATAGAGATAGAACCTGGTGAAGGAGCAGGCTTGGCTCCCTCCATCTTAACTTTAACCAATAGTTCCGTAATATACTTTGTTTGAGACATGAAAAATCCATCCTTACTTCTGAACACTTCAATTCCCAAGAAGTAATGAATTGGGCCACGATCTTTGAGAGCAAAGGAACTGTTCAAGTATGTTACCACTATTTGAAGAAGTTTCGAGTTGTTTCCTGTGATTAACATATCATCCACATATACTAATAAGAATAAGACATCTGAATTATTGTAATATACAAATAGAGATGCGTCGGACTTGGCATTAGTAAACCCTCACTGATCAAAACTGACTTTAACCTATCATACCAAGCTCTAGGGGCTTGCTTAAGCCCATATAAAGCTTTCTTGAGCTTACAGGCATGCTGAGGCTTGAACTAGTCTTCAAATGCCTGAGTTTGAGCCATGTATACAATTTCATTAACAATGCCATTTAAAAAGGCATTATTAACATCAAATTGCCTTACTTCTCAACTAAAGCTGACAGAAAGATGCAAAACTGTCCTCATTGTAATGGGATTGATTCAGGGCTAAAGGTCTCATTAAAATGAATCCCAGCAGTCTGATGGAACCCTTATGCAACAAACCTTGCCTTATATCTATGTATACTTCCATCTGAATTTAGTTTCAGCCTAAACACCCACTTGTTACCTAAAACAGACATATCAGATTTATATGGCACTAGATCCCAGGTTTGATTCTTGATAAGGGCAGAAAACTCCTCAAACATAGCCTTGTACTAATTAGAATCACTTAGATTTTGTTTGACAGAAGTTGGCTCACTTGTAAGATGAGTTATAGGCAAAGGGTGTTTAGTGGCTGTGAGAGCTTTAGGTTTGAAGATGTTATTCTTGGATCTGGTTTTCATTGAGTGAAATGAGGTTTGAGTGTGTGTTTTGGGGTTATTTGAAACTTGTGGGGCAGGTTGATGATTGTTTTGGGGAAAAGGAATAAAAGGTAGGTCAATGACCAAGTTACCAGTAATAGAAGGAAAATTAGGTCTAACATATTCACTAGTAACATAATCTTTATTAAGAACTTTAGTTCTATCTTGATGTGAAGGATAAGAACTTACATTGAGTGTTTCAGAAGAAGTGCTAGCATTGTCGTTATCCTGAGAGTGAGAGAGAGGAGAAGATTACAATAAAACAAAAGGAAAGGGAACAGGTTGAGGAAGAGACACAAAATTTTGACAGTTTGAAGAATTTGACAGACTGGACATATATTAATATAAAAAAAATTCATTAAACATAACATTCCTGGAAATATAAACTCAACCAGATTTATGCAAGCATTAATTTATAACCTTTATGAATACTAGAATATCCTAGAAACAAGCATAAATCTGTACGGAAGTCCAATTTGTGAACATGATAAGGCCTTAAGTGAGAATAAAAAGCACACTCAAAAGATATTAAGTGAGTCCCATTTCAATAATATGCCTATGTTTTCTCTCTATCCTTCCATTTTTCTGGTGCACATGAGGACAAGGGTGCCTGAACTTGATTTCCTGACTTTGTAAGAAGTTGGCAAAAGGTCTAAATTCTCCTTCCCAGTCTGATTGAACTATTTTAATGGTATTCTGAAGTTGTTTTTCAATCATGCTTTTAAAAAGAACAAAGATTTCAAGGGCTTCTGATTTAAGTATTAGAGGATAGAGCCAAGAAAACCTAGAAAAGTCATCTAGAAAGAAAATATAATACTTGTAACATTCTTTTGAAGGAAAGGTTGCAGGTCCCTAAAGATCCATGTGAATGAGATAAAAAAGATGTTTTGTTAGTGATTGATTTTTTCCTTTTTGACAGGCTTCACAGACCTGAGGTATAAAAGTAGTGACTTTAACTAAGGGATGGTCAAGTTTCTGAATGATTTGATGCAAAATTCTAGAAGAAGGGTGACCAAACCGTTAATGCAGGATTTGAAGATTGTGATTATGTTTATTTGTGCACAGATTAGAGTTAGTAACAGATTCAATGTTGTTTCTAGCTATATTCAAAGTTTCACAAGAATTAGAAGTATATTTAAGAGAATTTGACATACTGTTGGAGAGAAAAGGCAATTTAGAAGGGACACCAATCTTGTAAGGCACAATGACACTTTTATTCATATCAGTAACTGAGTTTATACAAGAGGAAGGTTTACTAGAATCAAAAGAATTAGAATTTAACTCTCTAAGACTAGGTGTTATAGATAGATTCATTGGTACACTGTTTTGAGATTCTAAAGACTCCTTTGAGGAAGAAGGACTTCTTTGGATGTAAGAACTAAGAGTTGAAGGTTCTTCATCATCAGGATAAGTAAGCAAGTACATGCCCTTCTCAAAAACTCCCTGAAGCAAGATTGTTCATGTTGTTAAATCCTTCACACAACTAGATTTGGAGTGAAATTCAAAAAACATATTATTGTCATTAGTAAGCTTAGACACTGAGATTAAATTTATTTTGATGTCAGGAACTCTTAACATATTATTAAGTTTTAAGGATGTATTTTTGGAGGGAATGGGCAATAGAGAAGAGCCAATATGAGAAATATTCAGTAACTTACCATTTTCCACAGCTAATTTCTCATTACCATTTATTCTTGTGCCATACTCAGATTTACAAGGTCAACATTAACATGATTTGTTGCTGCACTGTCAGCATACCAATCCATATCATTGACTATTTCTGGACCAGCCATGTAAGCAACATGAGAGATAGTGAAGGCTGAAGGTCTAGTGTTTGTAGAAACCATGTAAGCAGAGGGTCCTGAGTTGATAGGATTCACTTGTTGTTGTGAGTTGTTTTGTCTTTGAAAGGAGCTTTTCTCCTATATGTAGTAACACACTACAGCAGTGTGTCCAGGTTTTGCACATACTTGACAAACAACTATATTGTTTCCTCTTCCAAAACATCTACCTCATCTTCTACCATTAAAACCTCCACCTCTGTTGGATTGATTTTGTCCCCTATAGAAACCTCCTCTGTTTCCCTGATATTGATGTGGTCCATTCTGAAATTTCTTGAAGTTGGTGTTTGCTGCTATATTTGCACCGAGTTTCATGTTATTTACCAAGTATAGCTGCTGCTTCTCAAGCCTACTTTCATGCACCATGAGAAGAGGTTGAACTTCTTCTAGTGTTAAGTCACATTCCCTTGCGGTGACATTGACCACTACTGGGTCAAATTCATGTCCAATACCATTTAGAACATAATAAATCAATTCTAGGTCACTAACCATTTGCCCTGCAACTGCCAAACCATAAGAGGATCTTCTCATCTTATCCCAGAAGTCTGAAATGGAATCACTTCCTTTATTGTCACTTTGTAGCGTATTTCTTAATTACAACATTCTTGCCTTAAAGAGATTTGCAAAATTCCTTTCTAAAGACCTCCAAACATCCTCTGAGGTACTGTATTGTATGACAGTACCGAGAACATTTTCACTCATAGAGGCTCTAAGCCATCCCAACAAAATATGATCCTTTCTAAACCAGGCCATATAATCTGGATTTGGCTGGCCATTTGCTAAGTTTCTTGGTGGTTTTGCAGTATGTCCAAACACTATATCATCAAATCCATGTCCAATTAGGACTGGTACAACTTGTAATTTCCAAAGCACGCAATTATTTCTCTCCAATTTGACAAAAACTACACTATTGAAGGTATTTGAGAAGACTACATTCTGATTTGCTGCATTGTTACTATTATTTTGGGTGTCATTTGAAGTTGTTGAGTTTTCAGCCATGGCGTGAGTCTATTGGCTCTGATACCATGTGAATGTAATAAGAAAACTAAGAAAGAAAGAAAGAGAGAGAGAGAAAGAAGAAGATAGTAGAGTAGAGGTGGCGATATGAAGGTTTGCACAAAAGGAGCCAAACTCTCTTTAACCCGAAAGAGGTAAAAAACACTAGCGTTTGTACAGAAGGAATTACAACTTGAGTAGAGTGTGAAATAAGCTCCAACTTGGCAAGTTGAGCTAACAACCAAACTGATATTTAACCAATATCAGTTAACTGGTATTAGCTAACTAATATCAAACTGATATCAGTTAGACTAATGCCATGTCACTTATCCATGACAATGAGCCACATTGGACAGTGATCTTTAGTCACACGAGTTGTTAGGAGTGTGAATGAGCTTCTCCTTAACTTAACAACAGGTAAACCATGTCACCCACCTTGAACTCGCGTTGTTCTTTTGCGATTCACAAATAATTTCGTGTTTGCTTATGCTTCTTTAGTGTTTTCTCGGACCAATTTATGAACAAAGTTTCAATCTTTAAGCTCTTCATCTACTGCCTAAACTTGTGTAGCCCCCAGTTCATAGGGCAACATTCTTTGGTGGAGGCTGTCTGGAGACTACTTCGAATGGTGAAACCTTAGTTGAGGTGTGCTCAGAAGTGTTGTAAGCATACTCAGCTAACGCTAGCCATCTGGACCAGTCCAATCCTGTGGCATATCACCTTAAAAACACCTTAAGTAACCCTCTAGTGTCTTGTTCATCCCCTCAGTTTGGCCGTCCATTTGTTACCAAGCATGGGAACCTCAATAGCTTCTATGGAATTTGCTTCTCAAAATGCTACCTCCTGAGCTTGCATCGCCTCCCTTTTATAACATCGATTGAGAGTTTTTTACTCCAATACAAATGTGTTATGGCGCCAAAATTCTTTAGGCGTGCCTTGTCTGGTTGTTTGATGCTAGTTTGTCTTCTATTTGATACAACGAGCTTTGGTTCATGACGCATACTGATTGTTCATTTTTTGTGGTCCCGTGATAGTTTTCCTTTCTTGTGCAAGAAGTTTCTGGTACATCATGCTTTCCCTTTTGAACGAGTCATTAACTACATATTTGATTGGTTGTAGCCTTCGCTCTCTAATGATCGCGCTCGTTTTGGCCATAGGTACGATATCTTGGATGTCGATGACTTCCACAAAAGGATTTCATGTCTTCTTTGCGATAGCGCTTGTCCTCATTGGAGGCCATTAGGCTCTTTGTCTTGCTTTGGCTTATATGGCATCATTTTGTCGAATGATTGAATATTGGATGATAATGATGTGGACTGATTGTTTGACCTAAATTTTCTCTATATTGAGTGTTTATACCATGGTGTGGATCAAAGGCACGGGCTTAATCCCGCCTAATCTGGCCTTGGTTTTTCCTTAACTTGGCCTGGGCTCTCCCTTGAAATTCGGGAATACTAACATTTTTTTTCATGATTGATGGTTCAATATGTTCTATTACTGTTAGTAGCCTTTTCGAAAAATAATATTAGTAAAAACTTCTAGAATATTACTACCATACACATTTTGGATATAATGTTTTCTTGAAAAACACATTTTTATCTTATTTTAATTTTTTTCTAAGAACTTATTTTCTAATCATGAACTAGACGAGCTTTATTTATAGGATAAGAAATATTATTTCTTATTGTTCATATGAATATGATAATTTCTAATAATTATCAGAAAACATCATTTGCTAAAAGATTAAATCAAGCAAACATTTCAAAAAGACCAGTTACTGAAAAATCAAACCCAATTTCTTTCATGAGTTGCCTATTCACTTTTAGCCTAAATAGTGAGGCCGTTGGTTCTAGGATTTCAAGGTTATTTATAGGAATATGATTAATGAAGATATAATAAATATAAATTATATTTGTATAAATACATGATTATTATGTTTAATAATATATGAGAATCTTGTATGAGATTAAAGGCAGTGAAATATTAATTACTATGTTTGGTTCGTCAAAATACTTAGAATGATGAAATATCAATAAAATCTGTAATTTTTTTAGTTCCTTACCTTTTTAATATTCCACTAATTGACCTATCTCTCTTTCATACACTTAAACAACATTGTTTCTTGAAACTCAGTCAAATATTATTTATATATTAAATCTTTTTTCTCTGTTGTAATACTATAGTAGTTGTTTTTTAAATAATATCTTTATTTGTCCAGTGACCATATAATTTAGAAACTTCAATCCATATACACTAAATTGATGATATCATCTTTATAATCTAGAATTCAAAATACAAGTTGTGTAATTTTCTCTCCATTGACAAAGATATATATATATATATATATATATATATATATATATACTAGTTTGACAGCAAAAAAAAATACTAATTTAATTCAAATTATAGAATACCTACTATTTAATTGAAACACATACTAAATCTATTTTCTCATTGATTATGTCACACCTATTTAACTCTTCTCTCACTTACTCGCCCGCAATTCAATGTTTCTCCCAATCATATTAGCAATTCCATTTCAGTGAGAATTTAAGTTGTTTAAAAAATAAAACATTCTAGATATTTCGACGTTATGATATTTCGTTTTAAAAAAATCTCGACAGATATAATAATATTTTAATATTTATTTTATATAATATAAGTAATAAAAATTGAACTATGATTTATTAATCAAATAACAAAAATAGTTCATTTTTAACATCAACAAATACGAACAACTTTTTACATTTTGAATATATTTTTTATTAATTTTTTATTATTTTTATCAACCTGAAACTATTATTTGAAATAAATAAGATATAATACCATTGTCTTTTAATGAGTAACTTGATTTTAGACTCCTTTATAATATAAAAATATTATTATTTATTGTAATATAAAAACGTTTTATGCATTAATTAATAAATAATTAGACTGAATTAAAATTTTACAGGCATTCTGGTCCATTTGGTATTTTGCCCACTCGTGGCCAATATATATATATATATATGCCCGCTGAATGGTTGGCCAAATTTTTTGCGACAAGTTCAACACCTCCTATTACGTTCCATCCCCGTCGCGGAACTAGAAAATCAAACTCATTTTAGTTGGAACTAGAAAATCAAACTAATTTTAGTAGGAGCGGAGCAAAATTGACTTTTATGCTCTCAACTTATCTCTCATCTCACAGACCTCTCTATCTCCCTTTCACACACAAATCTACCATTCTTTGTCATCTCTCACGATCTTTCGCTTCCGCTTCATCTTCCTTTATTTTCCCGTTGATTTTCTCAATTCTATTTTTTATGATTTTATGTAAAGGAGAATGAGGGAGGAGGACCATCTTTATTGTTATTAGTACGATAGTTTGATTACTTGCTTGTTTAAGAATTAGTTATGATACGATGTTTCTGAGTTGGCCCCAATTTTATGCCTTCTCTGTTCTGAATTTTTCCAACAAATTTCAAAAAAAAAATTTCAGATTTTTCCGGAGGAGAATGAATTTTTAGAGAAGCACAATTTGTTGAGGGTAACATTGGGTACATAAATTCTAATAAAGCTGAGGGTTGATGAGAAGGGAGTAAGTTTTAGCCATACAAAAAAATCCCGGACCCAGAATCCTGCCCGATCCCATCCCTGTCCCGCCAGAACATCTCATCTCCGTCCCAAATTTTGAGATTTTCCCCATCCCAAACTCGTTCGGGCTGGGATTTTTAGCCGGGCAAAAAATTTTGCCTCGCCCGAACCCATCCCGGCAAGTTTATCCTGGTGGTCCATCCAGCAATGTTGCGTATGCACCCACACGCAGCCCTGTGGAAATGTACCTTTTGTGTTGTAATGCGACATTGTATTGTAGGATGCAAAATCAACTGCAGTATTACAACACTGAAGTGCATTTTATCCTGCGGTGTTGCACTGCGATGCAATGAAGTTTTGCATTGCAGTATGCACTACAGTGAAGTGCAATTTTGCACTACAGTGAAGTGCAATTTTGCACTACAGCCTGCAGTGCAGTGCGCAATGTAGTTTTGCACCGCAGTCTACAATGCAATGCATAGTACAGTTTTGTACTGCAATGCATTACAATGCAAAGCAGTGCAGTTTTGCACTACAGTGTAGTACTCAGTGCTGTTTTGTACGAATGAGTTATGATTTTTTAAAGATAATATTTTTACTAAAATCAGTTCATTAGTCTAAAATGCATTATAAGTGCACCAATATACATTCTAAGTGCACCAATATATTAACCAGATACTCCACTTAGTTATTAAGGTAAGTTATTCTACATAATAAAGTTAATATATTATAGGTTACCTTAGTAAAGACCCAACTTCATAGACTGTGAATAATAAATATTTCAAGTCATGAAAAACTCTTGATTAACTATCATGTTCCTATGAGTAAACTCTATAACTATAAGCCAAGTATTATTATATTTTTAGACTTATTTCAAGAATGTGTTGCGTGTAATATTATAATAAATTATTTATTATTAATTAAAATTAAATGTTTCAATATAAATAATAAAATTTCAGTACTTTTTAAAGCATAATCCTAACAGGGTGGTTGACGTCTTTAAGTTTCTTTCCTTATTCTTCAAAGTTGAGGTTGTAGTAGGTGAGATGCCAAGATTGTCAAAGTTGAAGAACATCAGCTAAGTGTCTCTGTAATCCTTGTGTAGCTCTTTAAACTACATTCTCCGAGCTTGGTTCTTTTGGTTTTGGCTTCTAATTTTGAAATAGACATGCATGATTCAATGCCTTAATCATCTAACAATCAAGATTAACACCAAGAATCTCAATCGAATAACCTATTTGATTTTGAAGCATAATAAACCATAAGATAAAGTTTAGTTTTAACTCCATATATCGAAAACGATGATGACAAGGGGGAACAACCTTCATCGATCGGAATACCCATAGCAAGAGATTAATAAACGATCCTATAGTCGACATTCTCTCAGGCGTGCACAACAAACTAATAATAGCTCTCACTAGAAGCCACACACCCTTAGTGTTAATCATAAATATATACATCTGTAATGAGAAGGCTTTTGGCCCAATGAGCTGGCCAAAACTTAATAACTAGAGAGTACTCATGGGCCTCCTATTGTATAGGGAATTAGAATACATCCTGTAATGGCACGTACAACACCATATACCTTGTCACATAATATTTTACATTGAATTATGTCCTCAAGATGAGAATAAGAGAGACGACATGAAGGTAGTCCCACATACGTCTATTGTAGGCACCTAAGTGTATGCTCACGTGTGGATACGCCTCGATATAACCTTTGCCATGAGTGTACTATGAGTGTCCTATTCTGAGCCATTGGAAAACGGTTAAGAATGTACCAAGGTATCTTTAGGGTACCAAGGATATAATATTGACATGTCAAGAAACAACAATCTTGATACAATTGCATTTTGCGATGCCGATTATGCAGGCTGCGTGAATGGTAAAAGGTCCACATTTTGTCATGTGTTTATGATAGCAGGAGGAGATTATCCTAGAAAAGTGTCAAGTATACACTCATTGTGTCCTCAACTTGGAGGAATAGTACATTTCATGTTATGAGACAACTTTTCACACGATGTGGCTACGAAACTTTGTTTCGGGTTCAGTAGTTGCTGACTCCGTTTTGAGGCAACTTAAGTTTAATGATTTTGCTTCAGTATCCCACTCTCAAAATAGTATAGACTCTTTGCAATATGAACATAATGGTATAATGTTTCACTTTGTTAACAATCTCATATGAACATTGTCATGCAATATTATCCATTAACTTATGTTATATCACATATAAGGGTATGTCAATAGATTTTGATGTTATATCACATATAAGGGTATGTCAATAGATTTTGAGGCATCAGGGGAGACTTTATTGTTGGAAAGTAATACCAAAATTGATGCCATGAATCAAGCATAAAAATATAGGGACTTTAATACTTTTGGTTAATCAATAATTAATAAGCAATTTTGGTGGTTTGACATGATTCTTTTTTATTTATTTATTTGCTTCATGCTTTGACTAGAGGTGACAACCGGCCCGGTCCGAATGGTTTACAGGCCGGTTCTTGGTCGGGCCGCTAGATTTTTAAGGCGGTCCTAAACCGGCCCGTGTACTCATGGACCCGGCCTGTGGCGGTCCGGGCCTGTCCCGATTAAATAATCAGACCGGCTCATTTTTATTCTTTTAATGTGATTTAATTCTATAAAATGTAGATGAGGAGAATTGAACTAAGCTATATGAAAGTCATATTACTTTCTTATATTTTTTTTATTTTTTTATTTTAATATATCAATAAAATAGAAAATATTATTTATTATTTAATTAAATATATGTATCTCAAAAGTATAGTATATGAAGTTTCGATAAAATGTGTTAAAAGACATTAATAATATATTTTAACAAATGTTGTCTTGATTTATTGGTAAAGAGTGTGATTTATAAGGGAGATGTCAAGTTACTTTTCTTTTAATTATTTTCTTTTTTACTTTAAAATCTCAATAGTAAAACTTGTCATACTAAGTAAAATAATTATTTTATTCATTGAATTAAATAGTTGCATCACTATAAATTAAGTACATCCCAATAAAATATTCATTTAAACAAAAAGTTATAATAACCATAGAGACTCTAAATATCATAAATTTATTATTTTTTATTTATTAAATTTGAGAGTTGCATCACTATAAATTAGACATATCCTAACTAGATTGACACCTATCTATTTATCAATCACTTGCAACAATCTCAAAAATTAACCCCTCTGGGCTAGCCTCGTTCAAGCCTTTACTGGAAAAAAACCCCATTGGGGAAAACCCAGAAAAGAAAAAAGAGTACTAACCCTAAGAACTAACCCATGCAAGAATTAAAAAATCTGAATCATCTATAATTCATTTTCATTAACATCTAAATTTTGAAAATCTTGAATGATGTCGTCTAGTCGTTGTTGTCTTCTTTTGATGGCATCACTCTAGTCCTTAAAACATATGAGGACTTCAACAATATCAGGAGTTAATCTACTTATTTTTTCTTCAATTACACGTCCACCTGCACTAAAAGCAGACTCTGGTGCTACTGTAGAGATCGAAAGGGTTAGTAGACCTCGCCATAATAGAAAGAATTGGATAACTTGTTGAATTTGCTTTCCACCATTGTAAAATATCTAACTCATCATTTTCTTTAATTTCATATTCTATTTCAAAAAATTTATGAAGTTCTGATCTATGAAGAGTAGAAATAATGTTCTTCATTTTAAATTTCATTCTTTGCTGAAAAATATTTATAGAACTACCTACTTGTAGATGAACTACTACCATAATTAATATTACAATCATTATTTTTATATTTTGATTCATATGTTGCATAAAATGAATTTAATTCTGATGTTAGTTCTTTAATATCTACAACGGAGGAAGTCCTAAATTCTCAGAAATTAAATCAATAAATTTTGTAATTCCAACTAATTTTATCCTAGGATCTATAGTAGTAGCAAAACAAAAATCTTAGGAATATTCTGCCAATATTTTTTAAATTTTTCTTCCATTTTCTGCACAATAGGTCGAAAAGAATAATTTGTCTTATAACCTGCAAAAAAGATAGTAATTTCTAAAAATTGTCTAAGAACAAGATGTGAAGTTGCATAGTAAATACCACATCAAATATTAGTTGAAACATAAAAATGTTTCAAAAATTCAAGAAAATAATTAGTTATTTCATAACTAATACTATTTACAACAATTTTGCCTTTATTTTCATTTACATAATTACAAATTATACTCCAATAAAGTTTTGCTGTCATTAACATTAAATATATAAAGTTTCACCTAGTTTCTACATCCAATTGTAGCTTTCTTGGTTTTAAACCAAAACCTTTGCATGATTTTAAATATTCTTACTGTCTAGTATTTGAATTCATATTATATGAAATAACAAAACGTATTTCTTTCAAATATGGTGATAGTTGTTCCATTCCAACTTTAACAACTAAGTTAAGTATATGACAAACACATCACATATGTAATAAAGAATTTTGATTAGCATTAATAGTAAAATAATCTTTGAATAAATTAATAGCACTATCGTTTGCACTAGCACTATCATGAGCGATGCTGAAAATTCTATTAGAAATACTATATTCAGGCAATATACTCGTAATATATTAAAAAATCACATTATCTATGTGAGGGTAGTCACATCATTGAAAACTTAGTATTATTTTATTTAACTCCCATTTATGATCAAGCGAATTGCTTGCATCGAAGCAAGCAGTGGCTTGCATTAATGTAAGTAGCTACTGCTTGAATTAAAGCAACAACCATTTCTTACTAAAGAAAATGGAAGTGGAAGAGAAATTTGAATATTGAGATTATATTTGTTTACTTTTGTGTCTTGTTAATTGGTGTTAGGGAAAACCCTTGGACCCTTGATGTATTTTTCATTGATTGAATAAAATATTTATTTAAACAAAAAATATTATCTATTTATTTCATTAAATACTTTTATCTCAAAAATATATTTAGTAAAGTATTTGACAAAATATATTGAAAGACAAAAAAAAAATATAACACAAACAATATTTATACAAAAATAGTTTTGATCTAGTAGTAAGGTATCTTATTAATAAGGAAGAGATCAATGGTTCAATCTTCAATATATATAAAATCAATGATTTTTTGAGATAAAAAAAATTTGACCACGGGCCGGGCCGGTTCAGGCCGCGGGCTTGGACGGACCGGGTCATATGGTAAAACTGTCACGCCCGTACAGACCCGGGCTTGGCCCGTGGACCTTAACCGGCACATATTTTTCATATGCGAGCCAAACCGGACCAGTTCAGCAAAACCCATTATTTCTCTAGAGGAGTGCTGGTGAACCAAACGTGAACTTAAAAAATAGATTTGAAGCTTTTTGTTACAGAAGGAGCTTTTTTCATCGTTTTTTGTCTTCTCTTCCCTTCTCTTCCTGGTGTGGTGAGAAAACAGAAGTTGAGCGTGGAGAAAACAGTACGAGCTTCTCATCAGGCTGGAAGAAAAACAAAAGGAGCTTCGAATCTGTCTTCGCAACAGAAAACATCGAATCAGAAGAAACTTCTCGTTGCAACAAAGGGAATATTTTCTGCTTGAAAAATCAGCTTCAACAAAATTTATGTAAATTGATTTTTCTTTAATAATCTGCTTGGCCAAAAACTTGTTTGGGTTACCTAGTTGGGACAGAAAAAAATTGTGGGGCTATTTTTTGCTGGTTTGTTCTGCTTTCTGGGTTATTTCTTTAGTGGGCCTTGACTTACTTGATTATATTATTGAGAGAACTACAAGAATAGCCCATTCTTTTTTTATTTTTAATTGTAGGAATGATCAGCTTCTAATAAGAAAATGAGGAGGATGAGTAGTCATTTACCATTAAACCTTTAATAAAAAAGGTAAAAAACGCGCTATAGCATGCGTGCAGCGTTCCCACGCGCGTACTGTAGTGTGAGCGACACATGGATTCTGTTGAAAAGAAGGTTATGTGTATGGTATGTAAATTAGATACGTATCTAATTTTGATACGTACGGTATCTAATTTTGATACCGTGGCGTCTTGCAATTTTCCGAAAAAAATTACAAGTTCATTAAGAAACCGAGAAAACCCACGCAAAAAACCAGAAAACTCACGTGAAAAAGACTAGAAAAATCTCAGATTCAATAAATAATCAGAAAAAACCTTTGATCTAAGAATGAAATATTAACAACGCATTAAATTCTGTACAAACAACTAATTGTAACCCTAACAACACATTAATTTTAACCCTAACAACACACCAATACCTAATTTTACAATTTTTTTCTAAAAACTCAAAGAAGAATAGCGAGGGAAGGAGGGAGGTTGCCGACCAACAAAACGCAGCAAGAAAAATAGAGACAGAAAGACGACGAACAGGCGGCAGCGAGCATGAAGCGGAAGAACCTCTTTGGGGAAGACATGACTGCTGTTCAAAACCCTAGAGGCCAAAATTATGTGAGGAAGACAAAGTAGAAAGGGAAAAATTTTCAAGGCCAATGCCACTTGTAAAAAAAAAGACCATATCTGTAATATTAAAAAAAGGACATTTTATGTAGAGTTGCCCTCCAAAAGTCACATGAAAGTTTTTCTTGGTAATAAGAAGAGGTCTTTAATTCTAAGTGATTTCTCTCAACTACTTACTTTTGTGGAGGAGTATTTGGACAAGATATTTGATGAACAATTCCATTCGTACGAAAGTAAGTTTTAAGAATTTGATAATCTTCACCGTTATCCGATCAAAAAACTTGTAATTTTGCTTGAAAATGAGTTTGAATTATTGATTGAATTTTTTTTATAAACATTTGGGGAGAATAGTTAGAGTAATAATATTTTCAAATAATGTTCCTAAAACATATTGGGGAGAAACTACTCTCACTACATTTCATCTTATAAATAGATTGCCTATAAAAAAATTGTCTATTACATACCAGTTGATACTTTAAGAAAATGTTTTCTAAACTCAAATCACTTAGGATCTCGTCTACTCAAAGTATTTGGTTGTGTGGCGTTTATACACATTCATAATAAGGACCAGTCTAAATTTGACCGTAGGGCATTCGAATGCATTTTCTTGGGATACAATAACACATAAAAGGATACAAACTTTATCACTCACCATCTCATAAGACATTCATCACCATGGATGTAAGTTTTTTTGAAGATCAATCTTATTTTTTCACGTCTGATCTTCTGGGGTGGAAAAAGGAAAAGGAAGACAAGTCTTGGATTGTTCCATTTATATATAATATTCCTAATTTCATTCCAACAGAGAAAAGTCATGGTGGGAGTCTAGAACGAAATGGTGTTACCAATACAAAAAAAATCTCAAACATCTCTCCCTTGCTCACGAGAAAAGAGTGATGAGTTGATATCATACTCCAGAAGAAAAAAAAAGATAGTCTTGAATATCTAAGTTCTCTCAGTCAAGACCCATGATTGCTCCTAGATTCAGGTACTATGCAACTACATACTCCTTTAAATTCTGATCTTGATACTCACATTGCTATTAGAAAAGGCACTAGGACATGCACTCAACATCCAATCTCAAATTATATTTCACTAAATAAATTAAATGGAAATTATAGATCTTTTGTCACACATTTAACTAATGAAAATATCCCTAAGGATGTACATGAGTCTCTTACTAATCCTAAGTGGAGGAATGTAATCCTTAAAGAGATGGAAGCTTTACTTAAGAATGATACTTGAGATGTTGTCAACCTGCCTTAAGATAAGAAAATTGTAGATTGTAAATGGGTGTTTAAAATCAAATTCAAAGATGACAGATCAACTGAGTGATAAAAAGCTAGACTAGTGGATAAGTGATATAACTAGACCTATGGGTCAAACTATCAGGAGACTTTCACACCAGTAGTTAAGATGAATATGATTAGAATTTGCTTGACTCTGTGAGCAAATCTAGAGTGGCATTTACAACAGTTTTGATGTAAAGAATACTTTTTTTACATGGCAATTTGCAAGAAGAGATGTAAATAGATATGCCTCTAGATTTTGAGAATACTTCAAATCAAGGAAGTGTCTGTAGACAGAAAAAGACTTTGTACGGTTTGAAACAATCTCCAAGAGCATGCTTATAGCAATTTACTAAATCTCTCCTAAAATTTGGCTGCTCTCAAAGTTAAGGAGATCATTCTCTCTATTTATCATGTATTCATCTAATGAAATATTAATTGCTCTCATTGTCTATGTTGATGACATTATTGTTACTAGGAGGAATTTGGCGGAAATGCTAAAACTAAAAAGTTCGTTGGCAAGAGAATTTGAAATCAAAGACTTGGGATCTCTAAGATACTTATTTGGTATTCAAGTAGTTTGATCTAAGAAAGGAATCTTAATATCTCAAAGAAAGATCCTTAAATTGCTGAAAGAAACATGAATGCTAGGATGCAAGCCCATTGATACTCCAATTGAACCAAACCACCAATTAAGTTCAGAAAACACTCACATTAACAAAGGAAGATATCAGAAATTGGTAGAAAAAGTCATTTATTTATCTCACATGAGACTAATATTACTTATGTAGGGAAGTAGTGAGTCTGTATATGCATGCATCTTGTGGATGCCATATGGATGTGGTGCACATAATTTTGAGATTCTTAAAGGTAACACCTGAAAATGGACTATTATTCTCCAAAAATGAACATCTTAAGATTGAAGCCTATACTCACGTAGACTGCATAGGATCTATTATGCACAGAAGAACAACAACGACATATTGTATATTTGTGGGAGGAAATTTACTCACCTAGAGAAGCAAAAAACAATTAGTTGTTGCTAGATCTAGTGCGGTCTGAGTTTAGAGCAATGGCTCTAGATATTTATGAACTATTATGGATCAAAACCATATTGAAGGAATTGGGAATGGAAATTGAAAATCCCATGAAGTTGTGGTGTGACAATAAAGCAGCAACCAACATTGCACACAATCTAATTCAACATGATAAAACTAAACATGTTGAAATAGATAGACACTTCAACAAAGAAAAGATTGACAGTGGACAGATATGCATCACATTTGTTTCAATCAGCCACCAACTCGCTAGTAGAGTGTCAAGTTTAATCTTTAAGAGAATTATAAACAATCTGAAAATCATAAATATCTTCGAGCCAACTTGATGATGAATGTTGGAAAGTAATACCAAAGATGTCATGAATCAAGCGGAATAATAATATGAAATTTATATTTTTGGTTAATCAATAATTAGGAATCAATTTAGGAGATTTGTTAGGATTCTTTCCTTTTTTATGTTTGTTTTCTTTCCTGGTTGCGTTGCCCCTCTATTTATATCTCTCAATTTTAGAATGTAAAGACAAGATATAGAATGAAAATACTTATCTTTTGAATCTTTATAAACTGTCCATCTCAAATTAATAAAAAAAAAATCATATAAGATGAAATACTATACTTTTGAAAAACGATATCTTCTATTAATTAAAGATGCAAAATTACTAATTTTGTTGTTGCATTTGACTATTAGTAAAATATCATTATTACTAATCCATTCAATCTTTTTGTGACATGACCATAAGCAAGATTTTATCAGTATTAACTAGAAAAACTTAATGATGCAGGTTTTTATCAATTTTAACTTATTATATAATTTTATTATTTTTTAATTTCTCATTTAATACATGTTGATATATTTTCGTCATCTTTATTGTTATCTAGTATAATTTCTTTATTTTTTAGAATTAGATGTTCTACTTTTCAGGTAGAGTTCTCACATATGGTTTATTATTATAACAAAATTTTCAAGAGCTTGAATCAATCAATCTATATTTATGTTTCTTTTACGCTTTTTATATCTGGATTCACATATTCTAGTCGACACAATCAAAGTAAAAACGAGCATAAGTAAACAAATAGTAACAAATATACATACAAAGTACTAAAACCTACTATAAATATGACTTAGGAACACCTTGGACTTATTGAATTATTTAGACAAACGGAATTGGAATTTCTTTTGAAATTTGTATTTTTCAAAATAGAGAGACAGCAAAATAACTTTGGCAGGGTTTCGAGATTTGAGGTTAGCAAGTATCCATAGTCAAGAGACCTGTAAATATACAAAACAAAATATTTATTTAGCTAATAAATCATCAATGGAAACAATGTCCTGATTTAAAATTAGGAATAAAATTAAAATTATTATAATAATTTTTAGTATTGTTATAATTAATCTCTCTGTTTGACAAGTAAAGAAAGGCAAAAACAGAAATAAACCCCTCGTAGCCTACAATGCATAGAAGTAATAATAATTATTACATCAATATATAGTTCTCCTAAATCACATAGTAGCAATAACAATTATCGCATCAATAGAATTTTACTAAATCATTCAACTTGATGCCCATGATTTCTTATTCCTATATCTATTCTACTTATCTTCATAATTGTTTACAAAACTCACATTCTACATTATTTTTTCTTTATGTACTAGTAAACTACTCGTGCTTTGCCGGGTATTGGAAATTTTTAAAACATTTTTAATATGATTCATATAAAACCAAAATTATTTTGACTTATATCTTGCTCTTATATTATGGAATATAAAACTCAATTTGAAGAAATATCTTCAAACAAATTTTAACAAAACTATTCGTCATTTCTTGAAAACTTAACATTTCATGACGATATTGTAAATAAAGAGAAAAAAAGTATTAAAATTCATAAAATTAGTCAATGTAGTATATGGAGGTCGCAACAAAAAGTCAAAAGCTCTCAAAAGAGTATATATATCATAAACTACCTTAATTTCACCATCAAATAATGATAATAGTAAAATAGACAAAGAAAGAAAGTAAAGAAAAAACAAAATTATTGAATGTGTCTTGATATAAGTATATGGGTCTCACTCTCACAAACATTTTCAAAGCATATGACTGTAATTAAGAAAAGTATTAAGTAAATATAAAATGCAAAAATCCTAGTACCCAAACATTTTAACAAATAAACCATTCAAATATGTTAATTTAGAATATTATGTAAATATGTTATTTATATACCAATTAGAATATTATGTAAATATGTTAATTTATGATGCAATCTCAACTAAAAATTAAAACTTCAAGTATAACGAAATGGGACAAATAAGCAACACAAATGAAATGAATTGTTAATCAATGAAAGAAGATACATACCTGATTGAGCAAAACCAACCGAGAGTACTAATATTGCAGTATAGGAACCTTAAAAAATAGAACATGAAAAAAACTAATTTTAACATCTGATATTTTGTGACTTTGCGAGTGTCAAAGGTACGAAATCTTCTAATCCATAAGTGTGATAAATGTATCAAATAGACTTAAACTTTTATAAAATTGTTCAATTGAAGTTCAAAAATAATTTAGATAGTTATACGTTGGTAATTGAAATATAAATTGTATTTGGTATACAATTATAGCTAAAAACTATTACTATAATTCTGAAATAACATAAGCATTTTTATACATACCTACATCCCTATATATAGTTATATATAATTGCATATTTTACAAATCAATTAAAACCAATTTTGGAACAATGATTTAAATATCTGTATGTGTGTATATACACACACATACACATATTTAAATCATTGCTCCAAAATTCGTTTTAATTGATTTGTAAATTATGCAAATATATATNGGTGGTGTCCATACAAAACTTTATATATCTATCTATACTAAATATAAAAGTGTAAAAGTTGAAGAAATAATTTTAGACAATACTACCCCTAATTATTTTTTAAACATCATCCTTACAATGTATTTATTATCCCAATTATTATAAGAAAAGTTTTCTTAACTATTTTTTATTTATTATCTAAATTATTCATATGAAAGTATTTTTAACTATTTTGTTTAAATATCATTTTTACAGATGTTTTCTCCTTATCCTTAATTTAAAATCTTAAAAAGATTAATTATAAGTAAAAAATAAGTCTCAAATTAACATAATATTTCTTTAGTCAAGATGTCTTTATTGTCATTTTTATGTGTAAATCTTGAAAGACTAATAATAAGAAAACAATCTTAAATTAACACAATATTTTTTAGTTAATATTGTTTTATTGTCATTTTATGTGTATACTAAAATAATGAGCATTAGAAATAAAAGTGAAAAAAAATTAAATTGGAAGGAATAAAAAAATACTATATCTATAACTATTCACATTTATCTTTATCTTAATATATATAAAAGTGAGTAAAAAATATTTTTTTTAGACAATTTTATCCTAACATTATTATGAAATTTTTAAATTATCTCTGAACTTAGTATTAAACCACATCATAATAATTAATCAACATACATTGTCTTTTATATCAAGTTAGATACTTAGTTTTTTACAATACATTTTACAATAAAATTTATGATGAACATAATAATTGTATCAATATAACACATAATATATAACAATGATAAATACTGAATGAAAGAAAAAATTCTTGAAACAAATTCGATAAAAGAGAAAAATAATTTATAATTAAAATTGAGTAAAATGCATTAGTTTACATATTGTATAAATTTCTTATACAATTTTAAATTAAGCTCACAGTGAAAATGCATATATGAAAAAAAAAGTTTATTTATGATAATAATATTTATAAAACTTATATTTACATGCAACTCACGTCCGAGAAACTGGTATATAGAAGATTTTGGATATTCCAAAAGTTGTTTTCATTTTCTTAATTTGAATGCATCTTCAACCATAATTTTTACATTAAATCATTATGTATTTTGACTAACACTCGCACACAAAAAAGAATAGAATTTGAAATGGTTCATTCCATTTCATGCCACATTGGAGAATTTCATGATAAAAAAGTGACAAAGATATATAACAATCAAAATGAAATATGTGTGTAGTGGTGAAAATAATATATTAAACATTAAAATTAATTAAAAGTCTATATTTGCGTTAAAGAACTAAAAGAATAGATAACAAAAATATTAAAGTTGTTCACGAAAAAACAAAAATAATGAAAAACAAAGAGATTAACAGTTCTGTAGTCCATCTATCTACATTCATCCTTTCTACAGTTTTCTACCATTACTTAAAATTTAAAATAGAAAGATGTGTAACTTATAAACTACTAGCGTCTAAATTGACAGAGAGCATTGACAGGGAACGGGTTACCTATTCTTAACTGTCAAAGCGAACCCTTTTATTATGAATTAACGAAACTCATAGGTATCGGAGCAATGAAGAAAACATGTTTGTTTGATTTTGTATTAACCTTGCGCAAAGACATAGCTCATTTTCACCAGGCGAAGAAAAACAAACCTAGAGGAAATAATTTAAATCATATACACGCTAACGACAAAATTAAGGTGAGAAGGAAAGCATATTGAAATTTATGATTGCAAGATTGATTGTCTTTTCATTAGTAGTACAACAAACTTTTTACATTCTCACAATCTTCTCATATTCTGACAATCTTTTCATGTCCCTATAAACCTTTCGGCTCTCCTTTTAGTAATGATTTATTTATCGATTATCATTAAGTTATCTAATTATTAATTATCTAAATTTGTAACTACTTAATTTGCAATTTAAAATTTTATTATTGATTGTCATCATTTTCTATCTATAAAAGTAAAAATATAAAAGAAGAAAGAAAACAAAAATAAAAGTAGAGAGTTTCCTTTTACATTGAAATTGAAAAACAGAAGCGTAGAAATGATACAAAACTTTATACATAATAATAGGTGAGTGCATCCTAAATACAATAAAAATCCCTCAATTGCGCCGATCAGTGGAGTCAAGTCCACTGTCTTCTCAAAATGTAAACTACAGTTGTAGGGTGATTTATTTCTTTTAATACTCCTCCTCAAGTTGGTGTGTGAATGTCAAGAACACCCAATGTGTGATTGAAGAGTAATTTGTCCCAACGGTTTGGTAAACATATCAGCAATTTGTTTGCCAGTTTGCACATAAACTATCTCGATCTCTCCTCTCTGAATTTAGTCCGTTCATGATAAACCAGATTTGCTACCACTACTACAAAAATGAGATATAATGACAACATAGTATTAGTTTTAATGACATGTCTCATAAACCTGTCATCTACCATGATAGGAAATTTTTGAATGTGTCAAAATATTTTTACTTTTTAATTGACAATTATTTTTTACACTCAATATTTCTCTATTTACAAAAATGCCATGTTATAACCTAATCTTAACCAATTTTCATCTCGCCTCTCCCTCGACTCCATCTCTCTCTCGATTCCATCTCTCTCCTGACGCCATCGCTATCACCATCTCTCTCCCTCTCTCTCTCGCTTAGTGTCATTACCCCTTTGGTCTCTCTCTGTAGCTCTCCATTTCTTTCTCTCTTTGTCTATTTTGATCTGGTCTTGGTGAGTTCAACCAACAATTAGGTTTTGTAGATGTAGTTTCGTTGATCGGGTTTTCTTTACATTTCGATTTTGTACTAAAATATTTTGAGATTTTCTTTCTGAAAAGGTTACTGATTTTCTTTCTTTCTCTCTCCATCTCCTTGGCTCTGGTCATGGCGAGTTTGACTAATTATTAGGTTTGGTAGATGTAGTTTCATATGCTTACCTTCATTTTTCATTACATTTTGATTCTCTTTATTGAAATTATTTGGGACGTTCTTTCTGAAAGAGTTGTGATTTTTTAGATTTAAAGTTAATGACCCTTTTACAGATTTAAAGAGGCTCTTTTGAAGGGTTTTTACTGGGATACATGTCTATTGAGGAAGTTGATTACGAAAAATATGTTTGTACTTTCCTTAATTTTAGACTTTTAAGTTTCATACTAGGTTTTCTAAAATAGATGAGAGTTTTGTTTTGCAGAAACAAAACAATTTTTTTTTGTACCTACATTTTCAGCTACTTCACTTGATGGCTTGCGTGCTAAGGTTTGTTAAGCATTTTTTAAAGGTTCCTTTATTACATTAGTTTTTTCCAAAAAAACAAGAATTTTTTTCTATGGTAGAACTTTACTCAGTTTATGAGTATCTTATGATGAATTGACTATGTTTCTTGTGGATATTTATGCTGATTGGATTTGACATTTTATTTCTTGATGGACTTTGGTTGGTGAAATTTTATGATGTTGATGGTAGGGAGGGTAGCTTGTTACACTAGGTCTCCTTTTGGAATTCTATTCCTCTAGCTCTTTTTGGATTATTTGGAGGGAGAAAAACATCAGAACCTTTGAAGGGATTGGAACTTTGAACTGGTAACAACATCTGCCTGGATTAATGATATAAGTATGTTTGGATCAATTATTATAGTGTTTGGTTGCAAGTTTTATGTTATAGGGTGTGTTAACTCTTTTGAGTATGTTTGTATCAATTGAAGGTTATGGAATGGTGAATATATGTATCTTCCTAGTCTCTCTTTTGCTTGATGCAAATAATAGTGGTGCTTCTAGTCATGCTCCTTTAGGAGTTGATAAAGTTTCACACAGACTAATTCAAGCTCATGTAACATGACATTCAGAATCAACTTTCTCTTAAAGAGGCATGTATGAAACATGTGATTATGATAAAAAGCTATAGAGAGATGTGTAATTTAAGTTATATGCGGCATTCTGTTATGAGTGATTAATGACCATGTTTGCATAGAATATATATTCATGTGAAGTTGGTCACAGTTTAACTATGAGTTTCTAGATTTAAAGAACTCAAGGCCCTGGGGAAGTAATCCTTCTTAGACAAGGGAAGGGAAAATCGGAAAACATCTTTGCACCAATTTGCCAGTATCATTTTTGGTGTACTTAATGATTTTCAATCATCAAAATAAACAGTGATGGGACCTTCTTCAAAATGAGTTACTAATTAGGAAATCCTTAGAAAAGTGTTATTACTGATATTTTTGCTGCAAGCATTTTTAAATTGAATCAATAGAAAAATCATTTTGTATTATTTTCTCTCGTATAACATATTTCACATTAATGCCTCAAATTATGTTGGTAGAACTAACCATAGAAACACACTTACATAGGGAAACTTTCAAGTAAGCAGTGTATTTGGTGGCAAAGTGTAGAGGGACACGAAATGATTGCTAAGTTGACATACCTATTAAAATTATTGACGTTGTGTTGGCATTTCTCAAAAAAACTATTTCTACTATTCTTGGAGGAGACTGGATTTTCTGAGGAAGATGTTCTGCTTCAGCAAGCTGGTATCTCATTCAAACACATAATGGTGATGTCTAATGTTTTGGTACTTGTACCATTATTCACTTCTATAACATTTTTTTATTTTTATTTCTATTTCTTGCACATTCTAAAGCCAGCTTTTACAATTATAGTTTATCACAAAATAAAATGTTTTCTATTGTTGATCCATTGCAGATGCTCGTTGGATCACAAAGCTCTCTACTCCGTGTCTTTTAAAAACACTTGGTCAATATCCTGATTACCATGTTAAGGTAATATATTTTTTTTCTCTTACAATTATTCAATGCATGGTTTTAGTGGTAGAATTATTTCAAGTGAGTTGCAAAAATAAGAATTCTGATTATTTCGATGTAATTTAAGTACTAATCTCTACTGGATTCTGATAGTTCGTGGGCCACTCTTTGGCTGGAGGCACAACTACCCTTCTAACTTATATTTTACAAGAGCAGAAAGAGTTGTTCACAGCTACCTAGGTTACCTTGCCCCATGTTAGAATTTTATACATTTAATAGCATAATTGTTTTAGCAACGCTTATCAAGATGTCTCTTTAGTTAGGTTTGACACTTGCAGCTGCTTGTATGACATGGGATTTGGCAGAATTAGGCACTGATTTTATTACTTCTGTTATTAATAGAGTTGACTTGGTACCTACATTTTTAGCTGCTATAGTTGATGACTTGCATGCTGAGGTTTGTCAAGCATTTTTGTAAAAGTTCCTCTCTTACATTAGTTTGTTTTTTAAAAAAGTATTTTTTTTCTAAGGCATAACTTTACTCAGTTTATGAGTATCTTATGATAAGTAGACTATGTTTCTTGTGGATATTTATGCTGGCTAGATTTGACATTTTATTTCTTGATGGACTTTGGTTGGTGATATTTTATGATGTTGATGGCAGGGAGGGTAGCTTGTTACACTAGGTCTCCTTCTGGAATTCTATTCCTCTGGCTCTTTTTTGGATTATTTGGAGGGAGAGAAACATCAGAACCTTTGAAGGGCATGAAACTTCAAATAGGTAATAACAACATCTGCCTGGATTAATGATCTTAGTATGTTTGGATAAATTATTATAGTGTTTGGTTGTAAGTTGTATGTTATAGGGTGTGTTAACTCTTTTGAGTATGTTTGTATCAATTGAAGGTTATGGAATGGTGAATATATTTTATTTTCTTATAAATATAAAACACTTGAAATGCTTCCCAATCCTGCAAAATAACAAGTTTTATGTTATAGGGCGTGTTAACTCTTTTGAGTATGTTTGTATCAATTGATTTGATTTTATGCTTTATTTTAGTTATTATTTTATATATGGTTTAGTTCTTGTGAAAAATCGTATATCTCTGACACAAATAATTTTTTCCCTTTCCATGACAGTTTAAAAAAATAATTTAGACATTAGATGACGGGGAAATAATTTAGCCAAAAATAATTTTTTCCCGTCATCTAAATGCTTTTGGTGGCACCTATGATGACGTGGATTCTCCGCCATTCAATATCTTTTGGCGGCACCTATGATGACGGGGATTCTCCGACATCTAATTGGTTTTGGTGGAACCTATGATGTTGGGGATTCCTCATCATCTAATTAGTTTTTGTGGCACCCTTTATGACAGTTTTTGTTGAAAAAGAGTATAGATGACAGCCCAATAGATGACAGTCAGTTAGCTCTCAGTGTAGGGTTATAATGACGGGTTTTCACTATTATCTAAGGCCAAAATTATAGTAATGTGCAATATGCATTGCTGCCTGATTATCGCAAAATAGCTTTGTCAGTTCCCGATGCTCAACACACAAATCTTTGAAAAGATACCTTAGCCAAGTAAGTTTGCATTCGATGGCCGCCATGGCCCTATGTTCTGCTTCTGCCGACGATCTAGATACCATGGTTTACTTCTTACTTTCCAGGACACAAGCGCATTGCCAAGAAAGATTCAATAACCTGTAACTGATCATCGAGTAGTTGAACATCCAGTCCAATCTGCATCGCAAAAGCCAACCAAATTTAATTGACTTTGTGCTGAGAAGAGCAACCCTTGGCCAAAAGCTTCTTTCAGGTATCGTAGAAGACGATGTATTGCGTCAAGGTGCGACTTTCTTGGTTGCATGAATTGGCTGAGTACAGAGACAGAATAAGTGATCTTTGATCTAGTGATAGTGAGATAAATTAACTTTCCAACTAATCTACGATAGTAAGTTGGATCCTTTAGGAGATCTCTATCAGTCGGGGTTAATTTCAAATTCTGTTCCATGGAAAATTTTGTTGGTTTTGCTCCAAGTAAACCAACCTCTTCTAAACCCTAGAATTTGAAAAAACAATCAAGATAGATAATAGTTAATGTTCTTTGTAATAAGAAAAATGTTTAAATTGATAATTTCACCACACGTGATGTGAAAATAATTAACATATATAACAATAAAAAAATTGATGAACAAAACCGTTACTTTCTATTTCTATTCTCTCTTTTATCATTATTTTTTTAATCAAAGAAATTATTTTCTTCTAGAACTAAACATATGTAATTAATGTTAAATTTCAAAAGGCAAAGTATGATAAATATTAATTAAGCCTCTCAATATTTAAACAAGAACAAATTTGTCAAAAAACACAAAGCAACTATGAGAACAAGGGATGACCTTGGGTACAACAAATCCTTCTCAACCAAAGTACACAAGTCGATAAAAGGAAATCATTACTGAATTTTTTTTTGTCATGGATGCGGGGGACGGGATTGAGAGCATTTATAGCTAGCTTAATCTTTATGCAATTGATATCTAGTTTTTAATCACGAATATCAAAATTTTCATGTCAATTGGAGAATTTTCTTTTTAGATAATTTTAAATTTAAAGTTTAACACATAAATATTAAAGTTGTCGTTAGATACTTATTCATTTTCTTATAATTTATATTATAACAATGATTACAATATAATTTTGAATCTAATTATGCGACACGTATTTACAAGTTTTTCTTTAAATTGTTGAAAGAACATAGCAGAAATCTTGAAGAAAGAAAAAAAAGATGAAAAAAAGGTTTGGGACAAAAAAATTTAGTTCATTTATAAATATGAAAATTTTCTGCATAAGTATTGGCTTCGCTATTTTCATTGAAAACCATTCAATTATACTTAAATAACATTTTCTTATTTTAATTAAGATAATATTATAAATTGGTATATATTTAAGTAAGATATTTACATCACTCCAATTAAACTAACAAAAAAGAAAATCAAATCTCACAAATCCAAATCTTAGAATATCTTCATTATTCTGTAGTTAAAGTAATTGGTATCAGTTTTACAAAATTGATCAATTTTAAATATAAATGTTCTCAACAAAGAAGATAATAAAAATATTTAAAAAATACGTGTAGTGCATGGACATTTAACTGGTATATAAATTAAAGTTGAATATAAATACTTCTCATTATATCAATTGTCCATATCAATTTCAGCCATGCATCATTGATGAACATGATCATTAATTATTGATTAAATATCTTCATTAACTTTTATAACTAATCTTAAATGCAAAGAATTACACTATGAAATGTCTTAACAAGCAATTATTTATCCAAAAGTATTTAAGAAGATCTGTAAAATAGAAACAATGTGCATTTAATTTTATATATGAATCTTTATTTGACTGAATAATTTATTTAGTTTAACTTTATATTTCATTTTTTAGAACTTGAAAAACTACATGTAAATTTGAATTAAGTTAATCTTACATGAAAATATTAATAACGATGTGTAATCAGTAATTTAACCAAAAATTCTTAACCAAAAGTGAGAAGACTTTTGTCGTTCATGTAGACAATTTTCACTTATTTCTTTTGTAATTTATGTTAAAGGAAAGAAATCACCTACGGCTGTAGTTTACGTTTTGAGAAGACATTGGGCTTGACTCCACTTATTGGAGCAATTATAGGGATTCTTACCGTATTTAGAATGCACTTACCTAGTGTGAATTTCATTATCATGTATAGAGCTTTGTATTCTTTCTACGCTTCTTTTTTTTTTCAATTTTAATATACAAAAGAAGCTCTCCATTTTTGTTTCAGTTTTCTTCCTTCTTTTTACATGGTATCGGAGCATCCTTCTTGGAACTCTTGAAAATTCAACATATTTAACTACAAACATGGTTGAAACAAAAATTGCAGAAGCATCAACAAAGACTATAGAAGCATCGATTGATATTTTAGATCCTCTTGAAATACTGCTCAACGTGATTCATATTCTACTTTATATTGGATCATAGACAATGGAGCCATATACTATATATCTAAAGTCCCACCAACGGACAAAACCTTTTGTGACTTTGTGGAATTTCCTAATGGTGGTAAAGTAGAAATTAAATCCATGGGTTCTATAAAATTGTCATCTGATTTGGTTCTCGATGGGGTATTGCATGTTCCAAAATTTCAAGTCAATTTGTTATCAGTTAGCAAGCACACTCTAGCATTGAAATGTATTGTGATATTTTATTCTGATTTTTGTGTGATCTAGGATGTGGCTACGAAGAAGATGATTGGCCTGGGCAAGCATTATAACGGGTTGTACTGCCTTGCCTCTAGCACATAGTGTTATTGTTACATGCACCTCAAACCTATGGCATCAACGACTAGGGCACCCTTCTTCCACACCTCTTAAAGTATTATCTAAGACCATTCCAGGAATATTTTTTGAGTCTCAATATGTTTGTGAGATTTGTCCTTTAGTAAAACAAACACATTTACCTTTTTCTCATAATTCAATTTCATCTGTTGCACCTTTTCATTTAATTCATTGTGATATTTGAGGACCTCACAGAGTTAATTCTCATTCAAAAGTGATATTTTTTTTTACCATTGTAGATGATTTTTCTCGTTTCACATGGATTCATCTTATGAATTTCAAATCAGACACACAATCCTTATTAAAATCTTTCTTTTCTTGGGTTAAAACTCAATTTCATTATGAAATCAAAACTGTTCGCTCAGATAATGGGAGTGAATTTATATCCATGTGATCCTTTTTCAATGACCATGGCACTATCTTTCAAAATCTTGCTCTTACACGCCTTAACAAAATGGAGTCATGGAGTGCAAACATCGCCATCTTTTGAACGTATGGCGTGCTCTTCATTTTAAAGAAAATTTGTCATTGAATTTTTGGGGAGAGTGTTCAAACAGCTTGTTACCTTATTAATCGTCTACCTCCACCCCTTTTATCCAACAAGTCACCTTACAAAATTTTAAATGCTAAGCCTCCCAACTATTCTGATATTCGTACCTTTGGATGTTTATGTTATGCAACTAACCTCACGCATTCACACAAATTTGACATGTGTGCTCGATGATGTGTGTTTATTGGATATCCTCTTGGTAAAAAAGGATATTGTGTTTATGAATTATTTTTTTATCTCACGAGATGTTGTTTTTCACGAACAGGTATTCCCTTTTTTACTTC
Source organism: Datisca glomerata (assembly GCA_003255025.1). Lineage (NCBI taxonomy): Eukaryota > Viridiplantae > Streptophyta > Magnoliopsida > Cucurbitales > Datiscaceae > Datisca > Datisca glomerata. The sequence continues at coordinate 1,047,151 of QANY01009141.1, read as the reverse complement.
TCCTACAGAAGACTAATCAGACTACACAGTTTTACCCTTACCAATAGATGGAAACCTCCCTCAAATAACATTTGAAAATCCTGTCCAAGAAAACCAAGCCATTTTCCCAATCTAATTAGAGAAGTTGAGACTCCAGCATCACCACAATTAAGGGTAGATATACCACCCAGCACAAATGATTCTCTCCCACTCACCTAAATTGAATTTTCAACATCCACTAATATTCCCATTCAAGCTGAACCTGTACGAGATTCATGTCCTACCTCAATCCTACTTCACCGATCTAGCCGACACATACGAGCACTATCTCACCTCCAAGATTACCAAGTCAACCACACGACATTGCTTGCTCCAGAACAAAGTTCTTCTTCCACACCAAGTACTAGGTATCCTCTGAAGTAATATATCACTGACTTTGCCCTATCACCTGTTCATCAAAATTTTGTTCATAATATTTCTCACTTGGTTGAGCCAGTCTCTTATGAACAGGCCTGTAAGGATCCTAAGTGGATTGAAGCCATGGATATGGAACTTGGTGCTCTTGAGGAAAATAATACTTGGACTATGGTTCCTATTTCCCCTGGTTATCACCCTATCGGTTGAAAATGGGTTTAACGGATAAAATATAATTCAGATGATAATGTAGCGCGTTATAAAACTCGGCTCGTTGCAAAATGGTTCACCTAAAGAGCTGGCATTGACTATACTGAGACCTTTGCACCAGTTGTCAACCTGATTACCGTGTGTTGTATCTTAGTTGTGGTTGCTGTTCGTAATGGGTCCCTCCATCAGATGGATGTTCAGAATACTTTTCTCCATGGTGACCTTTCTGAAGAGGTTTACATGCATCCACCACCTGGTTCTAGTCGACAGGGGGAGAAACTTGTATGTCGACTAAATAAATCCTTATACGGACTTAAGCAAGCTTCTCGAAGTTGGTTTCATAAATTCTCTTCTACAATTCGTGATGTTGGCTTTGTGTAATCCAAAGTGGATTATTCTTTATTTACGAAGGTTCAAGGTAATTCATTCATAGCTATATTGTTCTATGTAGATGATATGCTCATTACAGGGAATAACGAGCAGAAAATCATTGATCTCAAAAGATTTCTAAGCAGCTAGTAAATCAATGATCTTAAAAGATTTCTATGTAGCTAGTTTCAGGTTAAAGATCTAGGACTCTTGGAGTTGAAGTTGCACATTCCAAAATTGGCATTTCTATTTGTCAACGAAAGTACACGTTTGTACACATGGCGTACATGTTTCTTTTTCTATATTACACAATATCAATTTTATTACTCTTTTATTCCTTAACTTTGATTGTTTGTGGTGAATTCACCCTGTATAACTAAACATAACCCATTGTACACCATCAAACCAATTCTTCATAAGGAAAAGGTGATGCATAGTATTTATCATAGTCAACATGTCAAATCAATGTTGAAAATAATGAAAAGATTTATTTAGAATTTTCTTGATTTAATTATTATTATCAAGTATGTTAATGTCTATTGTTCTTTTCTTTCTTTGTCATTCTTATTTTGAACATGTATAATTATAATGAAATATGTAACAAATATAATGCTCTTATCATGAATCAAAAATCGAAAGAGGCTTTTTTTGTCAAAGGAACTTGGAAGAGTTGGTTAAAAACGTTGGGTAGGGTAGGGAGAGGTTACAATTTCTTAGTTTTGAAAAATAAAATACAAATTTCAATAAAAATGTGATACTAACAAATAAGATTATATAATGAAGTTGAAATAATGATTATATATTCAGGTTCTATATTACAACCCAATCATTTTAATTTGGGTATTTAGTTATTATTGTATATGATATTACATAGAAAATAAAAATGGGTGATAGATAAATGAAATATTTATGACATGTGGTAATATTTATACATGAATATTAATTAAATCATCTTTCAAATTGGTAATAAATATTTTAATAAATTTAATTAATTATGAGATGTTCATGTTGAGGCGTGTAGACACATGACACTTGGTGATGAGTTGTGTATAGACATATGGTAAATTTTGAGGTGTCTATACTTGTAAAATCTCGAAGACCGGTTGATGTTACTTTGATAATTTTTAAAAATAACACGGAAGCTAGGTCAAAATTATTCTTCTAAAATCAATTCATGATTTATGATAATTAATGAAACAATACATTTATTAGAGAAGTACTCCAAACACGTTTCTAAATTTTAAGATTAGAAATCCATAGAAAAATTTCATTAAACTTAAATAATATTTCAAAGAATTTTCATAAATAATAAATTAAAATCAACTTTAATATAGTAAATTACTCAACTAATTAAACCTGATTTCTTGTCTCATATCAGAATGCCTAATCAGACTCATCACATCAATCACCATCATTCATCATCTAAGAATTTAATATAAAATGGGGTGAGTAAAAATATACTCAGTAAGTAAAATTTTACACGTACATAAGAAACATATGCACATCCAATTCCATTAAAATCATTAACATAAATGTTGTGTTTGACATATACTTTATAAATCATTTTCACATTATTTCATTTGCTTTAGCTTTACATTTTTCATTATATTCATTCCATGCAAACTTTCACATTCTTTTCTTTACTATAGACATCTTTACGGTTTCCAACTTGTATCTATTTTGCTTCAACACCTATGTAACATCTAAACGTAACAATATTTATCATTTAAACTTCTAAGGGCATATTTTAAAATTTTGAGATCTTAGGAGCATTATGGTCACTACCCATACGATGTCCAATCTGAACACAATAATTACCAATGCGTAGATGGTGACGAGAGGAATTCAAACATGACATTAGTTTCGAATTGGTACATCAGAGATATCCGGATCAGAATATCAAAATTTCTAATAACATTTAATTATTTCGATATTCAAATGAAGGAACTACGGCCAAATATTGGTGGAAGTGGAAGAGGGTGATGAGAGGAGTCAGTTGATGGCGGTGACCGGTCCGAAAAGTCATCGAACGGTGGAAAACGTCATCGGCCAAATCTTTCTTTCTTTACTGCAGATGCATCTGTACTCAGATGGTCATTAAACTAGTTTTGATAGAAAGATGATGATGAGAGCTTTATGTTGATACTAAAATTATTATGATCAGATCACCGAAGAGAAAGATATCACTATTTAAAATTTCCAGTAACTATTTTATCTCCTTTTTCTCCATCTCTCTCTTCTTTCTTTTTCCTTTTCTCTCTCCTCCCTCCAAAACCCTAATCATCACCCCTTTCTTCTATTTCATTTATTTTTTTACTAAAATATCTTTATACTCAATTTATAATATTATCCTAATTAGTAATATATTTGACTTAATGTATCTTTTTCAGCTTAACTCTAATTGACAATTTAAAAGTACTGTTAAATTCATCTCATCGAGCTTTTTGATTTGAGTACAATATTATATATAAAAAAAATCTTATATTCACATTAGTCTTTGAAGATACCATAGTCATTTACCTATTTATAGAGAATAAATTTATATCTTAATGTTTAATCGTATTAATTTGTACACATATGATAACAACTTAAACTGTGATCCAATAAGAAACTCCCACATGTTCCCAAAATAATAGGATAATCATTCCATCTCACTCTAATATTATTCTTAGAGTTTTAATACAATTAATAAATAGTCGGGGTATTATAATACCCAACTTTATAGCATATATATATATATATATATATAAGATATACTAGTAAAGTTCAGTATGCATGTAATTGAAATATAATAAATTCCATTCCTCAGTTTTGTTGTCCCTAGTCAAGGTGACAATTTTGATGATGACAAATATTACGTGGAATCATATTTTAATTATGCGTGTAGGTTCTAAATAAAGTGAATATAAGGTTGAAAATACTAAATCTTAAGTGTTTATGCAAAAAGAATAAAATGACTATCAAAACCGTACATGACGAGATACACGCGACATATTACAAATGGCACAAAGCAAATCAAGTGAACTCCAAATGACCTTAATCAAAGTTGGCCGAACTTAGAATGTTGCAAGAAATTCAGAACTGGATAGAACTGCCTATGAACTAGATCGTAGAAGACCGAAACAAACATAATTGTGTAAAAATGTCAAGGTCGGGTTCACACTCGGTTCAGTGTCTAAATCGGCTCAATTTTGAGGATAATTCTACTCATGCCGATGGGAAACCAGACGAACCAATTTGAAATTGGTTAGACCGAATCCCTGACTCGTGAGACTAGTTTATAGAAAAGGTAATTACTTACGTAATTGCCTAACCGGTCTGGCTGATTTCAATAGGTTTTTCAACCCTATAAACACCCCACGCCTCTTTCAACTCCAACATAGAAGAGCATGATGCTAATAATAGAAAGAAGAATTTTTCAATTCAGTTACTTATATTGCATGAAAAAATCTAGACTATTTTTCTTTCTTTTTCTTTACTTATAGTTATGCAGAATTAAAAAGACCACTCACTTCTCTTTCTTTGCTTATAGTTATGTAGAATTTTAAAAAGAACATTCACTTCTCTTGCATTTTAAAAAGAACATTCACTTCGCTAGCTATACATTACCTTTGACTTATATTATCCGAACAGGAAAATGGCATTGAAAAATAGAGGCTAAGAAAAAGTTGAGTTGAGTGAAAATATAATTAAGAAGGAAAAAATCATACACACAAAGATGTTCTTGTTCCTGATCTCATATTGGAACATTTTTTGTATGGGAATTTGTGGGAGGGAAACTTGAAGCCAACATAATTGGCGGGATTCATATACCCTCTTTTGCATTCTATGTAATGGCTCTTGCAATCATACATTTCCATCTTTTTCATCCATTTAAACAAGGTTATTTGTCCAAGAAAATAAGGCCAGACAATATTAAAATAAAAGTAAAGTACTATATCATGAAATAAAAGAACATAATCATCTATCAAATGCTTCAATAATCTTCTCAACATGTGATTGTTCGTAATTCAAGTGAGAAAATGTTAGCTCTTCTTATTTTTTCATAGGAAACTGAACCTATAATCTTCTAATCAACTTAATTTTTATATTTCAGTAATGCAATGCACGACTTCCAATTATTTCTTTAACCAATAATATGTTTCCATTCTAGGTACCCAATTTTGTAATGGAAGCATATTGTGGTTCTCAAAAACATATTATCTTATATTGCATATACATAATTATAATAGTAAAAATACTAGTTCCAAGTCTCAACATCAATTAATTTTCTTATTAGACAACTACCTTTCTTGTTTCTTGATTCTGGTATGGTTAAAGCACTACAAGAGACACATGTAAAGTTGCTAATGATGTCCATCAATAACATCCTACTTAAACATGAGAATCAATTCACAATTGAAGCTTAAAACTGAAAAAGTTCACAAAATATATGGGTTCACAGACATTTTAGATAAGAGAAATACGGTGCTAATTACTAAAATCACTAAGCAAATTGTCACCTATCCATCATTTATCCAAAAAAGTAAACTTTTACCCTTATCATTGACATGTTGGACATACAACAAGAAAGAATTACGTGATTATCACAAGGAAAGATAAGAGCTTCAGAGATGATATTCAGGGAGAAAATACAGGTTAGACCAAAATATGTTCAAGTGTAAAACCATCTAGCTGTTTGACAAGAAAAAATATATTATTATAACCAACATTTTCAATTACATGCATAGACACAGGGGAAACATCTCACCTTTCTGGATACTAGTTACTTTCCCATATCCACCCATCTAGTTTTTACTGCCTGGGCAAAACCAATTTTAAAAACTGCGGGGTCCATTTTTTTCTACACCTATATATGCATTTTTTAGCAGATGTTAGAGGAAAATCATAAGATACCACATATATACTACATACTAATACTAATTCAGAAGGTGGAAAAGGCCGGATTTTGGTATGAAAACCTTAGGTCCCATATACCACCACATATTTAGTTTAGACATAAATCACTATATTTGATCGCACGTAATTTTTTGCAGGATTCATTAATATGCAATCCATTTAATTTTTAAAAGAAGAGAAGTAATCACCTGTAACTCTTCTTTTAGGATGCCCTCAGGGGGTATAGCTAGGAATAGTTTCACTTCCGGAGACCTGGTAGCAGCATAGGCCTTGCCCTCATCAGTAAGAACCCACGCCCCCTTCTTAATGTCTTGCACATTTCAACATTCATAGAGTAAGCAATTGATAATTTAAAAAGTCAAGGCCTGCCATCAACAATTTATGAACCAACAATCGAGAAGCATATAGAATAATACTGACAAAATAATAAAACACAGAAACTTAAATCTTTTGTTACTTTATCCTTGTATTTTCACACTATATCACTGCAAACAAGGTAGTGGTATAGAACCATGGAAATGGAATAGCATCGAAAACCTATAAGTACTAGATGCTGGGTTAGAGACGTATGCTTGAACATTAAAAAAAATAGAGCAGCAAAAACTGAGTGTCGGTGAGTACATGGACAAACAATATAAATATGAGTCTTCATTCCCCAAGCCCCAAAACAAACTGAGTCTAACTTTCTTGGAAAATAAGTATTTATTCATGAAGAAGTATACTTACAACACAATAGATGGAAAATTGTTAAAACTACTAAAAGGTTCCACGAAAAATCTACAAATAATCTTCCATTGTTGAATTTCATACATATGTATAAGAACCAAGTCACTACCATGGGATCCCACATTGCCACCCTTATAAACTACCGATCGCGGAACCACTTTAACAAATCAATGAAAATCCATCTCGCGTTCAACGGAATACTAAGGGTAACAACATATTCGTTTCAAATCCATCTTGAAACCTGACATTCCCTTCACCATAAAGTTTAGAAAGCAACTCAGGAAACTCACCAGCCATAACTCATAAGCAAATAGAAATCGAATTCTCAAAATCTTTCAGATCCAAATATTAAAAATGAGAATTAGAGAGAAAATAGAGGATTAAATGAACCAATAGAGAAAATAATTGAAATAAACAAGGATAACTCGCAACTCGCATGTTTACGCGGGGAGCTACGCAAAATTTAGGGCAACTTCAATGGGAGCTTTACGAGCTTCAACTGAGAGAGAGAGAGAGAGATTGGGGTAGATTGACGGCTTGGCTTCAAAACTGAGGCCTTCATGTTTGGATCGGAGCTGCCAGGGCTCGGGGTAGATCTCACGGCTTAGTTTCAAAACTGAAGCCTTCATATCTAAATTGAAGCTGGCATTTGTGAGAAATTCTAGTTTCGATTGAGAGAGAGGAGGGAGAAAGAGAGAGAGAGTAATAAAAGGCAGTCGTCGCTCCGTAAAACGAGAAGACAAAAATGACAAAGTAAACCTAAAATTAGGTTTGGATTGATTATATAGTATCACATTTTGGTAAATAAAATGAACTTTCAGATAAATGGTAGATTTTTTATACCATAAAACAATGACAAGTGTTTTTTCCACTATCATAATAAGAAGTTATATTGATAGCCTAAAAATTAGCTGTCCTAGTAAAGAACACATTCATGACAAGTAATTTTTGAATTGTCTTCTTACCCAAATTACCCCACCCTACATTATTTTCTTTGGATAGATTTTAGAGAACTGTCATTGTATCGAAGATGTGGCTGTCATCTAAAGCTAAAATTATAGTAGTGAATAATCTTTATTTTTGAGAAATCATAAATTTTTTTGTATGGATTTTGAAAAATGAAATCTTTTTATTTAAAATATGCATACATTGAGGGGGAAGATTTTAAAAAAATTGACATTTTAAAATTCATTTTGATAATTTCAAAGGAGGATATTTAATTGCAAAAGGATGAGATATTCAAATTAAAAATTGTGAAAGGAGCAATCTTAAACAAATGGAATGTTTAATTTTTTGTTATGGTTTCAAAAAGGGAGAAATATAGTTAATTGCTAAAGAGATAGAATTTTGAAAATTTTAAAATTTAGAAATATTATTACATATGCGTATGAGAAGTTTATAGCTAATATATTTTTGTAATCAATTGTTTGTCATCATAAAAAAGAGGGAGATTGTTGGTCATAGTCAAAGTGACAATTTTGATGATGACAAATAGTACGTTGACTAATATTTTAATCAAGCGTGTAAATTCTAAATAAAGTGAAAATAAGGTTGAAACACTTAATCTTAGGTTTTAACAAAAAGAATAAAGGGCAATCGAAATAGTACATAACGAGATACACACGACATATTACGAAGGGTTTAAAGCATATCAAACGAACTCCAAATGGCCTAAGTCAATAGGGTTTGTAAAGGTTTGATCTTCATCATTAAGAAGATTGTTTGAGAAAAATTTTCAAGGGGGAATCCTTGGAACGTGAACGTAAGGATAAATTTTTTCAAACCATATAAAAATACTGTGTGTCATATCTCTTTCTACCCTGCACTCTTTTATTTATGTGCTATTTACTTTCGTACTTAATTTCTTACATGTTTAATTTCTGTACTTTAATACTTCACATCATCATTATTTTATTTATTTGATTGCGTATTTATTAAATAATGCTTGATTGATTTACTTTGTTAAAATTATATTTCAAGTAATTTTATTATTCTATATCAAATATTTTTTTTCTGAATTTTTTTAATAAAGATTTATCATATTGATCTACAAGTTTGAAAATTTAGGGTCATATTCCATATAAACAGAAATGCGATTTCTCATGTCTTGATGTTTCGTATTTCTCATGTGGTTTAATAGTTATTGAATATTTATACTTTAAAATTTCAAGTTATTTAATGTAGTGGATGAACCTCCAAATGTAAATTCAATAATTTTATTATATGTAACACGTATGTTGCACGTGATCTGTATACTAGTAGTTTAATTTTTTTTCATAAATTATATACTAAATGACTATAAAATAATTGAACTTTAATATTTATTTATAATGAGCTGATATTTATGTTGATTTACTTATTATTATAAGAAGTTTAAATCATGCTAATTACGTGTTGTATTAACTATAATTTTTGTTACAAAATAAGAAAGTTATGTTACTCCAGATGTCATACAGAAGGACATGAATGTACAAATGTTTAATTTTTGTTTATGATGGAATATATAAAATATTTCATGAAGTTGGTATGGTGATTTAAGACCCTCCATCCATGTCTCATTGGAATAAGTTCGAATAAACGTGTAATCCCTACATCATAAATTTGAGAAAAAAGGTTAATAACTTACCAGAGATTGAAGACACATTATTGTGCAGCTCGATTTAAATAGTAAACTTATATATAAACTACCAACTAATTTTACCAAAAAAAAATACAACGATTATAATGCTTTTATTAAAAGTCTCAAAACGTATATTAATATTATCAAATATAGATTGTGGATACAATCCACTTTGTTAAAACTCAAAGAACTCCATCAAGGTGAACTGCTTAACTAATCATGCAAGAGAAAACGTGAATATTATTGTAATGTGAGTAGTACATCACCTTATGCTTCATGTCTTGGAGAGCATCAACCAATTCAGTACTATTAACTAACTTGATACGAATTTAATCAGATTTATTTTAGGCATCCAACAAATATAATAACGTATTATTTATTCTCACTTGAATTATCTCACTTCTTCAAATTTTCATATTCCCAATGTCGACATTTTAGCACAAATGGCTGCATTGTCAATATTCTTTTTAAAAGAAATAAACCTTAAGATCTAGAATTCATGAATTCAATTCCCAAAATCATTTTAAGGAACTAGATATGGCTGTTCAAATTCTGAAAACATTGTCCTATATAATAACATAAAACTCAGAACTTCATTGGGAACAATAATTACTTCATATTAAATTACACTAAAAATTAGAGAAATGGAGCACAAAGAACACTGTGCACAATGTATATGAGAAATTACTAGAACTTCTAATGATATATTTATTAATCAGCACAAGTATGCTCAGGACATTCTATTTAAGACTAGTATGATTGATGCAGAGTTCTGTAACTCTCATTATTCTACTAAAATACCTTTATATAGTCGTGTGAGTTCCCCTATTTCTGATTTACCTCTTTTAGAAATTTGGTTGGCTCACTACAATGCATAACTTTCACACGTCCTAATATAAATTTAGCTGTTAATAGAGTGCGTCAATTTATGCACTCTCCCACTTCAGCTCATTTTACTTAAGCTAAATGCATTCTTAGATATGTAGTTGGAACACTTACTCATGGTCTTCTTTTCGAACCGAGATCTTTTAACCTTCAACCTTTCAGTGATGTTGATTGGGTAGAAGATCCCTCTGACAGACGCTCAGCTACTGGCTTAATCATCTATCTTGGCACAAATCCAAATTTTTGGTGTATAAAAAAAACAATACCGCAGCTCAATTGTCTTGGATAAGACATGTTCTGTGTGACTTTCATATATACCTTAAACAACCACCCTTGCTTTGGTGTGACAACACTTCGGCTATAACCCTTGCCTCTGACTCAATGTCTCATGCTCGAACAAAGTATGTGGAGATCGACTATCACTTCATCAGAGAACGTGTTGTTAAGAAAGATCTTATTGTCAAGCACATTAACTCTCATCTTCAACTTGCAAACTTATTTACCAAGCCCCTCTCTACTCCTCAGTTCACCTTCTTACACAGATAAACTCATGCCTTATAAATCGGGCTTGAGTTTGAGGGGGGATGTAAACCTAGTTAGTCTAGTTATCTTTTTGCTCAGATGTTATCCTTGCTGAGTTGCTATCTCTTTATTGGTCTTTTGTTAGTTAGCTTAGTTAAGTAACTCTCTACTTAGCCTATATTTAGTTCTCGTGTGCATAGGTTGGTTTCCTTAATGAGAAAGTATGATTCAGTTTATCTTTCTCTCCCTCTTCTCTTTTTTTCTTCCCTTTCTTGCTGCATTCTTCCTTTTCTTATTCTTTCTACGATCTCGCCTCTACTACTTCTTCTCTCTGTGTGTGAAATTCTTTATGGTATCAGAGCCTTCTATGAAAAATGTGTATGGCTAGCTATTCTGAAACCTCCAAAAATGAATCTCATAACCAAACTCAAGTTCGTACAAACCCTCCCACCTAACTCCCTGCTTGTCATGGCGTTGATGCCCAAATTCACTCTCCCATCTCTCTCCTCTCTAACATATGCAACTTCATCTCTATTTTTCTTGATTCCATAAATTTTATTCTATGGAAATACCAAATTTTCTTCATACTTAAAGCTCATTCGGTCTTTGGGTATGTTGATGGATCTATACCCTGCCCGAGCATGTTTCTTTCTAATGAGAAGGGAGAGACCACATACACCACTAACCCTCGATTTACCCACTGGAATTCCCAAGATCATGCCCTCATTACCTTAATCAATGCTACTCTGTCTCCCATGACTCTCTCCTATGTTGTAGGGTATCAATCCTTTAAAGAAGTGTGGACTTCCATTGAAAGATGGTTTTCCTCTATCTTCGAATCAAATATTCTCCATCTTAAGTCTGACATCCAATCTATGTAAAAAAAGAGCACTGAAAGTATTGATTCTTACATTCAACGAATTAAAGACATGAAGGACAAACTCGCTGGTGGTTCTGTCCATCTTGAAGATGAAGATATTTGATATTCACCCTCAATGGATTACCTAGTGACTACAACGCGGTCATGACATCCATATGAACCTGTGCTGAACTAATGAATATGGAAGAACTCCATGTCCTTTTAAGATCATAAGAAAAATTTCTTAAGTCCCAACACAGACAACAAGAAAGGCTTGTTCAAATGATTGCTCTCATGGCTATTCAGAATCAAAATTCTTTTAGAGGCACCAATCATGGTAGAAATTTCAGGTCTTTCCAAGGTTCTAGTTGATTTAATTTTGGACGCTTTAACTCAGGATGAGGTAGATCTTCTTTTAATTCTTTCCAAGGGAAAACTTCCCCTTATGTTCATGGACCAGCTCCCTCTCAATCTTCTCAACAATCTTACAAAGGAGATGTTCAACACATGCCTGATTCTTCTTATAGTTTTCAATCCTCCAGAATATAGTGTCAGATCTGTAAAAAAAACTTGGGCATTTTACAGTGGATAGTTACCACCGCATAAATTTCTCTTATCAAGGTAAAAATCCTCCATCAACCTTGGCTTCCATGGCAACAGTGTTCTTTCAACCTGCTTCTTCAGAATCCTAGGTCTTGTTATCAGACATAGGTTGTAACTCTCACTTAGGTCATAGATTGAGCAATTTGTTCTCCTCTTTTGCATACATTGGTGAGGGCAGCGTTACTGTTACAAGTGGACATTCCTTGCTTATTACTCAAAATAGTTCGGGTACACTCTCTGCTGCTTCTCATTCTTTCTCTTTACCCAAAATCTTTTGTGTTCCTAGTTTATCTTCCAATCTTTTATCTGTCTATAAATACTACAAAGATAACAAATGCACTTTCTTTTTTTACGCTTCTTATTTTCTGATTCAGGACAAGGCCTTGGGTCAAGTTCTGTATAAGAGGGCTAGTAAAAATGGCCTATATCCCATCCCTGCTCGTGTTCCCGTTTTACACAACACTACATCTTCTTCCTCTCCTGCTACTATTTCATTTCTTGGTGTTAAAATCTGTGATAAAATTTGGCATGAACATTTAGGACATGCTTCTAATAATGTTGTTAGACATATACTGCATATGGAAAATCTTGCATGTACTTCTACTTCTTTACCTACATATGAGACTTGTGTATGTACTAGCTGCCTTTTCAGTAAAATGAGAAAATTACTCTTTCTTGTGTCAACTTCTTGTTCCACTTCTCCCTTATAATATTAATACATATTGATGTCTTGGGACCTTGCCTATCTCTTCTTTGCAAGGTTATAAATTTTATGTGTCTTTCATTGATGACCTATCTAGGTACACATGGCTTTTCCAATGGTTAATAAATCTGAGGTCTTCAACCTGTTTCAAATTTTTAAACCTTTTATTGAAAATATGCTTTCTACTACTATTAAAATCTTATGAATCGATGGACGTGGAGAATACAGTAGCGTAGCTTTTAAATATTTTCTTGAGCATCATGGGATAATACATCAAAAGTCATGTCCCTATACACCAGAACAACTGAGAGAAAACATAGGCATCTTGTAGAGACTACTCTTGCTCTCCTTCATACTGCATCTTTTCCCTTACATCATCTTTAAAAAAGTATTCTACATCTGAACTAAAGGTAAAATAATAATAATAATAGATTATTTATAGTATTAAAATTATAATGCTATTTGATTGGTATAAAAATTTTAATTTTATTTCATCAATTTGTCATATTCATAATCAAAATATATTAATGCATTTCTATAAATTCATTTATATGAATTTTCATGTTACACATAACATAAATGATACAAAATATTTAATTTATAAATTTATAAAAAGCAAATTATTAATGACTTATAATTGAATATTTGTTATAAAAGATCTTAAAATAAATATACGGGTATTCACATCTCTTATTACATAAGATTCTCAAAATATTTTATTTTACTAACCGTAAATAAGTTATTATTGAATAAAAAATAAAATATTATCAAATGAATTAAATAAAAAAATTAAAATACTTAATTTGTACTATATTTTAATAGAGTTTAAAGGTCAAAAAGAATAATCAAAAGTTTCTCCCATTTAAACTAATTTTAATATAGTATAGATATATATAGATAATGTCATTTAGAGTTATGTTTAGGCATTATATTCATCGAAAGAAACACAACAGTATAGTTTGTTAAATAATCGTAGCATTTTCAGTAGTTGAATAATTCTACAACTACTAAAAATGGTTCCTTTATTATCCAACATCATGAGCATTTCAAGCATCAAATTTCTTGTTATGAAATATTATCTAGATTTAAATAAAGAAATTACGTAGATTTCAATCCCATGATTGAGATTCAAATTGTTCAAATGCATCATGACATTAACATAATATATAAAAGTTGCATATTTTTATGCACAGAATTTTTTTGGCTACAAATTTTTTATAATAAAGTAAATATATAGTACCTCTCGTAACAAGAGACTGTATATTTAACTATGTTGAGTTGTTGATACATAACACGCTATTATCACATTGATTTAATGTATAAGATAAAAAAAATGTGAGAATTAAGAGTATTATCTGAAACCAAAAGTTTCTCTATATTAAAATATTTTTTTAATATATTATGTAAAAAATTATATCCAATACCGTAACAGGAAAACATAATTCGTACAAGGATCCTCCATATCAAATCATGAGAGAATAAAAGTAAAATGGTACCTTGATCCATAAGAAGAGATGATTATGTGTTATCGATTTTCTGACTCAATACGGTTTTTTTTCATAGAATAATCTCTGTATTCTCAATAAGTGTGCGTGTATGTTTTCTATATTTATATTTTGACCTATCATACAATTAAAAATACAGAATTAGGCTCACATATCAATGTTTAAGCCTAATAGCATTAACCTTGATAATATCACTTTAAATGGACTGAATTTTAAGATAGCTTTTAACGCACATTTAATTACATATATACACTCACATATTTAATTATTTTTTTAATTATCTCCCACTTGGGCCACATATGTTACCTTACATATCTTTGCTATCATGGACAAGTATTTATGAATAATCTCAACCATTAATCATATCAATATAGGATTAAAGTGATTTTTGTCACATGTACTGTAACTAAATACGTCAATGGTCACATATATTGATATAACCAAATGACATAGATCCAGCACAAATGTGTAGCATGAAAACTCATGCAATCTAAATATGCCTCTTTCCAATTGGTCTAACTTTATTTTTTAATGAGATCATATTAAAACATATCAAAATGAAATAGCATTTAAATACAAGCTCTCTCTAAACTAACATATCACCAAATAACATGACACCCATCTGTCGGTGTTTCATGAAAGACCTTGGGTGGAAGTTTCTTAGTAAATGAATCCGCAACCATAGAGTTTGTACCAATATACTCTATAGACACCCACCATTTTAAACTCTTTATTTAACAACAATGAACATAATCTCCATATACTATGACATCGACGAACACCTATTATTGTTGGAATACAAAACTGTAGACTTACTATCACAAAATATTTTCAATGGTCTTTCAATTCTTTCTAAAATCCATAACCCAGTGACAAAGTTTCACAACCATATTCCATGGTTGGATGCTTTATAATACACTATAAACTATTTTGTCATGGTGACAGAAAGCTATAAGTGTCTGCTTGGCACTCTTCCAGAAAATAGTTCCTCCTTGTAACAAGTAGATATAACCTAATATGGATCTTTGGATGTCTTAGCATCAAGCAAAATCTGAAACAAAATATCAAATGATATCTAGTTGGTTTGACCTCCTATATCTGAACATGTAATCTTTATTCTCTGTAAATACTGTATAGCCCATTTGGTTTCTTTCTAATGATCCATCCCAAGGGTACTTAAAATCTGCCTAGCATCCTAACATTGTATGCTATATCCGGACATGTACAAATTTGAGCATACATTAGACTCCCAACAGCTGACGCATAGAGAATCTTCTACATTTATTTAATTTCAAGGTCACTTTAGGACATTAACTAAGATTGAACTTATCTTTCATGGCAATAAGGGTGTCACCTGATTTATAATTCTGCATACCAAATCTCTTACGCACCTTCTCGATATAGCTCTTTTATGATAACCTAAGTATACTCCAAGAGCAATCTCAATGTATTTGTATGTATAATACAAAAGAAGCATCACCAAGATCTCATTTCAAAATTCTTTGATAGAAATCTCTTAGTTTCATGCAATATGCTCTCGTTGCTAGCAAGTAGTATGCCATCCACATATAGTACCAAGAATATAATGTTTACTCCCACTGAACTTATTGTATATGCAATCCTCAACTACATTCATCTCAAAACCAAACGAGACTATTACTTGATGAAATTTGTGATATCATTGAAGGGAAGCTTGCTTAAGCCAATATATAGATTTCTTTAATTTGGAAGCGATATTCTTTGGGTTTCCTGACTGAAAATTTTCTAGTTACACCATATAATTTATTTCATTAATGTTACTATTGAGAAACGTTATCTTTACATCTAACTGATGATTCACATGATCAAAATCTATCAGAAGTGCCATGATAGTCTTGAAAGAGTCTTCCATTGAAGCCCAAAAGAGAATCTATTTGATATCAATACATTCCCTTTGTGTAAACCCTTTACAATAAGACGAGTCTTATATATCTCCACATCATCCTTAGAATCCCTCTTGGTTTAAAATATTCATTTATAACCAATGTGCTTCGTACCATTAGGCAATGAGACAAGATCTTAAATACCATTGTCTTTCATGGACTTAAGACTCTTCATTCATGACGTCGATCCACTTCTTAGAGTAAGACCTTTACATGACCTGCTGGAAGTTGATTGGATTTCCTCCATCACTCTAATGTAACTCTTATGTTCTTCGAGAAAGACTACAAAGTCATCCATAATCGCTTTTCTTCTTTCTCTTATGGATCTCATTAATGACATTTGTTATTTAAGTTGTTAAGTTTGCTCTTTACGAAATCTCTTCATTTTGTGTGGGGAGTAATTCAGCATTAACTCAAAGTTCTAGACTTGCTATTCGTCTAATGTCAGGAATATAAACTTGATCATTGTCGAAAGATATTATAGGCTCTTTAAAGATAAAGTCTTTAACCTTATTTCTCCCCCAAACTCAATATCCTCAAAGAACATTGCAGTTTATGTTTCAAAAATTGACTTACTTGTGACATCATAAAACTTCTAACCCCATGATCTCTCAGATTATCCAATAAAATAGCAACTGATAATTCTACTATCCAATTTCTTTTCATTCGACACATAAGCCCTTTCCTCAGCTGGACATCTCCAAATATGGAAAAACTTCCATATAGAGTTCTTGCCCATTGAAAGCCCCCTTAGTTGTCACTCTTTTGAGAATATAAGCCGCAGTCTTTAGTGCTTCTCCCAAAAGAGATTCTAACAAGGTGGAGTAAATAATCATACTCCTAACAATGTCCTTAAGTGTCCTATTTTCTCAGCTAAGGGTCTCGACATGGTGTACTGTGAGATTATTCCATATTCCACTAAAAATTTAGCAAAGGGTTTTGGACGTTGTTCACCTTATCTGTCGTATCTATCATAGTATTTACCACCA
This sequence comes from Datisca glomerata, assembly GCA_003255025.1. Lineage (NCBI taxonomy): Eukaryota > Viridiplantae > Streptophyta > Magnoliopsida > Cucurbitales > Datiscaceae > Datisca > Datisca glomerata. Next base: position 1,029,946 of record QANY01009141.1, on the reverse strand, counting down.
TGATTAGATTTAACACTTTTAATTCTTTTGTTGAGTTAGTTCTCAACCTTTTGTATGCCTTGGATATGTCCAATGATTAGGACTTCTCATGAATGAGATATAGGTAGCCATAACTTGAGTAATCGTTTAAGAAATATTATTGACCATTCCAAGAAGCCATATGGAGTGGTCCATATGTATCTGTTTGAATTAGTTCTAATACATTCGAAGCTCTGTTGGCACTTATCTCTTTGTGTTTATCTATTTTTTTCTTAATACAATCTACATAAACCTCAAAGTCTATGAGATCAAAGGAATCAATAATCCTATCAGACACAAGACTCTCAATTCTACTTTGGAAAATATGACTAAAGCGCTTGTGTCATAATGAAGTGAAACATAAGTTAATTTGTGTTTCATACCACGTGAGCTCACATGCAAGGTTTCATTAAATAAGGTAACTATATCAAGAAAATATAGGTTATCATATAAAGCTAAAGAATAGGTACCAACAATATTTGAATTCAAAGATAGACCAAACTGACTATTTTCAAATGAATTCAAAGATAGACCAAACTGACTATTTTCAAATAACCAATTTTTTTGGCCAAAACCAAAATGGAAACCAAATTCCATCTAAACGGCGCTATAGCATATGTCATTTTTAAATTAAAATAATATCTAGTTTTAATAATAATCTAAGAATCCCTATAACCTCAACCTCTACTAATTTGCCTTTACCCACATAGATGAATCTTTAGCATCATTTAGATTTCGGAAGCTCATGTAATCCTACACAAACATACTTATGTGAGTAGTAGCACCACAATCCATCCACCAAGTGTGTCTTAGCACTGAAGCTAAATTAACAGCAGAACAAACCTAGAGTGAGAAATGTACCTTTCTTTACACGCCAAGCATGATATTTAGTACAATCTCTCTCCATGAGTCCAATTTTTGCAAAAGTAACAACCAAATTCTTCATGTTTTTTCTTTTGAGCTGGGCCATTTGCAGCTTCCTTATCCATTTTCATTTTTTTACTCTTGTCCTTAAAGGTACTTGCCAAGTGAGTACTTTCAGTATTTTCTTGCATCAACCGTTATGCCTCTTGCACACAATGAGAAATGAGCTTATTTAGAGACCATTTGTCCTTTTATCAATTATAACTAATCATAAATTGATTGAATTTTGCACGAAATGAAATCAAAACTAAATGTATGAGCAAATCCTCAAACATCTCTAGCTTTAGTGTCTTTAGTTTTGAAGTAAGATGAGACACCTTTATGATGTACTCCCTCATATTTCATTTACTTTATACCTTATTAAAATCAATTTTTCCATAAGCGTACTTATTTCAACCTTATTATTTTAATTAAGCAAAATATTTTTAAATATCCTCAAGGAACTCCTTGATAATAGTAATATTTTCAGACACATCGCCCCTGAATGCTTCTGAAATTTCACGCTTTATGATCATGAGACTCATACGATTTGAATGATCACACGTCTCAACTTATCGGTTGACTTTAGTGAAACTTTTATCTGTAAGATCAGTTGGTCGTTTAATCATTTTGTTGTCTTTCCTGAACTTTCAGTTCGGTCCAAAAAATTTCTACATTTTGGACCGAACTGACCTGACTAACTGTTTATCATCACCCATATACATATATTAAATCATTTACATTTACAATCAACCTCTATTTATAGGTTTTTTTGTCATTTACAGAATCTAATCAAATCCCGCAAGTAATAGGATTATCAACATATTCTTGGGATTACTCAAATATTCTCCTATGATCATTGTATATTAAATTTAATTACCAAATCAGCTTTAACCGTTTGATTTGAATTGATAGTCTTGATTTAGCTTATCCCGTTCTACCACTATGACGATCCTCACACTTTCCCCATATTGGTTTTCCTTTGTACACGTTGTTAAGTGGAGATTTCATGCTTGTTCATCTGCCCCCATTACACAACTGAATTTCATTCATCGAAGTGTAATGATGATAATCATTATTTTAATGCACATCTACCCTTTTTCTATTCACAAATGTTTCTTGGAAATACGCAACGCGATTCTCCAAGCAATCTGTCGATAGTTTACCGTCAATGATGAATTACTTTTTCCTCATTTATGATTATTTCTTTTTTGTCCAGCAGCTAAAGAGTTTATTGATTGGATCTTCTTCCTTTTGTTATTCATAGAATTCTGCAACATAGATAGTATACAAGAGTAATAATACAATTTAACGAAACAAATAAGGAGTGTGTGCACTACTTTGTATTCTCTCGATGACCCTTTACCTTCATGTTGTGAATAATGAAATCTTGAACCTATTTGTTGATACAATTTCCCGTTCTTGGGAATGACTAGCGTGATTATCAACACCTGATTTTGGTAGGGCGTGCACATCATCTTTGCTAGCTGTCAATATCCCATTGGTTGGCATCCGCGAAGGTCCATTTTTAAAATCCTGTCAGTTGTCCTTTCATTTTATGAATCCATTCTCAAATTCTTTGGACTTTCGCAGCCCATAAAAGCTCTTCTTCATCATCTTCTACTCAACCTCTGCACTTTGGTTCTCATAAGTTCCTAGTTGTTTCTTTCCTCATTCCTCTTTGTAGACTTTCCTTTTGTAATTATTTTCTTAATGATGGAAGACGATGAAATTATTTTTAAGCCTTTGGTACCCTTAGTTAGGACTCATGTCGAATTTAAAGAGTTAATGACTGTTTATCATAAAGCTTTCCCCCTAACATCCTTTGCGCCCTTGGAGCAAGTGGAGCTTCAAGAGTAGTGTAGATCACCATATCAAATTATGCTTAGTCCTCTATGCATAGCTCTGGGTCTTTAACACCCATTTTCCCATTTTCTTCAAAACTTCTTTGCTAACTTTGGCCTTGGACCTTCCCAATTTACCTATAGTTCATATAAGGTACTTCTTAGTTTCAAGGCCATGAATAGGAGGTTTGAGTGGATGAGCTTAGATGTTGTTACATAATCAAGCATATAAAAGAGAGTTATTATATTTCCCCCTATCCTATGGAGAAAAGAGAACCATTGATAACCGAGATCCTAAAGGGAGACAAAGGCTGGGAAAGGGACACCCTCTTAATCGGCAGGAACTGTAGTGGTGATGGTCGCTGGATAATTCCCTGGAACTGAGAAATTTTCAATAAGTAGTCAGAGCTCCATTTCCGCTTTCATTTTTTTTCATATGTTCCCTTATTCATTTCTGTCTTCTAACCAATATTTTTTTACAGAGAAACACAAGAATAAAAAACCTTTCTTCTCACGTGCAGTTAATGAAAGACTAACCATTGCTTTCTCTTGTCGGCAGAGAAGATGGTACGAGCTTCTGGATCCTCGAACTGACATCACTATCACCCATGTTCAGCCCATGATCCTCATTACTTCTACTTCGATCCCATCATCTTCTTCACCTTTCCCTCCGAGAGGTATTCCTGTAGACTCTACATCAATCCAATCACCTTATTCTCAATCAATTCTCAGCAGTTTTGCTTCGAGTTCTTTAGAATCTACTGATCCAGAACAAGAGGTACCGAATGAAGAACTGTTCCAATGAGCTTCTGTTAGTATCGAGATGTCAAAATGTCTTCATACCATGGTTGATGAAGTTGGAAGGTGAGTCCATCCTAGAACAGGTGAGACTAGTTCTTCCCGGGATCCTCCTATTCCCGATGAGCCTAGAATTCAGGACGGAGGTGTGTTAACCCATTCTTCTACTCCTCTCCTTCCTCTTTCTGCCCCTTATGCAGCTTGACAAGAGCCAGTCTCTGGATCACAGGGGAAATTTCCTAATATTTTAGTAATATTTTTCCTCTTAGATGATGCCCAGTCTTCTCACGTTGTTTTTCAAGGGATCTTTTCATATGCTGATACGGCAAGGATTCGTAGCACCGATGTTGGTTAGCTTGTGACTTCTTTAAGTCATGATCTGGTAAGGGTATCTTTATCCTTTCTCTAGTTCACCTTTTTAAGTATATTCTTGTTCTCCCTTGCACACTACCTTTTTTATCTCTCTTCTTTTTTAGGCTATCATTCATCATAATGCACTCCAAGAGAATCATATTTCCCAGGATCGAGCCCTGCAAAAATTGTGTAGGGAAATAGCTCAGTGCACAAGCGTTATAGACGGTTTTCATGTCGAGGCTAATCGGCTGGAGGGGATAGAAGTTGAGCTGCAGGGAACCGTAGAGAATCAAGCTATGGAAGAAAATGTGGCAAAGGGGGAGATCCTGAAGTTAACTAAGTCTTTGGTGGATACAAAGGAATCCTTGAAGGTTGCCGAAGAGTAATTGGATGTTGCTGATCTGGCCAAGATTCAGGCGTTAGAGCAAAAAGATGGAGAAGTTAGGGAGAAGTATCAGGCTCTTTTTTATGAAGATAGGCATATAATTTATAACATGGTCTATAGGGATGGCTCAATGAATGCCCCCTCCAAGGAAGCCTCTTTGTGACATTCCTCCTGAAGCACAGAAGTATCAGGCTCTTTTTCCACAAAGCATGTTGAAGCTAACCCTTCTGAATTAGTTCATGGTGCTACTACTTCTGTTGAGATTGCTGCTACTAAAGATGTTGTTTCTCCTTAGTCTAGCTCTTTACTTTTTGTTTCTCGTACTATTTGTTTCATTCCCTTACACGATGCCTTTTGTATTTCTTATACTTTTGTATCTTTTACAATGAGAAATGTCTTTCCTTTCCAATTTTTTCTTTTGCTAGATAATAATTTCAAACAGCAATTCACGTAAAATAATTTTGAATTTTAACTTACTAAATTTGTTCAAAGTGAATTATCATTACCCGTTCTGAAAGACCCCAACAATTTCCAAATTTTGACTAATCCATTTTGAATGTTGGCATTTCCATTCAAAGAATGGGATAACCATCCATTATCCGTTCTCGATGACTACATTGTTTTAATTTCTCTTTCTTTCGTTAGTTTCTTTATTTTTATTTGCCCATTCACAAATTCGTGCTTCTGTTTCCTTCTGAGAGTAGGACTTATGAATTGCTCTTCTTAAGGACTTATGCCCTTAGTTTATTATGATAATAGGTCTTATAAGTTGCCTCTCCCAAGGACTTACGTCCTTTGTTCCTTCTGCAAGTTGGACTTATAAGTTGCCCCTCCCAAGGACTTACACTCTTAGTTCATTCTCAGAGTAGGACTTATGAGTTTCCCCTCCCAAGTACTCAGACCCTTAGTTTTTTCTCAGAGTAGGACTTATGAATTGCACTTCCCTAAGACTCACGCCCTTAGTTCATTCTGAGAGAAGAACTTATCAACTGCCCCACTCAAGGACTGCCGCTCTTAGTTTCTTCTGAGAGTAGGACTTATAAACTACCCCTCTCAAAGATTTCCGTCCTTAGTTTCTTCTGGAGTAGGACTTATAAATTACCACTCCCAAGGACTCATGCCCTTAATTCCTTTTGTTGTTTAAGAAAAGAGATAGAGTTTACACCAAGGATTTTTACATGAAAAACTCTTGCGAGAACAAATCACGGGAAAATATTCACTATAACAGATTTACCATTTAAATGAAATATGTTTTCAAATGAGTAGCATTCCATGGTTTTTCCAAGTCTACGCCTTCTTTCGTTTTCAAATAATAATATCCGCTGCCTTCGATTCTGCTGACAATGTATGTCCCTTCCATGTTCGTCCGAGCTTTCCCTCTTTTTGGAAGATCTTTTTCAAGAGTAAATCTCCTTTTTGGAATTTTTGTCTCTTGAGTTTTCTTAAAAAAAAAATCTTCTTTTCTGATTGTAATGAGCAACTCGGATCAGAGAAACTTCTCTTCGTTCTTCCAATTGATCAAGGTTCCCTTTCAAAAGTTCTATATTATGTAGTTCATTCAATGCCTCTCATAAATGGGCTTCCAATCTCAACAGGTATCACAACTTCCATCCTGTATGCTAGAGCAAATGGCGTTTCACCTGTTGTTTCTCCAAGAGTAGTTTTCTATGCCCATAACACCGCTGATAATTCTTCGACCCACTTTTCTTTTGCCGATTTGAAGCATTTTTTCAAGCTTTCAAGAATGATGTGATTCGACCTTTCTACTTATTCGTTCCCCTACGAATAGTACAGAGTAGAGAACTAATTAGTAATTTTCAATCCTTCATAGAAGGACTTTATCGTCTTTCTTGTGAATTAAAGTCCGTTGTCTGAGACTAGTGTTTTAGGTATCCCGAATCTAAATATTATATTCTTCCATAAGAATCCCTTCACATCTTCTTCCCGAATTCTTGCAAAAGCTTCAACTTCGATCCATTTGGTAAAATAATCTGTAACAGAAAATGTTTTTGGGATAGTGCCATTGGAGGCAGTCCAACGATATCAAGTGAAAGTGCATTAATGGCCAAAGACTTTCCACTGTATTGAGTTCACCAAGATCCATCTTGGTTATTGGAGCAAAACTTTGGTATTGTTTGGCGTCATGGTGTACTTTGGGCCAATAATAACATTCGTTCAATACTTTGTGAACTAATGACCTTCCCCCGGTGTGGTTGCCACATATTCCTTCATGAATTTCAACTAGCACGTACTGGGCTTATTTTTCCTTCAAATACTTTAAGTACGGTCCTAAAAATGACTTCTTACATAGTAATCCATGTATTAAAGTTTACCTGACGCTTTTCTTTTGAATTTTTCTCGCAAGGAGTTTACCTTCTGGCAACGCCTCTTTTTCTAAAAAATGGATTATATCGTCTTGCCAGCTAGGTTCTTTTTCAATTTCCACATCAGCTACGTTGTTCAACGGGAGTGAGACACTTATTTTTTTGAGGAGTTCCACTGGCACGTTTCTATTGTATAGGAATTGTAGTGACGACCCTATGTTTGTCAATGCATCAGCGTGTCCATTCTCCATTCTTGGGATCTGATGGATTTCATAACTCTTTAGCAGACTAAGAAAATCCGTCACCCGCTATAAATAGCTTATCATCCTCTCAATTTTTCCCGTGTGAAGTCTGCTACAAAATCAGCCAACGCCTACCCTTTAATGGAGGTTTTCGGTTCATAATAAATTTCCTACTGCTACATCAAACGTACATTTCTACGGATTCAGCTTCATGAAAATATTTCTTAAGATTGAGAAGGCTTCATCAAGATCATCGATATGATCTTCTCGTCTTATTCTTTTTACCAACATGTCATCTACACATACCTTCATGGTTTTTCTAATTTGCTCACGAAAGATTTTGTTCACAAGCCTTTGATAAGTTCTACCTGTATTTTTCAATCCAAATGACATTACTTTATCACAATAGATACCATGAACAGTAATAAATGAGATTTTCTTTTGATCAGGTTGGGACATTTTCACCTGATTGTATTTGAGGTAGGCATCCATGAAGCTGAGAAGCTCTGGTCCTACAGTCTCATCAACCATTTTATCTATAGCGGATAATCATCATTGGGGCAGACTTTGTTCAGCTATGTAAAATCCACACAGATTCTTCACTTTCCATTTTTCTTTCGCACCATCACCACACTGGCGACCCACTCAAGGTAATCGACTACTCGAATGAAATCAGCCTCTAGGAGGTTTTCAACTTCATCTTTAATCTCTCTATTTCGCTCCAGGGCAAAACTTCTCTTTTGTTGATTGATTGGTTTCACTGCGGGATCTGTAATCAATTTATGGCATATTAAGTCTTCAGAAATACCTGGCATTTCTTGCGCCGTATTCGAGAAGACATCTTTGTTCCTTCGTAGGAAATCAACCAATTTTTTATTTTCTACTTGTTCGAGGTGGGAACCAATGTTTGTTGCTTTCCGAGTTCCTACTTCTAGGTATATGAGTTCCGTTTCTTGTCTCGCCTTATATCTTGGGTCATCTTGCCCATCTTCCTGCGATTGCTATTGTTCCGTAATCTTGAAATGGTTGCCTTCTACTATATACGTTGCCTTTTTATTAGCAGACTCTGATGCGATTGATCTCCTATTATAGTTTTGATTCCATCTAGCGATGGATATTTCAACACTTGATAAAAAGTAGATGATACAACTTTCATCTTGTGAAACCAAGTCCTCCCTAAGATGGTATTGTATGGAGATGAGGTATTCAAGATTACGAACTCGATCATATAATTGAAGGGTTCTGAGCTTACCAGAAGGATGAGAATCCCTTCTGAATATGTGATGGCTCCATTAAAGCCTACCAACAGTTGAAAGGCTCCTTGCAGTTGTAGTTCTCCCATTGAGATCTTTTCCAAAATTGTTCGATATAGGATGTTGACAACGCTTCTGCCATCGATGAAGACCCTCATCAACAAATAAATACTTACCTGAATTGAAATTACTAGAGAATCATTATGGCGTTCATCATGTTTTAGATCCAGGTCGTCAAATATCAATGAGAGATATTTGTTGTTATTTAAGGGGTTCCTTCAACGTTCCTCCAGCATCGGTTTCTTACAGTACATTTTCCTTTCCTTTCTGATGGTCCCTTCCTGCTCGGTTAGCACGATGATCGTGATGAAGATATGGAGGGGTTATTTCCTATTGTCACGTTTATCATTGCCGTGGGTTTCTCTTCCTTCCTTACAAACTGACAAAGATACCCATCTTTAATAAGCTCCTCGATGTAAATCTTGAGCTGGAAATAGTCTTTTGTGTAATGCTCGTTGCTTTTGTGAAAAGAACAAAACTTGTCCTTGTCTTTTATAGTGTGGTTCCTTTGTGAGCGGAGCTGGCATTTTCAGCCAAGGTTTATTTTTTATCAGGTCGATGATCTGGTTTACTGGGATCGTCAGCGGTGTATAGATTTTGTCCCTCGAATGCACTCTATCTGAATCTTTCTTTGGTATTTTTTTTGTCCTGTTTGCTTCGTTTCTTTCATTATCTCTTCCCGTTCTCACTTTTGAGGTTCTTCCACCCTTTGCTAAGCTATTTTCAATAGGCTTCTTTTTCTTCCTCTAATGTAACATAGGTTTATGCCCATTGAAAATTCTCTACCATGGTCAAAGGCTTTACCTTTGATAAGTCCTCAAAGAGAGGTGAGTTTGGATCCAACCCATGTCTGAAAGCTAATCTGGCTACCTGATCATCGCAGTTCTCCACTTTCGTCATCTCATCCTTGAATCTGTAGGTATATTCCCGTAGATACTCTCCTCTTTTGGAAGAGATATTCAAGAGGTATTTTATATCCTCCATCACTGCATGGTAAGTAGAATGTTGTTCCAAAAAGACGGATGACATAACAATAAAGTTAGTAATTGAATGTGTAGGGAGGGAATGATACCGTTTTAGAGCGGTTCTGTCAAGGCTAGTAGGAAACTTCCTACACATCAACTTATCTTCATGTTGGTTCAATACCATTACTTATTTGAGCTGTCTGAGGTGATCCACTGGATCATATTTCCCTTCGTAATACTTAAATTTTGGTGTTACAAACCTCTTTGGCACTGGAGCCACTAAGATCCCTAGGTATAGCAGAGTTCGGGTGAGCGATTCGAGGTCGGCCTTACCCGTACTTCCTAATTTTCTCATCTCCAACATCTTCCTTTCTAGCATCTCTTCCACTACTTCCTCCATTATGATCTTAGGCGGATGAGCTTTTCCCGTAGTCTCTTTTGTAATTTACTGGGACTGAATTTCTCTGTCCTCATGTTGTACGTTTTTGTTGTCTCATTATTTTATTATCTTGCACTTATCTGTTTTCCTACAAGCGGATCTCCTGCTCCTCATTCTTAGTTCGGTGGCTGACCTCTGCACGCGTTTGTACCAGTTCCCGCTGGAGCGTATTAATCTAGTACTGCACCATTTGTCAGACGCTGCACAATGTCTCTGTATTCCGTTGTTCCATCTCTTGCATTCTAGTCAAGATTGTCTAGAGCATCTCTATCAGTGAAGCTAGTTGATCAACATGATCATCTCCGTTTCCGGTTAAGTTGACTTCATTCAAGGTTGCGTTCGATCTGATTTTAGGCATTATTTCATGTTTGGGGGTTTCTCGAGCTTTTTCTTCAACTCTTAATGAAAACACTAAAATGTAAATGATTTTTTTCCTCACACTTAAAAATAGGGAGAAAAGAGAATAACAATAGTATGGATGATTTTTTTTTATGTATTGAATCAATTAGGTTTACAATCAACCTCTATTTATAGATTTTCCCTTGATTTATAGAATCTAATCAAATTCCACTAGGAACAAGATTATTATTCTTGGGATTACTCGAATATTCACCTAAGATAATGTATATTAGCTTTAACTACCAAATCAGCTTCAACCGTTCGATTTGAATCGACGGTCTTGATTCAACTTATCTGATTTTGTGACTGTGGCAGTCCTCACACTTTCCTCTTATTGATTTTCCTTTGTACATGTGACTGAGCAGAGATTTCATGACTGTTCAATATATATATATATATATCATATTTATTTCTCATAATTCTCCCATTCCTCATTTTCTCATTTTGTATTTCTGTCATCTCTCTTTAACGTTTAGTTTATATGTTGTAGTTTAAATCATGATTTTATATTGCAATACATGAAAATCATGATTAAATTCATTGATGCCTCTTGAGAAATAAAATTAAAAGTCTTGGTTGAGCACAAAATCTGACCGTACAGATAAATTATTTTATGGTCTGATCGGTTGGGTTTCTATGTATAAAATTGGTCAGTTCAGTCCTCATTATGACAAGACTGTAAATTTTCGTTTGGTCTAACTTTTATGTTAAAAACCGGATCGAACGAACCATGCACACCCTTAGTTTTCTTCATCTTCGACCATGGTGTCGAAAAATGCCCATTTTTTTAATTTATCCTTAATCCTTTAAAATTTCAATTTAATTTTCCTTTCCTTGCGCGCAAACATTGTATGCCTGTTATCTTTCTCGGCCACACAAAACCAAAATTTAACAAATGGAGATATGAATATTACATATGCAGGGAATCCAAATTGTTGAATCCAAAAAAAAATATACCATAAATTTGCATGCACCTTCCATTTCCAATCTCACCTATAAAATCACATACATATGAAAGCCAAATAAATATGTATATCAAAAGAAAAAGATCTGAACGCAAAAATTCCATAAACCAAAAACCAAAAACTTAATTTTGGAAGAAAACTTGATTATCAATTGCCTGACATGGAGTGCTTTGATATCAGTTGTAAGAAAATTAAAGCCAAAACTGTAACAGAAAAAATCTAATTCGTCTAAGATCCTCCATGTCAAATCACTAAGAGAATAAAAATGAAACTGTAACTTGATCCATATGAAGAGGTGATTATGGATTATCGATCTTTTTGATTCAATACGATTTCTCTCTTAAAAGAATCTCTGTATTCTGAATGATAATGAGATGTCAGAGAGAATATAAATAATAAAATGTATTGTATGAATCATGACACACACATGCACGCACGTAGGATTATATTTCTACACATAATAAGACACACACACAAAGAACTATATCTCTAGACATGATAAGTCCATATCAAATCAATGCTTTAAGTCTAACATCATTAACTTTGATAAAATCATTTTAAATAAACGAAACTTTAAGAAGCATTTAACATACACTTAAGGGTAGAACATCAATGATATGCACTTTTAAGAAAAAAATAGCTAAAATTAAAAAAAATAGTCACCTTAATTCTAAAAAACTAAAATTTTAGCGTTATAATTCGTTACCCATGCACGCTAGTGAAATTTTAAATTTTTATCCACAAAATGTTTTACACGTGAATTTAAATTTTTCTTGAAAAGCATGCCAGTGGCTATTGTTGATTTTTTATATTTGTGACTATTTTGTATTATTTTGTAAATATTACCTATTTATAAACATTTCTACACATTTAATTACACGTGTAGCTTACATGTTTAATTATTTTTNATATATATATATATATATATATATATATGAAAGACTGCCTGTTGCTAAGCATCTCTTTAAATGGACCGAAAGATTGTCAGTCCAAAACTATAGTTTCTCCCGACTTCTGATTTGTCATACTGAACATAACGAACATCCATCTAGTTCACCACCTCTGTTTTTTTTTTTCTTTCTTTCAAAGCATCTTGACGTTTTATAGAATCAGAAGTTGCATTTAAAATGACATGATTTGTACATTCCCTTTAACCTGCCCCCAATACAATAATAAAAGCAACTGTATTTTAGAGTTTGTGAATGAAAAAGCAGTTGAGGTATGTCTTTGAAATTTACTCTCTAGTTTCCCAAACGTTTCAATAAATGCCTTAATGTCCACTATGCAATTCACCCACCCATGTTGTAAATTTTTTATTAATTATAAATTTATAACTTTCAGACATCCTTTTGAAATTTTTGATGAAAACAAATACCATTTAATTCGTGATTTAAAAGTGAATTTTAAAAAAATAAAAAATAAAGCATATTGTCTTTTTTTTTTTAATTTAATATCCAAAGACATTTTTTAGTGTTATATTCAAGAGGAGTTTTTAGACTTCTTTCAAAAGATTTTTCAAAATGTTCAAAATTGAATTACGTATTAATTGGCAAGCATTTTTATTTCAATAAATAAATAAAAATCTAAAACCAATTCCCTACCAAGATTTCATCATTGTATCCACTTTATCCTCATTGAACAGACAAAATTTCACATTATATGTGGTAAGATCTATATCGATAACTCCATCAAAGAGAAGATAGAGCGATGATCATAGAATTCACTAGACGGTTACGAAGAAGAGACCAATTAGATGAAAGTACATGGCTTGCCAATGTGGTAGTCCAAAGAGAAATTAATCAAGACAATTGGATTGATCAGACGGTCAAGATTTATTTAGTTGTTAATGTTGATATACTAGATCTCAGATAAATATTCCGTTGATCCTATTTTCAGATAAAATTAGATAAACTGTATCAAATTCTATGAAGACCTACAAATAGAGACAAGATGTAACTCCAAAGGAAGACTGAAGGACACTTAACAACCATCAACACACACACGAGAAACAAGCACAATATCTTGATTACATTAGCCTTGTAAACCTTTCTCCATAATGAAATACTCCGTGGTTTTTCTTCCCTTTAATGTTTCACGTAAATCATAGTGTTTATTACCCTTTACTATTTACTTTTTATTTTTCTATACATTTGATGCTCTCGTTGAGAAATCTCTTCCAAAACGCTCAAAACCAAATCAACTACCTTGTCAACAACGGCGCCGAAAGCGTAACAAGTTGGAAGCAGAAACAGAAAAGGCAATGCGAAACTGGAAACGGTAAAATGATTGAGAATGGGTTTAAAAAAAATATTATTTGTCAGCGACCGAATCAGGAAAATTAAGGTAATGGCAAGGGATTTTTAGGCTAAAAATAACCATGGAAATCGATGGAAAAGAAGCCCCCTTCATTACCGAATATAAGAACTCAGATCTTCAACTATCAACGCGCTTTCAGGCCCCAAACCACAATAAAGATGATCAGATCATGATTCCTGGCCATTTGAAGTCTTTTCTGGCATATAAAGTCCGTCGGACGAAGAAAAATACGCCACACGCACTTCCTGGCAGCGGCAACTCATCATCCTTACTTATTTCAGCTTCACGGGTTAACCTACCTGATCTCACAGCCATTCCATGAAACCCAAAAGAAAGCTCCAGCCTGTGTCCATTAAAAGGTCCAAGACAGAAAAATCTCTAGAAGCCAACCCGTGGGGCCCAATGGATGCATGCGTGACTCGTGCTCCATCCGAAACCGACCCATAACCTACAAAATGACCCACAAGCCACCGGTTCCTTGCCCCATAGCCTGCGGCCTATGGGCCAAGGCTCCATTGGGCTTGCTGTACTCTTCATGCCCACTTAGTAGATTTAATCAATGAGCTTGCAAACGCACGGGTCATCTTATGCAAATATATGAAGGACATCAAATTGTAAGCTAAGTATTTATTTTTAAATTATTATTTTACCTTCATATACATGTTTTATTAAAAAAATGAATGATTGCATGAGCATATCGTATAATATCTTGAGAAATATATTTACACAATTGTTCAAGTATATTAAATTAGTAGAATTTGATTTTACACTAATTGTGTAAGGCATAATTATTTAGCTCTTTGTGTTTAAAATTTATCATGCTTTAATGTAATTATAGAAATTACGTTTATCCTATTTATGTCATTTATTTTGATAAAATTCATAGCTTGACCATATTATGGATAACATGAGATTATCAATGATGTAAACCACATTCAAACTAATTTGATGCATGTATTACATGATGAATAAAATTTTTAATTTTAAATTCTAATTCAAATTTTGAATTTAAGCTTTTTTAAAGTTAAAAAAATAAAAAATCCCTTAACGGTTGATGAACGAAAACATGATCTTTGATCTGTGATTTTTTTTGGAGACTAGCTCTTTCCTATTCTATATGCAAATGTGCAGGAAAATAAAATATGAACAAATAACGAGAATGGAGATGTCTTGACTACGGGAACATAGACACCATGATGTCATGAGACAGAAACAGAAAGTTCACGATGACATGAACAAAATGTATTGATGACAGGAACAAAATTGTCGTGACGACAGGATCAGAATGTATTGATGATGGGAACAAAATTATCTTGACGACGGGAATGAAATGTCGTGAGAACGGGAATGAATTGTCTTGATGAGGGGAAAAAAATTTCTTGATGACGAGGACAAAACATCGTGAAAATGGGATAAAAAATGTCTTGACAATGGGAACGGAAATGTCCTGACAATGAAAGCGACAACGAGAATAGAAATGAAAACTGAAACAAAAACCTTTTGAAGAAAAATTACATGGAGAATCACATAATTACAAATATATGGTCTGCTTCATGGAAAATTTTACGGAATTCAATTTGGAGCTCTAGATAAAAAATTTGGTGGTTTTCGTACAGGAAAGTAAACTTATTCACGTCTTATAGATTTAATTTTTGAAATGTATGAAATAGACTTATGTACCACATTATATATTGTTAGAAATATATAGATGTCTATTTTTGAATAATTTTGCAGAACTCAATTCGGAGCTCCCGAAAAAAAGTTATGACAATTTTAATGGTCGTTCAGAAAAACAGATTATGCAAAACCATTAATTTCGAAAATTAAACTGTATTTATTGGTTACCAACTGCACAACGATTCTTATATCAACGGAAAGATACAGATGTCTACTTAGTGATTTATTTTATGAAATTTAATTTGAAGTTTTCAATCAAAAGTTACGATAATTATTGTATGTATTACTTAGAAAAGTAAGACTATTCACGTCTTTCAAATTGAATCTTGAAAATACTTCATTTTAGATAGTATTATATGAAAAACTATATAAGATACAAATGTATACTTCTTGAAGAATTTTGGAGAACTCAATTTGGAGCTCTTGAACAAAAGTTAAAATAATTTTCATGAAGGTTTTTTAGGAAGACAGATTATGTAGAACGGACAATTTTTGAAATTATATTGTGTCAATTGGAAGCCAAATACATGGTGAATTATATTTCATCAATAAGATAAATAAGTCTACATATAGAATATTTTTACAGAATTTAGTTCGGAGTTCCTGATCAAAAGTTATAGTAATTCTCGTGGAGTGTGTTCAGGAAAGAAGTCTGTGAAGAACTGTTAGTTTCATTCATTGAACTTACCAACACATTTATACTTATGTGACAAATCATATGTCATTACAAAGCTACAGAAGTCAATTTTCTGAAATTATTTACAGAATGAGATTCGAGCTTTTAGAAGAAAGTTACGGTATACTTGTTCACTAATCATTCTATTAAGATATTATATATGGTGCTATTCAACATTCTTATCATAGATATTTGTGTACAGAAAAATAAAAAAAAATAAAATGGGAGAAACTCTAGCAATAGCCCGACAGGAAATATAGGGCCCCTAAGTTTTATGAAAAGGTTATGCCCTTGTGAGTATCTATAGACATCATTATCAGGAGGAAACGAGACCATGAGCTTACTAAGAGCTTATGTCCATGAAGACTTTTTCTTTATACATGAAACGAGCCCTTGAGCTCTCAAAGAGTTTATGTCCATGAAGGATTTTACTTTGTAAAGGAAACAAGCCTCATAGTTCATAAAGAGCTTATGTTCATGAAAAATTTTACTTTCTAAAGGAAACAGGCCCCTGAGTTCACCAAGTCCATGAGAAATGATGTCTGCAGCATCACCATCTAAACGAAACAAAAAAGAAGAAGTCCAAAAAGAAGAAATGAGTGTAATGAGGACCAATGAACAGACAAAAGGGGAACAGAAGAACGTAACGTCAATCAGAATAAGAAAAGATAAACATTACACACCTCAATAAATAAAATTTTTTGAGTGTAATGGGAACCAATGAACAGACAAAATTTCACATGACATGTGAGAAGATCTAGACCAAAGACTTCATCAAAGAAAAGATAGAGTGAGGACCATAGGATCAACTAAGTGGTTATGAAGAAGAGACAAATCAGATGAAAGTACATAGCTTATCAACGTGGTAATCCAAAGAGAAACTAATGAAGACCATTTGATTGATCACATAGTCAAGATTTACTTAGTTGTTAATGTTGATAAGCTAGATCTTAAAGGAATATTCTGTTGATCATATTTTTAGATAGAATTAGATAAGCTGTATCATATTCTATGAAGATCTATAAATAGAGGCAAGATGTAACTCCAAAGGAAGACTGAAGGAAACTCAACAACCATCAATACATACACAAGAAACAAGCACAATGTACATCTTACATTACCCTTGTAAATATTTCTCCATAATGAAGTACTAGCATAGTCTCCCTGTGATTTTTCTTTCATTTAAGGGTTTCCACGTAAATCATGGTGTTTATTATCCTGTACTATTTACTTTTTATTTTCTCATTATGATGTAGGAAGTTCACGACCAATTCTCTAAAACAGTGAATTTTTTCCTTTACACTCATATAATATGAAGATTCGGGTGCATGTCCAACATGAGGGATATGCTGAGGTAATATGGGTTGATCGTTGGTTAGCTAGATCTTAACAACACATATCAGCTTGACACGAATTAAAAAAATAGTTGAAGGTGATCTTTTTCTTTTAAAATCAATTTCAATTATTGTGATCTGAGCTAACGATTAGATCAGACAAAAGAGGTTGATAAACCAAACAAAGATAATAGTTATCATTCATTAATAGAGTAAGCTTTTAGAACTACAGATAAGCTGCTTTCGTTATTAGAACAAAATACATAAAAAGAAGAGGTTGATAGTCATATATTTTCTTTAAAAATAACTTACATTTAAATACATTATGAAACACTCACTTCAGCATGGTATGACTGCTATTGATTGGTCAATAACAACTATGAGATACCAGGAATAAAGTTTGCCTAAATAATAAGTTATAAGTTTCAATGTCTTTGATGCTGGGTATAGATGTAGTCCAAGTGAACCTCTGCTGTTCTCCTTCTTTCCAAGCATTCTTCATATTCTCTTTCGCATTTCTCCATCCCCATTAGCTTCTGTAAAAAAGTCATATTTCTTTATATGAACAAAAGTTAACTTTGTTTTGGAAAATTGAACATTTAATCTATCAACTTAACTTTTAGAATTTCCAAAGGTTTATTGTACGACTTTGAAACCAAACACTTTTTAACATCGTTCTATGTGGCTTCTTGTACGCAACTTGCACTTTCCACTAATAAGCCTTACACATACTGTTAATGTGTCCTGATGTTGATTCCAAGTCATTACTGCCACATTAAGTTCAAAAAGGCAAAGATGTTGGAAAATCATTAAATGCGAGGGTATGTTCTCGGTATTGATGTCAGTAATATGTTGAACGAGTTTAATAAATGTGCGGAGAGCTTCAATTAATGTGTTATGAGGTTTGACAAATGGAGGGTTCAATAAATTTTTTTGGATTTAATACATATGTTTGAATGTTCAACCAAAATTCTCAGTTGAAAAAATACCTTCGGCATTGAAGAGTCACCCCAAAGATTGTAATACACTATCATAAACTATCACGTTCTCCATCACTTAAGCTCGACGTACATGAATGTTTAGTTAAGTGCCACATAGATACGATTTAAACATTTGAGTGACTAAAATATTTTGTATAGACTACCTATAGACGATTTTTAAAAATTGAGGGACTGAAGTATTTGATTTTGAAGTCTAAAAATCATTTAGAATTCTAATAATGTGTTTGGAAGTGCGCTTGTGATAAGAAAATGTTTTATACATCAAAATAACATTACCTTAGCTGAGAATTATTTCATTTTCATCTTTCTGTGAAGCATTTGAGTAGATGCTTACACGCTAAGAATTGGGGTCTCAAGCGGCCAACGAACATATTTGTCGGTGAATGGTTCAAATTTTGTTGCTACAACTTTTAGCAACGTAAAGTCTTCGTTACTAAACCCTGAGTATGTGTTATAATTACCATCGCTAAATCTTTGTCAAGGAACCTATTTGGAATCAACGCACTTCAAGACGTACTTGAATATGTTTTTCTTGTTTATGTATTTTTATACTTAAGTGCACTTCAGATAATAACATTGGTCATATTAACGTAATTTAATATAGTAGTTTTTAATGCATTGAATTAGTGATCTCAAATAAAGCAATTTGCTTTATGATTGGGAGAAATTGACAGGAAATTCCGTTGAATATAGTAATGGAGAAAATTTGCATAATTTGATTTGATCATGTAATATGTTGGATTTAAGATTTATTGGCTTAAAATATACTTGGTGCAATCTCATAGGAGTTGATAACATTTTTTGCAAACTAGACGGAGCCTTATGCTCTTGTAGTTGGATGTTTGAGTATGGAAAAATTGTGGTTCAACACTTAAACTCTCCTGGTTCAGATCATGCAATGCTTTTGATAGACACATGGCCTCGGATGAGATAAAGAAGAGTTCCCAGATATTTTGGTTTGATATTAGATGGGTGAAGCATGACAATTGTAAAATGTTATAATTCAATCCTGGAATTTGGAGCTAAACGGTTTAGCAGGGGAGAGAATGCTTAGAAAACTTCAGAAGACTAAGGAAGAGTTACTGCAATGGGGATGGCTCAATGAATGCCGCCTCCATGGAAGCCTCTTTGTGACATTCCTCCTGAAGCAAAAGGTGAAATGAATGCTTCCACAGAGGATGTTGAAGCTAACCCTCGTGAATTAGCTCGTGGTGCTACTGCTTCTATTGAGATTCCTGCTACTGATGATGTTGTCGCTCCTTAGTCTAGCTATTTACTTTTTGTTTCTCATACTGTTTGTTTCATTCCCTTCCTCAATGCTTTTTGTATTTCATGTACTTTTGTATCTTTTGCAATGGGAAATGTATTTTCCTTTCCAATTTTTTCTTTTGCCATATAACAATTTCAAATAGTAATTTCACGCAAAATAATTTTGAATTTTAACTTATTAAATCAATTCAATTAGACTTATCATTGCCCGTTCAGAAGGACCCCAACAATTTCCAAATTTCGTCTGATCTATTTTGAATGTTGGCCTTTCCTTTCAGAGAATGGGATAACTCTTTCTTTCGTTAGTTTCTTTATTTTTATTTGCCCGTTCTCAAAATTTGTGCTTCTGTTTCCTTTTAAGAGTAAGACTTATGAGTTAACTCTCCTAAGGGCTTAGGCCATTTGTTTCTTCAGAGAGTTGGACTTATGAGTTGTCTCTCACAATGACTTACACTCTTAGTTCTTTTTAAGAGTAGAACTTATGAGTTGCCCCTCCCAAGGACTCATATCCTTAGTTCATTATAAGAATATGACTTATGAATTGCGCCTTCCAAAGACTCACGCCCTTAGTTCCTTCTAAGAAGAGGACTTATAAACTGCCCCTCCCAAGGACTTCCGCCATTAGTTCATTCTGAGAGTAGAAATTATGAACTTCCATTCCCAAGGACTCACACCCTTAATTTCCTTTGCTGTTCAAGAAAAGAGATAAAGTTGACACCGATGATTTTTACGTGGAAAACTCTTGAGGGAAAAAATCACGAGAAAATATTCACTATAATATGTGTAAACCATTTAAACGAAATATTTTTTCAAATGAGTAGCATTCCATGGTTTTTCCAGGTCCACTCCTTCTTCTGTTTTCAAATAGTAATATCCGCTGCCTTTGATTCCATTGACGATGTATGTCCCTTCTATGGTTGTCCGAGCTTTCCCTTTGTTTGGAAGATCTTTTCAAGACTAAATCTCCTTTCTAGAATTTTCATCTTCTGGTTTTTCTTTGAAAAAAGATATTCTTCTGATTGTAATGAGCAACTCGGATCGGAGCAGTTTCTCTTTGTTCTTCCAGTTGATCAAGGTTCTCTTTCAAAAGTTCTTCCTTGTGTAGTTCATTTAATGTCAATCTCGTAATTGGGCTTGAATCTCAACAAGTATCACAACTTCCATCCCGTATGCTAGAGTAAACAGTGTTTCACCTATTGTTTCTCTAGGAGTAGTTCTATATGCCCATAACACCACTGGTAATTCTTAAACCGACTTTCCTTTTGTCGATTCCAAGCATTTTTTCAAGCTTTCAAGAATGATGTGATTCGACCTTTTTACTTGTCCATCCCCTTACAGATAGTGCGGAGTGGAGAACTGATTAGTAATTTTCAATCCTTCGCAGAAAGACATTACCATCTTTCCTGTGAACTGAAGTCTATTGTCTGAAACAAATGTTGTAAGTATCCCAAATCTACATATTATATTCTTTCATAAGAATCCCTTCACGTTTTCTTCCCGAATTCTTACAAAAGCTTTAACATTCGATCCGTTTGGTAAAATAATTCGTAGCTACTAACAGAAAATGTTTTTGGCTAGTGCCATTGGAGACGGTCCAACGATGTCAAGTTTCCACTGCATGAACGACCGCGGACTTGCCACTGTATTAAGTTCAGCGGGATCCATCTTGGCTACGGGAGCAAAATATTGGCATTTGTCACAGTTTTTTATGTATTGTTTGGCGTCTTGGTGTACTTTGGGCCAATAATATCATTCGTTCATCACTTTGTGAACTAATGACCTTCCCCCAGTGTGGTTGCCACATATTTCTTCATGAATTTCAGCTAGCACATAGTGGGTTTCTTTGTCCTTCAAACACTTTAAGTACGGTCCTGAAAATTACTTCTTATATAGTAATCCATTTATTAAAGTGTACATGACGCTTTGTTGTTGAATTTTTCTCACAAGGAGTTTATCTTCTGGCAACACCACTTTTTTCAAATAATAGATTATATCGTCGTGCCAGCTAGGTTTTCTTTCAATATCCATATCGGCTACGTTGTTCAATGGGAGTGAGACACTTGTTTTTTCGAGGAGTTCCACTGGAACATTTTTTTTGTACGGGAATTGTAGTGACGACCCTAGGTTTGTCAATGCATCATCATGTTCGTTCTCCATTCTTGGGATCTGAAGGATTTCATAACTCTTAGCAGACTTAGTAGATCCTTCACCCGTTGTAAATAACTTATCATCCTCTCATCTTTTGCCATGAATTCTCCCGTAACCTGTTTCACAATTAGCATAGAATCGTAGAATATTTTTACATCTATTACCTCATATTCCCATAGTAGGAATATTCCCGCTATCAATGCTTCATATTCCGCTTCATTATTCAAGACACTATATCAAAAAGAGATAGAATGTTCCAGTATTTCTCCAAATGGAGTTTGTACCACAGCACTTGCTTTGACCCCTTTATTATTTGAGGCGCCATCGACGTATACCTTCCAGGACCCGCTCTCCTCCTTGTTTTGAGATTCGCTGCCAATTTTTCCCCCTGTGAAGTCTGCTATAAAATCAGCCAACACCTACCCCTTAATAAGGTTCTCAGTTCATAATGAATTTTGTACTGGCTCTACCCAATCGACCATTTTACCATTCTTCCACTTACTTCAAGTGAGTGCAACAGACTCCTGACGGGTGAGTCCGTTAGTACTTTGACGTTGTGTGCTTGGAAGTATGGCTTTAACTTTCTTGAGGCAGTTACAATGGCCAACTTCTCCATCTTATTGTACCTCGTTTCACCCTCTACCATACTTTTATTCACAAAGTATACAGGCTTCTGCTTTTTTTCTTCTTCTCTGATGAGTACGAGACTAATGGTTGTTTCTGACACTGCGACATACAAAAGGAGTTGTTCGCTAAGTGTAGGTTTCGAGTAATGGGGGAGTCGTTAAGTACACCTTTATTTTTCAAAGGTATTCTTCACACTCTTCATCCCATCCCTCTACGAAATTCTTTCTTAATTTCTCAAAAAACGGTTGCATTTGTCCATTGATCTAGAGATGAATCTATTTAGAGTCGTCAATCTCCATGTTAATCCTTGTATTTCTTTCTGGTTTCTTGGAGATTTTATCTCTATGATGGCTTTAACATGATCTGGATTAACTTCTATTCCTCATTTGTTACCAAGTGACCAAGAAACTTCCCCGCTACTACACCAAAAGTATATTTCTCTGGATTCAGCTCCATGGAATTCTTTTTTAAGACTGAGAAGGCTTCTTCAAGATCCGGGATATGATCTTCTCATTTTATTCTTTTTACCAACATGTCATCTACACACACCTCCATGGTTTTTCTAATTTACTCACAGAAGATTTTGTTCACAAGTCTTTGATAAGTTGCACTTGCATTTTTCAACCCAAATAGCATTACTTTATCACAATAAATACGTGTTCAATAATAAATGAGATTTTCACTTGATCAAGTTGAAACATTTTCACTTGATTGTATCTGAAGTAAGCATCCCTGAACCTGGGAAGCTCGTGTCCCAAAGTCGCATCAACCATTTCGTCTATTCTTGGCAACGGATAATCATCATTGGGGTAGACTTTGTTCAGGTATGTAAAATCCAAACAAATTCTCCACGTTCCATTTTTCTTTCGCACCATCACCATGTTGGCGAGCCACTCAAGGTAATCGACTTCTAGAATGAAATCAGCTGTTAGGAGCTTTTCAACTTCTTTAATTTCTCTATTCAACTCTAGGGCAAAACTTCTCTTTCGTTTATTGACTGGTTTCACTATGAGATCGTATTTAGTTTATGGCATATTATCTCTTCGGGAATACCTGGCATTTCTTGCGCCGGATTCGCGAAGACATCTTTGTTCCTTCGTAGCAAATACACCAATTTTGTATTTTTTTGCTTGTTCCGTTTCTTCTCTCACCTCATATCTTGGGCCTTCTTGCCTGTCTTCCTATGATTACTATTTTTCCGTAATCTCAAGTTTTTTGCCTTCCACTATTTCTGTTGTCTTTTTATTAGAAGACTCCAACACGGTCTCAGCAAACAATTACCGACCTAAATTCAAATTACTAGAGCATCATTATAGCATTCATATTGTTTTAGATCCAGGTCATCAAATATCAACGAGATATTTCCATTTTTATTTGAGGAGTTCCTTAAGCATTCCTCCAACATCGGTTTCTTACAGTACACTTTCCTTTCCTTTCCTTTTTGGTGGTCCCTTCCTGCTCGGTTAACGCGATGATCATGTTGACAATATATCGGGGTTGCTTCCTATTGTCACGTTTATCATTGCCGTGGGTTTCTCTTCCTTCCTTACAACACTAACTGCGATACCCATCTTTAATAAGCTCTTTGATGTAATCCTTTAGCTGGAAGAAATCTTTGGTGTAATGCCCGCTACTTTTGTGAAAGGAACAAAACTTTACCTTGTCTTTATAGTGTGGTTCCTTTGTGAACGGCGCTGGCCTTTTCAACTAAGCTTTGTCTTTGATCAGGTGGAGGATCTGGTTTTCTAGGATTGTGAGTGATGTATAGATTTTGTCTTTCAGATGCACTCTATCTGAAATGACCTTTATCCCATTTGCTTTCGTTTCTTTCATTAGGCCTGGAATTCTATTTCTTTCATTTCTCTTCCCATTCTGTCGGTCATTTTCTTATCAGGCCTGGAATTCTATTCTCGCTTTCGAGGTTCTTCCACCTTGTGCTCAACTATTTTCAACAGGCTTCTTTTTTCTTCCACTAATGTAACATAGGTTTGTGCCTGTTGAAAATTCTCTGCCATGGTCAAAGGCTTTACCTTTGATAAGTCCTCAAAGAGGGGTGAGTTTGGATCCATCCTCTGTCTAAAAACTAATCTGGCTACCCGATTATCACAATTCTCCACTTTCATCATCTCATCCTTGAATCTGTAGGTATATTCCCGTAAATACTCTCATCTTTTAGTAGAGATAGGCAAGAGGTATTCTGTAGCCTCTATCACTGCACGGTAAGTAGAATATTGTTCCAGAAAGATAGATGACATAACAATAAAGTTAGTAATTGAATGTGTAGGGAGGGAATGATACCATTTCAGAGCGGTTCTGTCAACGCTGGTAGGAAACATCCTACGCATTAGCTCATCTTCGTGTTGGTGCAATGTCATTACTTGTTTGAACCATCTGAGGTGATGTACTGGATCAGATTTCCTTTCGTAATACTAAAATTTTGGTGTTACAAACTTCTTGGGCGCTGGATCCCCTAGGATCTTTGGGCCTAGAAGAGTTCGGGTGAGCGATTCAAGGTCGGCCTTACCCATACTTCCTAACTTTCTCATCTACATCTTCCTTTATAGCATGTCTTCCACTATTTCATCTGTTATGATCTTCGGCAGATGAGCTTCTTCGGTAGTCTCTTTTATATGGTACTTGGACTAGATTTCTCCATCCTCATGTTGTACGTTTTTACTGTTCTCATTATTTTATTGTCTTACATCTTGTCTGATTCTACAAGCTGATCTCCCACTCCTCGTTGTTGGTTCGCTAGCTCACCTCCGCACGCATTCGTACCAGTTCCTGCTAGAGCGTATTAATCTGGTCCTACACCATTTGCCATGCGATGTGCAATGTCTTTGTATTCCGTTGTTCTATCTCTTGCATTCCAGTCAAGATTGTCTAGAGCATCTCTATCGGTGAAGTTGGTTAATCAACATGATTCTCTCTGTTTTCGGTTACGTTGCCTTCATCTGGGGCTGTGTTCGATCTGATTTTGGGCATTATTTCGTGTTTGGGGGGTTTCTCGAGCTTTTTATTCAACTCTCAATGAAAGCATCAAAATGTAAAAGATTTTGTTCCACACACTTGAAAATAGGGAAAAAAGAGAAGAGTAATAGTATGAACGATTTTTTTTTTGTATTGATCAATTACGTTTGCAATCAACGTCTATTTATAGGTTTTCCCTTGATTTACATAATCTAATCAAACCCCACTAGGAATGAGATTATAAACTTATTCTTGGGATTACTCGAATATTCTCCTAAGATAATGTATATTTCCTTTAACTACCAAATCAGCTACAAAAGTTCAATTTGAATCGACGGTCTTGATTTAGCATATTTGGTTTTACGACTGTGGTAGTCCTCACACTTTCCTTTGATTGATTTTCCTTTGTACAGGTGATTGAGCGGAGATCTTATGACTGTTCAATATATATATATATATATATCTCATATTTCTCTTTTTTCTATATCTCATATTTCTCTTTTTTCTCATTTTCTCATTTGGTACTACTCTCATCTCTCTTTAATGTTTAGTTTACATATTGTGGTTTAAATCGCGAGTTTTTATTTTAATGCATGAAAAATTTAGATTTTCTTGAAACATCTATGATTACATACATTGATGCCTCTTGAGAAATAAAAAAAATTCTTGGTTGACTGCAAAATCAGACCGAACAGATATATTATTTTACGGTCCGGTCGGTTGGGTTTATATGTACAAAATTGGTCAGTTCGGTCCTCATTATGACAAGTCAGTAAACTTCAGTTCAGTCTAACTTTTATGTTAAAAATCAGATCGAACCGACTATGTACACCCCTAATTTTCTTCATCTTCGACCATGGCGTCGAAAAATGCCTTGTTTTCTTTCTTTTTTAATTTACCTTTATCCTTTAAAATTTTAATTTAATATTCCTTTCCTTGCGCGCAAACATTGTATGTCTATTATCTTTCTCGACTACACAAAACCAAAATTTAACAAATGGAGATATGAATATTACATGTCAGGGAATCCAAATTGTTGAATCTAAAAAACTATACCATAAATTTGCATGCACCTACCATTTCCAATCTCAACTATAAATTCACATATATAAGAAGCCAAGTGAATATTAAAAACTTAATTTTGGAAGAAAACTTGACTATCAATAGCCTCACATGGAGAAGCTTTGATGCCAGTTGCAAGAAAATTAAAATCAAAATTATAACAGAGAAAATCTAATTCGTCTAAGATCATCCATGTCAAATCAGTGAGATAATAAAAGTAAAAGTGTAACTTGATCCATACAAAGAGATGATTATGGATTATCGAATTTTTGATTCAATACGATTTCCCTTTAAGAAGAATCTCTGTATTCTCAATTGTGTGTATGAGTCATGGACCACAACCCTAACACACACACATCTACTTTCTATATTTCTATTTTGGCCTATTATAAAATTAGAGAAACGGAATTATATCTCTATACATAATAAGTCAATATCAAATCAATGCTTTAAACCTAACAACATTAACTTTGATAAGATCACTTTAAATAGACGGAACTTTAAGATAGCATTTAACACACACTTAAGGGATAACATAAAGAATATGCCACTTTCACTATTATATTCAAGTGGAGTTTTTAGGAGTTCTTTCAAAATATTTTTCAAAATGTTCAAAATTGAATGACATATTATTTGGTAAGCATTTTAATTTCAATAAATAAATAAATAACCAAAACCAATTCCCTACCAAGATTTCATCAATACAAATCATTGTATCCATTCTCTCTTCATTGAACAGACAAAATTTCACATGACATGAGATAAGATCTAGACCGAAAACTCCATTAAAGAGAAAATAAAGTGAGAACCGAATGATCAACTAAGCGATTACGAAGAAGAGATCAATCAGATAAAAGTACACGGATTGCCAACGTGATAATCCAAAGAGAAGCTAATCAAGACCAATGAATTGATCAGACGATCAAGATTTACATAGTTGCTAATGTTGATAAGCTAGATCTCAAAGGAATATTTCATTGATCATATTTTCAGATATAATTAAATAAACTGTATCACATTTTATGAAATGCTATAAATAGAGACAAGATGTAACTTTAAAGGAAGACTGAAGGACACTCAACAACCACCAACACGCACATGAGAAACAAACACAATATCTAGTTTACATTAAGCTTGTAAACCTTTCTCCATAGTAAAATACCTCATGATTTTTATTCCCTTTAAGGGTTTCCACGTAAATCATCGTGTTTATTATCCTTTATTATTTACGTTTTATTTTTCTATTATGATATAAGAAATTTACGATAAATTCTCTAAAACATGAATTTTTCCTATTCATTTGGTGCTCTCGTTGAAAAATCTCTACCACAACGCTCAAAACAGAATCAAATTCCCCGTCAACTACGAAGCCGGAAGCGTAACAAGTTGGAAGCAGAAACAAAAAATGCAATACAGAACCGGAAATGTTAAAACGATTAAGAATGAGTTAAAAAAATGTTATTTGTCGATGATCGAATCTGAAAAATTATGGTAATGGCCGCTATCATCATCACCAACTGAGAAGGACAACATCACGGCCAACGAAACGTCACCACCGCGAAAGCTTCAGCAAAAGAAACGGTAAAAAAGAAAGGAAAAACTACCTAGCCGAATGCACATCCCATCGCCACCAAAAACTGTCTTAGCCACCAGAGTTGAAGGAGAAGCTGCGACCACCCTTATTTCGCTACAATCTACGCGAGGCGAAGGATTTTTAGGCTCAAAATAGCCATGGAAATCGATGGAGAAGAAGCCTCCATCGTTACCAAATATAAGAGCTTAGATTTACAACAATCAACGTGTTTTCAAGCCCCAAAACCATAGTAAAGATGATCAGATCATGATTCCTGGCCGTTTGAAGCCTTTTCCGGCCTATAAAGGCCGCCCGACGAAGACTAACGTGCCACACGCACTTTCAGGCCGCAACAACCCATCATCCTTACCCATTTCAGCATTGCGGGTTAACCTACCTGATCTCACATCCGCTACACAAAGCCCAGAAGAAAGCTCCAGTCCATCTCCATTAGAAGGCCGAAGAGAGAAAAATCTCTAGAGGCCAACCCATGGGGCCCAGTGGATGAACGGGCGACTCGCATTCCATCCGATACCAACCTGTTACCCACGAATGACCCGTTCCTTGCCCCTCAGCATGCGGCCTATGGGCCAAGGCTCCATTGGGCTTGTTGTACTCTTCATGCCCACTTAGCAAATTTAATCAGTGAGCTTGCAAACGCACGAGTCATCTTATGTAAACATATGAAGAACATCAAATTATAAGTTAAGTATTTATTTTTAAATTATTGTTTTACCTTCAAATATATATTTTATTAAAAATGAATAATTGCATGAGCATATCGTATAATGTCTTGAAAACTATATTTACATAATTTTTCAAGTATATTAAATTAGTAGAAATTGATTCTACGCTAATTGTGTACGGCATAATTAATTATCTCTCCGTGTTTAAATTTTATCATGCTTTAATGTAGTTATAGAAATTACATTTATCCTGTTTAGGTAATTTATTTTGATAAAATTCATAGCTTGACCCTATTATGGATAACATGTGATTATGGATGTTGTAAAGCACATTCAAACTGATTTGATGTACGTATTACATGATGAATGAATTTTTAAATTTTAAATTCTAATTCAAATTTTGAATTTAAGTTTTTTTAATTCTAAAAAAACAAAAAAAAACCTTGACGGTCGATGAATGAAAACATGAACTTTGATCTCTGAAGTTTTTGGAGACTAGCTCTTTCCTGTTCTATATGCAAAAGTACACAAAAATAAAATATAAACAAACAACGAGAATGGGGACATCTTGACTACAAGAACATAGACGTCATGATGTCATGACGACAGAAAGAAAAAGATAACGACAATAGGAACAAATTGATGACAGGAACAAAATTTTTGTGATGACAGGATCAGAATGTATTGACGACAGGAACAAAGCTATCTTGAAGAAGGGAATGAAACATCGTGAAAATGGGAATGAAATTGTCTTGACAACGAGAACAAAAATGTCTTGAAAATGAAAGCGACAACGGGAATAGCAATTGAAACTCAAACGAAAATGTTTGAAGCAAAATTACATAGCGAATCACATAATTACAAAGACATGAAAGTCTGCTTCGTGGAGAATTTTATGAAATTCAATTTGAAGCTTTGGATAAAAAGTATTGGTAGTTTTCGTACAGAAAAGTAACCGTATTCATGTCTTTAAAATTTAATATTTGAACTGTATTACATAATCTTATGTATCACATTATATATCCTTAGAAAGATATAGATGTCTATTTCTTGAATAATTTTACATAACTCAATTCCGAGCTCCCGAGAAAATGTTATGGTAATTTTCATGAAGGTCATTTAGAAAAATAGATTATGTAGAATTGTAAATTTCAGAAATTAAACCGTATTGACTGAGAACCAACCACACAACTAATCTTATATCAATGAAAAGATACAGATGTCTACTTAGTGGAGAATTTTATGAAATTTAATTTGGAGTTATCACTCATAAGTTATTGTAATTATTGTAAATATTACTCTGAAAAGTAAAGCTATTCACGTCTTTCAAATTGAATCTTTAAAATGCTTCATTTTAGATAGTAATATATGAAAAATTATATAAGATACAGATGTATACTTCTTGAGAAATTTTGGAGAACAAGATTTAGAGCTCCCGAACAAAAAATTATAATAATTTTCATGAAGGTATTTAGGAAGACAGATTATGCAGAACAAACAAGCTTAGAAATTATATTGCGTCAATTCAAAGCCAAATACATGGTGAATCATATATCATCCGAAAGATAAAGAAGTATACTTCTAAAATTTTTTTTACGAAATTTAGTTCAGAGTTCCTGATCAAAAGTTATGGTAATTCTCGTGGAGGGTGTTGAGAAGAGAAGCCAGTGCAGAACTGTCAATTTCATTCATTAAACTTGACCAACACATTAACGATTATGTGATAAATTATATGTCATTACAAATATACAGAAGTCAGTTTCCTGAAATGTTATACATAATGAGATTCGAGCTTCTAGAAGAAAGTTACGGTCTTGTTCCCTACTCATTCTATTAAGATATTATTTATGGTGTTGTTCAACATTTTTAGAGCAGATATTTTTATACGGGAAAAGGAAAAAGAAAAGAAAACATGAGAAACTCTAGCAAAAGTCCGATAGGAAATATAGGACCCCTAAGCTTTATGAAAAATTTATGTTCTTGTGAGTGTCTACAAACATCATTCTCAGAACAAAACAGACCCCCTAAGCTTACTAAGAGCTTATGTCCATGAAAGCGTTTGCTTTCTAAAAGAAACGGGCCCCCGAGCTCATTAAGAGCTTATGTCTATGAAGACTTTTACTTGTAAAGGAAACGAGCTCCTAAGTTCACTAAGAGCTTATGTTCATGAAAGTTTTTTTCTTTCTAAAGGAAATGGGCCCATGAGTTCACTAAGAGTTTAAGTCCATGAGAAATGATGTCTGCAACATCACCCTCTAAAAGAAACAAAAGAAGAAGAAGTCCAAAAAGAAGAAGCCCAAAAAGAAGAAGTCCAAAAAGAAGAAATGAAGAAATACGAAAAATGGAGAAAGCGTAAGTGGAGAAAGAAAAAGTGAAAATGATGAAAGAAGAAGTGAAAAATGAAAAGACAAAATAGAGAAAGGGAAAATGGACAAAGAAAGATAAAGTGAGAAACAAAGTAAGATGAAAGAATAGAGGAAATTTTTAAAGTCTTGAAGAAATTAAAATTACAAAAACATACAAAAGACTATGGCAACGACATCTTCAACATAAGGGTTGACAATAGCATCCTCAATATGGAGATTAACAACGGCCTGTCAAATAACAGCTTGAAAAATTGTGTCACGTGTTCCCAAAAAATACTTGTAAACGAAAATGCCCAAATCAAATCCTCTCAATACCAAGCTGAAGCTGCTCATAAATGGGGAAACACTCATGATAGTATGATAAAATATGAACAAGAAGCATGCTTACAAACGAGACCAATTGTTCTTATACAACATTCTCATCACAGATCTTAACGTACGATAGGGGAAATAAAAATGAAGAAAATGAGAAAGACTCTATCAACGAGTCTATAGTGAAGAAAATGGGAAAAGATCCATCAACGAGCCCGTAGTGAAAGGAACAGAAAGACATAACAGTAAATGAAGGAGAAGTAATCATCATCAACGGCAAAGCATTTGTAAACGGGAATAGAAGAACATATGATAAGCCAGTATAAGAAAAAATAAACATTACACCTCAACAAATAAAATTTTGTTGAGTGTAATGAGGGCCAATAAACAGACAAAATTTCAATTGACATGTGGCAATATCTATACCGAAGACTCCATCAAAGATAAGATAAAGCGAGTACCATAGGATCAACTAGGT
Source organism: Datisca glomerata (assembly GCA_003255025.1). Classification (NCBI taxonomy): domain Eukaryota; kingdom Viridiplantae; phylum Streptophyta; class Magnoliopsida; order Cucurbitales; family Datiscaceae; genus Datisca; species Datisca glomerata. Next base: position 998,502 of record QANY01009141.1, on the reverse strand, counting down.
GCTTACGAAGAAGAGACCAATAAATGAAAATACATGGCTTGCCGACGTGATAATCCAAATAGAAGCTAATGAAGATCATTTGATTGATCAGACGGTCAATCACAGAGAATCTAATGAACATCATTTGATTGTTAATGTTGATAAACTAGATCTTAGAGAAATATTCTGTTGACAATATTTTTAGATAGAATAAGATAAGCTGTATTAGATTCTATGAATACTATAAATAGAGGTAAGATATAACTCCAAAGGAAGACTGAAGAACACTCAACAACCATCAATACATACACAAGAAACAAGCACAATGTATAGCTTACATTAACTTTGTAAACATTTTTCCATAATGAAATACTAGTATTGTATAGCTTACATTAACCTTGTAAACATTTTTCCATAATGAAATACTAGTATAGTCTCCCGTGATTTTTCTTCCCTTTAAGAGTTTTTCACGTAAATCATGATGTTTATTACCATTTACTGTTTACTTTTTATTTTTTCATTAAGATGCAGGAAATTCACGACCAATTCTCTAAAACCATGACTTTTTTCCTTTACACTCATGTAACATGAAGATTTGGATGCAAGTCCAACATGAGGGATATGCTGAGGTAATATGAGCTGACCGTTGGTTAGCTAGATCTTAACAACACATATCAGCTTAACACGAAATTAAAAAAAATAGTTGAAGGTGACCTTTTCCTTTTTAAAATCAATTTCAATTATTGAGATCTGGTAACCAGATCAGACAAAACAACTTGATAAACCAAACAAAAATAATAGTTATCATTCATTAATAGAGTAAGCTTTTAGAACTACAGATAAGCTTCTTTCATTATCAGAACAAAATACATAAAAAGAACTACAAATAAGTTGCTTTTGTTATCCGAACAAAATACATAAAAAGAAGATGTACATGGTCATATATTTTCTTTAGAAATAACATACATTTAAATACATTATGAAACACTCACTTCAGCATGGTATGGCTGCTATTGATTGGTCAATAACAACTATGAGATATTAGGAATAAAGTTTGCCTAAATTATAAGTTATAAGTTTCAATGTCTATGATGCTGGGTATAGATGTAGTCCAAGTGAACCTCTGCTGTTTTCCTTCTTTCCAAGCATTCTTCATCTTCTTTTTCGCATTTCTCCATCCCCATTAGCTTCTGTAAAATAGTCATATTTTTTTATATGAACAAATTTTTTTTTTTTGGGAAAATAGAACATTTAATCTATCAACTTAGCTTTTAGAATTTCCAAAAGGTTTATTGTACAAATTTGAAACCAACCACTTTTTAACATCGTTCTATGTGGTTGCTTGTAGATAACTTGCACTTTCCACTAATAAGCCTTACATACCGTTAATGTATCCTGATATTGACTCCAAGTCATTACTGCCACATCAAGTTCGAAAAGGCAAAGATGGTGGAAAATCATTGAATGTGTGGGTGTTTTGCCGGTATTGATGTCGTACTGTTCAACAATATGTTGAACGAATTTAACAAATGTGCCGAGGACTTCAACTAATGTGTTATGAGGTTTGACAAATGGAGGGTTCAATAAATTTTTTGGGGTTCAGTAAATATCTTTGGAGGTTCAACAAAAATCCTCTGTATAATGACAGAAAGCATACCTCCCGCATTGAAGAGTCATCCCAAAGATTGTAATACACTATCATACACTATCACTTTCTCCATCACTTAAGCTCTGACGTACATGAATGTTTAGTTAAGTGCCACATAGATACGATTTAAACATTTGAGTGACTAAAATATTTTGTATGGACTACCTAACGATTTTTAAAATTTGAGGCACTGAAGTATTTGATTTTGAAGTGTAAGAATCATTTAGAATTCTAATGGTGTGTTTGGAAGTGCGCTCAGAAAAAGAAAATATTTTATACATCAAAATAACTAAAGTTCTTTAGTTGAGAATTATTTCATTTTCTTCTTTCTATGAAGCAACTGAGTAGTTGTTTACACGCTAAGAATTGGGGTCTCAAGCGGCGAATTTTGTTGTTCGAATTTTGTTGTTCAAATTTTGTTGTTCAAATTTGAACAACTGAGTAGTTGTTCAAATTTTGTTGCTAAAACTTTTAGCAACATAAAGTCTTCGTTGCTAAACCTCGAGTAGGTGTTACAATTACCATCGCTAAATCTTTGTCAAGGAACATATTTGAAATCAAAGCACTTTAAGACTTACTTGAATATGTTTTTCTTGGATAAGTATTTTTATATTTTAGTGCACTTCAGATTGTAACATTTGTCATATTAATGTAATTTAATATAGTAGTTTTTACTGCATTGAATTAGTGATTTCAAATAAAGCACTTTTCTTTATGAATGGGAGAAATTGGGAGGAAATCCCATTAAATATAGTAATGGAGAAATTTTGCGTAATTTAATCTAATCAAATCTAATCATGTAATCTGTTAGATTTAGAATTTATTAGCTCGAAATATACTTAGGGCAATCGCAAAGAATCCGATACCATTTTTTGCAAACTACACCGAGCCTTATGCTCTTGTAGTTAGATGTTTAGGTATGTAAAAACTGTGGTTCAACACTTGAACCCTCCTGGTTCAGATCATGCAATGATTTTGATAGGTAGATGTCCTCGGGTGAGACAAAGAAGAGTGTCCTAGATGTTTCGGTTTGATATTAGATGGGTGAATAATGACAGTTGTAAAAAGGTTATAATTCAATCCTGGAATTAGGAGCAAAACGGTTTAGCAGGGGAGAGCATGCTTAGAAAACTTCAGAATATTAAGGAAGACTTACTGCAATGGGGAAGCAAAACTCAGTGCAACTCTTAAGTTCGCATCAAGGAGTTGTATTCCCAACTTCAAGCTTTGTATGCTAAACCAAATTATAATTTTATTAAAGTCAGGGAGCTAGAGGGGGAAATGGAGAATGCTATACTCCATGAAGAGAAATTTTAGAAAGATAAAGCCCATGCAGATTGGCTCAACTAGGGGACCGAAATACGTCATTTTCCATGCCAAGTTTAGGCAAAGAGGCAGAGGCCTCTAAATACATGGTTTGGAGGATGATAGAAGAATTTGGAAATTGGAGCAGACTAAGCTTAAGGAGATAGCTTATAATTACTTCTCCAACATTTTACCATCTCATGCTCTGGTAGAGAGAGACCAAGTGTTAGAAGCCGTGACAGCCCAGATGACGGACATCCAGAATGAGGATCTTATTTCCCCTTTCCAGGAAGAGGAAATTGCATGGGCCATTCACTAAATGCAAGCAACCAAAGCACCTGAACCCGATGACTTTAATGCTGGTTTTTTTAGTGCCAGTGGGGAATTGTGCCTAAGGACATTTAGCCATGATGAAGGAATTCTTTTCAACAACTAAGCTCCCCAAAGGTATTAACTACATGTATGTCAATCTCATCCCTAGAATTTTTGCTCCTAGATCGATGAAAGATTTTTGGTCAATCTCTTTAAGTAATGTAATTTACAAGATCATATCTAAGGTTTTATGTAATCGGTTAAAATCGGTGCTTCAGGACCTCATCTTCCCTTACCAAAGTGCTTTACAGATGGGAGGAGAATACATGATAACATAATTATAGTTCATGAAGCACTTCACTCTCTTCGTATGCAGTCATGAGATAAAAAAAGGAATATGATCCTAAAACTTGATATGGCCAAAATTTATGACTGATTAAAATGGTCGTTCTTGGAAGTAGAATTGACCTACATGAACTTCCACAACAAGTGGATTAGGTGGGTGATGGAATGTGTGAAAACGGTATCTTTCTCAGCAATTATCAATGGAGAGCTTTCCAATTTGATTATCCCCAGTCATAACATTAGATAGGGTGATCCCCTATCTCCCTACTTATTTATTTTATGTGTAGAAGTGCTCTCAAAAAAACTTTCTACAACTATGGCAGCAAACAGATTCCATGGTTTCTCCCCTAGACACTTAAATCCATCTATTTCCCACTTGCTTTTTACAGATGACACAATTCTCTTTTGTAGAGCAATGGAGTCAGAAGTGGTAGTGATAAAAAAAGATCATTCAAAAGTACTGTGCAGTCTTAGGTCAAATGTTACTTCCAAAAAAGTACTATTTACTTTTCTCCTAATATACCTTTGAATGTTTAGAAACATATTGCTTCTTTAATTAATATTGCACAATGTGGTGACTTTGGGAAATATTTGGGGTTGTTCTCTGCTTTTGAAAGATCGAAAAAGAAGATTTTGTATGATATTAGAAGAAACATTGAGAAGCAATTTTGGTGAGGATCATCAGACAACAAACATGGATGGGCAGAACATTATTTATCCCCTTCATGTAAGGAAATTATTATTAAGGCAGTAGCTTATGGCCTTCTAGTTTATTCTATGCAATGTTTTAAACTTATAGCTACGAATTATAAAGAGATTTGCAAATGTCTTAACCAATTTGGGTGGGGATCATCAGACAACAAATAGAAAATTCATTGGACGTTTTGAGATTCACTTACCAAGGGCAAAGCTTGTAGAGGCATTGGCTTTAAAGACCTTGAGTGCTTCAACAAAGCTCTCTTGGCCAAACACTGCTGGTATCTTTTATTTATTCCAATGAGCATTTTATTTCAAGTTTTAAAGCATAAGTACTTTCCCAAAATCAGCTTCTTTCAAATTAAATTGGGAGCAAGGCTATTTTGGGCTTGGCGTAACATGTTATGAGGTGGATCTCTCCTTTTGGAGGATTTTATGTGGAAGCTAGGGAATGATGCTTGGTTACCCAGGGAGTATGATTTCATGCCCCGATCCCTTAGAAATGACTCTATTAAGGGTTTGGTGAGCACTTAAGGGGGATGGAATAAGGAGCTTATTGCTAAGCTATTTACTCGTGAGGAAGCCAAAATTATTTTCTGTATCCCTAGCCGTTCAAACTTGAATGATGATGTTTATTGGTGGGTTTATAACAGGAAAGGAATGTATACAACCAGTTTCGGCTACAAGGTAGCCTTTTTTAGCAAACAAAGGTGTTTGGCCAGCGCTTCCTCATCCGATAATAACTTTATTAACTATCATACATGGAAATTAGTTTGGCACTTAGATGTGTCTCCTAAAATTAGTTTTTTTTATGGAGATTGATAAATGATTTTTTTTCCAACAAGGTATAAATTGAAGAAAAGAAATTTAGCTATAACAGACCCAAATTGTTTGTTTTGTGGGGAGGTTGAAGAAACAACCGCCCATATATTTTTTTATATGCTCTTTTGCTAAGAGAATGTGGTTTGGTTGTCATGTTGAACTAATCACAGATAATTTAGGGGGTTCAAATAGCCTAGAAATATGGAATATTCTTATTAACATGATGAGAAGACAACCTTATTTTGATGATATAGTTAGATTTGTTGTGTATGATTTATGGAGATTATGGATAGCTCGTAATGATTTGATATTTAAAAGTGTGCGAAGGGATATTATTGAGGTGATTCGGGCCTGGAAAAGTGATGTGAGGAACTTCTTGGCAGCTAAAAAATGTTAACGGAATTTCCAGAAGCAAGAAGAGTGCTCTGTTCCATGTTTAGGCAATTCAAGAGAGGGATTTTGGCTCCTTAAGGGTATTTGAGAAACTTTGCTAGCAAAAATGCTCTCCTCCTCTCAACTTTGTCAAAATTAATCTGGATGTTTCTTGGTCTCACTTGACAAATGGAATGGCTAGTGGTTGGGTGTGCAGAGGAACTTAAGGAGAATTTCTTGCAGATGGTTGGGTCTTGGCTAGCTCAGAACCAATTTCTACTGCTTTTGGGATGGCTCTTTTCGAAGGGTTAAACCATTTTCTTTCCAAGTTCGGGCTGCCCATTGAGACTAATCGCTTTGCTCAGAGGTTGGGGTTTGTTGCTTAACCTTGGAGCTAAATTTGATAACTTCTTAAAGTCTATTTCTAGAGCTATTTCTAATTTCTATGTTGTAAAGTGTTTCTTTATTAAGCCTTGTATTAGTATTGTAGCTAGAGAAATTGCTGCTCATGCTAATGGATCTTCCTATTGTTGCTCTTCGAGTAATCCCCTCCTAATTAGATTACTCATCTTATATTTTATGATTTACCTAATGAAATTTGAAATGTGTTTGTTCTTGTAAAACAAATAATAAAGCACTTCAAACTCACTATAAGACAAAGTTGACTGATCAAGTGCCTTTCCCTGTTAGTTTAAAAACAGGCTGAATTACAAGAATACTCAATGGACCTTTACTATTTTGCAATTGCTCCCTTTATACATTTTTTTGCTAATTTAGTCCTTAAAGTTTAACTTTTGTTTTTTGCAATTAAGCCTCCTCTTCAATGGTTGGCATTTGATGCCTCTAACTTCTTAGTGATTAATTCTAGGAAAATATTTTAGGGAAATATAATTTATTGCAATATAGTATTGAATGAGGATCTTATTGAATAAGAAAGTTAAGATTGTTAAAGAGTTTAAAGTATGAGATTACGAAAATGTTTTAGCGGCTCTGTTTTGAAAAATAGTGAGATGAGGCTTGACCAAGCTAAAAGGTGCATCTCTAAGGTGCATCTCTTGGGTGAGGAGGCTCAACTTAATAGATAAATAGTGCATCTCTCGAGTCGGGAGAGCTATATTCCAGGAGTGATATCTCATGATATAGAGGCTAGTAAGAGAATTTTGTTCACGCTGAAAATAATTTTCAAGCTAGTGGGTTAGGTTTAGCCCGACCGAAGAGTGATGACCTTTTTCAAGCTAGTTAGGGTTTCCAAATGTGGTGGAAACATAGACCAACCATGGGAAATCGATGTCTTCATGAGGTATGACTTGTGGTTTGGTGCATTGATTTTGGATTTGGGTGTAATTAGTTTTGAATTAAGTGATTGAATTGATTTCGACGTGTGTAATGATGCCAATAACGAGATAGCCATGGAGGTAGGCAAATTCATTGGTTTCAGGATCTCTACACACATCATTTTACATGTGTTTCACTATTCAACATGTTTATGATCTTCTAATAATAAGCTCCCATTTGCTAATTTGAAGTTATATACCAAATAAATTATGTTTTGATTCTACTCAATATACAACCGAGAACCTCTCATCATCATTATGATATCATTAATTAATTTTTTTTTGAAGAATGCAAGTGAATGAGGCTTTTTTCAGGTTAAGAGGCTAGATTAATAGAATTTTTGTATAATAGAGGGCCTAATTACAAAGTGCAAGAACTAGCTAGCCAAATAAATTGTCTATGACAGTGATTGCAAGCATGCATTTTAGCCTTAATTAATTGAAAACATCAACTAATCAGGTTCTTGTTTTCTTTTTTCACTTGACAATTTTTTTAGGTTTTTCTGTTTCTTTTCCTGCTCTCGACAAATAATGTAAAACAAAAGTGAAGAGACCCTTACATTCATAGATTCACTGAAATCAACCTCTTCAAAAGAATCCCCAGAAGCGAGTTCATTGAGCTTTTCCTCCGCTCCTGTTAATGATTCCAAACACTTCAGTTGACAAAATGAGAAAATTAATTGCTTAAAGAAAATGTAAAAAATGTGAAGTCAATACCTTGTTTGGGTACGGCGATAGTGGAAGCTAGCATAGAGGTGGAAATAAGTAACAGAAAGAAGAGTAGAAGAGCTCCAGAATGTAATCTTTGCTTCATTGTATCAAATATCTACCAACTCGAGAGAGAGAGAGAGAGAGAGAGAGAGAGAGAGAGAGAGAGTTGGGATAAAAATATGGAGTTGGGAATTGGAAGAAGCTTAAATACACATTGCATAGGAAGACGCATGGTGTTGGTCACATGAAGGTCAACAAAGAAGGCAGTTAATAATATATTACATTAATAATGCCCCATAACAAGGCCAACAGTCACATAAATTGACGATGATGGTCATGAACTTAGAAATTTATTTATTTTGATGTTATAAGTTTAATCTTTGTGGTCGTGTCCTCTAATATTACAATTTAAGAAAACACATTATACTTAGTCGAAATACATGTAAACTTTAAACAAACCGTTAATACAACAAAAATATATGGGGTCCACATTTTCGATCTCTCTTTTATTATTATTGTAAAATCCATGCTTGTGTTTTTGTATATGTGACACCACCACTACATGAATTAACGTTATCTTTATTCATCTGTCTGCCAAAGTGGTCCAAATAATGTCCAACAGATTCCAAACTCCAAAGCAATATATAGTGATTCAGTGTGCCCCAAGTCAACCTTTTGGGACATGCTAACAGCTGTTGCCCATCATCACATGTTTTATACTTTCAACTGACACTTGTACTTTTGTTTATAACCATGGAAAAAGATATGTAACCATCAGCTAAGTGTTATTTAATGAACCAGATTCTACGTATTTTGTGTAAACCTGATATTCAATGATATATGCTCTCATGTTACTTTAAACTGGAGAGGCAAATATCCTTGCAAATTTATGCGTTTAAGTATTAGTTTTTAGTGTTAATATTTGTTCCATGTTAAAAACTTGAGAAAAATATAAAAGGAGAATCTATTTCTAATGCTGCGTGCTGGAAGAATCTCTCACTCTCTCATGTTTTTATATTTTACTTATTTCTCTCTCTTTTATTTTGTTTGGTGTAATTAAACATTTTCAATCTTAAAAATTAGTTTAAGAAATGAGACTTTCTCTCATGCTTATAAATATATTATCAGTTCATTTCACAATCAATATAAGAAAACCTCAACAATCTCATTCGTCATACATCGGGTCTTGAGTCGAATAATCATCTACTCACTCCACTCAGATTCACAAACCATCGGGTCCTGAGTCGGATAACTATCGACTCGTTTCACTCGAATCACCATACATCGGGCCGAGTCGGGGAGTCAACGAATCACTTCACCCTGATTCACCATACATCAGATTATGAGTCGGAAGGCTGACGACTCACTTCACTTGGATTGAACTGCAGATTTGTTAGATAAACCTGAACATGAATCTACCAATGTTGAGTGTTGTTGAACTTTCTCAATTCCAAAAACTAGCTTGAAATGTGTGATTTTTTCTCACATTTATAAACTTACTACCGGTCTCTTTTATAACCACTATGGACAACCTCAACACATTTTTATGTCTAACTCGCTTCCAATATAGTACTGGCAGGGTAGTGCTGAGAATTTGCCTTCAAAAGCATGCATCCAACATCTCTTTAAACCTCCCTGCATGATGATGTTGGTCTCCACACGTATGCAACACGAATGAGTGGCATTGCCACCAAGTTTTAGTGGCAACGAGATTAACTTTTCAACTTAAAAACCTCTCTCTTCCTATGGACAGAAACTATTGTATCCACTTAATCTATCCAATTTTTTTAAAAAAAACTTATTTTCATAATATTTTATGTGGCATGAAAGATTGTGAATCGTTCACATCTCTGTTTTAAAGAGGTCGCAAATAGAGATTATATGTATGTTGATGGATGACACGTGTTAAACAGTATTTCTAGTTAACTGCCACATTTTTAGCTTTGCTAATGTGTGTTTATTTTATTTTGTATTGTGTGTATTGTTTAAATTACTATAGTGGGTTATCTTTTTCATGTAGCGTTCATTGAATATTTTCTTTTGGAAGATTTGAATCTGTGAGCCCCTTTTTTGGAATAAAAATTTAAGAAATGGCTATTTCATGGTATGGATTTATTATTAAATCCAATTAATGGTAATCGTATTTCTGTTGAATGTTTAAAGATTTGCCTTCCCTATACATGACAACACTTATGGGATTACTCCATAGCATCCTTTGAGAGTCTGAAAGTTATAACCAAGGTATAATTTTTGGGGTTTTCGGTTATTTATAAACGGTCCCTATCCTCTCAATCAGTACAAGAAATATGGATTTTAGCGATCAGAATTTTGCTCACTAAACCCTTTAAAATTTGTCGGCAAATAGTTTTTTCGACGAAGTTTTATTCACCGTGAACGTTGTCACTTTGTTAGCAAAGACTGTTCACGATGAAAAAAGTCTTCGTCGTGTTAGTTGTTTATGACGAAGCTTACGTTGTCGCAATAGCTTTTCTCGATGAAGGACCATGTCGTCACTGGGTTTATCACGACGACATTAAGGTTGGTTACGAAAAGCTTTTCACGACCAAATCATTTTTGTCACAACAAATTTTTGCAACAAAAATTATATTGGTCGCCTAAAGGCTTTTGCGATGATATATGGTTTAGTCGCGAAAGCTTTCAGTGACGAATTTTATTTGGACGCAAAAAACTTATTCTTAGAGAATATTTATCAAAAATATTAGATTTTTAGTTTTCATATACCTGATAGTCAATATACATCAGAATATTTATCATACACAATATTTTTCTAAGAAATACATATATGGATTATTAATATATATAATGTAACAAAGTAGTTCATTACAAAATTCATGAAACATAATACAATACAGAAGATGGTTCACAAATGTATCCAAAAAAGATAATTCATACGATAGTATCCAAAGCTCGATTGTTACAACTACAAAGCTTAACAAATGTTCAGAGCCTCACATTTTGTTGTTGAGTCCTCGTCAGGATATGGAAAACCATTTTGACGAGCCCAATCGAGTAAGCTTTGTAGTTGGCTCTCCAACGACTTAACTTATTTTGGTAAAACTAAATTTTCACATGGACTCTTTTTTCTTAGAAGATGTGGGTGGAGTTCCATGTCCAAAACATTTATTTCACCTTAGGAATTCTTCAACTATCTCTTATTCAATGTAAGGTGTGGCATGCTCAGCGATATGCTCATCTCATAAAGTATACATGTTTTCTTGTAACATCCCAATGAGCCAAATTCAAGATAAATATATTCATCAATCAGAAAGTATTCACAAAGCATCCAAATAGAAAGTATTTAAAAAGTATCTAGAAGAATCAAATATAAATAGATAACCCCACAGTGAAACTAACACTATTGTCTTAGACAAGAAGTATCAATAAGACAGTATTCAAAAAGTACTGAGCGAAATCAGATACAAAGTGATATATCCTCCCATCCCCCTCCACATTGAAACTGACATATCTTTATCGAGCAAGTATCATCAATAAGAATATTTTAGAGAGATTACTCACATATCTTTCTCAAGCTGTATCATTCTGCTAACCTTTTTTAGCCGAGATATGTGTGTTGTAAAACATTTCGATTCGAGTACGTGCTACCCACGTTGGAGCTTCCTATCTAAAATACAGTAAAAGTTATGTCGTTAGTTATTATATATTAAACATTATTAAGAGTAATAAAATAATATTTTGATTCACCTGGTGAAGTTGATGATTAAGAAAAGATACATTCCCTCCATTATGATTGTATGGAAGTTGTTGATGGTTTTTGGGCATTGATTTTTTATTGTGCTTATACCACATTTTCACTGAACAAAGCAATGAGAAATTTTAAAAATACAATAAGAGAAAAACCCTGAAAAAAATTGAATTACATATTCCTGTGACATAACTGAGAACCCTAACGTTGTGCATCAACATACCTAGTACCAATCATCCCTAAAACTAAAACTTTCGGGTGAAACAGTGAAAAATTTAAGACCTGAAAATTTCAGCAATTTAGAGTTGTTCTCGATGATTTGGAGCCTCAAGAAACTCTTTCTTTTGAGTCCTTCTTTTTCACTCTCTCTCCCTCTCAGCATCAGGCAACATTTTCTTTTATTTTTCCTTTTGATTTTGGCATCGAATCTCTCTCTTTAAAGAGAAACTTCAATATCATATATCAACAAAGAATCACCAAGAGATTATACTATTTTGCACAGAATCGACACACCGAATAGGGTTTTAACTTGCAGAAAAAAATAGTTGAAAAATAAGAAGAATGAAGAGCTTTGCATATCTAAACCTTGAAAAATGATGAAGAAGAAGAAGGAGAGCTCGGCACGGCTTTGTCGAGGGGTTGAGAGGGGAAAAGAGATATGCATAGGGTGAGGGGATATGAGGGAAATGAGAGTCTTTTATTCATCTAACAAGACGACATTGTTTCAAAAGCAACCTTTAGCAACGAATGACCAAATTTGGTTGGTTGGTAAAAGTAGACCTTTACTGACCAAAATTTATTTGGCCAGAAAAGTAAAACATTTACCAATGAAAATAAATATTCATCGGCAAATGCCCAAAAAAGACTTTTACTGACGGATTCAAATATGTGTCAGTAAAAGCCTATCAAAAAACTCGCGCACGCCTTTTTTTCTCGAGTGAAATTTCTAGTTTTTTGTGACCAACTAAAACGTTGGTTGCTAAAATAGGCTTTTAGCCATAAATTTTATTTTGTGACCAAAATTTTGTTCGCTAAAAGGCCATCTTCTTGTAGTGAATCTAGTGTTCACTGTTCAACATTCCAATTGGCGGGACTAAAATGTGAATGGTTTTGTTTACCTTGTCTTCTATATTGGACAAGAGAGCTTTGGTGCTATCTTTTGTGGAAGTTATCAAGAAAGGGTCCATGAGTTCTATCCCTTGCACTACTAACTTCAAGGAAGGAGCTGAGTAAGAGAAGATCTGGATTGCAAAGCCTCGAGCCCGCTTCTCCTTAAGTACATACACCTTAGTTCAACTAACCGGGAGGAAGTTCTTCTCATTTTCAGTTCCTTCCACAGGAAGCTTCTAAGCATTTTATCAACCTCTTTAATGAGATGGGGCTATTTCATTAATTGAAACATGATTTTTAAATCAATCTCATAAGGATCTAGCATATAGAGCTTAGACCATATTTACCACCTTTGTATTCTATTAGCGTGTAGACTAAAATATCTTTGTAAATATTGGATCGGTATGACACCCTTATAGTGGACGTGTGTTTGTGTGATTTGGTTTTAAAAATAAAAAATCTCTAAGAATAAGTAGAATATATATANTATATATATATATATATAAAGATTAAATAATAGTGAAAAAATGTAAAGAAAGGGAAGAAGAATCAAATACTGTGACTTTTTACGTGGTTCGACACTCCTTGCCTGTGTCCATGCTCAAGGGCTCCTCCTTGAAGAATCCACTAACATCATGATCTTCTTCACGGTTGAAGATCAAATTTTTACAACCAATTGATTTCACATGCACCAATCACCCCTCTCATTGATTGCTTCTACGAACTACAATCACGCCTCTCACTTCTCTTTTATAAATTAAGATATTACAATCAAAATTCTCTTAAAGAGTAGATATACAAATTTTCTCTCATAATATGATAAAGACTTCTTCTCCCAAAGTATAAAAAATTTTAGGTTGAGTTATTATGTCTTCAAAGCTCCAAAGGACTTTCTATTTATATTTGTAGAAAAATATAGCCGTTAGGGCCTTACAACAAGGAATAGACGACTGCTACCTTAACAGGCCGATCGTCGATACATTAGAGATTAAAGAATAAAGCCGTTGAGAAAATACAGCAAGGAGCGAACGGCCGCTATGATGGGCGGATGTCCGCTCGTGGAAGATTGACTCCAGTTTTTCTCTAACTTTTTAAGCGCTCCTGAAATCCTGTAAAACACTTTTTACAAGGTTTTATAGAACCCTGTAAAAACTCTTTCATCCTATTTCATGATGACTTTATTTTTTTCCAATCTTTTACCACAACACTTTTATCAATATATTTCAATATACTTAAATATCCTAGGAGTATTTTCCAAACAAAATAGTCAAAATAGTCTCTATGAGAATTAGAGTCCACAATCCAACTCTTTTTTATGATGACAAAATATTGATTATAAAATAAAATAAGAAACCAATATAAGCATTGCAATCAACTTCTCTTCCCCCTTTGTTATCATAGAAAAACTAATATCATTCTCCCATTAAAAACGTTTTAAGATTATACTTTTTTAATAAAACCAAATTGTTTCTCCCCTTGGAACACACATAGATCCCTAATGATATGCAATATGATGCTCACAATCCTTTAAAAATTTTGAGATTTTATTCAAAATCATAATTTTTAAAACTTTCTCCCTTTTTTTTTAAATCATGAATTTTTTATTTACACTCAACTATATCTCTCTTTCAAACACTTGGTATAATCAGTATTATAGCTCCCCCTCAAAATATGTATTTTTCTTTAAGAATTTTTAAATTAAAGATATTATTTAAAAATTACGCACATACACACGCACACCAAAATATCTTTAAAAGGTAAGTGATTTCTCTAAGACTATGATTTTTATCATAAATGATGGGTCTACTTATCTCATCTTCATATGCCATGCTGGATAAGTTTACCTTTTCGTGTTCTTTGATTTAACTATCATTTTCTTGAGCTTTATTCTTCAAGGTAACTTGGTTCTTCTTTAGCAATTTTTTGAACTTCTTCATGAAATGAACTAGGTCTTCATCATCATCTTCCTCTTCTTCATTTGTAGAGACTTCATTGGATTTCAATGTCATTCTCTCTTTTATTGTTTCACTCTTCTTTTTTCTTGCATCTCAGCTCGTACGCTAACAACAATCCCATGAGTTCATCAAGTTTGAGCATATTAAGATCTTTAGCTTCTTGGATCGCAATCACCTTGCTTTCCAATGCTTTTAGTAGACTTCTCAAGATTTTATTTAGAAGCTCATCGTTGGAGTAAGTTTTCCCAAATGATTTAAGAGTATTTATATATTCATAAATCGAGAAAATATTTCACTAACACATTAGTAATCATTTATCTTGAAAAGTTCATAACTATATGTGCATGAGCATGCTAGCTTCAGAATCTTTTACATCTTTTGTTTCCACATCCATTACTTCAAGCACATGCCAAATTTATTTTATGAAATTACATGTGGATATTCTATTAAATTCATTTCTATCTAATGCATAATATAATATGTTCATAGCTTTATAATTTTAAAAAGTTTAATTTTATCATTCTTCCTCAAATCAAATGATTTGGAACATATGGACCATTTTCAACTATTTCCTATGGTTCATAATCAAGAGATTGTAAATAAATTCTCATTCTAGCCTTCCAATAATTAAAATAAAATTTCTATAAGATAAAGGAGGTTTAGAAATAGATTGTCCTTGTTCATTAATATTTCTACACAAAGATGTCATAGCTCAAGACAGAGAAGTCTTATTAATTTGAGTACCATGTTTAAATACCAATTATTGGATCAGTATGGCACCATTAGAGCGGGCTTATGTTGTGTGATTTTTTTAAGAGCAATAAATCTCCAAGAATAAGTAATATATATATATATATATATATATATATATATATAAAGAGAATAAATAATCATGCGAAATTGTAAAGATGATAAAAGAAGAAGAATCAAACACGTTGATTTTTATGTGGTTCGAGACTCCTTGCTTACGTTCAGATTCCAAGGATTCTCCTTAAAGAATCCACTAGAATCGCCATCTTCTTTAGAGGAAAAGATCAAACCTTTACAACTAATTGATTTCACGGACACCAATCGATTCTCTCACTGATTGCTTCTGTGGGCTACAATCACGCCTTGCACTTCTCTTTTATAAATTAAGAGATTACATCAAAACTCTCTCAAAGAGTAGATCTATAAATTTTCCCTCATAATATGATGGAGACTTCTTCTCACAAATTATAGAAATTTTGTGCTCAATTCTTGTGTCTTCAAAGCTCCAAAAGACCCTCTATTTATAGGTGTAAAAAAATATAGTCATTGGAGCCTTATAGTAAGGAGCAGACGACCACTACCTTAAACGGCCGACTGTCAGTCCGTTAAAGATTAAAAAATATAGTCGTTGTGAAAATATAGCAAGGAGCGGACATCCGCTGTGTTAGGCGGGTGTCCACTCGTGGCAGATTGACTCCAGTTTTTCTCTGACTTTTTAAGCAATTCTAAAATCTCGAGAAAAAAAAATTCAAGGTTTTCTAGAACCCCGTAAAAACTCTTTCATCCTATTTCATGATGATTTTATTTTTCTCCAGTCTTTTATCATGAACACTTTTATCAATATATTTCAATATGCGTTAAATATCCTAGGAGTATTTTCCAACCAAAATCGAGACCTTATGAATAGTTGCTTGATGTCATCAATATACTACATCTTCATACTTCATGGTACAACAATATATTTGTAATTTCCTATAACTTGATTATATATGTTAGTACACATAAAATAGAGGAGGTCTAGAAATAGATTGTCCTTGTTCATAAAAATTTCCGCACAAAGATGCCATAGCTCAAGACATAGAAGTCTTATTAATTTGAGCACCATGCTTGAATACCAATTGTTGGATCAGTATTGCACTATTAGAGCGGGTTTGTGTTGTGTGATTTGTTTTTAAGAGCAATAAATCTTCAAGAATAAGTAATATATATAAAGAGAATAAATAATCGTGCATAATTGTTAAGATGATAAGAGAAGAAGAATCAAACAAGTTGATTTTATGTGGTTCGAGACTACTTGCTTACGTTCACATTCCAAGGCTTCTCCTTAAAGAATCCACTAGAATCATCATCTTCTTCAGGAGAAAAGATCAAACCTTTACAACCAATTGATTTCAAGGACACCAATCGATTCTCTCACCGATTGCTTCTACGGAATACAATCACGCCTTGCACTTCTCTTTTATAAAGTAAGAGATTACATTCAAAACTCTCTGAAAGAGTAGATCTACAAATTTTCTCTCAAAGTATAGGAATTTTATGCTCAATTATCGTGCCTTCAAAGCTCCAAAGGACCCTCTATTTTTATAGGTGTAAAAAAATATAATCGTTGGGGCCTTATAGTAAGGAACAGATGACCACTACCTTGACCAGCGGTCCGTTAGAGATTAAAAAATATAGTCGTTGTGAAATACAGCAAGGAGCGGATGACTGCTGGTGATGGGCGGATGTCCGCTCGTGACAGATTGGCTTCAGTTTTCCTCTGACTTTTTAAGCACTTCTGAAATCCTCTAGAATAGTTTTTGTAGGGTTTTCCAGAACCCTATAAAACAATTTCATCTCTTTTTATCACTTGACTTTATTTTTGTCCAATCTTTTGCCACAAACACTTTTATCAATTCATCCCAATATCTTCAAATATCCTAGGAGTATTTTCCAATTAAGACCGAGACCTTATGAATAGTTTCTTGATGTCTCGATATTCTCCATCTTCATGCTTCATGCGTACAATAAAGTTGTAAGTTTTTAATAACTTGATTATAAATATTAGTACACATAAAATATTTTATCATCAAAATAATCACTATGAGACCTATAGTCAACAATAAACCTATCTTGTCTATTTATAGTTCTTGTTGTTTCAGAACTATTGATTGTTTTGAGATGATAATTTCCTAGAACAAAATAAATAAATAATGTTAAGGACAAGTAGTATCATATCATCATACGTAATTAATTACTGAAGAGTTTCTGATGCTTAAGCCATTCTTTCAGAATAAACTAGTCAAATTCATGTGCGATGGACGTGTGACAATTAATCACTACTACTTTAAAATGGGGCTTAGGGGGGAGAAATATTTTTTGACACACATTGCCATTACCATTATATGGAATTCTAAATGGATAAGCCTTTAGGTATTCTCTCTACCAAAATCACATTTATCATGGAACAAAATAAACAAATAATGTTAAGGACAACTAATATATTGTCAATTATTAACAATATATTAGTTACAAAAAATTAAGAGACAAATTAGTTTAAATAGATCGCATATCGTTGAAGAATTAGATAATGGAATAATTTGATATTGAAATTAATACTTCAAAATTATTTTTACCCTTTTCTAAGTCTATTAATATATATAAATGGGGAGGGGGAAAGCATATTTTTGACTCAAACCCTCTCCATTATATGAAATTCTAAATTGATACGTCTCTTGATATTCTCTCTACCAAAATCACATTTACTATTTTAATTATTAAAAATATATGAGTTGTAAAAAATTCATAGATATATTAGTTTAAATAGATCAAATTACATCAAAAAATTATATAATTCAATAATTCAATATTGAAATTAATAGTTCAAATCTTTTATTCCTTTTTTAGGTAATAAAATTCATCAATAAAATAGCAACTAGAAACTAATTAACAAGAGTCAATATAAGTATCAAATCAAACCACGAGGAGGAATCACATCAGACCAAATATGACAAAGAACGGAAGCAGAGGCCAGCTTCACAATACGATCAACAATTAAATTATAGTATCTACGAACATGTCAAACTGAAATATTAATTAAAGAAAGTTATTAACTCTCTATAGCAACACACAACTCCTTTAACAATAAACATTATCAACTTTTAATAGATTGAATTCTTAGTATTTGATATGACAAGTCGGAAGGTGGTCAAATAATTTTTTATGTAGTCCTATTTGTATTTTTATACATATTATGTATTGTTTATTTTTTCAACACGTGTAATACACTTACAGTTGACTAGTCTTTACTAAAATGCTTGAAAAATGTTTAATTTGAGACATGAACATATATCTTGAATATTCAAATCTATTTAGTTAGTAAATTATTCCATAATCCCGACTTCCTATATAAAATTCTAAAGACAATTTAGTTGGAATTCAAGATAGACTGATGAAATCAAATTATTTTTCTTTTTTGAAACTTAAGCAGAAACGTTGTGTATAAATATTAAAGGACAACTATTATCATATGTAAATTTGATAGACATTTTGTTATATTTAGAAAAGTTCGAATAAATTGGCTAAATTGAAAGTTTTCTAAGATTATTTGCCACTCATTTTTGACACGATTAATAATTATATCTTATGATCTTTTATAATTTAAGAGTGACAAATGATCAATAATCACATGTAAAAGGAGAAGGTCATTTAAAGATAAGTCTACCTGGAATATATGATATGACCAACTTATCATAAAGTGTATGGTGCTGACAACACATGTATTGATTGGTAATATATACTTTTTATGGGAGCAAATCGTCTCCTATATTGAAAATATGAGATAGTTATGTTGCATTTGGACTGTCCGTTGTAAAAATGGACGGCCCATATAAAGTTACTGGAAAGGAGAAAATGAAAAGAAAAATGAAAAAGGAATCAAAAAGTAAAAAAGAAAAAAGGGGAGATCTGAGCCATTCGTTTTCATAACAGACGGCCCAGATTTGCTGAACAATGTTTCTTATTTTGTTGTGAGAACAAGAGGTGATCTGTTCCCACTTTTTATGGGCCACTACATGCTTCATCAATGTTTGAAATGTTCTGCCTACATGTAAATTGAGCTGAGATGGACCTTTCAAGTGTTGAGACTATCGAGACAATCATTAGTGTGATCTTTCTTTACCATACACCTAGTTGTGCTTGGTCATTGTAGTCTGCCGTAGGATTTAGATACTTGGCATACAACTAGAGGTAGAGTCAAGACTTGGGTTCAGTGAATCACTGATATCCCCCCTCTAGCACACATGCATACACATACACATTTATGTATGACAATGAGAAAGAAACGTGCCAAGATATAAACCACATTTGATAACTTTTCATTAAAATTCAAATTTACAATTATCATCGAGAAATTATAACTGTCCTCGACGACTTTTAATATTTTGAAATTGTGGTATGATTGTTTCATTTTCAATAGTATAAAATACATATTGTTCTATGTAGGTAACCAAACTATCATTCGTCCATTCATCCGTCATCTGATTGTGCAAGAACATAGTAGAAATGTGAGAATGAACAGAGAAGAGAGCGAGACTCACCAGAATCTTCGCAAAAAATGATGAGTTTAATTTGTTTTAAAATATAACATAATTTTACAAAATAACACTTAACATAAGCCATAATAGATCTAAAATTCAATACTACTTAGTCAGAAATGGAAACACATAGAGAGAGAGGGAGGGGAGAGAGAGAGAGAGGGGGGAGAGAGAGAGTGTGTGTGTGTGTGTGTGTGTGTGTGAGAGAGAGAGAGACCTGGAAACAGAGAGAGATAGAGAACGATAGAGAAAGAAACAGAAAGAGACCGAGACCTGGAAACAGAAAGAGACCGAGACTTGGAAACATAGAGAGAGAGACCGAGACCTACACATAAGGTCAGTGCCCATTGATGTCAATGACTCAATGGTGGCCGTCAATTTGTGATTGCAGTCGTCGGTCGCTCGGGCTTGGAGAGGACGAGTGAGAATTGAGAAGTTAGAAATAAGGATTTGGGGATATTAGGTTTTTAGTTGGGAATAAGAATAAAATTATTTAGGCTAAAGTTAAAATTAAAAAAAACTAAAAAACTTATTTAATTTAGTGTTAACACAATTGAAAAGTCAGTGGGGTCAAAAAAGAAAAGATAAAAAATAAAATATTTCCATACTAAAAAATAATTATTTTTTAAGGATCACTCATCTCCCCTCCATAACACGTGGCTCTGCCCCTGCTCACAACTAGCTGTTTAAGGGCTTTACACACGCAAATGAAGTTGTGCTTCATCCACATGTAAGCTAGTGCCATGGTCATTAGAAACAATATATGTGTTACTGTAATAAAATAAATGCAATATAACAAACGAAGAATGAAGGAGTAAAAGAAACGTAGGTATGAGATGAGGTATACGAAATTCGCAAATATCCTTGAGAGAAATTTCACCCCTGCACCGGTGCTTACAGTTTTATGGGCATTAGTCTCCTATTATACAACACTTCTTCGAAGGATCAATGCAACACTATAATGACCATGCCCAGCAAACCAAAAATTGAACGTACTTTTTCGTGACACAATGTACACTCCAACTATGCAAAATGACTAATTGTAGAAATAGACAATGAAGGGCCCTATATATAGAGAACAAAAATGGATATATATAGAGAAACGAATTAATCATATAACCATTCGTTTGAATGGATATTTTTTAGGGACCTAAACATAATGATAAAATATTAACATTATTTTCTTTTTCAATTTTCACACTCATTCTAAAATATCCAACGATGCATGCATATTGAGTTCAGATCCACCAAATATCATTGGACTAACTAAATAACCATTATCGTACTCTTTCTTTACCACACACAAAGAGAGTTTTGATCAAACAATCACTATTGCTATCGGTCCTTTGGGTTTTAAACATTTGGCATGTATCTAGGTGCTCAAGGATTTTACCCACATATGTTCTTGATCCACATTTTATTAGTTCACTCTATTTTGATGTCATTGAATGTGACCTTAATCTTGTTATTTATCTCTCATTTTATTAGTTTACGTGAATTTGATATCATTGAATGTGACCTTAATCTTGTTATTTATCTCATTATTTAGATCTACATTTTTTTTTAAACATTTCTTCTTCCTTAAATGAGTCTATGACGCAGAATCGGAAAGAATAGATGTGGGAGTATAATTATTGGACCAAATAAGAAATACTATTGACAAGAGTATCTTAAAAAAGAAAATTAAAAATTCCGTATTTTTCATAAAAATATTGTCTCTCTTGTATGTTGTATGTGCTCTGTTAGTTAATCGCATAAATTGAATAAAATATGCCATGAAGTATAGGGAATGGGAATAGTACCAAAGTTGGGTGGGTTTGGCTGGTGTTTGTTTTTGTACTGCTGTTGGTGACCTCTGGTTTTCAGAAAAGTCATGTTGACTTACCAACCTGCAGTCTCTTTATTTTCATGGCCAAGCGTGCTCAAGTTGTATGGAACCAAATTCATAAATTTGTCTGTTCGTACAATAAGGAGTCTTTAATATTAATTTTTTTTATTATTAACATATGAAGAGAAAAATAGAATCATAAATAAAGTTCTAATATTTTATTTATTTTAATTTACTTCTTAATTTGTTTTACATTCGCCATGTTTTTTTAAGCAAATTTTGTAATGATTTTGTTTGCTAAACCATTTTTGTCTCTCGACATTCATTTTTTATTTTGATAATTGAATTTTTTTGGTTAATTTAGTCCACCAAATTTAAACTTATTTCTTAAAATCAGTGATGGATGCTTGAGGGTATGGTGATTTGACATACAAATTTGATTATCATCATGTTTTACGGCCAAGTTGATAAAAAATGAAGTCTAGTGAGTAAATTGACTAAATATATAGTTGAATGAGCAAAATGAAGTCTAGTGACTAAAGACTAAATATAAAGTTGAATGAGCAAAATGAAAAAAAAATTCAAAGTTTAGAGACCAAGCTTTTAAAATAGAGAAGCAGGAAAAAAAATAATATATAGGAATTGAGAAATGTTTCTAAAGAATTATTTTTTAGAGTAACTTTTAAATAAGGTTGTCATGATGTGAATCAGTAATGCAACATGACATCTTAGTTAGGCTCACATATCTGTAAGACCCTCCCTCATTATCAAATAGAAACATAAAAATAATTCAGCAGAATTCAAAAGAAAACATGTTACTAACTTTGTCAGAAATAAAACAAGAACAAAAATCAGAGCATTCCATCACTGTGTAGGAGTAATTATATTGGGGCAATGGATTTCAAACAATATGCAACCCATTATCCTCTAGGTAAATGTGTGTGACAAATGACAACAAAGTCCATCTAAGGAGGAAAACTTAAACAACTATCTCAAGCGAAACGTCAATGTCAGTTGACCTTTCGAGATCTAAAATGAAGAATGACCACTATATTGAATCACACTTCAATCATAATTTTCTCCATCTAAAATTTATAAGTATAAACAATCGCATGGACAACTACAGTTAACTCAGCCTCAAAGCAAAATATTGTACATTGAGGTGGATGGTAAAACAACTCTATTAACAAATCTTATAGAAGATCAAAAAATGTCTCCCTAACCTGCAAAGTCAGGACTACTAAAAACCTCTCTATCTATGTTCACTTTAACCAGCTTGATGGTGGAGGGCGTCAAAAACCTATAAGATACACAGGGACTTGGATCTTTTTAGAGAGTAATTGTTGTTTCAAAAATCATATGAAACTGTTATTAGTGAAAACAGAAAATAAGCTATGAACCTTTAGTATGTTGCTGAAATAAAATTTGCTACTTGATCATTGAAGAAAATGTTAGAATTATGTCCATAAAATAGGGTGTAATAATTATTTATGAGTATTTAGTTATTTCTAAGATATTTTGTATTTATGAATTTAATGAATGAATGAAAGTTTATCTTTTAATTAAAATGTGTTTATAATTTACTCAAATCCTGAAACTAATGTCAACATAAAAATAGTAAAGACTGAGTGGTCTTCCAGACAAACTCTTCTGAAATAGTTCAAACATTATTCGCAATCTTAAAATAGACTGAACAATCGAATCTAATTATGACTATTAGGTTGAATCAAATGATGCCGGTCTTGGGGCATGAGAGTGGGGACTCTAACTGTTGACCTAGATATGTTGTGGAACATATTAAATAAACCAGTAATAAATTAGTTTGGAGTAAAACCATTTATCTAGCTCTAAATCTAATTATTACACCTTGAGAGAATTTTCTAATTACCTTAATCCTGAGGTGAATACGAAACTTGACCTAATTAGTTACGATATTTGATACGTCAAATGAGTGAGTTCGAATTGCCGGACAATACCTCGCCTGTTAGAATTGTGATTCAACTATGTTAGAGTTGCGTCATTCACAGATATAAAAATTCGTGGTTACTTTACAAACTACAACAATATCACTTTATGCTTTATTAATGAGTGTGCGAATAAATTAACCTGGCCAGCTACTCGTTGGAATGTATCATTGAATAAGACATGAGAAATTGTACGAGACAATTCACTATTATGTCTTTCTTATTCACAGTCAATAAATGAATTAAGCAAATAATAACAAGAGGGGCAAAACGCTAATTTTACAGTTCATTCTTGTTACTGATATCCACGAAGGGTAACATGTTAAAATATTCTACGGACCGTGAAATGAAAGTGTTTATTTACACCGACGGAAAATATAGTGGAGTTATATGATATCAGGATTAAATAGGTCAGGAATTTATAGAGATAAATTCGCCAGATATTCGAATCCTATAACTTTCTTCATGTGGGTTTATTCGGTCTCAAAAGTAGCTCATGAGGACAAGAATAGAAGAAACAACATCAGTTTGACCAAAATGTGTTTGGGGACAAGATGTATTTTCTGAATCCATATATGATAGGTGTTATCACTTAATTAGTGAAGAGCAATCATTTGATGTTCAAATTAATTAATTTATTATTTTCTAATTAGTATATAATTAGTAATTGAGAGAAATTAATTAATTAATTGATGGAGATCAATTTAATTTATCAATTTTAGATTGATGAATTTGGAGATAATATTGATTTTAATGGGAGATGCAATTTTCGGCAAACATAGAGTATGGTGGTGAATTTTGAAATGATTATATAAGGGATGACATTAGGGTTGCCTCCCCAAATGTATTGACACAACCCTAATCACACATAACTTAAAAATGTTTCTCTCTCTCCCTCCTACTGTTGCCGCCGAAATCTCCAGAGGAAGAGAAATATTTGATTTTTCTTACTCAGTTGTTTTGAGAGCCCACACTCAGTTCCTAACGTCGTCCTTGCGAGATATACTTCTGAATCCAACGAGTGGTTGTTTGTGTGAAGACTAATTGAAGTTCTTGGATTTGAAGATGAAAGAACGTGAAGTATTTAATAAAGATTACACTAATTCAGAAAGTCTCTTATACAACGAAAATGTATAAATTGTTTCTACCTTTTTGAATACGTTTAACTTTGTATGTATAATCGGATGTATGATTTTAATATTTAATATGATTAAATTAATTGATGTAAAAATTTGTGATATTTCTCACACGAACCGTTCATAGTTCGATGATTTTTCCTCAATTTTTTAAATAACGATCCAACAGAAAAATGCTGCCCCATTTTTCGTTTCTAGTTTTGAAAGAAAAAATATTCATCCTGATTTCTTGCATTAAGGTCCCGGCAGGGAACCACAAAGTGGTTTTCCACTTTCAATTTCGATTAATTAAAGATTTTATAGTGTCATATTGGATTATATTGTGGCTTCTGAATTTCAAATAGAATACAGTAACTTTAATCTTCTAAGAGCACTTTGATTTTCCCGTAATTTTGTAACACACTTTGATTCATCTTTTTCCCTTTATGGTGCATATCACTTTCTAAGTGCACTAATGAATTATTTACAATGGTATTGAAGACCATATATCATCAATTAGGTGATAAAATGGCCGAGGTCGACCTTACATCTTCCCGCGTGTTTAAATCTATACGTTTTTTTTTTAATTTTTAAGTATTGTTGAGCTGTTAAAAATGAATTCAAATACATAAATAAACCTAAACTTTTGATATGATTAGTTATCTAGGGTGGTATGAGAGTTATAAGTCCTGACTGAAATTTTTCGCTGACAGTCTTCCATCTCATTTAAAGTTAAATATATGAATTACTCCTTAACCCAACAATTTAATTTTTTTAATAAAGATGTGAATTTTTTTCATGTTATCACTCTGTAAATGAAGAAAAGTTAGGGATGGGGAGCTGGTACGTCGAATTCTGATTATATTCAAGCCTAGGTTTTGAAAAATCACTATAAGAAAAGTCTCTTTTAGCGACCAAAATTTTCACCACGAAGTAAAATTTGTGGCTAAAAGCCTCATTTGACGACCGACATTTTTGTTGGTCGCAAAAGGCCTGATATTTCAGCCGGGAAAGCCAAAGAGAGGCACGTCAATTTTTTCTTAGGTTTTTGCTGACACATATTAAAATTTCCTCACTAAAAAGTATTGTTTTGCCGACCAAAAAATATATTGGTCGGCAAAAGTAATACTTTTGTCAACGAACTAAAAGTTTCATCGCTGTAGGGTGCCTAAAAAAACTACTCCTGCCGACGAAATAAATGTTTCGTCGCTATAGGTGCCTAAAAATGACCTTGTTTAAAGAGACAATAAATGTCTCACTTCCCTCAACTCCCTACCCCGCGAGTAGCTTTTTCCCCTCACCCAACAAGCGCGCAGTCGTCTCCCCCAGCTCCCCTAAACCTGCGAGCGCGAGCGCAGTCGTTTCCCCTCACTCCGACAAGCATTCCTTACATGCAGTCAGTGATCATCACTCCAGCGAGCAGTCCTTTCTCCTTTAATCTTTAATTTCCCCGCTAGCAGTCCTTTCACCCCGTGAGCGCAGTCCCTGTTTGACTCATCCTCTCACATCGTGTTTCTCTTTTCGGAAACCATTTTAAGCCATCTCAGAGATCTTCAGTCCTCAAGAAGTTTCAGGCTTTGGTGTTTTTTTTGGAATTAGACCAACTGCGTAAGTCGCTGTTTGACTCATATTAGTTGTGTTTTTTCTGGAAATCTCATTGTGGCAGGCTTACTATATCGCTTAATCTTGTTCTTCAAATTATGGATGTAATAGGGTAGAGGCATATTCATTTATGTTTTCTCTTGTTTCATTTTCAAAAATTGGAATTCATAGATATGTTATTCTTAGCTCGTATTTGGTAGTTGAACCTGTGCGTTCTTCATATTACAAGAGGAGATTACCACTTGCTTGCTAGTTTTAGGAATGAGAAAGATTTAGGATATCATTTTTGTCAAATTCTGTCTTTTCTTTCTCAGCTTAAAAGATGAAAAAAATTTGGTAGGAGAATTGTTTACATTAGGGACTCAGGAAAAATGAAGGATTTTCTTATTTTATTGGAAATTGTTGAAGAGGACAACTAAACTAACTATATATTTATAAACTTTCTATATTGAATTGCATACTCGGATCTTCTATGATTATTATGTGCTTCGATGAGGGGTAATTTTGTTAACTCATGGTAAGGTGTTAACTCATAACTCGTAAAGGAGTACTATGGTTGAGTGAAACTTACTGTTCATGTTAAGTCCAATCAAATCGGTTAAGATTATATTCTAGTGAGGTATAATCATATGAGATTCTTTGCCAATTCTATTGTTTTTCTTTCGCTAGTGTATTTCTAAGGCCTTAAGCTAATTAATTTTATCCATGTTTTTTCTTTAATCTTTGATTTGCAGATTGAAATAGGCCCATGACATTTCTTAAGTCGTAAGCATAAAATGGGATGTTTTACAGTGTTTAAGTGGAAGAAAAATATTTATCGTGTCAATTTCATATTTATTGATGATTACTAATGGCAATAATAAAATTTTATAAATAGTTAATAATAATAGTGAGATTTACTGTTTCTTAGTTAGGAGAGTTCAATGTAACAAACGACCTTTCACCTTGTTTATATTGCAATCATACCCACTACACTTTAGATTTTCCCAGAACGGGATGTTAATAGGGAATTTTGATGGAGTAGAATTGTTTAGATACAGATAAAAAGAACTAATATTCCTTCTTCGTGTTTGTTTGGTTGACATATATTTGGTTTAAAATTATACTTTTAGTTTCAGTCTGTATAATTTACAATGCATTCCTTCTTCATGCAGTAGGACTATGCACTATTTTGCATGTTTAATTGTATGAGGAAAAGAAATAATGCTTCTGTTTGACCATTCTTCACTTTTGAGGCTAATTTTATTTCTCTATTATATTAATTAAGACTTGAATGAGTGGTAAAACTATATGAATGTACATTCTTATAATTTGCTTTATTATTAGTCATCTAGAGTTCTCATATTGGACTAGATTTTTCCATTCCTCTTTCAAATATCAGGTAGTTAAATTAGCATCTATTCATATGACTTTAAATTTATAATATTTTATTTGCTTAGGAATCTTTTGTTGAGAGTTTCTCTAAATAGTTTTTTTATTTTCGAAGTGACAAAATGGATAGGAGTTGGAAAAAATCCTAATAGATTGTCCAAGGAATATATTGATGATATTTCACAGCTTATGAGTGTGACCAGTAATTATCTCAATGTAGAGGAGAAAACTCATTGTCCATGTTAAAATGTCTTAATTCAATACAATTATTTTTAATAGAAGTTAAAATGTATTTATGCCAATATGGAATGACATTGAGCTATGATCGTTGGGTGTTTCATGGTGAAGAGATACAAAGATATCACCATTCACCAAATATAGAGATGAATAATACTAAATCTCACCTTGGTGGTGTTGATGGTGTTGATGATGGTGATGAGATAAGAGAAATGTTAGACAACACGTGTGGTTTTGTTGGGATGGAGGTGAATGGTGAACGAGTTGGAAAGGATAATACTGATAGAATAAATCTAAATGCAGAGACGTTATGCATATTTAGTTATTTGTTTAGTGAAGTTAAAGAAGAATTTTATTTTGGTTGTCAAAAGTATACTTCACTATCTTTTATTGTGAAGTTGATGCATATCAAAGTGCTTAATCATTGGAGAAATAAGTCATTTGACCAATTACTTGAAGTTTTAAATGGTTCTCATCCAGTAGGCTAAAAAATTCCATCCTTTTACGATGAAGCCAAAAAAAATTAAGAGATTTAGGGTTGAGTTTTGACACCATTCATTCTTGTAAATATGATTGTGCTTTATTCTAGAAAGAGAATGAAGGAAAAGACAAATGTCCTGAATGTGGTAAACTAAGATATAAAACCGATGATGGGAATGGTAAGAAAGCTCCCCAATAAGTTTTGCGTCACTTTCATGTTATACCCATACTTCAAAGATTGTTCAAGCCAAAATACACATCGTCGATATGAGATGGCACAAGGAGAAACGTGTCAACATTGAAGGTGTATTGAGACATCTTACTGATTCAAAAGGTTGGAAGAATTTAGATAAGCAATATAGTTGGTTTGCAGAAGATGCTCAAAATGTAAGATTAGGACTTGCAACAGATGGATTTAATTCATTCAGAATTATGAGCAACTCATATAGCATGTGGCCAGTCATATTAGTACCTTATAACCTTCCTCCATGAAAGTGTATGAAACCATTCTTTATGATGTCGTTACTAATTTCTAGTCCAAGATCACCCCGTAAAGATATTGATATATATTTGCAGCCATTGATAGATGAGTTAAAACAATTGTGGGATGGGGTGCAATCATTTGATGTCACTTCAAAGCAATCTTTTACTATGCATGTTGCTGTGTTGTGGACAATTAATGACTTTCCAGCGTATGGAGATTTGTCTGGTTGGAGTACAAAAAGGTACTTGGCATGTCTTGTTTGCAACGAAGATGCATCTTCGTTGTGGTTGTGAAGTAAAATATGTTACATGGGGCATCAACGATATTTGTTTTGTGATCAAATGTGATGGAGGAGTAGGCATGACGGTAAACAAAAGATTTCATGATGCACCAAGAAAAATGACAGGAGAAGATACATTGAGGCAGTTAGATCAAAATCAATTTGTCAAGTTTGGCAAAAACCCACATGAGTTAGCCAAAAGAAGAAAGCATCCTTTAGATGGTCTTAATTGGACTAAGAAAAGTGTGTTTTTTCAACTTCCATATTGGTCTAAGTTGAAAATCAGACACAAATTGGATGTCATGCATATTAAGAAAAATATTTACGATAATATATTAGGAACATGGTTGAATATAGAAGGCAAAACAAAAGACACTTACAAAGCTTGATTGTACCTAGCCGACTTGAATATAAGAAAAGAACTACACCTTGAACTGAAAGGGAACAAATATTTTAAACCACATGCATGTCATGTTACACATTGACAGTAGAGGAGAGAAGAAAGTTTTATGGTTTCTTAAAGTCAGTCAAGTTTTCAGATGGCTTTGCAGCAAACATATCACGATGTATCAACCAAGCTGAGGGTAAGGTTTCGAGATTGAAAAATCATGATTGTCATGTTTTACTTCAAAGACTTTTGCAAGTTGGGATTCGTGGTTTATTGGATAAGGATGTGTGCACTGCTTTGATTGAGTTGTCTAACTACTTCAAAGAACTATGCTCGAAAACACTGAACACTAAGGACTTGGATAATCTTAGAGATGGAATAAGTTTGATCCTGTGTAATATAGAAAGGATATTTCCCCTAGCTTTCTTTGATGCTATGGTACATTTGGCAGTTCATTTACCACAAGAAGTGAAATTGTGTGGTCCTGTTGGTTATAGTTGGATGTACCCAATTGAAAGGTATATCTCTAAACTTTTCCTTTACTTACACATCAAATGTTTCGTGCACAATCTAATTGCTATCATATGACAGGATTTTACGTACGCTTAAACGATATGTTAGAAACAAAGCTCGTCCAGAGAGTTCGATTGCAGAAGCCTACATTGTTAATGAGTTGTTGACTTTTTGCCCATTGTATCTCCGTTGCGTTGAAACCAAATTCACGCTAAATGAGAGAAATGATGATGAGTACTTTGACAAACCAAATGAGGAGTCAGTAGTTGTCTTCACTCAACGAGCTCGTCCAATTGGTGGTAAGAAAATAATTAAACTTTCTAAACAAGAATTAGAGATTTCTCAATGGTATGTGCTGAATAATTGCGATGAGCTACAACCTTACTTAGTGTAAGTATATCAATAACATTATTATGTCTAATTTTCAATGGTTGTTTTTATGTCATAAATCATTAAAATAAAATGATTAATATGTGCAGAGAGCACATGAGAGAATTAACCAGAGTTAGTCAGGTTGACTTAAGTTCAAGACATCAAAACTAATTTCCTGAATGGTTTAGAAATTTTGTATGTGTATACATGTGACTATATATATCATTAAAATTAGTATGGATGTAACTAATACTTTTTTATTTTTATTAGATCATTGAGTTGCGCCGTCAAGGGTCATTAGAAGTCACAGATGATATATGCTTTAACATTTGGTCCAGATAATCGTGTCAACTCATATTCTAGTTGTGTTGTCAATGTCATTTGATACCATAATATAGATCGTGATCATCACCGGACAACCCAAAATAGTGGCTTAATAGTTCCAGGAAAACATGAGGAGAAGAGACTGAATTTTTTGGTAGGTCAAAAGAAGTGATTGAGATGCAATATGTACGAGAAAGAAAAGTTATATTATTTAGATGTGAATGGTTTGACACAAGTGCAAAAAGAAATGGAGTGAAGAGAGATCTTGGTTTCACTTGTGTAAATGTGAACCAAACTTGGTATGAAAATGAGCATTTTATTCTCGCATCTCAAGCACAAGTCCTTTATATTGATGATTGCAAATTTGGAGTCAATTGAAAAGTGGTGCAAAAGATTCAATATAGACATTTATGGGATGTTCCTAAGATAGCACAAGATGAATTCATAGGGCCTACTGAAATAACTTTGCCATCTATCAATCTAGATGAGTAGGAAACAATGCAATTTTACAGGCATGACGTGGAACCTTCTGAAATAGATGCAAATGTTATTGGAGTAGGAGATAGTAATATTGAAGATCACACTTTGGTTAATTATGATGATGATTCAGATGATATTATACCAAGTGATGATGATATAGATTGAATTTTAAAGTAACGGTGAACATGTTAGCGTAAAATATTCGTTCATTTCCTCTTAAATTTTATTTAATTTATTTTGTAAGTAATAACTTGTTTATGATCTTCTTTCATGCCACTTATCTTTATGCAGGTTAATAATGTCTCCCAGAAGAAATACGCATCTTCCAAATCTAGATCCTATTGTAGGATCTTCTACTGATGAAGATGGTTTCCATTCAGGTATATACACTTTGTAATAGTTCTTATTATAATGGTTTCTTATTCTTTATTTAGCTGTAGGGCCTTCATCTTCTTCGGACAGTGTGAGAATGGTTCACGGGCCAACAAGAGGGATTGAGTTGGAGAGGTTAGTGAGCCAGTTTGGAAAACTACCAATTGATACTCCTCCTCCTAGTGTTATTAGACCTATTGGAAAGTGGACCATCCAATTCAACCTTGGGATTGGTGCCCCCGTACGACGATTCATACCACTCCAATATGAGGGTTGATCTAGTGTGCTGAAGAATTCCTAGCAGTTGTAATTGATAGGCTATAGGTTATAATGATACATATATTTATTGTTATTTTTTCTTTATTGTGTGAGTGATAGTAAAAGATTATTGCAAGTCTATTTTACTTTTGAATCGACCAGTAATTCTATGATCGATTGGATTAAATTTGAAGCAGCGAACATATACAAGGGATACAAATACACATTGTATAGACATTATAAAAAATTTAAAGATCTAATAGTAGCACGATGACATCCTTATAAGGGTGTATCACATGATGATGTATCACATGATGATTGGGATTAGCTATGCACAGTTTGGGAGACGGAGAAATTTGAGGTAATTCCTATTATCAAAGCTTATTTATTACATTTTGATTATTTGACTAATTATTTCAATCACAAAACTCATCTATTATAGGAACGCTCAAAAACTAATTCTCAAAATCGTCAAAACCTTCCATATAATCATAATGGAGGGAATGTATCTTTTCTTGATCATCGATTTCGTCAGGTGAATCAAAATATTATTTTACTACTCTTAATAAATAATGTTTAATATATCGTTAACGACTCAACTTTTGTTGCACTTTGGATAGGAAGCTCAACTGGGATAGCACCTACTCGAATTGAAATGTTTATAACACATATTTCAGTGGTACAAAAGGTTGACAGAATGATACGGCTCACGAAAGATATATGAGTAACCCCTTTAAAATAATTTCTGAATTGATGCTCATTGTCTAAAGATAATAGTGTTAATTTCAATATGTCTATGGGTGTGTGTATGAGGGGAAGTTATCAAATTGTAACACGTATTTCAGTGGTACAAAAGGTTGGCAGAATGACACGGCTCACGAAAGATATATGAGTAACCCCTTTAAAATAATTTCTGAATTGATGCTCATTGTCTAAAGATAATAGTGTTAATTTCAATATGTCTATGGGTGTGTGTATGAGGGGGAGTTATCAAATTGTATTTGAGCGTATTAGACGATTTTTGAACATTTTCTGAATTGATGCTCATTGTCTAAAGATAATGATGTTAGTTTCAATGTGTGTCGGGGGGCTTATCACTTTGTATCTGAGCGTGTTAAATGATTTTGAATCTTTGAATTGATGCTCCTCGTCTAAAGATAATGGTGTTAGTTTTCGGGGGGGCTTATCACTTTGTTTCTGAGCGTGTTAGATGATTTTTGAATCTCTCAATTGATGCTCCTTGTCTAAAGATAATGGTGTTAGTTTTCAGTGTGGGGGGCTTATCACTTTGTATCTGAGTGTGTTAGATGATTTTTGAATATTTTCTGAATTGATGCTCCTTGTCTAAAGATAATGGTGTTAGTTTCAGTGTGTATGTGGGGGGAGGTGCTTATCACTTTGTATCNGGTGGGAGTGGGGGGGGCTTATCACTTTGTATCTGAGCATGTTAGATGATTTTTGAATATTTTCTGAATTGATGCTCCTTGTCTAAATATAATTTTGTT
This sequence comes from Datisca glomerata, assembly GCA_003255025.1. NCBI lineage: Eukaryota > Viridiplantae > Streptophyta > Magnoliopsida > Cucurbitales > Datiscaceae > Datisca > Datisca glomerata. Next base: position 965,292 of record QANY01009141.1, on the reverse strand, counting down.
AGTTTCAATGTGTGTGTATGCAGGGGGTGGCTTATAATTTTGTATCTGAGCGTGTTTGATGATAATGTTTGAATACTTTCTTATTGATGCTCGTTGTCTAAAGATAATAGTGTTAGTTTTAATTTAAAGCTTGGCTCATTATGATGTTACATAGGGATGCATATGTGCTTTACGAGATGAGCATATCACTAAGGATGCACACCTCGCTCTGAAGAAGAGATAGTTGAAGAAGTCCTCAGGCAAAATAAAGGTCTTGGACATGGAGCTCCACCGACATCTTCCAAGAAAAAGAATCGAGTTAGAGTTGAAAATATAGAGTTAAAGAAACAAATCAAGTCGATAGAGAGTCAACTTCAAAACTTACTTGCTTGGGCTCGTCAAAATGGTTTTCCATCTTCTGACGATGACTTAACAACAGAAACATGAGTTATAGAATATTTGTTAAGCTTTGTAGTTGTAACATCAAACTTTAAATACTCTCTTCTTTATTTTTCTTTGGATACATTTGTGATTCAAATTCTGTAAAGAATTTTGATTCAGAGATTTTATAATGAACTACTATATTAATGATATATATGTATATATATATATATGTATGTATATATGTATGTATGTATATATATATGTATATATATATGTATGTATATATATATGTATGTATGTATGTGTGTATGTATGTATGTATGTATGTATGTCTTAGAAAAATATTAGGTTTGATAAATTTTTTGATGATATTAATTGCTATTACAGGTGATATTAATTACTATTACAGCATTTTACAATGTAAAATTTGATCGCCAAAAATATTTCACGACAAAAAAAATTGGTGGTAAAAGGTTTTTCTGACGAAAGCTTTTTTGGTCGCAGAAGCTTTTTTGTGACGAAATAAAAAATTGGTCGCATAAAGGTTTTTGCGATGAAATTTTTTTTGGTAGCAAAAAACCTTTGGCGACCAAATTTTTTTCGTCGCGGTAGCCTTTGCGACCAGTTTTATTTAGGTTGCGAAAACCCTTTCGTGACCAATATTTATTTTCATCGCGACCAATTTTTTCTTCGCTAAAGGCTAACGCGACGAGATCTGTATTTCATCGTGAAAGACTTTCGCTAATGAAGCAAAAACGACGAAATTCACGACGAATATAATATCGTCGTGAAAGGCTTTCGATGAATTTTTTGGGCTATAACGATGAAAATGTTGATCGCTAAAGCCCTTATTTCTTGTAATGAATCTTGTAGAAGTTAAGTATCATTCAGAAGGTTGAGTTGTTTCTTTGGAAAGCAGTTGACAACTTTCTTCCAAAGAAGAATTATTCAAGATCCCGCCTATCATGTGCGTATTTCCAAAGAAGAGTCATTCTTTCACTTGCTTGTAGTTTGCCAATGGAGTAGTTTGGATTTGTGTAGCTCTCCTTTGCAGCTAAGGGTCGCTCACTGTGATGAAATGGGCTTTAGCCAGTGGGCACTTCACAACAAAGTACCATTCTTAATTAATTAACTTTCTTTTGATGCTTAATGAAATATGTTCAAATAAAAAAAACAACTTAAATTTTTAGAATAATCGTGATTGATGCAATTGTTTGGTAGGAGTTTTGAATTGTTTTCCTGCTTTTGAAATAATTTCTTTCCCTCAACAACAAGTTTGTCAAAGCTTATTTTAAATGTACATAACTGGGTTTAGAGAATTTTTGTTAACAACTCTTTAGAAACTTCATAACTATTTGTAAAAAAAAACTATACCAAACACATTTTTGGATATCAAACATGGAAAGGCAATATTGTTTCTTTTTGCTTATACTTTTTCTATAAACTCATTTCCATGACACTAACCAATATTTCCAGCTTCGTCTAATCCTAGAGGTCTACGTTTGAATCACTTTCACAATTAGTCCTAAAAAAACCAATAATTTTCTTTTTGTCAATGAAAATAAGGATCTAACTCTAGAACAATAGTAAGATGATGAGAGTCCAGTGTACAGGTAAAATTTCGCATGACATATGATAAAATTTTGACCAAAACTCCATTGAAGAAAAGATAGAGTGAGAACCGTATGATCAACTAGACAATTATAAAGAACAGACCAATCAGACGAAAGTATATGGATTGCTGACGTGGCAATCTAAAGAAAAGCTAGTCAAGACTATTGGAGACGGTCAAGATTCACTTGGTTGTTATTGTTAATAAGCTAGATCTCAGAGAATATTATGTTAATCCTATTTTCAGATAGAATTAGTAAGTTGTATAAGATTATATGAAGACCTATAAATAGATGCAAGATGTAACTTCAAACATGAGACAATAACTTTCAACACTCATTAACCTTGTAAAACCTTTCTTCATAATGAAATACTATCAAAATCTTCCCGTGATTTTTGTTCCCTTTAAGAATTTTCCACGTAAATCATGGTGTCATTATTCTTTCTCTCTCTCTAAATTATTCTCTTGATTTTCATATTATGATGTAAAATTCCTTCCAAAACGTTTAAAATTTTAGGAATTTATAATTTATCAATTGGTAGCTGGCCACATGACAAATCATATATTATTACAAAGATAGACTTCTTGAGAAATTTTACGGAATTAATTTTGGAGCTCACAACAAAAAGTTATAATGATTTTTATAAAGGCTATTCGAGAAAGTAGAATATACAGAATGATCAACTTCGAAAATCAAACTGAATTTACTGGGAGTCAACTGCATGGTAAATCTTATATTATTGGAATGATACAGAAGTCTACTTCTCAGCAAATTTTATGGAATTCAATTTGGAGATCCCTATCCAAAGTTATGGAAATTCTCGTGGAGGATGTTTAGGAAAGAAGACTGTACAGAACTGTCAGCTTCATTTATTAAGCTTCACCAACACATTCAAACTTCGCTACAAAGTTAAGGAAGTCAATTTTTTAAAATTATCTACACAATGAGATTCGTACTTCTAGAAGAAAGTTACGGTATATTCGTTCCTTATTCATTTCATTAAGATATTATATATGGTATTGTTCAACATTCTTGTTGCAGATATTTGTACAAGAAAAAGAAAAGCAAAGAGAGAAACTCTAGCAAGATTCCTACAGGAAATTTAGGGCCCCTAACCTTTGTGAAAAGCTTATGTCCTTGAGAATTTCTACGGACATCGTCCTTAGAAAGAAACGGGCCTCTGAGCTCACCAAGAGTTCATTTCCATGAAGACTTTTACTTTCTAAAGGAAACGCAAACGGGCCTCTTGACTCTAAACGGAAACGGAAACGAGCCTCATTTCCATCATCAATAACAAGCTGGCAAATAAGTTATTCGACAATCATAAACCATCGAATAACGAGAATATAAGAACATAACGGCAGAAAGAAAGGAGGAAGTCGTCGCTGACAGTAGACAGTCAAAAAGTTTCCTAGAAAATTACAGTGCATGTTTCCGAGAAGCACGTGAGAATATAAATGGGCATACGCAACGTCAGAATAAGAAAAGATGATCATCACATCAATGAATAAAATTCCGTTAAGTGTAATGGGGGCCAAAGTACAGGTAAATTTTCACACGACACGTGACAAAATCTAGACCGAACACTCCATCGTAGAGAAGATAGAGCGAGAACCGTAGGATCAACTAGGAGATTATAAAGAACAGATCAATCAGATAAAAGTACATGGATTGCTGACGTGGCAATCCAAAGAGAAGTTAATCAAGACCATTGGATTGATCAGACGGTCAAGATTCACTTGGTTGTTATTATTGATAAGCTAGATCTAAGAAAATATTTTGTTGATCCTATTTTCAGATAGAATTAGATAAGCTGCATTAGATTATATGAAGACCTATAAATAGAGGGAAGATGTAACTCCAAATAGGAGACAACAACTCTCAACACTCATTAGCCTTGTAAATCATTTCTCTGTAATGAAATACTATCAAAATCTCCCTGTGATTTTTTTTCCATTTAAAGGTTTTTTTTACGTAAATCATTATATCATTATTTTTTCTCTCTCTTTAAATTATTATCTTGATTTTCCTATTATGTAATAAGAAATTCACGGTGAATTTTTTCCTTTACATCCAGTATAATGATCACTTGGAGAACAGTGGCCAAAAAAGGACCTGGAATTGGAACGGACTCATGTTGTAAATTTCATCTATCCAATCTCCATATCACAATAGTGAATGCAGGAGCCAACCTGACAAAAATGTGAAAAAAAGTATTCCTAAGGTTAAATGAAGGTCTCTCTTTTTACTTTCTTGATCAAAGAGTAAAAAGCACTCTTGACTCTACTTTACTTTCTTCTGTTCACTTTTAATTATTTATTTTTATTTTTGGGTTTGGCTTTAGAAATACGTCAGAATATCTTAAAACCACAACAAGGAATATGCCTTGAACTCCAAAGAAGTGACATGTCCACCAAAAGCTTTTGCCTTTAAAAAGAGATCCAATTTTTCCCACTTTCCTATGGCTGTTGATGCCTGACCCAAATAATTCTCTATAATGGGGAATTCCTTTGATCTTTTGTTTGCATTTATATGGCAAAGTGGTAGCCTTTTTCACCCTTTACAGCGGCAAGAAAACAATTTGTATATGATATTGTTTTTGAAACCACATGAGTGAGAACGCTGTGCTTTCCATTTGAATTAATTATTATAACGCCCCATGCATTTTAGTTGTTTTACCATCACACCTGCACAAATTATTTAGTGAATTTAGTCATTCCACTTCAAATATGATTCACTTTAACCTTGTTAAGGCTACTACTTGGTCTAAGACATTGACAGTCACTGGACAGCCATTGCCACCTTTTACTGAGCTTCATGAATGCTTCAGTGGCTAGCTCTTCAGTATTGTGCATAGCCAGCATGGCCACCAAAGCTCCTTCACATGGTATCTTTCCATGTCAGCTTCTTTGCCTCATCAGCTTCTATTTCTCTCTCTGTCAGATTATTATAACAAGCTATCATTACTTGCCAGCAAGGAGAGAGAATGACATTCGTGTGCTTTGCGTATGCTGCAACCAATTACAGTGATTGTGAATTAGTTGCTTTCGTAATTCTGGTTTTAAGCTTGCTAGCTTTGTTCTTCAGTTAAGCTTTTGTATTTCGAGAGTTCAAATCAATAGAAAATTATCATTTCTAACTTGGCATCAGAGCCGATGAAAAACTCTCACTACGACAAAGTCCTTCCGTTATAGTATTTTACTATAGCATTTTATATTAACGTACAATCAATTAAGGAGTAAAAGAACGTGGTCACTTAAAATTTTGACGAGCGCCAAAATTAAAAACGTGTGCCTTCTAATTCTCATTTTCATCTCTCCATCACCAAATAACAAAACACGCACAACGAGAAAAGGCTAGCTTCTTCAATTTCACCTAGCAGAGGGCTTCTTCATTTTCATCTGATAGAGGTATGGATTCTTCATTTTTGTCTAATAGAGGTTAGGAGTCTTCATTCTCATCTAATAGATGTAGAGATTCCTTGTTTTCTTCTAATAAAGAAAGGGCTTCTTCGTTTTCATCTAAGAGGCATGGATTCTTCATTTTCGTCTAATAGTGATACTAATTCTTCATTTTCGTGTGATAGAGGTAAGGCCTTTTTGTTTTCATCTAGCAGAGGCAGAGCTTCTCCGTTCATTGAGCTTTTTCCTTTCTCTCTTTCTGCACTTTGATATTTCTAAGGAGATTTTTGCTTAAATTCACTGAGCTTCTTTAGGGAGATTTCTTCGTTCTGTTTCGTTTATCTCTTCTGCTTCAAATTTCTGACTAATTTGCTTCTTAGTGCGAGTCATGTCTTCATGGATGTAAGAAATCTTATTTTTTTTAATTGCTTTTGTTCTCTTAAAATATGTTTACTAATACTGTTCTTCGAGGAAGATTTCTTGGGTTTATTACTGCTTGAAATTGTTAAAACTTTCTTAAGGGGCTTCTATTACATTTTCATAATATTACTCAGGATATAGATATCCCATTTGGTTATTCTCTGACTTTAAGGTTTAAATATAGAAGGGATAGGAAGAAATTAGAAAATTTTTAAAGTGGGAGTTACCTATATTTATGTGTATTTGGTGAGTTGAGTTTATTCATCTTTTCTGAATATAGGATTCACTATGATTACTTTGGAGTCGGTTCTAATGTTTTTGTCTGCCATACTTCACTAGCTTTAATCGCATTAATTTATTATTTCAATTTAGCTAGTAAGTCATCAGTTCTATTGGACATGAATCCATTTGATGATGAGACTGGCATGAAGAAGCTTGAGAAGCAGTAAGAATTATTCAGATGGAAGGGTTACTTTGGGGAGCTCCGGGCTCAAGTTCATATTAACAATTATTTTCTTAATCTGCTACACTTTGAGGCATTTTGATATGATACCCTAGATAGCGATCTATGAATTTCAATGTTACAGATGCATTTGTTAGTCTAGATAATGTTTAAGTCAGCCAAGATGAAATGTCTAAAATCTCTTAACTTAAATATAACTCGTGTAGTTATTATTGCGAAATGGAAAATATCATAAGGACTGTATTTTCTGTTAGTGGCAGTGTTGAGTAAAGAAAGAGTACTTGGCATGTATAGACCAAGTGCATATTTTCTAGCAAGGACTACAAGTGACCTTCCACTTGTCCTGTTACTCCAAATGTTATTTCATGTTGTTGTCTATTTTAAGGCAGGCTTAAGGCTTAGTGTTTTTTCTAAGCTTGCTCATTGTTTTCCTCCTATTGTTGCTGCTTAAGTAAGTGCCTTTTTTAATTGAGCTTTGTTAATTTTTTTTGTTTTGGATAAGGATTAGAAAGAGACTCACAATCAATAGTGGTGTGTGAGTATGTTGGGAGGTGCAAACAAACAGAGGACGTTATATGTGGTTAATAAATGTTTTGCTTTAAGCAGGGTCTTGGACTAGCCATTGCAGCTACACTTATGGATTTAAAGAGGGAACCCACTATGACCTCATGTTTTCTGGTTGTTTCTTTGTGAAGTTTAGCATCCATGTTTTCGTTTCAAGTTACAATTCTCTTCAAGACTAAAATAGTACTTTTGTTTTGTCATTTGTTGATCTAATATCGTTCCTAGCATTCTTTTAGTCATTCTGGAGAATTTTACACATAGAAGCACATTATTCCTATTGCTGCTATATGGTTACTGAAATTTATCTTGTGAGTAGATTATATATGACATAAACTTTCATTTCATGGAGGTTTTAAATAAGTTAAATCCTTATCTCACATGTACTCATGTTGATTGTTAGAGCGTTTTATATAATTTTTGGTGGTTACTATAATATTTAACATTATTTCTAAAGAATATTAAATGACATGTATGCTTAGAGAATATCAATTGGGTTTTACTGCACGACTATTCTGGTTGAAATGGGGTTTGAACGCGGGGGGAGGGGGGAGTTGATGCAATTTTGTATGTGCTAAGTTTAGTGTAGTTCTTATAAGCTTGTGCCAAACACATTCAACTGCATGTTACTGTGATGTTAATTTCTGTAAACATTTTCCTGCTTATTTAATCTTATTTTCTTATTTGACCATCATTCTTTCATCAACTAATGCATAATGAGTGAACTACATGCTAAACTCCAAATATTGGTAGTAGATTTAGTATCAAATATCCTAACGTTTCTGAGTATCCTATTACATGGAATGTATTTTTTAATGTAATCCTTATACTTCCATGCAATCCATATTTAATCTCTTTTCTTTTTCTTCTTTTTGGGGGTGAGGGAATGGATGGATTTGAAAAGCTTAATGTTGCTATGACTCTTCTATGTCACTTGAGCTTTGTTATGGTATTATAAGACATTGTTTAGATAAACTTGGTTTCTTGTTAAATGTTATATTTTGAGATAAAAGATAATAAACTTGGTTTGCAGTTAAATGTCTGAATTTGTTTCCTCTCCACCAACGACTATACTATATCATGGAATGTTGTAAGTCTGCCATTAATTCTTAACTTCCTTATCTAATTAGTCATTTCTTAGTTGTTGATAATTTAGATTGTACAATTTGGAATAGGAGGATTGCTCTTTCATTTGAATGGATCATCCATGCTTTGATACAACACTTTAATCTTGTCCAGAAACATCACCAAGATAGTTACCTGCGCCACCACATCATCACCAAGGAAAACCATCAAGTGGACATCCTAGGGTACCTAAATGTGAATTTATACTAGACTTTAATTTTTTTGGATAAATTACTTTTGCTTGCTTTATGTTAAAATCAACATGTAATTATCATTTTGAGATGTGATTTCTAGTAGGCAATTAGTATGTAACAATTTTGACTAATTAAATAAAATGATTGGTGATTTTGTTATTTCATGATATTTTCTAAAATGTTATTTATTTTTTTATATTTGTACAATTGTAGGTATAAGTAATAAAAAAAGATATAAAAATTATTTAATGATATTAACAAAACAATAATGAAAAATGCTATGAAAGATCTACGATAGAATTTATAAAGCGCTATGAAAGACCTATGATAGCTTTCACAAAAACGCTATAAAATTTCTACTACTGCATTTATAAAACTCTAGGCTTTCATAGCTTCTAAAAAACCCTATAAAAAGTTTTTGATAGCGTTTTCAAAATGCTATTGTAGGCTTTTTTATAGCGTTTTAAAAACACTCTTGTAGGCTTTTATAGCTTTTAAAAAACTCTATCATAAGTAGTGAGACTTTTAATAATGTCGATATACATAGTGTTTTCGAAAACGCTATGGAAACCCTATGATAACATTTTTTGACCACTATCGTAGTATTTTTTTTGTTGTATTGTCTGTTTCTTCGTCCCAAAACAGCAATAGTATGGAAAGCTCACAGAGGGTGAATGTAGAGCTAAACCCATTCTTAAATAATCTTAGATCAACTCTCTCGATCAAGTTGGATAGGGACAATTACATAGTATGGATGTCCCAAATTGTGCAGTGTTACGATTTTTCTATAGTGCAAGTGCACACTATCGTTGTCAACTAATAAAATTCTATGAAATAGAGTATCGTCCACATGAATAATCAATATTAAGTATTGAAATCAACTAGACCTTAATTCTAATTGAGAATAATGAAAAAATTAGGAGTTTTGATTAAGCTAAAATTTTAATTAAACAAAAACGACAAAGATAAAATATGAATAGCTAAAAGCTCTAGGGTTTTCGATTTCACCAAACCAAACATGAAAATTCCAAATCTCAATCAATCAATGTTTATCAAACTATTGACAATGAATTTCTCTAATGTAATTATCAATCTTTCTCAAGTATCGATAATAATGAATAAAAAACTAATCCCACCTCTCTATCAAGATTAAACAAATTGAAACTCATTAAGCATAAGAAATTATAATTACTACACTAGATTCATAATTGTCTCTAATTTATAAAATTCTAATGGTGTTAAACAAAGAGTAAATTTAATCATCACTTCTTAATCTCAGAACTAAATCTAAAATCATGCAATAGTTGGTCATACGATCATAAGCATTAAGAATAAATTGTAACACTCAATAATACTGAATAATCATCAATTGAATTAAAAATTAAAATATATAAATTATCATGGTTTAGCTATGTGGTAGCTCTAGATAAGAAAATTAGAACATACAACAATAAAAAAATCCTAATAATATTCATAAACATAGAGGAAAAGAGAAGAAAAACTATATTTGAGAATGAATTGAAGTTGAGACTCGTCTCCCAGTTTGATCCATCTTCGTTTCCTCTCCAAAAAACACTCTTCTCTGCATCTCACGTCCAAAAAGTCATCGCCAAAAATCCTAAAATATTTTATTTATATACTTGGGTTTGATAAGCATAATATTGAAGCAAAAAAGATCGTAAAAAAATCTAGAATCGTGCCAGCATCGCGACGGTGGAAGCCAACGTCGCGACGCTGGCTTGCTGTAATGCCCAGCGTCGCGACATTGGCTCTCTGCCAGGTCCGTCTTTTCACGTTTTAACTACATTTTTGTCTTCCAACTCTTATCAAAAATCAACCCAAATGTATTTGAATATTACACCTGCAAAAATAAAAATAAAACGAACATAAATCAAACAATAAAACTCAAAGAACTAACAAAATTAAAGTTAAGATGAACTAACAAAATAAACTCACACCCATCAAATACTCCCTAACTTAACTTTTTGGTAGTCCTCAAGCAAAATAAAAATAAAAAATAAAACAAGGAAACATGAATTCTAATAAAGCAAAACTACGGATCAAGTGACGAAATGTTAACTAACTAAACATGCCTTAGAGATTTCAATATAACGATGACCCAAGAAAAACTTCTAAATTGTGATCATGTAGAATTTTAACACAAACATCATGTCAGAAGGTGTTCTTGGAACTGTTACTCAGTATAGCACATCTAAAAAAATTTAAAGCTCTCTAGAACGAAACTTTCCAAGCTAATCTAGTGCAAGAATAATGCAATTAAGGAACCGACTTCAAACCTGCAAGAAGTCTAACATGCTAGTAGCTGAGTTTTGTGAATAAAATAAGAACAATATCAGATAGCTTATTTGCCGCAGGACAACCAGTAGGGGAGAAAGAATTAATTTGTATGTCATGATTTTGATTATGTTGTTGACAATGTCACTTCAAGAAGTGAGAATCTTGATATGGAGGAGGTGCAATCTCTACTCATGTGTCATGAAAGTAGACTGGAAAAATAAATGAATGAGCATGAAATCTTGATCAAGATGAGTGCAAACATCTTGACTACAAATTCAAGATTTTGATTTAAGAAAAAAGGTCATGGAAATGGTTAGTTTCAGAATAATTTTAGGATATTCAGCAAGAATTTTGGGAGAAACGCACCATTCAGAATCATACAAACAAAGGAGGCTTTCAAGTAAGAAGATGAGGTAAAGGTAGAGGCAATAAGAGACTAACTTGCCAAGTCTGTGGTAAATAAGGGCATGCTACAAATATATGCTGTAAATATATAATATTGAAAGGAACTTTGATGGTGGAAACCAATCTTATCATTCTCAAAATAAAGGAAATACATCTTTGAACAAACCCTTCTCACTCTCAAATTAGTGGGAATTCTTCTACTCTCGCATCATATTTTGCCTCGCCTTCTGACTATATTGCTTTACGTGAATCAGTGTGTGACTTGACCTGGTATGTTGTTAGCGCACCGACAAACCATATGAGAGTAGAGCTTAGCAACCTAAATTTGAATTAAGAGTACAATGGAGGTGAAAGGCTAGTAGTGGTTAATGGTAAGACTATGCCTATTACACATGTTGGTTCAGCCTTTCTACCTACAAAATGCCTATCTGAACAACCTTTGAAATTAAACTCCTAGAGTTCCCGATATGAAAAAGAACCTAGTTAGCATTTCTAAAATGTCAAAAGATAATAGGAATGTTATTAGACTTTCGGGTATAATAACATGTCTTGCCCTTTCAAGTTTCTCATTTTAAAACCTTCAAACCTCTAGAAATTATTCACACAGACTTATGGGGGCCTGCACCAATTACTTCTGAAGAAGGATATTAATATTATGTTTACTTTCTTGATGACTATAGTAAATTTTCTGGGATAAAACTTTTTTAAATAAAGTCTGAAACTATAAATACCTTCATTATCTAACTTAGTTGAAAAACAACTTGAGTGCACTATTAAAATAGTTCAATCAGATTTTAGGAGAGAGTTCAGACCTTTTGTTAAATACCTACAACTTAAGGCATCAAATTTAGACATCTATGTCTTCATACACACCAACAAAATGATAAAATTGAGAGGAAATACAAACACTTGGTAGAAACTGAGCTGACATTCCTACCTCAAGCATGTATGCCTCTAAACTTCTAGTGAGAATCTTTCCAAACAACAATCAATCTACCTTACTAACAGATTGCCTACACAAACTCTAGACTTCAAATGTCATTTTCAAGTGCTATATCATAAAATACCAGACTATAACACCTTAAGACCCTTTGGATGTTCATGTTTTCCTTACTTAAGACCATATAATACTCATAAGCTAGATTTTCCCTCAGATCTATGCTTATTTCTTGGATGTTCTCTGGATCACAAAGATTATAAATGTTTACACTCTTCTGATAGTCTATACATATCTAAAAATATTGTGGTCAGTAAGTCCAACTTTCCTTATAATGCTATGTTCTGTCAAAACAAAGTCATGGACTTTGGTTTAGTGAGTAATACACCTACTTTTACTTCAGTCTTGCATCAACATCCTATCATCCAGCTCAAGATTATGTCAGTGCTTAGACTTCTATGGATATTACATTAGTAAGCTCCTCTTCAGCCCAGTCTAACTCACCTAATGAGTATTTATCATGCAACTCACTCTTGCAATTACCTAGTCAATCTGCTAACTTACCACATTTGCCACTCACTTTACCGAATTTCCCATCTATAGCTGATAATCTTATAATTGAAATATCTATTACGAGAAATCAACAAAAAAACCAAAATCAAGTCCTACCTAACCAAAGCTCTACCCATGTCATGACTACTAGGTCCAAAAGTGGTATTATCAAGTCTAAAGTTTTTCTAACCACCAAACACCCTCGTATTTGATCTACCTATTGAACCTTTTTCTATACAACAAGCTATTACTAACCACTGCTGGCTAAAGGCTATGAAGATGAGCATTATGCTTTCCTTAAGAACAAAACTTGGGAACTTGTCCCTTACATGAAGGAGATATCACTCATCGGCGATAAATGGGTTTTCAAGGTCAAACCAACTTTGATGGGAGCTTACTGAGGTATAAAGCTAGGCTTGTAGCTAAAGGCTTCCACCAAAAACCAGGAGTAGATTACACGAAGACCTTTAGTCCTGTAGAAAATCTAACGATAGTTAGAATAATACTACATCTTGGCATCTTGCAGTTGCACGTGGTTGGGATGTTAGGCAAATTGATGTAAACAATGCATCCTCAATGGTTATATTAAGTAAGATGTTTTTATGGCTCAACTAGTTGGTTTTGTTGACAACTCCCGGCCTAAACATGTTTGCCACCTCAAGAAAGCTATTTATGGCTTAAAACAGGGCCCAAGGCTTAGTATGACAGACTGAAGAAATCCCTATTGGGTTAAGGCTTCTCCTACTCAAAATTAGATAATTCTTTGTTTATTTTTAAAGATGATACTGATATACTGATGCTTCTTGTATATGTAGATGATATTCTAGTAACAGGTAGCAGCAAACTCAAAACTCAATTCCTGATTGACAAACTGAATCACACCATTAATTTGAAAGACCATGGGCACATTCACTATTTCTTAGGCATTGAGGTTTACAGAAGCAAATGTGCATGAATCCTACTCATAGAAATTACATCACTAACCTACTCAAAAAGATTGAAAGGGATTGAGCTAAACCTGCCACATCACCTGCAAGCTTAAGAGTAAAACTATCAATACATGATAGAGATCCTATGACTCATGTAACACTTTTCAGATACACTATAGGTGCTTTACAATACTTATCCATCACTAGATCAAATATTGCTTTCATAGTGAATAAACTGAGCTCATTCCTATACAAACCAACCAATGTCCATCGGCAAGCATGTAAAAGGATCCTGAGGTACATGAAATGCACCATAAATGAATGACTATAATGAATAAACTGAGCCCATTCCTATACAAACCAACCTATGTCCATTGGCAAGTATGTAAAAGGATCATGAGGTACTTGAAAGGCACTATAAATGAATGAATTTTCATTAAACTTTCAAACTTAGTAAGTATAACAACATATTCTGGTGTTGATTGGGAAGGAGATTTGGATGATAAAAGGTCTGCAAGAGCTTATCTTATATTTCTTGGTGATAACCTAATGTCTCGATCTTCCAAAAAGTAATAAGTAGTGTCAAGATCTAGCATCAAATCCAATTCTCTAGGCTAGAAGCAAACACATTGAGCTAGATGTACACTTCATAAGAGATAAAGTTACGAATACAATCCTAGAAGTGAGGTATGTTCCCTCAGTTGATCGACTGACATATGTCTTAACTAAACATGTTTCTACACCTAGGTTTCTCTACCTCAAAGTCAAGTTTCAGGTTGTTGTCACCCCCTTTAGCTTGATGATAAACCAGATAATCATTGCCTCATCAGCAGAGTTAAGCTTGTAAAAGAACTTGTTATATCAACAACTAGAACCAACGAGCACGACTACTTGATAGAGAGTTAGTTCATAATGTTAAGTTTGTAATATCTCATCAAAGTGTAACTACTTAGTGTTAAGAGTTTATTTAGTTAAGACAAGTTGTTAGAGCTTGCAAGTGTAATATATAAGGTTGATTATCAATCTATTGAAGTAAATAAATCTAAGTATCAATTTTAGAATTTTAGCTTCTTGAACACTCTTCTCCTTTCCTTTACTTCTCTTCTTCTATCTTCTTTCGTTTCTTTACAATACTTCAATATCTTTTTAATAATTATCAATCGAGGTTATTAACTTAACCCTATACATTTTGAAAATTTAAAATAAACTAAATGAGATCCTTAAATTTAAAGTGCATGTTTATCTTTTGAATGAAAAGTCCGAGAAATCAATTTCATGCAACTTAACCTTCACGACGCTAGTGAAATCAGTATATTGCAATTGGAAAACTTTTCTTCCTTTTCTTCCGATACTGTGTGAGACTTTTGAATCAAGAATAAAACTTTAATATACTATTTCATAACAATAGCATCCTAAAGATAGGAAGCTAAAAAGATACAACAAATCAACTATGGTAAAAATTCAAGGACACATGTTTATCTGTTATAAGTATTTATAATTGTGTACGATTGCTCAAGAGTTTTTCTAATTGCCTGGTAGTCTTTTCTATGGGGGTGTATGTATATTTATAAATATTCACAGTGCTTTTCTCTATGTTAAGCTCTCTTGGACTACTTGAGTCTAGAGACAAACTTCAAGTGTGCAGTACGATTGTACGTCACTTTTATCAAAATAGCTAACGTTCCAAAGTTAGACACTGAAAAGTAACTTTAGAAGATAAATTAAACAAGGATCATTCCCAAATAATAATGTTGGAAAATTTTTCTGAAAAATACTTCATTCTTTACGTAAGGTTTTGACGTTGATTATTTAGAAGAAAAGAAAGTATAAAATATCTAAATAAATATAAATGCAGAGCTTCGACATCAGATGTTGAGATGGCCGAGTTGGTCTAAGGCGCCAGATTAAGGTTCTGGTCCGAAAGGGCGTGGGTTCAAATCCCACTCTCAACAAACTTTCTTTTGTTTTTTTTCCCGAATGGCCTTTTTGGGCTTAGTTGCGTCTGTCTAAGAGGGTATTGATGGGCCGAGCCGATTTGAGTTTTTGGAAATCATAGTATATAGCCCCTTTTAATCTGCACTACAAATTTTTTGAACGAAAATTATAGAATTTAACCATTAATCATTTTAAAAAATAATTAAGTTAATATCAATGTTAGTTTGACCATAACTTTATAATTTCACTCCATCCTTCTATAAGATAATATTAATATATTTATTATATATTAAATAAATGACTACAAATAGTCATGTATTATTTATAAGTAATCTTTTAATTTTTAAAAATCTAATACAATTGTTCTTTAACAAATTTCAAAACAAATCTTTAGATTTGTTACCGAAACAAAAATGAAATTGTGAGAGTAATAATACCAAGAATTGGTAAGACAAAAAATATATACATGATATACATAAAAATATCTGACTAACATAAAAAATGGATTTAACACTTTCATTTATTACACAAAAGTCACAAAAAGTTATTATTTACATGATATATCATATGCAAAATAAGAATAATATTAATTATATAATTATTTTATTTATTGGCCTATTTTATTTCTATAAGTACTTATGTAATTAATTAAAATAATGACTTCTAAACATTTTCCCCCATATTTTTTCATTAAATGTATAGTTTTTTAAAGATAGAGTAGTCCCTTATTATTAGGAGAATCAATTGTGATTTTTAGGAAAATATATATTTATTAATGAAAATAAATAAATATAAAAAATTCAAAATAACTAGATATTATTTAAAGTAGACATATTTTTTTTATTTTAAAATCTATAAGTGTTTCACTAAATGTATATTTTTTCTAAGATGGAACAATTCCTTATTTTTTAGGGGAATTAATAGTGATTTTTAGTGTGTGTGTATATATGNATATATATATATATATTGATTGTATTACGAGAATAATAACAAGTAACAATATTAATGTTACAACATGTATCAATTTGTATTGTAGGTAGATTGTTATTACAACTATTTACATTTAATACACTTTATCAATAACATATTTTAAATAATAAGTGACAATTGTAATTTATGTAAATATTGATATTCAAACAAAAAAGGTTGTAAAATTGGAATATGTAAATACAAAGACAAATTCTCATATACATAAGAATAAATATTGACCTGTAAAAGGTTTAAATACAATCTGATAACTCAATGTAAAAAAAATTAGAGAGTTAAAGACTACCTACATTTAAGCACGTCTAGCTAATCATATACCCATGTGAGAAGTTAAATACATTTTTCATCAATCAAAGCATATTCATATGAATAATATTGACATGTAAATAAGTTATATGTACTTATATACATATGAATAAATATTGGCATGTAAATAAGTTAAAACAAATTTCATGAGCCAAAGCGTAGGATAAAGTAAGGACTGAGGATTTAACATTTTAATAGGTAGAGAGAAAATATTTATTTTTTTATTCCTTCCAAATTACATTTATTGTTTCTTCTTTTGAAATCTAATTAGTTTTTGTTTCAATTTTTTTTTAGAGTTAATGAGATTTGCATTCTTAAATTTTAGCTTCTACCTTACTTTGAGAGGAGTCTATTTAAGGTATATAACTCAATGCAAATTTCTCCATAAAAAGTTGACACATTTTTAATTATTTTAGTTTGTTGACATAAATCGAAATAGAAATAGATCCTATAATATTGTTAGTTATCTAAAAATCCCTTTAAAAAATTTTAAGCCACACGCATATGAGGACTGACATTAAGAATGTAGTGGTAGGGCCTGTGTCCGTGTAGGCCTGTTTCCAACTTTTTATATGTGAGCTACTATTGCGTGTGATTAAAATATAGGAGAATATAAAAAATAAGTAGCTTTTAAAAGAAAAATAATAATCAAAGATAAAAAAAATAAAAGACAGCCATCCCTACTCTAAAAAAAAGTTTCTGGCGTTAAAACTAAGTTTGTCAAGCAAAACTTAAATGTAACGTCCACAAAGTTTAAAATATATATATTGTATGTACAAAATACGTTAGTGCTCAAAATTTTGTCAATCAAAAAGCAAATACAGTTCAATTATTCGAGATGGGCCTGAGGCAAAAGACCCCTCAAATACGGTGGTCTAATACCCGTAAACCCACTATCCATAATTCATACGCTGTGTACATGTTCAACTAGCAAAAATATAAATTAGCCCGTTTACCACAGAACGAGGCCTGAGCCACACATTATAAATGCCCAAGGTAACAATAAGAGACTACCTCTAGATAAGACCATTATTCATCTCCTTCTCCAAAAAAGAGACTCGCAGGAAATACAACTAAAACCCATAACTCGAGACCCATGTGAAAGAAGCGCCATGACAACCTCTGCAAAGCATATTAGGGGACCACTTGGCGCGACCAATGTCTACGCACCACGACCCCATCTCTGCCCCTCGAGACAATGATCAGTGGCACACTTGAAGAATTCGTGAATCATTCTTGGAGTCTTAAGTATTCAACTTGCGCCTATAAAAGTGAAGACAACAAGAGGCTTAAGGCAAAGAGTTGGAGAGGCAAAAAACCTCTATTGAAGTTATCCCAGTTGAAATTTCTACGGTTGGAGGAAGAAAAATCTAGAGGCGAAGCATTGAGAGAGGCACGTGAAACCTCCATTGAAACTCTAAATTTTCCAGAGGATCTTCTCCATCCCCTTCTTCTTCCTTTTCATGCTTACTTCTTGTTGTAACTCAATAGAACATATACCCATGCTTGTAATTTGAGTCCAAGCAAAAATAATACAAAATTCATGATCATTCAATCTTATTTCATGCTTGTATGCCTAGATATTGTTCAAAAGCTTAAGACCGCATCATTGAAGGATTACAAACTTTACTTTTGACTCTTGTATTATAGGCATAACTATCGTTTCATCCGAACATATCAATTTTTATCTGGACATATCTCTTTTAAGTTTGAATATACCTCTTTTGAGTCGGACAAACCAGCTTGAGCCACCACACACTAAGCTCATTCACCAAACACAGAAAAAAAACTATTAACATTGGAATTACAGTCATCCGGAGAGTGCATAGTCTCCAAATTCATTGTTCATTTTCTTCCTCAATCCACTTTCACGTCTTTTGATCCGGACTAAGTAGCCAAGGCTCAAAAGGTACAGACACACCAAACCACTCGTCGAATATACCAAAAAAAATCTTACAAAATATACTACATGTATCAAATAGTTATATCTAATATATATTGTAGTGAAAATTGAAAGCAAGTTGCGGGACCAATGAATTTTTTTATATTTGATATTTGTAATAATTTTTTATTATTTTTTAATAATGACCTATTTTTTTATCATTATTATAAAATATATTAAGAGCTATTTTTCCTGTGAGTTTTGAAAATAAGATCATTTTTACATTTTAAAATGAGTTCATTATTGCACTTATCTCATACCATTTCAGTCTCGCTCAAGTTTCACAATTTTCGTTCTGTGCTCAACGCCAAACCAATTCAACTCGATCCTTTTAAACCTTTATTTTGAACGGATACTGATCTTCAACTAAATGTTGTATTTGGATAGTGTTTAGTATAGAGTTTCGTTTTCGTTTGGCTCTTTGAAGGCAGAAAGTTATTGAAAACCTAGGTAACCAAAATTTTTGTTTAGTTTAACTGATATTTAAATTTTGTTTTTAAATATATTAAAAATTTGAAAAATTAATATTCTCTCTTATTTTCACTTTTCCGAAATAACCACTTTTATATTTTGACACTTCTAAATTTTGTATCTCAAACTTGTGTATATGCTTACATTTTGGTTTTCATATTTACCGTTTGTTAGCTTTCGTTAACTATTACATTAGAATCTAATATACTACAAAAATTCTACGTTGTTTAACAATAATAGTGACATGTTGGTAGAGAGAAGAGAGTTGAGAGAGAATGATAAGAAAAAATGCTACTCATCATCTCCATTCTTTATTTTACTTCTTGCATGACATATACTGCCAGTATCGTACATTGATTTTTTAGTATATAATTTTTTATTATTTTTTCCAATTACTTAATCTCAACTTATTCATGTGAAAATTAGGAGTCAACACGGTTCGGTTTGATTTGGTCATTGGGCTAAAATCAAATCGAACCGAAATATTTGATTTGGCTATATGTCGAACCGAATCGAATCGTGAGTTTCAGTTCGATAATATTAATTAAAAATAAATTTTTAAATAATATTATTAAAAAATAATATAACATTAAAGTTTTGCTCCAGATTTATTTTTCCTCTTCATATGAACCCCCAAATGTCATGGAATTGGAATATCATTTTAAATTAAGGCCCAAAACGTTTTTTATTTTTACAAATTAAATCAAAAGCATTTTTTACTTAATTTTTTTATTAAATGACCTTTTAATGGGTTAAATACACTTTATTACACACATTCCCCATGAGTAGTATAAAAGGAGGCATTCCCCTCCTCATTTTACACACCAAAGAAACTTTCAAGCTCTATTTTACTCTCAATATTTGTTCTCCACGTTTTTGCTTAATTTTCTTCAAGTTTTCTTTGTTCGATTTCAGTTCGGTCCGGTTTGGTTTATTTCTGATTCCGTCGACGGTTTTGATTTTTGGTTCAAGTCTTGTTTTTGCGTCATTACTATGGTGGTAGAATTCTAACAAGTCAGTTCGATCAAAGTGGTAAAGTTGGGTGCTCTTCAACTACCTCAAACCATTTTATCTTAGGAAACAGATGCCCTTATCAACCTTAGTACCATAAGTGAGTGGGCGTAACTGTTTTAAGAAAACTGTGAAGACATGACTCGATTTGATTTCTTATTATTTGTTACTCTATTCGTATTTTTAACGTTTGTAAATTCTGTATTTACATTCTGTACCTATTGTATTTATGTTACTTTTTGTTATTATATATTTACTTGTCGTAACTACTACATTTACAGAATTGTTGTATTATTATTATTTCCATTTAATCATATAATGCAATACACTATTTCCAACAATCTTAAAACACTTAATTATATACAAGTTATTGCATTATATGATTAATTTTTGGAACTAATTTGGTTTTCAAAAATTGTCCAAAAATTATTTTGAAAATTGATTTGAGTTTTTTCAACCTAAAAAATTTATTTTAAATATTCTCCAAAATTTTGAAACTAGAAGTAAGTATACACAGAAGTTCTGCCTAGGAAATTGGAATTTAAGTGAACTCGTCCCTCCAATTACTTGGGTTGAGAGGGCTGGTCTTGGATTGGGTCTAAGAACCCACCAGTTCGCCTTAACAATTATCTGTAAAAACGGTATTTGGTTTATTTGGGAAAATATTGAGAAATTAGCATATTTTCGTTTTCGAGAAAATAACATAATTTCCTTGATTTAATAAGTCATTTTGAAACTTTTGTATACATAATACAACAGCTAAATTTTCATTTTTAATAATACTATAATTAATCTGAGATTGGGTCTAAGTTTCAAATGTAAATTTCATAATTGTTCAGGTTCTTCTGGAGTGATTTTTTTTAATTCTTGTTCTAATTGTGGATTCTAAGATCTTGATCATTATTTATAGTGGATCCAGAAAAGGAATTCCTAGGAGTACTAGACTGGCTAAACTCTTTAATTTGGGGATGAGATCTGAAAGGTTAAAAATTAATTTTAACAGTATCATCCATGTACTATTGAATGTAGTCAATATCTTCCAGAGGCCGTTGAATTGGAGTGGGGCTAGCGTTCATTGGTTAAAAGCCAGTTAGTAGGCAAAGTAATATCGGACCACCTAATGACTTTAGGGATTCTAATATTAGCATTACTTTGGCTAGATTGAATCAACAAGGTTTGATTTTTCAGACCCCTATTGATGGCTTGAAAATTCATATTGATTTCGGTAACTTTGTAATGAATTCTAAAAAATAAAGTTAGGGGTTGGACACCTTCACGGATTTTATAACCACTAGTTTTGATATTCAAGGTTAACACTTTAAGAATATGAGGATCTGTTAGACTAATAGACAAATCAGGAAAGCAATCAAATGGATCAGACTATTACAAAGTGAAAATTCAATTAATCCTAAAATACTATCATTAAAATTTATAAATCTTGCATCATGCAAGACTAGCAAGACATAGGTATTTAGGTCTCTTTTTATCAGTGGTTACTCTAATATGGACTAAACCAAAGTGAAGGAATTGTATCCCTCTTGAATGTGATGTTTAATTGCATCAGAAGAAAGTAATTGACAAGTTTCTTGCTCTTTCTTAAGAGCATATATTTTTTAATTATTTTAACATGATGCTGAAACTTGAAGAAAACAATAAACCATGTTGATTTATAAATTTCTTTATTATGAACTTTAGGTATGTTTCATACCTTATGATCTGCATGATCATTTGCTAAGTATTCAACATGTTCTTCATAAATTATATCTAGTATTGTATTCATTGTAGACCTACTGCTACAAGAAGAACTAATTCTAATCAACCTACTCATCGTTCAAGATAACTATATTATTATTATCATTAAAAATTTCGTAATGTATTTTGCTCATTAAACCTCCTATGACTTCTACAATCTCTTAAGAAGTTTAACTCTTCTCCTCTTTACCTCTTACAGCCTACCCTACCATCGAGATTTATAGCCTCTAAAAAGGTATTATTGAGGTGTCTGAAATAAATTACATAATATAAACTGATACGTCATATTCACATATTAGAATAACTACCAGGTTTGCCTCTTTTGAATCTTATAAGTTTTAGTGTGTGTGTGGGCGCGCGCACACGCATTCGTGCGCGCGTGTGTGTGCATGTGTGTGTGTGTGTGCGCGCGAGTGTGCGTGTGTGTGACTTTTAACAATGATTCATGATTTATGGCATTTTAATGAAATGACACAGTTATTAGACAAAACTCAAAACACGTTTCTAAAATTTAAGATTAAAAATTCATAGAAAAATATCATTAAGCTTAAATAATACTTCGATGATCTTTCATAAATAACAAACTAAAATCAACTTTAAAATAATAATTTACTCAACTAATTAAACTTAATTTCTCATCTCGTGCCAGAACGTCTAATTAGACTTTTCACATTTATCACCATCATTCATCATAATTTGAAAATTTATTATAAAATAAAGTGAGTATAAAATGTACTCAATAAGTAAAATTTTACACATACATAACAAACGCATACACATGCAATATATTTAAAATCATCTTTGTTTGACATATACTTTATAAATCATTATAACACGTTAATTTCACTCATTGGTATTACATTTTTCATTACATTCTTTTCATGCAAACTTTTGTCACATTCTTTTCTTTACAATTTTCATTGCATTCTTTTCTTTACCTTATTTGCGAGCTCACTTGTGTAATGTTAGCCAATCAAATGCAGTGGGTCATTATTACAGAACCTGTTCAACTACCAGATCCTTGTAGTATCACTAGATAAGACAAACGATCATTCATTCACATTGTATTGCTGGACAAGCCAAAAGATAATTCATTCGTATTGTATCACTCGATAAGTCAAACGATCATTCATTCACATTGTATCGTTGGACAAGTCAAACGATCATTCATTAACATTATCCATTAAACATTGTCGGGTCCGCCGGTCCCTCACGTCCCATTTCCTACTCACATTTTTCATGGCATAAACATACACCTAGTTTTTAAGCTTTTATTTATATATGTTCTCATTTTATAACATGTAAGTGTATACATATTCTCATTCAATACTATAAGAAAAACATATACACATCATAAATAACATAATAATATACAATCAAGAATTCAATCACAATTAAATCATCATATAGGTGAAAACAAACAAATCACGACATAGAATCACTCATAACATTTCAGAGTATGTCAATCATTTAAGTATGCGTAAAATTCTACTTATTTTGTGTTCTTAGCGAAACCAAATGATCAGAGAATGGTTCGAGTTATCAGCGCTCAGAGTGTCAAAACTATTAAGTTTTACACATTAAAATATTTTATAAATTCCAATTAGTTAATGAATGCAACGTACAAATTTTATTATATAAGATATATAAGGTAGAGAGTGAAAACTGAGTCTTTAATTAGTAATAAGGACCCTAAATAACACACATAATCAGTTAAAAGAAAACCTGAAATTGAATTGAGTTCTTAGCACACTCTTATTTCTTCACAAAAAAAAGCATTAAAACTACTAAATCTAATAAACTTCATAACAGGGTATTTTTATTTGAACTCTAACATTATATTACATTAGTCACAGTATCATGTTCAATTCAAACTAACATTTATATGCATAACAAGTCCAACATGATTCTACAAATTCAATTTTTTTCCATCTATATAGTTTTGGTGATCTTAGCAGAACAAAACTTTCTCACATAGTTTCATTAGTCAAATGATATTCATTAACAACAAAACTTCAACATCATATTTAAAAAGTTATTAAGAACTTTATATAAATTTTCAGTTTCAACGAATCTAAAACAAATCCCTCGAATCCAAAACTCCTTGTTAACGGTTGTCAAAAGATTTATGACAGACCCTATTGTTTGAAGAAATTTTAGACATAACAATTCATATCGAAACTTTCTGAAATTTTAACACTATATAAATCCATAACTTAAAATCATGCAGTAAAAAATTTCAGACCGAAACAGAGTTCTTTTGAGTAGATAAGTTCTACTCGTTTTATAAACTATCAGAAAAAACAGTTTTGAATAACTTATGCGTAAAACCTTGTCTTTGTTCTAGTTAAGAATAGGACCCAAAAATATTTCTTTTGATGAAAATAAAATACCATATGTACATGAAAACTATGTTGTAACCCATTAACTTATACACAAAATAAATCTTTAAACAAACTTAAATAATTATTAGGACTAGGCAATCTATCTCACATACATGTGTTCAAAATCATAGAACATGAACTTTTTCTATTAAAATAATACCTAATTACACGAAGCATTATTGTATTAACATTTTTTAGATACTATTATTAGTTTTCAAACCCTTTCTAAATTATTTGATGCGTAAAACATTTAGTAGTTAAGTTGATAAATTCAGTTTAGGAATAGGCTCATTATTTAATTTTTTGAAAAGAGCATGCCTTAGCTTTTATAGTCTAAATAAAACCTACAGAAAACCTATTAAACACCAAAAAGTTTCGTAGAGAGTAAGATAAGAAATTATGCCTAATATTTTAAAATATTAAACTATCCAAAACACATGTAAATCGACAACTAAATCATCATCGTCGTTAATCATCATCGTCCTTAGCTCTATACTTTGTTCTTACTGTAAAATTTCAATTGGGAAGAGGTTTATCTCGTACAATCTAGTACATACACTAACATTAATACATGTTTCATATTACAGAAATCAAGTAAATAAATTCTCAATAAACCTGGTTGTAAAGGATTTTTTTTCGGTATGAAAAATCCTCTACGAATAAATAATAAAGATCATAGTTTAAAGAGAATGAGAGAATAAAGATACCATTATTTACGTGAATACCTCTTAAAGGGAAGAAAAACTACAAGAACATTGTTGACATTCACTTGTGTAAAGGATTTTACATAATTATTGATGAGAGAAGAGAGAAATGACAGTGCATTTGGTTAAGGTTTGCTTAGGTCCTTCTTTCCTTTTTATTTTTCATGTGCTTGTACTTATAGACCTGATAATATTAATAATAATAATAACAAAATGGGGATGATCACACCCCCTATGCTTTCGGTTGATGGGATTGTTTTCAGGCGTGAGTTCATTTACTTTACTCATTACTTTTAGTTGTTTTATCCTCAGTCCGTCAACCACCCAATCAGTCATAGCCACTTGGTGGCTCCTCATGGTTCAGGTCAATCAATCACAGCCACTTGGTGGTTCCTCGTTGTTCGGGTACATCAATCACAACCACTTGGTGGTTCCTCGTGGTTCAGGCCAATCAATCACAACCACTTGGTGATCATTCTGGATTCATTTCATTCGTTCCCGTTCTTCCTTCCGTCATTTCCGTCCCAGAGACGTTGGACCCCTCAATCTTTTCCCGTTCTCGTAGGCATGGGTTCCCTGTCAGTTTGTTCCCGTTTAACCAGTCACATTTTCTTCCCGTTCTTGCATAGTTCAGTGAGTGTTTTGCCTGTTCAAGACAGTTCTTCATGTCTCAGGTTCCTTTTCCTATTTCAGAGGTGCGGGTCCCCCGTCAATCATATCCCGTTCTCGAAGGTGTGGGTCCCCCGCCAGTCTTTTCCCATTGACAAGTCAGCTTTTTCCGTTGGTCGGTCTATTTTTCCCGTTCTGTTGCTCTTTCGCGCTTTCCTGCTCCTTTCTGTTCTCGCGTTCTTTCCCACTATATATGTGTGTGTGTGTGTGTCTACATATATATATATATATATATATATATATATGTGTGTGGGGGGGGGTGTAATGTAGAATAAAAAACAATCTTTTATATTATACATCAACATTGTACAACCGATATATATACACATAAATGAGAGCTACATTGGAAATAAGACGAGTAAGGAGAAAAATACAAAGAAGGAAGGAAAGCCCAAAATAGAAACAATCTGGTAATTACAATCATATTCCTAAAGAAAACAAGATGAATCTAGACATTTTTTTCCAACACTCCTCCTCAAGCGGGTTGAAAGATACCTTATATACCTAGTCTGCCCATAATATTTTTGAAGTTAAAACTTGCAACTCCTTTAGTAAAAATGTCTGCAAGTTGTTAACTGGTCAGGACAAAAGGAGTGCATATCTGTCCACTATCAATTTTTTCCTTAATGAAATGCCTATCAACCTCCATATGTTGCGTTTTATCATGCTAAACTGAATTGTGAGTAATACTGATGACTACTTTATTATCACAATATAGTCTCATTGGTTCTTCAGTTGTTACATTTAACTCATTTAGAAATATTTTAAGCTATAAGGGTTCACATATCAAGTGTGCCATAGCTCGAAACTTTGCTTCTATACTTGATCTTGCTACTACATTGTGTTTATTACACCTCCATGTGACTAGATTGACCTTGCCCAGTCTGCGTGTGTGTAAACTTCAACTTTCAAATGATTATTCTTTGAGTATAATAATCTACTCCTAATAGGTGCTTTCAAATATTTATATTCCTATGCATTGCGTCCATGTGGCATTGTATTAGTGAGTGCATATACTGCCTTACTATATCTACTGCATAGGCAATATCAGGTCTGGTATAAGATAGATAAATCATTCGTCCTTCCAATCTCTGGTATCTCCTTCTATCAATAGCGACTCCTTCAGCATTGATATTGAGTCTATGATTTTGATTAATCAGAGTATCTATTAGTTTACAACCTAGCATACCCGTCTCCTCCAATAAATCCAGAGCATATTTCCTTTGGGATACAAAGATCCATTTCCTGATTTTTCAACATTAATGCCCAAAAAATATCTTGAGGATCCTAAATCATTAATTTCAAACTCCTTGGCTAGAAGGTTTTTTAGATTCTTCATTTCTCCTGTATTATTTCCAATAACGATAAGAGTATTCATTCTATTATGAGAAGAATGTTTAATAAAGAGAGTGCGTTCTCCCTGGCTCTAGTGTATCCAAACTTCAGCAAAGACTTAGTGAGCCTTTCAAACCATGCTCTTGAAGATTGTTTCAAACTATACAATGACTTCTTAAGTTTTCTGACCTTTCAAACATTTGAGACTTTCTCAAAACTAGGAGGTTGATCCATGTAGACTTCTTCTTTCAGATTTCCATGTAAGAATATATTTTTCATATCAAATTGTTGTAGAGGCCAATCAAAATTAGCAATAATAGCTGACAGAACTTGGAGGGTGTTCATTTTTGCTACAGGAGAAAATGTCTCTTGATAATCAATTCCATGCATTTGATTATATCTTTTAGCAACGAGTGTAGCCTTGTGCCTCTCAATAGACCCATCAGGTTTATATTTAATCGTGAAGACCCATTTGCATCCTACTGTCTGCTTCCCTTTAGGAAGATCAACAACGTCCTGTGTTTCATTTTGTGTAAGGCTTGCATCTCCTCAAGGATAACCTTCTTCCACATAGGACATCCTAGAGCCTCTTGTACAGTGTTTAGAATTTTTTCTTTTAAAAGTTGAGCAATGAAGGTCCTGTAACTATCATTAAGACTTTGCAAAGATATGAAGTTAGAAATACGGTGTTTAGTGCAAGTTCTAATGCCTTTCTTAATAGCGATTTGAATATCAAGATTAGAATTAGGAGAAGCTAAGTCAAGGTTGAGAGTACCTTTTTTAGGTTCAGACGATTGATCTTGTGAGGGAGAAACAAGATCATCTAATCTATCCTTTTTCCTTCAAGAATAGGTCAGAAGTTCATGACCATTTTTGTCACCAATTTTCTAGGTCATCTCAGATTCTTCTCCAGATATCAGTTCAACGTTCTTAACCCCTTCCCCAATCTTTGGCATCCAAAGATTGAGAAAGAGAAATAGGTCGTGGAATGGACTAAGACTGATCTTCTTTAGTAGTTCTATCCCCTTGAAGATCATCTTCAATGTGAGGGAAATAGGCATAGTTCACAAAGAAATTCACATCCATGGTGACAAACAGTTTCCTAGAATGAGGATGATATCATTTATGCCCCATTCAAGTTTGAGAGTAACCTAAGAAAATGCATTTGAGGGCTATGGGCTCATGTTTAAATCTGATTTTATCACTAATGTGCACAAACACAATGCACCCAAATATTTTTAGAGGAAGAGACTCTAAGATTATAGACTCTAGGTAATGACATTTTAGAGTATCCTTAATAGTAGCACGTCAAGGATTTCAGTTGCCAATCTATTAATGAGATGTACAGCAGTTAAAATGGCATCTCCCAAAAAAATGTTTAGGGACATTGCTAGTGAACATGATTGCTCCAGCAAGCTTAAGAAGATGCCTATTTTTCCTTTCAGCTATCTCGTTTTGTTGGGGAGTATTGACACAAGAGGATTGTTGAAATGCCCCCCCACCATTGTCAGATCTTAAGATTTGAACTCTAGCGTCAAATTGTGTTTGTAACATAATGTGAAATTTTTTAAATGTAGATGTTACCTTAGATTTATCCTTAAGAAGATAAACCCATGTAACCCTACTACAAGCATCTATGAAAGTGACAAACCATATATGGACGAAACTCTAAAGGGCCGCCAAACATCACTATGAATAAGAGAGAAATGAGCTACAGTTCTTTTATTACTCAAAGGAAATGAGGCACGATGACTTTTAGCAAGTTCACATGTCTCACACTTAAATTGAAAAAAAGATAAATGAGAAAATATCTTAAGATATAAAAAACTTAGAGAAACAAAGCTAGGATGCCCATGCCTAAGGTGATAAAACCGGATCTCACTCTCTTCAGAATTTTCCTTGTTATTGTAGAGGGCTTTTGCACACACTCCATTTACATCCAGATAGTATAATCCATCTCTCTCTTCAGCAATGCCAATTGTCCTTCTTGTTAAAAGGTCCTCAAATATACAACAATCAGGAAAGAAAGTTATTGAACAATGTAAGGCTTTGGTAATCTTACTAATTGATAAAAGATTACAAAAAGTCTTTGGCACATGTAACACTGAAGAAAGAATTAAGGAAATAGTAACAAAAATTTGACCAATGCCACTAATGAAACGAAAAGAGTCATCGACTACTTTTACTTTAGCATCTACACAAGGTGAATAATTCTTAAATAATGAAGATTTGTTAGTCATGTGATCAGTGATCCCTTAATCAATGATCCAAGGTCCAAAAATATTTTTTGACACATTTAAGGTTGAATGAGTCACCTGATTATGTAAAGAACAAGAAGAGGATGAGGTAGGAGATGGATCTTCGGATTTCTGTCCAATATGTTGGTCGTCACAGCGCGTGTGCGGCGGAAGCGTGTGGCACGTGGCCATTTAAAATTTTTTTTAATAAAAATTGAATCTTTTATTAAAACAAAAATTACGCAAAGCCATGATAACCAAAATAAAACTTTTTATTCAAAACTATTTTTCAATCAGTCGTGATCCATTATATATTTATATATTAAATTAACAACATACAAGGTTACGGATCATATACCTCTTGAAGTCTAAATCAAGTGTCCTCGCGAAATCGATCAATTCTCTGTTTTCATGAAATCATTCCAAAGATCAGCAGACTCCGAGATCCATACCAAGATCTTCCAAGTCAATCTTCAACGCGCTAGGACGTTTTCCTAGGATCGGTAGGTTTTAAAATTAACTAAAAATAACTTTGAACCACGAACGGTTCGTGGGTGGAATATCAAAAAAATTTCAATTAACTTATTTTAATCTAACTAAATAATTTAAAACCAAACAATGTGTAATTTTGCATATACGATATAAAACGAGAAGATAATGTTAGAAATAATTTTTCACCTATACTAAGTATCGGAGAATTTTTGAACTTGCGGAGTTCCTTCGAGCGTTCTTCGTGTTCTTCAAGCTTTGGGATCCGAATCACGCACTTGAACTGCAAGAACGATTTAGTAATTTTGTCCACCAACAACCACCCATTAATTTCAGAAATATATCTCTTGAGAATTTTGTGTAGGAATTTGAGTGTGGGCTCTCAAAATGATTGAAGGAAAAAATCAAATATTTTTCCTTCAGTGTTCTCTAAATCGGCGGTACAGGGAGGGGATAAAACTTTTTTTCTCTATATCTGATATGAGATCTATATCTCTATCTCTCTCCTTACAATCAAATTATTATTATATATTTATAAAATCTAATTTTTGATATTTATAAATATATCCATAGATTTTAAATTGCCGAAAAACAGTATATATCCACAGTGTTAGAGTTGTACCAAAATTTATCAATCCAATTAATAGATTTAATTGACCATTATAAATTAATTAATTAATTAATTTTTATTTACTAGCTATCCAATAATAAAGTAATTAATTTCAATACAAATAATCACACCTAACTAATTAAGTGACATCACCCATCACATATAGGTGCAGAAAATATGTTTTGGCATCCAAACACATTTTGATCCAATTTACTTCATTTTTCTATTCATGTTCTCATGAGTTATTTTTAAGACCGGATGGACCCACATGGACAAACTAAGGATGCAAATACCCAGTGAATTTATCTTCATAAATTTCTGACCTATTTAATCCTAATATCAAACGACTCAACTATAGTTTCGATGCCAAATCAACTCTCGATTCATGCGCGCTACTTTTCTGTTGGTGTAAATAAACCCTTTTTATTTTAACAAATATCCATCGTGAATATCAGTAACAAGAACAGAATGTAATATTACTATTTTACCCTTATTGTTATTATTTCGTGAACTCATTTATTGACTGTGACTAAGAAAGACATAATAGTAAATTGTCTCGTATAATTCACAAGTCTTGATCAAAGACTCAATTCATTAAATATTTGACCAGGTTAATTTATTCACATACTCATCAATAAAACATAAGGTGATATTATTGCATTCGTAATCCAACCACGAATTTTCATATCTGTGAATCACGTAACTCCAACTTAATTCTATTCTCATGTTCTGATCTTTCCATTTTTTACCCATTTCTTGGGGAGAGTC
This sequence comes from Datisca glomerata, assembly GCA_003255025.1. Classification (NCBI taxonomy): domain Eukaryota; kingdom Viridiplantae; phylum Streptophyta; class Magnoliopsida; order Cucurbitales; family Datiscaceae; genus Datisca; species Datisca glomerata. Next base: position 934,431 of record QANY01009141.1, on the reverse strand, counting down.
CCACAACTATATTTAAAAATGGATTAGTTATCCATAAAGATAAAGAAAGCTTTCTTGTAGTTCCGCTTCTTGCTCTATAAATTAAGAAAGACTTGTCGGCAATCGCCGGTTGGGTTGGTCCAACTAAGAAAGGCATGAGAGTCTTTGGGCTTTACGTGGGCTGAGTTAAGTAACGACTCGTATTTACAACCACCCTCAATGCACACTATATCTCTTTCTATCTTTCTTATCGAACTGCATACAATTAGAGATAGAGCAATGGGAGGTTACAATTTGAATCCACACTATTATGACATTACTGCCATTTTTCTATGTCGAAACAGTCTTTATCCATGGGCAATGAGTTTCTAATGTATTGGACGTATCCATTCTCTATTTATATACATTATTTTAGTACTAGCTTATCCGATGCAGTTTATGCATGGCGAAAGGGAGCATGGGAATGGTCTTAGCTCCTGAATATTCAGACAAAAAAAGAAAGAAACTAAACTTGAACCCCCAGACACTTTTTTTAATATATAAGGGATTTCTTCTCTTATCCTCTATATAGCGCGTCGTTGGTCCTTCCCAAGTGCGCTCCGCGAGCACTGTATATCTTTCTTAAATGAGAACACGCAGATGCAGCAGTGCCTGAACTAAGAAGAAGAGTGAAACAAGAAATGCAAGCATGCTTTTCTTTTACGTTAGACGATGCCACCTCCCACTTTACTTTACTCCACCCAGCATAACCGCATTTCAACCAACCGACTAACATGCCTCTCCCAAGGTTGGGGATGAGAACCCATGATTTGATCTGCTAGCTTGAATTCCTGGATCATGCCGAGAAGAGAAGGTGAAGAAAAGACTGTCGGAACCGATCGGAGGAGTCTTTCAGAGTCCATCCCTGCCTTTATTGAGAAAGAAGAGATATAAAGGTTGGGCACCTGTTGCTGCCGTGATGATGCAGTTGAGTGTTCATTTGATCCACTTACAATCCCAACAGTCGAGGTATTGCCTGCCACTTAGAACTCACTCACTTGACATATCAAATATTATAATTAACTAAGTCAAGCTACGTATTCACCTCGGGATTAAAGTAATTACGAAAATACGCTTAAGATATAACAATTAGATTTAGAGCTAGGTAAATAGTTTTAAGCTCTAAACTAAGTTGTTACTGGCCTATTCGGCATGTTCATAATATGTCTAGGTTAACTGTTAGAGCCTCCACTCCAACGCCCCATGACTGGCGTTCATTGGTTCAACTTAACAGTCATAATCTGATTCGATTGCCAGTCGATCCTAAGATTGTGAATCTCGTTCTGAACTTTCTCAGAAGAGTTCATCTGGAGACACATCTGTCTTCACTCTCTATTTGTTGATGAAAGTTATAGGACTTGAGTAGTTTACAAACACACTTTAATTGAAAATAAAACTTTCAATTTATTCATAAAAAATCAATAATACTAATGTCTGAGAAATAACTAAATACAAATAAAAATTTATTACACGCTACTTTATGGACATATTCGAACACTTGTGTGGGCACGTAGAATATGACGAAGACATTTTTCTATCTCTAGATGTATTCGACACATGAGATCTTGAGATTTTACTAGGAATGACTTTTGTGAGATGATTTTCTAAAAGAACATGATGATAATTCTTTTTATAGATTTTGATTAACTCTTAATCGTTGAAAAAATCATTTTTTGAGAAATCATTTTCTTCTCTCAACTCTTGATTGATAAATTGATTATCTGATTGATTAACTGATCATCTGATCAACTCTTGTCATTAGAATAAAATATGTACATTATTATAGAAAATGGCGTATAAAAAATTTAGGGGTAATTAAAAATCAAAAATAATATTTCATTTCAAATTGCCCAATACAGTGGACCCATTGTATAACGGTGCACAATACAGTGGCACATGGCATTACAGAGTTACACACCCAATATTGTAGTATCATGTGGTACTACAGTAGTCCATGTTAATCTTCTATATTCAATCAGTGATTGACACGTGGTAATTACTTTAAATTAAATATTTATTTTAATCAGATAAATATCTAGATATCAGTTAATTAAAAATTAACATATCTGATTACCCTTATCAACTAAATTATCTGTTATTTCACAAATAACAGATTTAGTTGATCTAAAATATTATCTAATAATAATTTNATTTATGTACTTGCCCTAGAATAAAAATTCATTTGCAAGTTAGTCATTTTCTTATATCCTGAAATATTCACATCCTAGGCTGCGTAGTATAGATGTGACTTGGAGACCATGGACCTATAATCCTAAGCTCCAACAAACCATCTTATAAATTAAACTCATTAATTAAATAATTTTATTTTATTAATTTCATTATTATTCCACTATAAATATGAAATTGCACTCTTAGAGGATTATAGATTGTATTTACAGAGTATTCTCGTGTAGTCCACTCGTATAATCAATTCATGTAGTTCTGTCCACCAATTATTGGTTTGTAAATTAGAACTGGTCATAATTATCATTTTACCCTTCTAATTATCTCTTGATCCTTAAGTACCATTAATCCACTAGTGAATGGATACTTTATAATCTTATTATAAATTTGAGCTCAATAACCATTCAGTTCTAGAATTAACGCTTAAGGGAACCGATATATGATCCGTTAGGAAAGCTTGGATTCTAAATCTTGTAAGATCACGTTCCCAGTCATCCATATCACTGAATCTCCAAAATAAAAGTCACTTGTCTGTTTTACAAACAAGCTTTAACGAGTGAATCAAAAGATTCAGTAGACATGTATAGAAGTCCATGACTACGTAAGATTCAGACTGATCTAGATATGATCATCAAATTGATGTACATTAAATCTTTATGATAAACGGCACGTTGATAAATATATTAATTCACATCGATCCAGTCATATATAATCTCATTATATAAAGTACATTCACTAAGATATCTATCCACATCAATGATTTAGATCTAGATCACACACATTCATAATACTTAGTGAATCGAACTAGCAACCATTCATTAAAGATTCAATACTTTACTATGTTGTTGATAATTTTATTCATTATCTATGATCTTAATCCTTCCGTACTAATACAAGATCATAGTCTCATTAATGAATATGAAATTTTCAGATATTTATATAAATTATTCAACAATAATTTAAAAGAACATTTATAAGAAAAATGTAATGCTCATTAAATTACATATAAAAAAAGTTAATACATATGCTTTGAGGACATAACTCCTAACAATCTCTGACTTTTCCTAAAGCAAATATGGCATCTCTCTTAATCTCATGTTACACACGTGACCCTCAAATGACTTCGCTGGAAGTGTCTTTGTAAAAGGATGAGCCAGGTTCTGTTCCAAATCTATCTTAATAACAGTCACATCCCTCCGATGCACGATTTCTCTTATAAGATGATATTTGCTACCACTTCACTGTTATCACAGTACATGACCAGTGGCTTGTCCTTATCTAGAAGTACTTCCAGATAAGTAAAGAACTTTCTTAGCTATACCGATTATTTCGCAGCTTCACAAGCCACTATATATTCAGCTTCCATAGTAGATCTGCAATGATGGATTGTTTAATACTTCTCCAGACTACAACTCCTCCACCGAGGGTGAATACTGATCCAGATGTAGACTTTCGACTGTCTCTATCTGATTGAAAATCAGAATCAGTATATCCATTAGGGTTCAGGTCTCCACCTGAATAAACAAGCATATAGTTTCTCGTTCTCCTAAGATACTTGAGAATGTGTTTTACTGCAATCCAAGGTTCCAAACCTGGATTCGATTGATAATCACTGACAATTCCCACTGCATAATAGATGTCTGGTCTCATACACAACATGACATACGTGAGGCTTCCGACTGCTAAAGCATAAGGAACATTTCTCATATCCTCTTCCTCCTGAGGTGTCTTAGGACATTGTTCTTTAGAGAGGACAATTTCATATCTAGTCGGTAGTTGACATCTCTTGGAATTTTTCATAGAGAGTCTCTCCAGCACCTTATCAATATAAGATGTCTAAAAAGGTGCCAACAGCATTATTTTTCTATCCTTTAGGATTTGGATGCCTAGAGCATTGCTCACCTCTCTCAAATCATTCATTTAAAATTTCTCAGCTAACCACTTCTTTACTTTTGACAAAGTTTATAAATCATTCCCAATGAGTACAATATCGTCAACATAAATAACTAAGAAAATCAATATCTTATCTTTGATGTATTTATAGACACAGGTTTCGTCAACATTTTACTCGAAGCCATAAGACTTTATAATATCAACAAATGTAAGATTCGAAGATCTAGATGTTTGTTTTCAATGATTTACCTAATTGCTTTTCAGCTTGAGCTTTGAAATCTTTCAACTTTCCAAAAGTTTCAGACTTTCTTTGCATTTGGTAAGTATAAGCATTTCTTGAGTAATAGTCAATAAAAGTAGTGAAATACTCATACTCACATTTAGCTTGTACATTGATCGGTCTACAAACATCACTATATACTAGTTCAAGTGATTCCTTGGCTCTTTGGCCCTTTCTTGTGAAAGGTCTCTTGGTCATTTTACCCTCCAGACAGGATTCACAAACAATAAGAGTTTCAGCTTTTAGTTCTTGTAAAGCACCATGCTTTGTTAACCTGTTTAACCTATCTAGATTAATGTCTCAACCTAAGATGCCAAAGATATGTGTTATCATCATCATGAGAAACTCTATGCCATTTGTTAGTTTTAGGTTTTACTACTTTTAAATAATTCAGATACTTATATAACTCATCAAAAAATAATTTAAAAGAATAATTATAAGAAAAATATAATAGTCTTTAAATTTCATATCAAAATGCCAATACACATGCTTTGAGGGCATAACATTCAACTTCATATACCTCTCGTAGTCTAAATCAAGCGACCTCGCGAAATCGATCGATTCTCTGTTCCCACGAAATCGTTTCAACGATCAGCAGACTCCGAGATCTACGCCAAGATCTTCTTAGTCAATTCTCAACACGGTAGGACGTGTGTGGGCACGTGGACTATAACGAAGACATTTTTCTATCTCTATATATATTCAACACATGAAATCTAGATATTTTAGTGAGAATGACTTTGTGAAATGATTCTCTAAAAGAACATGATCATGATTTTTTTAGAGATTTTGATTAACTCTAAATCACAGAAAAAAATCATTTTTTGAGAAATTATGTTCTTCTCTCAACTCTTGATTGATGAACTTATTCTGTGATTTATTAAATGATCATCTGATCAACTATTGTCATTAGTATAAAATTTGTATCTTATTCTAGATAATAACATATCAGATATTTAGAGATAATTAAAAATTAAAAATAATATTTAATTTCAAATTACCCAATATAATGGGACCCCATGTATAATGATGCACAACCGCAGTGCCATATGGAATTACATGGTTGCGCCCGCACTACTGTAGTGTCACGTGACTTTACAGTAGTCCATGTCAATCGCTGATACCCAATTAGTGATTGACATGCGGCAAGTACTAAAAATTAAATATTTATTTTAATCAGATAAATATTTAGATATCAGTTATTTCAAAATTATCATATGTGATTACCCCTATCAAATAAATTATTTGTTATTTCACAAATAACAAATTTAGTTGATCCAAAATATTATCAAATAATAATTTAATTATCTAATTTCACAAATTAGATATTTTGTCTCACTTATCGATAATTCAAAAATATTTGATAATTATATATATATATATATAATTCAATTAATTAATCACACATAATTATCTCAAAATTATGTACTTGCCCTAAAATAAAAATTCATTCGCAAGTTAGTCATTTTCTCATGTTTTGAAATATTCACACCCTAGACTACGTAGTATAGAGGTGACTTGGGGACTATGGACCTATAATTCTAAACTCCAATAAACTAGATTATTAATTAAAATTTTTAATTAAATAATCTTATTTATTAATTTCATTATTACTCCACTATAAATATGAAATTGCACTCTAAAAGAATATATATTGTATTTATAGAGGAATTCTCATGTAGTCAATTGATATAATCAATTCATGTAGTTTTTTCCTCTAATTATTGGTTCGTATATTATAACTGGTCAAAATGTTATTTTACTCTTTTAATTACCTCTTGATCATTAAGTACCATTAATCCACTAATGAATGACTAATTTATAATCATATTACAAATTTGAGCTCAATAATCATTGTTTCAGAATTAACACTTAAGGGAACCAATATACGATCCATTAGGAAAATTTGTAACTCAAATCTTATAAGATCATGTTTCCAGCCATCCATATCACTGAATCTTCAAAACAAAAGTCATTAACCTGTTTTACATATATATCTTAACGAGTGACTCAAAAGATCTAGTAGACATGTATAGGAGTTCATGACTACTCAAGATTCAAGCTTATCTACATATGATGTGTATTAAATTTTTATGATAAATGACACGTTGATAAAGATTTTAATTCACATCAGTCCAGTCATATATAATCTCATTATATAAAGTACATTCACTAAGACGTCTATCCACATCAATGATCTGGATCTAGATCACACGCATTCATAATGCTTAGTGAACCGTACTAGCAACCACTTATTAAAGATTACATATTTTAATATGTTGCTGACAGTTTATTCATTATCTATTATCTTAATCCTCTCGTACTAATTAAAGATCATAGTCTCATTAATGAATACAGATTTTTTAGATATTTATATAAATGATTTAACAATAGTTTAAAAGAACAATTATAAGAAAAATGTAATGCTCAATAAATTTCATATCAAATAGTCAATACACATGTTTTGAGGGCATGACTCTGAATACAATCATCTTGTACAAGAGAATTAGTTGATCATTTGAGAATGAGACTCCCTCTGAGGTAGATGAAGTAGCATTAGATGTTGTTTTCATTGTAGAACTTTCAAACGCCTTGAGAACCTTTTGAGTGGGTTCCTCCCCTTTGTTCCAAGATTGTCCTTTACTGTGAGGTCTGTTAAGTCTCCAAAATATTTCCTTAGTATGTTGATCTCTTTTAAAAACCACACCATCTATTATTCTTTTCCTCCCCACTCTTTTGCATGTCCTCTGTGTAGCTAAGGCAGAATTGAGTATAGGGTTTTTTGGAGTTGATGATCCCATCACGACTGACCTTCTGTTTTCTTCACTTTTCACAAGATCATATACCTCCCTAAGGGGCGGATAGGAATCCTTTCCAAGTATTTTGGCTTGAACCTAATCTAAGGTTCATACCAGCCAAGAACTTGAATACTCGTTTCCTTTCAAATATCTTGTTTAACTTAATCGTGTCTGTCACAGACTCCATCTTAATGTGTTAATAATGGTCTAATTCTTGCCATAAACTCCTTAGCTCATTATAATATACTGTCATAATATACTGTCATAGATTTATCTTTCAGGGTGGTGTTTCAGATTCTATTTTTAGATCAATTATCTTAGCAAAGTCACCAATATTATAGTATGTTTTAATCACCGCTTCCCAGATTTCTTTGGCTGTGGAAAGAAAAATGTATGTTTTTCCAATTTCCGGTTGCATAGAATTAAGTAACCAAGACATAATCATAGAGTTTTCAGCATCCCATGACTCAAATTTAGGACTATTTGAATCAGGTTCTTTAACAGTGCCCAATATATACCCTATTTTACATTTACTCTTTAAAAATAACTTAGCTGACTATGACCACTCATGAAAATTTTTCCATTCAATTTCTCACTTGTAATTTGCATAGTAGGATTATGTCCAAATAAATTCTTTGACTGATTATGATCTTTTTGAGTTGTTTCAGACTAAGACGTAACTTCAGACATTTTCCTTTTCCTTTATATCACAAAACAAGCCAATCCAAACATAAAAAACAGACATGTTTCCAGTAAAATAAAAAAACCCCTACAACAACCCAAGAGGCACACTTGAGAGGCACATAAGCATATCAGTAAAAACGGAGCACTTCAAAACCCGAAATACACAAAAAAACATAGGCCAAACAACCATACAAAAAAACACTTAAAATGCATATAGGGAGAGAGAGATAGCATTGAGAGACTTAGAGAGAGAGAGCTCGCAGAGAGAGAAGAAGTGAGGAAACAATACTTACCGGAAAAGAGAGAGAAGAAGTGAGGAAACCCTAGATACAAGTTTGCTTTGATACCATGTAGAATAAAATCACTCTTTTCTATTATACATCAACAATATACGTCCGATATATACACAGAAATGAGACCTAGATAGGAAATACGACGAGTAAGTAAAAAATATAAAGAAGGGAGGAAAACCCAAAATAAAAACAACCCCGTAATTACAATAATATTCCTAAAGAAAACAAGATAAATCTAGACATTTTTTCCAACACACATACATGTCTCTCTCATTTAAGGAAAATTTTCAAAAACAAGTAAAGCATTAAATGGGACAATTATTACTTATAGGAGTTTTCGATGTTTTTTAAATGATAGTAAAAAGGTAATAAGAAGATATGTATTTTTGGTTAATTGGTCCATAAATCTTGACTGTTTTTTTATGATTATATAACTAATTGTCTAATTTTTAATTTTTAAATAGTTGTTAGTTCTGTGTATAAAAAGTCCTAGAAAATTTTAGAATTTTTAAAGGTGTAATATTATGATACTAAAGGTGGCCCACTAGTCAAGGAGATCTATGAAATTTATCGCGTTTAAAAAAAGGCTTATGACACAAACACCCCCTACGCTTTTGAACTTTGGCACGGAAACCCTTTAGAAAACTTTTTAGCCGATTTCTACCCTATCATTTCTAACTCGTTGTACTTGTACCTCACCTGTTCATTTTTTAACTTCCGTTAATATTTGAGCATGTGAAATTACTAAACATCCTCGTCTTTACACGTGTCCATTTATAATGAATTATGATATGGAGACTCATTTACCCAAGTTGGATAGGATCTCTCTCCTTCTTCTCCTTGCTATCTCTCACATCTAAAACTTTCCCTCTCCGAGCTTCCATTTTCTGAGAATCGAGCAAACAGGGAACACAGTGCAAGGGCAGAGTCACGTGTACTCTAGTGGGGTCACGTGTACTCTAGTAGAGTCACGTGACCCCAGTAAAAAAAATCAAGTTTTAGTATTTTTTTATATTTTTTTATATTTTTGATCTCACTTAACTTCAATTAGTATATGTCCGAGCATCATTCACCTACTCCTTATCAATTTCGGTTAATGTTAATCTTAACAACATTTTATTCCTTTATTCTATATTTTTTTCTAGACGTCTATTAACTAAAATAAATAGTTTTTATTTTATTGGGTCAAGTTATGTGTTAAAAAAGTTGAGGCATTTTTAATTATTTATTGACACAAACAAAATTAATGGAAAAGTCGGGGTTAAAGTTGCAAAAAAAATAAGAGCTTGTACCACTTGTAAATAATCCAAAAAAATAAGTCAGGTATTATGTTATCCCTTCTTAGGAAAAAGGGAAATTAATAATAATAACCAAAGAAAATTCGGTGGAGAGAATTATACTCTTCTGATGTTGGTATCGGGAAGATCTTTAGGCAGATTTTTAAGTGTTTCGGCAAAAGAACTACTCAACGACTATTTGGGTGGAGAACAAACTCCTTATCATGGGTTTGTTGTATGCAATAAAAGACATTTTCTTGAAAAAATTCCTCAAAGCAGCCATTAATGACAATTAGTAGTACACGTGCCAGCCATAAATCAAATCTTAATATTTTTAGTCATAATTATTATTTATAACAGTATTCTATTTATATACATTAAAAATAAATATATTTAGCATCATACTAATTCTTTTCAAATGATGCACTTAGAATCAAGATAATGTTCTATTATAAATAATTTTATTTACTTGTATATTATTATTTAATCAAATAATAGAAGATCATACATGTTTTTAGAAAAAAAATTAAGAGAATACCGTGGAAATATGCTCTCAAAATTATGAAAAAGGGACATCCTGAGAATTATGTGTTAATTTAATATTTTAGTATAAACTTGATCTTTATAAAATTATTTATTATTTATAAATTTTGTGTAACTATATTTATATAACATACTAATTATATTAACATATAAATTATAGCATAAAGAAGGTTTCTAAAAATGTGCTATAATTGAGTTATATTTTAAATTATATTATTTTAATTTTATCAAGATAACTCATTTTATATTAAAATAAATTTGTACAAAGCTATAGATTTTCCAATAATTTTTTAAATAGTTTAATAAAATTCAATCAAAGCTATCAAAGAGCTTAAGGTTTTTTATTAATTACTTTTAAATTCATTAAATAGGTTAATAAATTTAAAAATAATGCCCATTTTGATTAATTTATTATTTATTATAATTATAAAAGTAATCAATTATTAAATATTACATATAAATTAGAATGTTATTTTAGGTAATGTATCAATAATAAGTAGCAAAACTGTCCAGAAAAAATTTTCATCTCCTTTTTATATATTATAGATCATGGATTATGGATTATGGATTAGGGCTAGCTCTAAAGTAATTTTACAAAGTGAATATAGGGGTTTCGAAAGACCATAGCTTAATGGATGAAGGGGAATTTGGGGGAAAAGAAAGCATATGCCAAACACGTATTCAAAGCCTAACGGAAGTTAGACAAAAGTGAACGTTACGACCTACTTGCAACAGAACAGAAAGAGTACAATAAAAATCAGTTGAAGAACTTCTCCGGGGAGTGACTGTGCCAAAGTCTAAAAGTACAAAAGTATTTGTTTAAATTAATGTTAAAAATATATGATAATTTTCAAAGATTTATTTTATTTCTTACTCTTATAGAGTTTCTAGCTCATTGCTTGGGTTGAAATGTCCAGTTTGTCCCTGTAATCTAGACATATTTATGCAGTGGAATGTGTCTTGTTATTGGAGATGGACTGTAATATTGGGCTGTCTAAGGATTATTTTGGTCATTTAGGTAGGCTTTTCATTTAATCTGAGCCGTTTGTTACTTTAGATCCTAACCGTTGTTTGAGTAGATGAGAATTAATCTGATCCGTTTATTTACTTCCATCTCAATCGTTGATTATTTACTATATAAGAATATTTTTCATCCTAGGTTTAGGGTTTTTTGGATTTCTCTTCCTCTCCTCCTCTTCTCCAACGATGGTGGTGTTTCTTTGTGTTTTTCGTCTAAGTTCTTCTTGTTTGCTCGTTGTTTATGGTGGGTGAGTTTTCTTGTTCTTCTTCTCTGTATATTCTCTTAGCTTTCGTCTTTCTTTGGCTTGGTATTTTTGGGGTTTGTTTTTTTTTTGCCTTCTTCTTATATGTTCTTCTTTTCCTTCTACAAAACACAAACTTTGTAGATCTCGGTTCTTCTTCTTCACGGATTCTTCATTTTTTTGGTTCTTCGACGACGATTTTGCTATGCTTTTTTTCACTTCTTAATTTCATTGTTACTCACTTTGTTAGAATCTGATCTTTTTTATCTGTATATTGTTTCTCTATTATGTAAAACAATGTGTTATATTTCTGAGAAAAATAAAACGGTTTTAATTAAATGCTCATTGATCTTCGAAAATAGTTTTAGATAATTCATCACGTAGGAGTTTAACATTATTAGATTTTTAGTATTTCAAGATAATCTTATACAAAGGTTTGATTTATTTTTTTCGGTGAGGTCTAGAAATATTGATTGGATTGCATATGCCTGCTTACTGTTATTTGGCGAATGCTAGATTTTGGCTGATCATGTTTTATTTTTTTGGTTATCTGCTTTGTTATATAGTTGTTTTTAGCCAATCGGTGGTCTTTGCTTTTTCAGTCGATAATTTTTGTTTGTTTTATTTTCAGTCGGTAAGTTTTGTTTGTTTTATTAGTTTATGTGTATAAATTTGACATAGCTATTATAGATATTTAACTTCTCCTTCAAAGCCTTTTGTGTTTCTTTACTCTTTGTTTGTGAAGGTGGGTTAAAATTTTCTTAATTGTTGGACATGCATGGTTTTTGTTTTTGTTGTGTGTGTTAATTTCTAGTATTTGGCTGTGTGTATGGTTTTCAGTTTAGTTCCCATTCGTCTTATGATGGCTTTGGCTTTGTGTTTTTTTTTCTTGCAAAATGATAACCTTATGTTCAGAATTGGAGATGGGTTTTGGTAGATTTTGAGCTTTTGTTTGTGATTAGTACAACTTTATGGGAATTTTTTCCTTTTTCCTTTTTGTTATTAGTTGGTGTTCAATTTAGGTTTTCCATTTCCTTTGATAATTAGTGTTTGGCTCAATTGTTTCTGAATAAGACTATTGAATCGAATATAATATAATTTCAACTAAGTTTTTCACAGTCCTGCTAAATTTCTCTACTGATATTTTCTTCTTTCTTTACGTGGATTTGTTATTTAGTGAGTCTCAATTGGATGATCTTCAATAGGGGTTGCCAGGTATCTGTCTCTAATTAATATTTATTAACTTGTGTGATTTTTTAGTAAACTAATTAGGCTATGATGAGACATTTACATGTTAATTTGATTTCCTAATCCTACGTCGCTGGATAACTATGAAAGGTAAGAGAAAAGACCAAAATCAGGAAGATGATGAATGAGAAATCGTCGTGTGCCTTTTAATAAAGGTCATAAACATGACCTGACTTACTAATTTAACAGCTAAAACATTTCTTGATGAATATCCAATTACTGCAAAGGGTTGGTTGATAATTCATGTTCATTAACACAACAAAAAATATTAGAAATATTAAACCAATATTTTTTAAAGCTTTCATGAATCTAATTTTTCATTGAATAAAATATTCATTTAAAAAAATATTATTTTTTTATTTAATTAAATATGTTTATTTCAAAAGTATATTATATGAAGTTTCGATAAAAAATGTTAAAAGATAATAAAAATATATTTTAAATAATATATTTAACAAATGTTGTCTTGGTCTATTGGTAAAGAGTGTGAATTAGAAGGGAGCGGTCAATGGTTCAAATTTCACTACATGCATAATTGTTCAATTTTTTAGACAAAAGAGTGGATTCACGTGCCGGGCCTCACGGACCAGGACATAGACCTTGAAGACAAGGCCCGTGATGGCCCGCGTGCCTTAACCAGCCGGTACTATTCAATATCGGGTCGGGTCGGTCCAGATTATAATGGGCCGGTTTAGCCATATTCATGAGCCGAACAGCTCATTTACCACCTCTACAGAAGGCTCGACGCGGTTTTAGGTTTTTCATCAATTTCCCACTCGATTTTTTCTTATTTTCACATTTCCCACGTTTTACTTTCTCTATGTGCCGACGATTATATTAAAAACATCGGGACAAAACCTCTCTATTAGTATAGTTCTAATAAAATAAAACGTCGCAATAGTTCCACTTAATCCATCTCTACTACGCGGTTAAGTTAAACCATCGTACTAGGTAGTTTTTTGCGACGATTCTTTGTAAACTGTTGCAATAGATAATATATAGCTACGGTTACCTAAACTATTGCAATAGATCTCTTATGTTCATATTTTTGAGATGATTGGTGTAACCATTGCGATATAACCATCGCAGCAGGTAAATTTCTTGTAGTGTAACATGTGATAGTGGAACAGAACACGGGGCACAATAGTGGGAGAATTGGCTTGTGCATTGCCCATATAAAACTGCCCATAACAATTTGTTTGCTTTGTGTAATTGCGAAGTTTTGAGAAATCCTACATTTATTACTAAAGTAGCTTTCATGTGCTTTTATGTTAAAACTTTTCTCTGTCAAAAACTATTCATGGTTAACGTACCAGATTTTGTCCACTAATATACATGTCTATCTAATGGATATGATTAATTTATTTACTATGAATATTCTGTAACGGATAATTTTCTTTTATAGTAATTATTTAAAATCATTAAATAATGTGTATTTTATGTGTTTATGTGAGGATTTATATGATCTGAAATTTTATATTATGTTTGGTTTATTTGTCACCAAAGTGGCTAAACCATAAGGATTATAAAAAATTGAATTAAAAAATTAATATTCAATAATCCATGAATGTTGATGCTTATAAATGACATAATGTTATATAATATATTTTATGGGAGATTGAAGTTCATTATTATAAGACATGTAAGAGTCACACTGAAAGTTTGATTAGTTGTTCGTATAATTAATGAACATAATTGTTGGTAACTAGTATGCTCGATTAGTTATATTTTTTATCCAAAGATAGTGTATATATATATATATATCTAAGTGGTGTATAAGGTTTCCAAGTTATTGAAATTATTATCAGCATCATTATGTTTTATGCTTGTATGTCATTGTATTACCCAAAGGAAAACATTGATATGCATTTATTGTTTATTTGAATTATGTGTTTGAATCTGTATAATATAGTTAAATTTACAACTCAAAGCATCAATGTATGAGCATAATGTTATTCTTACAGTACATGTTCTCGTTTATCTGCATTCGCTTCGTCTGTACCAATGTTTAATGGGCTTAATTTATTTTATTGGTGTGAACAAGTCTAATTTCACTTAGGTGTCTTGGATTTAGATTTGTCACTTCAATTTGACAAACCTGCTATTATCGATGCTAGTATCGATGAGGATAAGACCTTTTATGATGCTTGGGAAAGGTCTAATAGACTAAGCCTAATGAGTGTAGCAAACAATATCAAGTCTACTCTTCCCAAAACTGAAAATGTTAAGGAATTCATGAAATTCATGGACTAGCATTCTCAGACTGTTGATAAGTCACTTGCTGGGACATTAATGGCTACATTGACCAACATGGAATATGATGGCACTCGTAGCATGCATGAGCATGATAATGATGTGTTTGAAAATTTTGAGAAAGAAAAGGACATGGAAATACATGAATTATGTGATTGTGATCAAAACCTCGATGGTGGTTGTGGTTCAAGGGATATAAATGACAACTCCATTGGTCGGAGAAAGTAATGATTATGAACGTGATGAGAAGATTGATGATGGTGACATCAAATTGGAAGAACCAATGAAGACATTCAATTTGATGATTAAATATTATTATGTTTACTTGTCTTGAACATTTTATATTAAACTTATTTATTCAAAACTTAAAAGTATGAGAACTCTACGTAATATTATGTTGTTTTAGGTGACTTGGTGTTATGTTTATTTAATAGGTAGATGACTTGGTGTTATATAATCATTTCCTTCAATATATTGAAGTATCATTTGCATAGATATATTTTTTACAAATAAATTATTAAGAATTGATAGGATCTTACGATCCTCAATCCAATCCTACGATTCTCGATCCTAAGCCCTTCCACCGATCCTAGGCAGGATTGATCCTTACAACCTTGTTTGTTTATTTTCCTTTAATAGAATCCAGACAAATACTTAGATCAGTAAAATCCAAGTCTTGAAGGATTTCATTCTTTATCAATCTTTCCAATCTTTCTTTAGAAATGTGACCTGGATGTTTATGCCACAAGTAAGCAGAATGTTCATTTTCTAAACCACGTTTAGTTCTAACTTTATGATGCAAGGTCATAAGAGTCTCAACAAAAATATTATCAAGTTTCAGTTTGTATAAACCATCACAAAGAATATCAGAACCAATGAAATGATTTTTCTTTAACAAACTGATGCATCCATTTCTAATTTTAAAAGAGTATCCAGCTAAATCAAGTTTAGATAAAGAAATTAAATTGCGAGAAACAGAAGATACATAAAAAGTTTGAAATAAATCTAAATGATATCCAATATCTAACATCAATCGATAAGTTCCACTAGCTTCAACTGAAGTTTTGACTCGATTCCTCATATAAACGAATGCTTCATTTGGATTTGTGGTTTGGGTCGTAAAGAATCATTGCATCGTATTTGAAACATGAGTGGTACAGCCAGAATTGATTCACCAAGTATTATAAGGAACTTCAGCTAAATTTGATTCGAAACATATGAGCACTAGGCTTACCTTTCTTTTCAAACCATGCCTTACATTTCAGGCAATCTTTCTGAAAGTTTCTAGGTTTCCCGCAGAAACGACACTTATCATTCTTGTGTTCCTTCTTGTTAATTTGGAAAGAGGACTCATTAATCTTTAGTGGTCCACACTTGCCCTTTCCATGCTTCCTTCTGGCTTTCTTTCAAGCTCCTTGATTACTTACGAGATGATTGGAATTAGTTCCCTGATTCTTAAGTCTCATTTCCTCCTTAACAAGCATACTGTGAAGTCCATTCACATTCCACTTATCTTTCATGGTGTTATAGTTCATTTCAAAAGGACCATACTGAGTAGGCAGTGAATTAATGATAAACTGCAAAAGAAAATTCTCATCTACATTCATCCCTAAGGACTTAAGTCTTGCTGTAATATTCATCATTTCAAATATAAGAATGGAACATAAATTTCTATAGAATTGCTAACAACTCAAAATTTTGAAACTCAGTTGATTTCCAAAAAGGTAACTCATCCATCAATGTATAAACAATAAATGAAGCATGTGAAATTGTGATTGAATTTTTTTGACCAGATTATTGTTAGGATCGCGATCTTATGCGATCCTACTAAAATACGACTATTGTATGTGATTCAGATTGTTGAGCTCCTGTAGGATCGTAGGATCGCACGATCTGGATCGTGATCATGACAACCTTACAAATAAAACACACAAAGAAAGGAGCTACAAGAAGCACACAACTTCTTGAAATAATACACACTGATATATGTGGGCTTTTTCATGTTCCATCTTTTGGTGGAGAAAAGTATTTTATCACATTTATTGATAATTTTTCACATTATAGTTATGTCTACTTGTTGTATTAAAAATATCAATCACTAGATGCCTTAGAGGTGTTTATTAATGAGGTTGAAAGATAATTAAACAGAAAGGTAAAAATTGTCAGATCTGATGGAGGTGGTAGATATTATGGAAAATATAATGAATGTGGACAATGCCAAGGCAATTTGCTAAATTCCTTGAAAAGTGTGGTATATGTGCTCAATATACTATGTCGGGTACACCACAACATAGTGGTGTAGTAGAAAGGCGTAATCATACTTTAATGGATATGGTTATGAGTATGTTAAGTAACTCATCTTTACATGTATCATTGTGGATGCATGCATTGAAAACTGCCATGTATTTGTTAAACATGGTTCCTAGTAAGGCAGTTCTTAAGAATTCTTTTGAACTATGGACTGGTAGAAAATCCAGTGTAAGGCACCAGCATGTTTAGGGTTGCCCGGTAGAAGTAAGAATATATAATGCACAAGAAAAGAAACTGGATTAAAAAATAATCAGTAGTTATTTTATTGGTTATCTAGAAAAATCTAAAAGGTACATGTTTTTTGGCTCTAACCATAGTACAAGAATTGTTGAAACTGGAAACGTTAGATTCATTGAGAATGTTGAAGTCAGTGGGAGTAAAGAACCATAAAATGTTGTGATTCAAGAAGTTAGGGTACAAGTTCCTTTACCCTTAGCGTCTTCCAAAGTTGTTGTTCCTCCATTTATTGAACAGTTAAACAATGGGAAAGAACACCAAGTTAATGAACTAACAACCCACAATGAGGATAATGTTGATGAACCTAGAATAGATGAACTACAAAAAATAACATTAAGGAGGTCTCCAAGACAAATGAGGTCTGTTATTTCTGATGATTATGTGGTATATCTACAAGAGTCAGAATTTGACTTAGGAATCAATGAAGATCCAGTTTCATTTTCGCATGCCATTGAAAGCGTTAATTCTATGAAATCGTTAGATGCCATGAAAGATAAGCTTAAATCCATGGAGCAGAATGAAGTTTAGGACCTTGTTGAATTACCTCAAGGTTGTAAAAGGGTCGGGTGTAAATGGATCTTCAAGACCCAACGTGACTCTAATGGTAATATTGAAAGACACAAGACTAGACTGATTGTAAAAGGTTTTACTCAGAAAGATGGCATTGCTACAATGATACATTTTCGCCCGTCTCTAAAAAAGACTCCTTTAGAAGTATCATGGCTTTAGTAGCTCATTATGACTTGGAGTTACATTAGATGGAGGTGAAAACTGCCTTTCTAAATGGGAATTTAGATGAAGAAGTTTATATGGATCAGCCTGAGGGTTTTTTCATTGAAGAAAGGGAATACATGGTGTGTAAGCTGAAGAAGTCAATATATGGACTTAAATAAGCTTCCCGCAAGTGGTATCTTAAGTTCAATGATACCATTACTTCTTTTGGATTTAAGGAAAGCACTGTTGACTGGTGTATATATCTGAAGATCAATGAATCAAGTTTATATTTATGATTCTGTATGTTGATGATATCTTACTTGCATCTAATTGGCTTATTACATGAGACCAATAAATTTCTCTCTAGTAACTTTGAAATGAAAGATATGGGTGAGACAACTTCTATGATTGGAATAGAAATATTTTGAAAAAGATCACATGGATGGTTAGGGTTGTCTCAAAAGTCATATATTAATAAAGTTCTAGCGAGATTTAAAATGGAAAATTGCGCATCATGTGTTATTCCAATTCAAAAAGAAGATAAATTCAGCCTTATGCAATACCTAAAGAATGAATTGGAACGCAAACAAATGGAAGAGATTTCTTATGCATCTATTGTTAGGAGCTTGATGTATGCTCAAACTTACACCAGGCCAGACATTAGTTTTACTGTTGGAATGCTTGGTCATTATCAAAGTAATCCAAGATTGGATCACTGGAAAGTTACGAAGAAAGTTTTGAGATACTTGCAAGGAAAAAAAGATCACATGCTCACTTATAGGAGAACTGATCATCTTGAGTTGATTGGATATTTAGATTCAAATTTTGCCGGATGTATTGATACAAAAAAAATCTACATTTGGCTATCCGTTCCTTTTAGCTGGAGGAGCAATCTCATGAAAAAGTGCAAAGCAGTTTGCATTGCTGCATCCACTATGGAGGCTGAGTTTGTCGCATGTTTTGAAGCCACAATTCAAGAAAATTGGCTACGAAACTTTATTTCAGGACTTGGGATTGTTGATAGTATTGCCATGCCACTAAAAATTTATTGTGATAATATCGCAGTTGTCTTCTTTACGAAAAAACGACAAGTATTCAAAAGGTGCTAAATATATAGAATTGAAATACTTTGCCGTCAAAGAAGAGGTTCAGAAACAAACAGTGTCAATTGAACATATTAGCACAAACTTTATGATTGCAGATCCTTTACCAAAGGATTGCCACTAAGACATTTATTGGACATGTTAAAAGGATGGGCATTATTGGACATAATTATTGATGCTATATAATGGATTTTATGATGTTTATGTATTTGTATATATTTTGTTTCTGATATTGTTTATATCATGTGATGAGTACATGAATAAATGAATAATGCTAATAGGATTTGTCTTCAACAAGGACAATAATGTTAGACCATTATCTGATTCTCACTTATAAATCATGCTAGGTGAAGGATGATGTTGTGGTATGTGGAAGGGAGTATGTCGATTAATGATGTACAACCGTCATGACTCTCATTAGTTTTTACTTAATGGTGATATTATGTTATTACCATTGAATTAAGGATTTTAGGTTTATATTATGCGCATCATGTTCTTCTATTAAATCATGAAAGAATTATCATATAGGCCAAGTGAGAGAATGTAAGACTTATTTGACCCTGTACAAATATTAATTAATTAATATGGCAATAATTAAATTAAATCTTATTGGTTGATTATATAAGAGGTGGTTACTCTGAAGTAAGTAACCACTATCTAATGGGAGAAAACCACCACATTTATGGAATGTGATATAAATACAATTTCCTTAGAAATTTGTCCTCTCTCAATCCTAGTTAAGTCTCATTTACACCATCATTAAATGTGCTTGAAGATCTAAAAGTTAAAAAGGGAGAAATCAATTCTACATCAAAAGATTCAACAAGAAGTAAAAGGTTCTACAATGACTAACGGTATGTTCTCTATAACTATGAAACGTATATGTAAAAATCATGAAATTTTAAAGATCAAAACAAAATATTTTATACATAATTGATTAGTCGTATGATAAATAAGAATACTTATAACTCCAACAAGGCCTTCAATGGCTGCCAAAGGAAGGCGTCATTGCCCCCCAAAGGTAAGGACCAAAGATTATTTACCTTTCAGAAAACAAGCATGCTGAAAGCAGTTAGAGTAAAGTAAATAGTGTGTCTCCTAAGTCAGCCAGTTGTCGTACTAAAAAATGGTAAAACTCGTCTCTCCCAATAAAATTGACCATGTTGTTGACTTGAATTAAATGTCTAGCGAACTTTCCATAAATCACCTCATTCCCTCGGCTCATGTAACTTCTAGTAATAAAATTTGAGAAATTATAATTTACTCTTTCAAACTATAAGGTTGCTTTTATTTATTACAATAAACTATTATTTCATTCATTTATAACCTTTAACTTTTCGTTAGCCTTTTCGTTAGCCGTCAAATCTAACTTTCCATACATAATTTGTTAAGTTTCTCTTAAGAAGTTAAAATGGTGTATTTTTGAAATATTAAAATTATAAAATCACTCTTATTAAAACTACTACATGGTTTTCACCTGTTATATTTTTTACAAACCCATTTTTTTCCAAACCCTACCTAAAAAGGACCCATTTTTTTCCAAACCCTATCTAAAAAGGTCACTTTACCATCGCAGCAGCCATTTTTTACCGAAGCTCCAAACCCCTTCTTTTCCAAAACATCAACCCTATTCCCATTTTCATGTATTCGCTGACCCTTAACCCATTCATCCAAATCCCCCGCTTCCGACCAGATTCTCCTGGCTAAAATTATCGGTTGTTGAACAGAGCTCATCATATGAGATCATCTGATGTTACCCCTTTATTGATTCACAAGACTCTGTTTTCTTTGATTTGTTTTTTTTTAAATAGAACAACGAGCCAACTATAGAACAAAACGCTAAAATGGCCAAGAGCGGGATGATAATGACTTAAATTTTCCTTCCACTCTTGGATTTAGTATTTTGACATGCCTAATGGAAGCAAAGTTTAGGGTTTCCTTCCAAATAAACCTCAGACACATTTTTAAACACTCCATCTTTGGGAATTATTCCTTCTGGGTCATTAAAAGAGAGATTCAGATACTGAAGAGCTTGTAACGATTGAAGCTCCTTAGGAATCGATCCAGAAAGTTGATTCGACGAAATATCTAGAATTTCTAGTCCTTTTAGTTCTCCTAATCCAGTTGGAATTGGACCCGAGAATTCATTATTGGCCATCAGCAGCTTCTTTAAGCTCTTGCATCTTTGGATCGAGCGAGAAATGTTACCGGACAAATGGTTGTTAGATAAATCGATGGTAACGACACCGTTGAGGAGCCCGACTTCTTCTAGCAGAGATCTGTCTAGAAAGTTCCGAGACAAATTCAACACCATACTTAAACTTGGGAGATTACCCAATGAAGGAGGGGTTTGGAGCCTCAGTAAAAAAAGATTGTTGCGATGGTAAAGTGAGTTTGTAAAAAAGGGTTTGGAAAAAATGGGGTTTGGAAAAAAAAATGGAAGGTCAAAACAACGTAGTTTTGATAAGGGTGATTTTATAATTTTAATATTTCAAAATTACGTCATTTTAACTTAAATTAATGAAAACTTAACAGATTATGGATGAAAGGTTAGATTTGACGGCAAATAAAAATTTGAAAAAAATTATAAATGAATGAAATAATAGTTCATGGTTATAAATGACGGCAACCTGATAGTTCGAGGGACTAAATTGTAGTTTTTTCTAAAAAAATTGAAGCTAAAAGTTTGTCGAGGAATAGGGTTTGTGAATGCATTCTTGGGGAGCTTTTTGAAGAAAGAGCATAATAAAGGCGTTACCTTCAACCAACCCTCCATCCGTCATCTCCTCAACATTAAAGGCCTTTGAACCAAACAGTTGGAAGTGGAACTGATGGTGTCGTAAACCAAAACTGGCTGTCGCAGTGGAAGTGCTATGCTTATAATCAGAGCATTAGCGATAAAAAAATTCTCAAAACTTTTTGCCAGTTAGATATTTATTTAATATATAAAGAATAATTTACCTTACGATGATGATGATGCCGATTCCTCGAACTCTTCAAGAAAGATCCAGCTCCTCAAAATCTTCACGAAACTTGTTTCTTTAGTTCTTTAGTTTTTTCACGCCTAGTCTCCGGTGCTAGATAGATGGACGTGTGGGCGTTTAACAAAAAAAGATCGATAACAACTGTTTTTTATCCCACCACGACTTCAATACATGACAAAGTGAAAATTGGGAGAAAATAACTTTTCTCTATTTTATCTTTTAGGTGAAATATCAACTTCACATGAATCCTTTCACGTTTTTTCTTAGAGAAAATATAGCTTAGCTTAAAAAATATATAATCTTCTATTTGATACAAATCATCTCCGTAGAAGATCGAAATTGAATTTTGAATCTTATACTAAAAACAATCAGACAAGACTTATTTGATAAGTAGACACCTTCCACACTTGGTGAGGTGGCCGACTATCTACATGCAAAAGAGTCTTCTCTATGGCGCTTGAATAAAATTCTTGATCCTGTTAGGTTTTTTCTAATATGATTATCTACCATCTAAATTATTAGATAACTCTTATCTGATAAATGACTAGATAATCACCACTTTAATTTATCACTTGGAAGGTTGTCGACCAGTCACATGCCACACATGGTTTTCGGTGTGCCATGATCTCTTTCACTTGGAGTAATCATTAGGGAAATAATATGATGCCACAATGAATAATTCTCTATGGTAGACGCAAACAGTATAATCTCACCACATTGTCTAATCTAATTTGTAACATACTAAATAATCACATTGTTTACATCTCAATCATAAATTTATTGATTAGGTTCTTATGATATAATGTGTCATAAAAGGGCATTCCTATTATCTTTATATTTAGAGAACGTGTAATAATTTAGAACTTCATAAATTTAACCTATTTGTCATAATCCCGTAATTTTACTTTTCCAATGAGTGTCAGAGATAATACGAAAATCCATGGACCTAAAATTTAAAGTTCCAATAAAATTGATAATTATTTAAACAATTCATTACCATATCACTTTATTTATTCAAAAGTTATACCGCTATGAACTTAAAACCGCACTCTTGAAATTATACGATTAATAACTCAAAGAATTGAATAATCCATGTATATAGTCAACACACTTAGTTAGTATTCCATAAATGGTTCATAACTAGAGCTAAGTAAATAACTTGTTAACATCTCTAATTACGTATTTCTCCAAGAATTCCACTTATCCTCTAATGAATGATAATTTATGATCTTATCATAAATTTAACACTCATATCATAAGGCCTGAATCAATACTCAAGGGAACTATTTATCTGACTTCTTATTGAAGGAATGGATTTCATCTTGTAAATTAACATTCCTGACAATTACTTCAACACACTCTTAAGATGCAAGAAATTGAGTTTGATGATATATATTTGTTAGGATTGTTGTCTAAAAGCATGAGAGTTCTATGTTTATAATTATATTTTTTAATTATAATAAATGAAAATTCTTATATTATATGTGAAACATTCTTGTAAAAAGTTCATAAGCATATAATACTTCATTTCTGGTTCCTATTGAATTTAGCTAATAAGAGCAAGGTACTAACCAAGAATTCTTTATGATTTGAAAAACTAATTTTCACATACTGAAGTTGTGTGCTTTACTTAGAAGGTTGAGGTGCATGACTCTATTATGTAAATTGATTTACATTGGTCCTTATATGTAGTACCTGATTGTAGTAGTGTATTTGGAATGCATTGAAAGAACTAGTGAGTTTGATTTTCAGTGAAGTATTATCTTAAGAAAACCATGATTCGTTTCTAGTATATTATACGTGCTCTTATTCTTAAGAGGGTTTTCAACTCGTATTTAATAGCATGACTTTTTTATATACTATAAATGAAACTTTATGAGTCAACATATTCTGTAGATTGGATAACTTAATTATTGAATAGTGAGGATGCATAGATTCTTAAAAGTAGAGTCCATAGACGCTTTTTAGTTCGTTAGATGGTACCCTTTATTAGAATCCAATTATATGATCACAGTTAACTAAACACTTAGTATCTTTAATACTGTGTTGGAGATTTGATGATTTTATTTGAGACGTTGATTATACAAATTATCATAGTTGATCAATAGTACCTGATTTGAAAATTAATAGCATGAGATAGTAATGAATATTAGGCCAGTAGTAGTTCAACTAGTATCCACCATACCATATTATGGGGAATCAATGCATTATGCTAAGAGGCCGAGTATAATTACATCAAGTAATATAAAATATGACTGTACTTCAATTGTAAATATATAATGGAATTAATTATAATTAATAATTAAAAAAATTAGCATGAGTGTGATCGGTAGACTAATTATTTTGACAACAGTACTTTTATCCTCATGATGTCTAAGCTAGCCTATGAATTTTAGATATTGACGTGACCAATAATTAATGCACGACATGTATACCTTATAGTCAACCAGTAAATGAACTCACACTTATTTAAGTTTGACAAAAAATATTAATTGAAATTAATTTAAACAAAAATTATCAATTAAAATTAATTTAATTAATTTCAATTGGAAAATAACTTTTGCCTAGGATTGAGATGTCATTTAATTGCTTAAGTCATTTTTTACACGATTAGTTGAGAAAAGAGAACGTTCTATAGCCTTTCTATAAGCTCTAGCGGAAAAATTGAGAGAAGAAATGAGAGATCTTTTTCAAGATCTTTGAATGTTCACAAATTCTTGATTGGTTGAAGATCCAAGAAATGAAGAAGAAGATCACATAATCTTGATATTCATGGGATTTGAGAATACACGATCTCGGGAACTCAGTTGGACAACAGTGTTGAGTGATTCAACTTCACGGTGGTTGGCATGATTCGAGGATGATGTTGGCGCATAGATTGAGGTTTGTAGCTTGATGCAGAATTAAGTTTTTGAGGTTCACACGTCAAAGATTAAATCTTTATTTGTTTCCATGAACATAGATCAAGTTGTGTCTAACATGTTAACCAAAGATTAGGACTATTTCGTGGCATGAATCCTTCAATTTGAATCAAGCCCTCATTATGATTGATTAGTGAGTTGTTTGTTATGAGAAACAAATACACTATGAATATTTATGATTCATAGAACCCTAACTCTCTTTTGGAGAATGATTATTTAGTTTTTCCCTTGCATAATCATTAGAAATTTATATATACTACTTTATCGGTTATGTAAGTAGATGGATAACTTACGAAGATATTATTTTCACTTTAGATTTGTATTTACTTTTCATTGAATTCTTGTAAGCTTTCAAAGAAAATTAGGATTTTTATGATGTAAAAATTAGAATAAGATGGAGAACAAAAGCATGCGAAAGAGGAGTTGAAGAATAGATGGTGAATAATGCAGCGACATAGTAGATAGATGTACGCGTGTTGCTACTATGCGACAAAGATGTAACATGAATGTCACTGCTCTGTGCGACAATAAGTGTGTCGTTCTACTCCCTCATGGCAGCAGTGAGTTGCGACACGAGAAGCAGTTAATGCTTTGCCTTGGCAGCAACCATAGGTAAGGCAGTGGCAGCGGTTCCAAGCGGGCGACGACTGTCAGAGGTGGTTGGTGGTAGACTTAGAGACAAGGTGAAAGCAGACGATCGTGGGGCCAGCATATAATGTCTCAACCATATTTTGAATATTTGATTTTTGAATTAGAGATAGGAATAAGATTATATGAGGCTAGATTTATCCCTTTAGATACTTTTAAATAGTTATCTTCTGTACCCAAGCATGCTGAGATAATTTTATTTTATGCAATATCAGTTTTAGATACCATGCGACTTTAAGTTTCTAAAATGATAAACGTTTGTGATTCCATAATAGAAAATAAAATTAAGCATATACTCGATTAAGGGCATAAAACGGCTCACCTTAGAAGTTTTTTATTAAATAATTTAATTAGGGTAATTGATGACATAATCAATTACTAGAGATTAAATTGACAAATGACTTAATGGAACTTAGTAATTCATGACAATAAAAACTTAGGTTTTAAAAATTTAAGTGGGAGCGGGATTTTCGATTGAAACTCATAGTTCTGATTATGGCCTCTCTAACAGCACGAGAACTTAATGTTTATCTTGGCATCATATTTTGAATTTTAATAAATGAATATTCGTATATTAATTGCAGTACATTCTTATAAAATATATGTAAGCATATAGAACTTGGTTTATGGATCTTATCAAGTTTAGCTCATAGAAACAATGTGTAAACCAAGATTTCTTTTGTGACTAGGAAACTTGTTTTCACAGTTTTGTGAAGTTGAGTGTTTAGTTGAACACTTGTAGTGTATTAACTCTATTATGTAGAGTAACTTGCCTTAGACACTAGGTGGCATATCAGGGTAACTTACTAGTGAGTCAGATATTTAAGAAAGTATTGTCTTAAGAAAATCATGACTCCTTACTATTATATTATCAATGATCTTCATCTAGAGAGAGTTAAGTAGTCTATTTAATGGATTGGTTGTTTTGATCTATTGTGAATGATAGTTTATGAGTGAACATATTCTAAAGGTTGGATGACTAAGCTATTACATAGGTGGGATGCATGAATTCTAAATAGTAGAGTCTATAAACACTTGTAAAGAAGTGACATAGTAGTTTTAATATAGAATATGTTTATGTGATCACAATAAACCAAGATCCTAGTATCTCTAATGGATTGCTTGTGTTATGATAACTTTACCTGAGACATGAAGTATAAAAATTATCATTATTGATCATTAGAAGTACAAAAATTATCATGAAGTGAAAATAATTCTTCATGAGATTATACGTAATATTTTCCCTAGATGGTTAAGTAACAAAAGTGAAACTATTCAACTCCCTCTACTCCAATATTCTGATTCTCTAGCTTGGCCTCCTTCTAGCAATGGAGTTTATGCTGTCAAATTTGGTATCACGAGATTTTCATTGAGAAATTAAGATTTTCAGGTAATGATGCCTCTACTTCAAATGTTATCAACCCGTTACCATGGAAAATATTATGGAACCTTAAATGTACCCCAAAGATTAAAATGTTTATTTAAAGGGCTACCCAAAATTTCCTTCCTACTTAATATAACATTTTCAATAAGAAACTGTCTTTAGATAGTAGTTGTCCAATATGTGATAAATATGAATAAATTGTACACCATATGCTTTTTGCATGTGATTGGACTAGGGTGTCTGGTTTACTTCTCTTTTTTTTAGGTTTAATCTTTCTCAAGGACAAATTTGGGCTAACTAGTTAACTGATAGATTATTTGAATGTAAATGTATCTCTACTGGTTATGAAAAATGTCTTCTCTTTTTTATTGTATGTCATGGTTTATATGGAAGGAAAGGAATAATTTTGTTTTTGAGGGTAAACGAGTTGATCCTCTTAATATTTTTGTAAATGCTAAGCTCTTCTGTAATGATTTTTGGGAGGCAAACATATATAATAATACTCTTTTAGCAGGAGATTTTCTAGGCCTACGGATAATAGAGATCAGGGGCAAATATGTGAATGCTCAACCTATCAATTTATAGACTACTCCTCCACAAGGTGTTATTAAGTTGAATGTGGATGATTCACTCTGTAGCAGTTGGAATAGTAGCCAGAGATGACATCAGGGATCCAATTTTTGATAAGTGGGTAGCAAGTAGCAGCCCAATCTCTTGAACAAGCAAAGATGGTAGCTATTTTTGAAGGAGTTTGTTTAGTAAAAGACAACAATTGAAGGAATATTTTGATAGAGAGTGTCTCAAAAAAGGCTGTTGAAGGTTTAAAAAAACCCCTTTTCTTCTACATCGAATTTAAAATTTTGTCAAAACAATTTCAGAAGCTATTAAGGTTTTCGATAGTTGTAGTAATTATTGAATTAGTAGGAGTTGTAATACAACTATTGATGCTTTTGTGAAGCATAATAAAGGAGAGAATTATATTGTTAGGAACCCTGATTTTTTTTCAGATGTTAGGAACCCTAATTTAATTCCAGCTAATATTGCTTTATTAATAGATAACTATCAGATTGTATTATATTGTATTGTATTAGATTAAATAGTACAGTCCAGTGTTTGATAATATATCGGTTAAAAATTATACTACTTGTACATTATTTAGTACATGATAGTACTAGATTGTAAAATTATCTTTCATCATTTATTTTTAAAGCTACATGTTATTATACATTTCCGATCAGAGATAAAAACATTTCATATTTTCAAGTAGACAGTACATTCTATTATTAAAAATTCTTCAAAATATATAACGAACAATATTAATAGATACATTCAATTATTATATAAAACGTAAATATTATATAAATATGTGAAAAAGGAGCCTATAAAAAATAATCATCTTTGGAGGTCTTAGCCCGATTGAGTCTCAGTGATGAGAATCGTATTAATTAGTAGGATGATAAGAGTAATATTTAGTCTCATCATATTAATTAATACAGACAGATTGTCAAATTAAATTCAAGATAATATTAAAATAATATTATTCAGATTTTTAGTATTGTCCAATACTGACAACTAAATAAACCCTAGATTACAAACTTTAAGCCTTCATGATGCACTGGTTTTTATTATTAGTAACAAAATTATCTGTTTGATAAAAAGAGGCAGTCCGTGAAGGAAGTGGCTAAGGTGCATGACGCCTCAAAAGTTTTGAAAAAAAAAATCTTATTATAAAGATTTGTCAACAACTTTTAATTTTATTAACATGCAATAAGTGGCAAAAGCTATATTTATCTTAATATTTCAGGATTAATTTTTCATAATATTTCCGTTATAGTTTTTGTCATCTATCTGTATGTATTCTCTATTGCATAAATTCATTTTTCCTAATATTTCAAATTACATTATATTAAATATATTTAAATTTAATTATGTTGTTCTCAAATTTAATTGGTCAATTGTACGAACATATTATTTACTCACATATGAATTTCTTATATCTTTTAAGAGTACTAGTCAAGGTATATGTGCCACACGTATAAATAAATATATTATATTTTTAGTTATAATTATTATTTATAGTCATGTCGTGTTTATGTAAATTTTAAAAAAAAATATGTAACACCATATTTGTTTTGAATTCATGTGAGTAAGATAAAAACATATTGTATTATTGTTATTTGTTAATATATTTTTATTCAACCAAGTTGTAGAATGTCAAATGTATATATTTTTTTAAAATAGTACAAACTAGAAATGTGCTCTCAAAATTAAAAAGAAAGAGTGACGTCATTAGAATTAAATCATCAATTTCGTGTGTTATTTTTAACTTGATTATAATTTTCACAAATTTAATTTCTTTTGCTCCTAAATTTTGGGTAACTATATCTAATTTATGTAACATATTGGTTATACTAGTATACAAAATATAGGATAAATGAAGTTTCTAAATGTGTGTTATAATTGAATTATATCATAAATTCTATGATTTAAGTTTCATTGAGATAATTTACTTTTCATCTTTATTAAAAATAATTTAGTACAAAGTTAAGTTTTCTCTATATAACTTTTTAAATAACTTGTTACAATTCATTCAAAGTTATCAATTACAATTAACTTAAAATTATTTTTTCTAAATTCATTAAATGGATTAATGAATTTTGAAATTAATATCTACGTCATCAATTTATTATAATTTTAAAAATAATAAATTATTAAATATCACATGTAACTTATAAGATTATTTTGGGTAATGTATTAATAATAAGTGGATAAAATTATCCAAAAATGATTCTCATCTCCTCCCACTTTTAGTAGATTATAGATATAACATATATCATAAATGAAATTTCTAAACGTGTGTTATTATTAAATTATATTATAAATTCTATAATTTAATGTTTTAAAGAGATAATTTACTTTTCCTCTTTATTACAAAGTTGAGCTGAATTTTCTTTTCCTCTTTATTAAAAATAATTTAGTACAAAGTTGAGTTTTATCTATATAACTTCTTACATACTTGCTACAATTCATTCAAAGTTATCTATTACAATTAACTTCAAATTATTTAATAATTACATTTTTTTTCTAAACTCATTAAATAAATTAATGAATTTGAAATTAATGGATACTTGATCAATTTATTATATTTTAAAAACAACAAATTATTAAATGTCACATGTAATTTATAAGGTTATTTTAGGTAATGTATTAATAATAAGTGGATAAAAATGTCCAAAATAATTTTCATCTCCTCCTCACTTTTATATTTTAGATTAAATTCGCATGTTGTCAAAACTTGTTAGTAATTTTTTTATTAATAATTTAAAAATTATGCAATTGATTGTTCAAGTAACAAGTACATTAGATGGAGACAGTTATGGATGAAAAGTAATTATTTTTATGTGATGGTCATTCTTCATTCTAGATCTCGAAAAGTCCATTGGCGGTGACGTACTGTTTTTGAGATATATGTTTAAATTTAATTGATCAAATAAATTTTGTTGTCACTTATATGTATCAGAGGGTAACCATGTTGCAGATTGCTTGGCGCCTAGTGCTTTTAGTATAATTATTCTAACTTCGTGGTGGAATGCACCCAATTTTCGTTCTTCGTTTATCTTCAATGATGTTAGTAACAGATATTCTTTCAGGTTCTACTGTTTTTTTTTCTTTTGTTGACTCTTTTATCTTATTTTAATAATATGTAAGGTTGAGTTAAATGATGAATGTGCTACGAAGGTCCTAATTTGATTGGTGCACCTACTTATATCTATCACCAACAACTTTATCTAAGAGAAAGTAATACATTTAGAAATTTAAATTCTAAAAAAATATTATCCACCTAAGAACTATTTTATACAAAGATTTCTATAGAAAAAATTAACAAATTGAAGTCATTAAACTAAAATTGAGTTGTTAGGTAAGTACATATTAAGCTACCAAAACTTATTTTAATTATTATTGATGCTCTTGATATTTTTTTCATATTCCTTCCCCTAACTAATGACTATGGAGTTAGCTCCTATCCATTACCCTTTTCACCAAATTTCACCCAATACACTCTTAGATGGCATTGGCGTAGTGTTTGAGATATATGTTTAAATTTAATTGATCAAATGAACTTTGTTGTCACTCATATTTATCGAGAGGGTAACTAAGTTGTAGATTGATTGGCGTCCAGTCTCCCTAGTATAATTACTCAAACTTGTTGGTGGAATGCACCGAATTTTCCTTCTTCATTTTTTTATGATGCTTGTAACAGACATTATTTCAGGTTCTACTGCCTTTTTTCCTTTTGTTAACTCTTTTATCTTATTTTAATAATATGTAAGGTTGAGTTAAATGATGAAATGCGCTACAAAAGTACTAGTTTGGTTGATGCACCTACTTATATCTATCACCAACAATCTTATCTAATAAAAAGTAATACATTTACAAATATAATTTCTAAAAAAGTACTATCCACCTAATAACTATGTTATACAAAGAAACTTATTTTAATTATTATGATACTCTTGATAACTTCTTTTGACGAAGGCAGTGTTACTGTGTTGATGTATTTGGTTTGTTAGGAATGGGTGTTTGAGTGATCAGAATTTCAAATCAAACTTTGATATTATTTTGTGAGCTGAAAAATTCCTTCAAGAAATTTCGGCGGCTAGTTTGTTTAATAGGCTTGTAATTTTTAATCTTATTTTGAAGGAGACAGTGTGGAAAAGCCTTTTAATGGTTGTTTTAAATTAAATGTTGATGGGACAATTGGTTCTTCGATTTTAGTGCAGTGGGGGTGTTATCAGGAATTCTTCTGGTTCGGTGATTGATGTTTTTGCATACAAGTTGAGAGGATCCTTCTCCCCTTTGATCACTGAAGTTTTGGCTGTTTTGGAAGGTTTAAGTTTTGGAAGGTTTCAAGTTTGCGCAAGTTGATGTTATCTTCTTGTATTTATCTTCTCTCTAAATTTGAGATCTCATCTTGTAGTTTTATTCCTCTAATAGCAAATATTACAGTCCATAGGCTTCCTCGTTATGATCTTTCGGTGGAAGGGTGGTACCGTTGATTGATAACCTATCCTCTAATTATTTCTGATGTAATTCTCTTTAAATCGATGTATTCTTCTTATAGCGTGTTTACTGTTACTTTCAAAAAAAGTTTAGAAGAAAATGATCGCGAACAATAAGTGACACTAGAACAAAAATAAAATAATTATTTTTTGGAGGGAAGTCAAAAATCAATTTATTTTAAGGTGTTTGTGAAATTATTCTTAAGTAGAGTCAAAATAGTTGGTTTAGTCATTAATTAAGAGAACAAATCTAAACCATTCAAACAAAAGTTACTAGATGTCAATAATCTAAAGTGTATTGGGTAAAATTTGGTAAACAAAGGTAATGGAGAGGAGTCAAGTACATGACAATGTGTGTTTCTCACTTTAAAATAGTTAAGTCAACTAACATTATAATTTATACTTTGAATGTAAACAATTATTTAAGTAATTTGTGAAATGTAGAATGTGTGTCAATATACATGCATTTTATATACTTTATTGCATTTTATTTGTACTGTTTTACAAGAGTAGTCATAACTAAACTCACAAAATGAGGCATATGTAATATATTATTTATATGTCATCATTAATTATAAATATCTCTTAATTTCATTGTTTTATATTTTAATCGTTGTCGCTGCTACATTAATTTATTATTTATATATAAATGAGTATTTGCTAGCAAAGTTTTGACTATTGCATCGCCATAATAATGTTATATTTTAGTTTCAAAAACAAAATGTCAAATTTTTCTTACAATTATCGCAAACATTATAATTTACCTGTGAATTATTGTGAAAAGAGAACATGTTGTACAAAACTTATATCGCTCATATAAGTGTAATTAACTAAAGATGGACATACTGATTTTTTTAAACTAATGAATTCTTTACAAAACAAAGTGTACTAAAATAAAATTTAAAGAGTAAATATAAAAACTAATTTTGGACCGATTAAATTTTGACAATAATTTATCGATCTTTCATAGAATTAATTCTGGACCAATAAAATTATTAATCAAATTTTAATTGATTATATGTATTAAATATTTAAAATTTAAACACTCAGTAGAATAATTTAAATAATCACTGTAAGAATAATTGATATATTAGTGGATCAATTGATACTTAATCTAAAACTTACAGAATTAGTGAATATAAATGTTAAAAATATAAAAGAGTTTTATATAATTTTCCCTAATTGTTGTGAAACTGGTGGCTTGGAAATGCCGACGTCACGTCAGCAAGTGGTCATAAGGGCGTCAAAGGAAGAGTAGTAGATTGAAATCACTTACGCAAAAGCATATTTCTACCTACCACACCTAACAATTTCCATCCCCATTTCTCTCTCTCTATCTTCCTTTCCTCACCAACCCCCCCCCCCCCCCCCCCCCCCCCCCCCCNACCCCCCCCCCCCCCCCCTCTCCCAAACCATTGTTGACCTCTTTATTTTTATTAAAAGAAAATAATCTCTCATAATCATATTTTTTAATTAAAATTACTAATTATATAAAATTAGAGATAATGTGACTCAAATCTAAAATCTCGTGAATAGGAGCGACGGATTAGAGTTAGAACAACTCACTTTGTTAGTCACTCTCCTGAGTTGAAGTATAATAATATGTATGTTTATCGCAAGTGTAATAAGATTATTAATTTAATCTCTGTAAATTTAATTTTTAATAGAAATCCTGAATATTTAAATGTCAGAATCAATTTTTTTCACCAAGTCTTCGAAAATCAAAAGCCTTGTTGATAACATATAATTTTTAAGGTTACTTGAATCTTAGAATTCTACCAAAACCCTTCACTCCTACCATAACCCCAATCTACAGAGCCGCCGCCTCATGGGGAGAGCTCCTTTGCTCTACCCGTGAGTCTTACTTCCTTCCCTTATCATTCCCCTCCCATTGTTTTTACTCTTTTCATCTTTCTTCACTTTCTCTCATTCTCCCTATAGCTCGTCTGTTTCTTCAACGCTTTCTGTCTCTTCCCTCTCCCTGTCTCCTTGTTCATTCTCTCATTTCTCCCACTTCGCTTTCTCTCATTCTTCCTGCTAGGATGATTGATTTTAAAATTAATTAAAAATAATTTTGAACCACGAATGGTTCGTGAGCGAAAGATAAAAAAAAATCAATTAACTTATTTAATCAAATTGAATAATTTAAAACTAAGCAATGTGCAATTGTACACATACGATATTAAACGAGAAGATAACGTTAAAAACATTTTTTTACCTATACTTTGTATCGAAGAATTTTTTCATGTTCTTCAAGTTTCGGGATCTGAATCACGCACTTGAACTCTAAGAATGATTTACGAATTTGGTCCACCAACAACCACCAATTAATTTTATAAATATATCTCATGAGAATTTTGTGTAGGAATTTGAGTGTGGGCTCTAAAAACGATTGACGGAAAAATCAAATATTTTCCCTTCAATACTTTCTCAATCGACGGCAATCACTAGGGAGGGGATTAAACTTTTTTTCTCTGTATCAGATATGAGATCTCTATCTCTCTGCAATCAAATTACTACTAGATATTTATAAAATCTAATTTTTGATATTTACAAATATACTCATATATTTTAAATTTCTGAAAATTTACCCTCATATATTCAAATTACCGAAAATCAGTATATCTCCATAGTGTTAGAGTTGTATCAAAATTTATCAATCTAATTGATAGATTTAATTGATCATTATCAATTAATTAATTAATTAATTTTTATTTATTAATCATCTAATAATTAGAAAATAATAAACTAACTTATTGAGTGATATCACCCATCATATATAGGTGTAGGAAATATGTCTTGGCACTAAAACACATTTTTATCTAATTTACTTTGTTTCTCTATTCATGTTCTCGTGAGCTATTTCTAAGACCGTATAGACACACATGAACAAAACTAAAGATTCAAATATCCGGTGATTTTATCTTCATAAATTTATGACCTATCTAATCCTGATATCGTACGACTCCATTATAAGCTCGATGTCGAATCAACTCTCGATTCATGCGCGCTACTTTTCTGTTGGTGTAAATAAACCATTTTTGTTTTCACGGTTCACAGAATATTTTAACATAATACCCATTGTAAATATTAGTAACAATAGTGGAATATTAAATTACTATTTTACCCCTCTTATTATTATTTTTTTAACTCATTTATTGATTGTAAATAATAAAAATATAATAGTGAATTGCGTCGTATAATTCACAAGTCTCAATTAATGACTCAATTCATTGGATACCTGACCATGTTAATTTATTCACACACCTATCAATAAATAATAAGGTGATATTGTTACTTTCACAATCTAACCACGAATTTTTATATCTGTGAATCATGTAACTCTAACTTAATTGAATTACAATCCCAACAGTCGAGGTATTGCCTGCCAATTCGAACTCACTCATTTGACATATCAAAGATTGTAACGAACTAAGTCAAGCTACGTATTCACCTCAAAATTAAGGTAATTATGAAAATACCCTTAATGTATAACAATTAGATTTAGAGCTAGGTAAACGGTTTTGACTCTAAACTTATCTGTTACTAGTTTTTTCAACATGTTCATAACACGTCTACATTAACTGATGGAGTCTCCACTCTCATATCCAATGATTGGCATCCATTGGTTCAACCTAATAGTTGTAATCAGATTCGATTGTTCAGTTGATCCTAATACTGTGAATATCATTCTGAACTTTCTCAAAATAGTTAGTCTGGAGACGCCTCTGTCTTCACTCGTTGATGAAAGTTCCAAGACTTTAATAATTTACAAACACACTTTAATTTAAAATAAAACTTTAAATTTATTCATAAAAATTCAATAATACTAATGTCTGAGAAATAACTAAATACAAAGAAATAGTTATTACACGCTGTTTTTTGGACATATTCCAACACTTCCACCTTTTTCCCCTGCCCTCCTCCCCTAATTCTCTCTCTCTCTCTCTCTCTCTCTCTCTCTCTCTCTCTCCCCTTTTCCCTCTTACTATTTATTCTTCACCCCTCCCCCTCTTCTATTTCCCCTCATTTTTTTTGTCTATTTCCTTCTCTAATTTCCCCCCCTTTTGTAGATATGTTACTGCACTTTTTTGGTTTTTCTACAGAGTTTTCTTCTGCTTTGGAAGTTTTGTTGTCTTTCGATTGTGTAGATTTTGGTCCATTAGTTCTCAAGTCCTTGATGGTTATCTTCTCTTCGGATCTGACAGTTTTGATATTTTTGTGCTTCTTCTATCTGCAGATACCACCGGGTGTCCCAAATCTGTTTGAAATTATTTTATTCTCCATGCAAATATATTTTTACAGTGTTAGTTGGCCGAACCAGGTTTGGATGGTGGAGGACCTATGAAACGAGCCGTGTGTGCTCTATTTTTGTGTATTGTGTATGCACACGACCCCCTTCTATGTGAGTAGATCTAAATGGATCTTATTTGGCACCTGTAATTGTTTATAAGATTCAAGCAACCTTGTAAATTTAGATTTAAATAATTTCCAAAATGTGATGAGTTATATACATTTAGATTTAACAAATAAGTTGAAATAATTTAGCTAAACTTTTCTGAACCGGGCTGGCCAGTTCAGCCGGTTTGTGACGGCATTTTGGAAAAAATATTATAAGGATTTATTTTTAAAATCAGAAATGTGTATCTATGTATGTTTCAAAACTACAAAGAGTAAATACAATGAGGGATTGATATAATTTGTCTATATTTTTATTATTAGCAAAATGACAATGAACTTAGGTGCATATTTCTATCTAAAACAGTTTACCATAAAAACGAATTCGCAATTGGCGGTTTTGCAACCGCAACAATTTTGTTATCTAAATTAGTACTTGTACTTTTTTTTTTTTTTTTGCAAACAAGACATTTCTTTGCACAAAACGAGAAATAAGATTTTTGCACCAAATATTCTATTTTAGTTTTCATATGTTCTATACATTTACAATTTTTTTCTCCCTCAAACCCGTTAGACATTTTCGAATGAATATTTTATTTACTTAGACTGAGGTAAAACGCTAGGTACATTGTGTTTTTTGTTAAGTGGAGTAAGTATTTGACAAATTCTTAATTTTCAGTTG
Source organism: Datisca glomerata (assembly GCA_003255025.1). Classification (NCBI taxonomy): domain Eukaryota; kingdom Viridiplantae; phylum Streptophyta; class Magnoliopsida; order Cucurbitales; family Datiscaceae; genus Datisca; species Datisca glomerata. The sequence continues at coordinate 897,257 of QANY01009141.1, read as the reverse complement.
CAATTGCTAATTAAATTTTTTGAATGGTTGTATTAAATGGTTGTGATTGGCCCGCACGGATGTGACGAGTCCATGAGGCTGAGAGAGTTTTCAAAATCACTCATTGAGCGAGCATACACATGGTACATCAACCTAGCGTCATAATCTATTTTAACATGATCACATATGGTTTCTGCCTTCATGATAAATTTTTTGTGGCTAGAAAAGATAAGCATTCTCGAGTTGGGATGTGAGTGTCAAAAGAAAGATGATGACTTACGTCAGATGGTTTAAAGACAAACCACTGGATTGCTAGGAAGAGTGGAAGGAGGAAGACTTAGGGAAGATGTGCATCTACGGAATGATGAATGAGTATAGGCACATTTGGAGAACCTCGACATGGCTACTTTCTCATGGCTCCATGTGGCTGCTCAACACACCTACACTTCGGTGTCCAGGCCAAAGGTTATGGAGCAGGGTGAGCGCGGGGGGCTAACATGGAAGCCTGCAAGATACATACCGCAAGTAGCCATGGCACAACCTCAAGGGCGAGGTGCAAACCGGGACATAAGTGAAATGGATGATCCACCACATTTCCATTCCTCCATGGATAAGGTGGAAGCGACGTTGGATGCTTGGGTCAAAGATAAGGTCGTGCAGAGACATCGGGTGGAAAACTTGTCCACGAGAGATGAAATAGAATCACCTCGATATTGCCACTTCCATCGAGACACCACTCATGCAACCAAAGATTGTAAAACTTTGAGATGAATTTCCATGACAAGCTCCCAAAATGGGATATCATTAACGCGGACATAGAAGTCGTGGGGAACCAGCCTTTCCCCCACATGCTACATGACCATTGTGACAAGAAGCGGCTGATATGCTACAAAATCCTATGAGGGGTACGCTAAGTACAAAGGCAATCAATTCTCACCACCCGAGATCAACCACTGAAAATATTCTCTCATTGAGTTTCTAACCTACATTAGAGTATTAAAATCATTTGTCACATTTTGATGGTTGTCTAGAGTTGCTTGTCTTTCACCCTCTGACCACAACTCCCACGTTCGCAAGCATGCTTGGCATAGACTAGATCATTCATACACACTTCACCCTAAAACCAAGAAACAAGATCAATATGCTCTCATGTTTAGTAAAACAAATAGTTTCTTGTCTTGATTTTTATGTATATACGTATAACATACCATCGTATATATTATACGTTACTCATATCTTATAAAAATATATGATCTCAACGTTTACACAAGAAATGATTCAACAATTTACCAGCCATATTTATTTGGTGGATCTGGATTACAAATTCTAAAGATTTGGAATAAGTATTTGAATTTAAGATTTAGATCGAACATTTAGATTTAAGAATAATAATATTATGATAGGTTTTACACAAAATTTTTTAAATCTTATTTTAGTAATCACTACCGCGCTTTGCAGCATAGTTTGTAAAATGGTCTATAGTTAATTTTTGTTGGCTAAAATACAAGTTACGCTTTTATCTTTATCTTACCGGCCAAAACATCTTATATTAAACTTGGAATATATCTTATTTAATCCTTGAACTTCTTAAATTGCTACTTTTTGGTAAATTTTTCTCCCTATGTGGAGCAAAAGAATGTCATTGTCTAGAGAAATATTGGACCAAATATAAATAATTCCCTGACTGTCTTGTACTTAATTTTTTTTTATATATTCTGACTGTTCTCATGACTGTCTCATAATGGTAACAGTAAAGATTTGCACCCTTCAATATTTTCATTCCCGATAAAAAAATATTTAACAAAATTCATAAACTCTAGGGCGAATCGGGGTTACAATGACTTAAACCAACAACAACCTTTTAAGTTTGAGTATATGGAATTCACAACCCTATCTCTTAGGTTTGGAGTGGTTTGTAAAGTATATTGTTTGTCAATTTTGTACCATTATGACCTTCTCATACCTAATATTTTTGGAGAATAATGTGTCATTAGATGGTGTGCTTGACTGACCTCTAGTTGCACCAAAAATTATACCTCAACGATTCAACGTTATTGTAAACAAAGAAATACAGGTACAACATTTAAAATAATTTATGAATTGCCGCTTGCAATTATATTTATAAGTTGACATAATCATTAATGGGCAAAAAATTTAGTTGAACTAGATCACTAATGACCTATTTTTATCATTAATTTAAAGAGACAATTATTGGTATATATCATAATGTTGGGAAAGGAATAAAAGATGACAATCAAAATTATAAATGCTTTATAAGAAAATGTATTTTAAATTTGTAATAAGTGAACGTAGTGATTTAATGGGTCAAAATATATAATGGAGAAAAAAATATATAATTGTCATATAATATAAAAGAGAAAATGAGGATAAATTCTTCGAAATTAGGATTGGCACATCACTTGTATTATACTAAAAGAAATGCCATTTGTCAAACCTAATTGTGTTAAACATATTTTTGTGACAATTCTCTTAATACCTTCTAGTTAATTGTTTATTTAAAAAATCTAGTTGTAAATACGAAAAAAAATAAAGATAAAACACTTGTGACACATGCTTTTACTCATAATAATAGGTAAGTCCTCAATGGCAATCTCTTTTCATTCCATCATCTTACCATCTAAATAAAGAATAAGAAAAAAAATGGCAGGTAAAATTTATAAGTAGTTTGTTAAAATATGACTAACTTAAACAAAAATATGTAATATCTATAATCAAGTTAAATTAGAGAAAAAAACTAAACAAGATTAAGAATTGTAACAAACGAAAAGACAAATAAAAAAAATAAGAATGTTTTTTGATGAAAGAAAACTTAGACATACTTTAGATTCGAGTCATTATTTATACTTCAATTTTTTTATTACTTTAAATTGAAGAAAATTAAACAAAAATTAGAGTTGCAAGTAACTAAAATATAATTTATAAAAAATATTTTATTGAGTAGAGAAAAGAAAAGAGGAGGTTATTTACAAGGATGAAAATGATGTATCTAGAAACAAAGAAAGTAAATGAAAAACATTGCAAAAGTGACCAATAAGAAATGTCTATTTGTTTAGAGAATCCCAAAACAAAGCTTTTTGAGTGAGGAATGGTGTAATACCTACATACACGTCACACCCACAAAATGACCCTTTTTTACACGTCAACATCATCTTCTTCAATTCATTGCCCCCTTCTCAACTTGCTATTTTCTTTTCTTTTTTTCCAAATATTTACTAAGAATAATAACACCAACCACCACCAAATTTTCCATGGGGATGTCGACATGACGTTCCATCCCCTTTTTCCATTTGATGGACTAAATTTCCCATATATAAAATGGAAATAAAATAATTAGAGAAAAAAAAATTTAATTTCGATTTTAATATGAAGTTGCGACTTAAACTTCAGCTTTGTTTGCAAAGTAGTTGTATTCGACTTGTCGATTTTGATTTGAGAGAGAGAATATGCTAATCTTCCCGTGAGGGGCACCAAGGAGTCATATCCATAGGATAACTACCCAATACCCTCAAGAAGGACGTGAACTCCTGAACCTCTGCTAAGGCGTTTTGTGCCCTAACTTCCGCCATTGATGCCTCGAAATCAACATAAAACATGTACTCGAAATGCTTTGCTGTACCCACATTCGCATCGTCCACTAGCCTGATCGGACGGTTCCTGTGCGGTCTTGATTCGATCTTCGTCAAGCTTATGTTCCTGAAAGCGAATGCCGACAACACCTTGAACAGCACCGACGTCCCCTTGTCGTGTGCGAACACTATGCTCGTCTTGAATGGTCGGTCCGTCCGGGGAATTATTGGTTCTCGTGCGAGCATCACGAACCGGGTCACGTTACTCGAATCGTCCTGGATCCCGTCGGCTAAAATCTGGAGGCCGTAAAGTTCGGCTGCTCGTGCGCTTGCAATCGCCGCCGTGTTGCGCAGGTTGTTGTTGGCGACGAACTCGGCGGCGCCGGCTGTATCATCGACGGCCTCGCGAACTACGTTAAGGCCCATCTTGGTAAGAGTGTGTTCGCACTGGGCCAGAGCTTGGGGATGGGAGATGACTCGGGTCAAGTACTCTTTTCGGACGCCTGGAAGGGCTAATAGGCAGTGGTGGACGGGTAATTGGACCTCGCCGACTATATGGAGGCGATGACGGAGTAAGAGATCGTAATTCCGATGGATCGAGCCGCCAAGCGAATTCTCGACGGGAAGAACTGCTCGGTCGGCAATCCATAGCTCCACGGCTTGGAAAGCCACCTCAAATTGGTCGCAAGGAATAGCCTCACAGTTAGGGTAGGCTTTGCCAGCAGCGGCTTCAGAATAGGCGCCGGGAACGCCTTGATACGCCACGCGAAGCTGCGAGCCGTGCAAGGGAGCTGGAGAGAGGTCAGTGATGGTGAGCGGCTTTGGCTGCGGCTTCTGGATGCTGTTTTCGCCAAGATTCCCAATGGGGACAAGATCGAGGTTCTCCACATTGGTCTTGTGGCCATTCACGGAGGCAACATGGTCGGCGTTACCCGCGCCTGATTTCTCACTATGCTGTTCTTTGGACACGACCTGGCTGGAGAGGATAGCACAGGAGCTCTGCCAGTCGGATCGATTGAAGCCGACGCCGTTGGGAAAACCAACAGAGTCGGATCGGTAAGCGCATTGGACGGGAACGGACCGAGTGGGTAAGAGTCGAACCGGGGAAGGACGAGTGAAGACGAGGGATTTAAGATTATGGGGAGGAGACGGCGGCGTAAGAGAGTGCATGGTGAGGGAAATGGGGACAGAGAAGGAAATAAAAGAAAAGAAAAGAAAAGAAAGAAGAAAAAAGGAAATTGAAAGGGAAATAGGTAATAAGCTAATGCTTGGTGTTCTCTTTGAGAGGGAACGTCAAGCTGAGAAAAAAGAGGGGATGGGGTTGGGTTTTATATATTGTTTTGAGTATGGAAGAAACGACGAATGGGCAGCGTTACGCAAAAGTCTTAGAGAGAGAAAGACAGATTGATAGATAGAGAGAGAAGTATATACGCCTACGCGTGGTGAGAGTTGGTTCGGTCAATGTCACACCTACCCCCTTTGCCCTTTTGCTCTTCTATACATTTCTTTCTTTTTCAAAGCTCCTAAATTACCCACTCAAAAAACGAGTTAAAATTAATGGTCTTTTGGTTATTTGTACAAATAGACATTTGAATTTCATTAAAAAATTTTGTACTCTTTTTTAAATTTGAGAAATTTTATAACTCTGATCCACCAACTTCACATTATCACTTGTAATATCTTATTTTTTTCATCATTTTTTTTATTTTTCAATGCATATATCTAATCAATTTAATAATCATTTCTTCTTCTTCAACTTCTTTCTTTTTCAATGAAACTTTTTTTGAAACTTGAAAGACTCAAGTAAGTTTTTATGATTTACTTGAACCCTTCAAGTATTTATTTTTTATCAATCAACACACATACACCAGATGACTACTTGAATGGTTCAAGTAGTTATTTATGACTAGTTGAAAAGTTTAAATAATTATTTATGACTAGTTGAAAGGTTCAAATAGTTATTGTTATTTTTTCAACAGTTACTCATACATCAGGTGACTACTTGAAAAGTTTAAGTAGTTTTTTTATGATTACTTGAAGAGTTCAAATATCTTTTTCTAACAACTTGAGTTTTTTTGCGTAAAAAAATATGAGAAAATAAACGTTGAGTACTCGAATGGTTCAAGTAGTTGTTATTTTTTTCCAGCAATTACCTATACACTAGGTGACTACTTGAAATGTTCAAATAGTTATTTATAACTACGAGCATTTTTTTGTGTCAAAAAAGAAGAAGAAAATGAACGTTGAGTACTCGAAGGGTTCAAGTAGTCATAAAAAACTACTTGAACACTTCCAGTATTCAACGTTTATTTTTTCTTATTTTTTTAGACGCGAAAAAGATTCAAGTAATCATACAAAGCTACTTTAATCTCTTCAAGTACTCAACATGACCTGGTGTTTGGGTTGTTGACTGAGCAAATAAAAAATAACTACTTGAAAGGTTATAATAGTCATAAATAATTACTTGAATCATTCAAGTAGTTACATGGTGTATGAGTTCTTGACTGACAAAAAAAGTATTACTTGAGCCATTCAAGTAGACATAAACAACTACTTGAACCCTTCAAGTAATTACTTATTTTGACTTCCAGAATAAAAATCAGTACTTGAAGGGTTAAAGTAGTTTTTTTTCTTATCAGTCAACACCTATACTCAAGATATTCAGTGATATTTTATTTCATTCTAATATCTTATTTTTTCTACCATTTACTGTATTGAATTCTTTTTTATTTTCTATTGAACAAGAAACTGATGATGGTTGTAGGTTCATTGCATGAAGTGAACCTGAGTTTGAATATGAAATTATAAAAATGTGGTGCTTAGGGAAAGTTTGAAGTTATCAGAGCAAGAAAATGAACTGCTTATAAAAAAAGCTAATCGAGGAAGAAAACGAATTTCTTAACAAAAACCTGAAGATAGTTAAGGAAAAAATGAATTGTATCGTAATAATGTATGGTTATGTAAGAGAATATTAATGTATGATTTGTAATTTCACTTATTATTCAGCTATGTTAATATTCATCTCATAGTGTTTGTTTGTATGAGATTGATCAGCTATACTCATGTATCAAACTTTAAGAGATATCTTTAATGTAATTTATTAAGTAATTGTAATTTCAGGAGAAAAACAAACTACTTGAAGGGTTCAAGTAGTAAAAAATACTACTTGAGCCCTTCAACACTACAAGAAAAATGACATTCTATAAGAGGCGAAGATTCATATGAAAAGTAATCTACAGGGATCATGCGGCGCATGTGATAGCCTCTCATATTAAAAGTTCACGTTTTTCACGAGGCGCAACGCCTTATGTGAAGACTCATGTGGTATCTCACTTTTAATAGGATTTTTTTACTCATCTAGAACGTTGTTTAATGAGGTTTTATGACTCCTGTTATTTTTATTCAACATGTATTTTTAATTCTCGTGAGTTAATATTCATAAGTATTTTGTATCCTATAAGGTGAGATACCATAAGGTTCAAAGTATTCATATTAAACACTTTCAAAAGAATAATTTTAAATAGCATAAATAACACTAATATAATAATTGACAACATTAACATTAAATCATTTCAAATAAATCTAACTTGAAAACTAACTAACTTATCATTATACTATACAAGCAACTGTTGTTTCAATAAATGAAAAATATAAAAAGATTTGCATAAAATTATGTATGTTAACCTAAAAAATATAATTCTATTTTTCAAACTCAAAAAGTCCTTACAACAGTTCTAAAGAATTGCAAATACCTATAAACAAGCAATCATCAACATCATATACTAATATGCTTAAACAAGTAGAATACCGTTCTCCATAATATTGAAAAAAAATGTAAAACAAGTAATAAAGCAAATGACCACATTCTCAGTAAAAGATGAAAAAATAACTCACAGTTAGAAAAGAACAAAACACATATCAACTTTTCGAATAGACGTGAAATAAACATCTATAGAGTTAGAAAAACTAATACCAGGTACAAGTGATGTCTGTACAGCAACGTAAAATATTACCGATAGAATCATCCTTTAATGATAATAGTTCCTAATATCCCCAAAAAGATGGACACAAAAACACCATAACCATACAAAAATAAGTTCTGCATTTAGGAAAGATAAGTTTAGGTTAGAGGATAACAATTATACTATTCTTACAAATCTTGTATTTTGAATATAGCTCTAACAGTTGAGAAGATACAGGTTATAAAAACTACTAAGAGAGCTGTCAAAACTTAAAGAAGTGTGGCTCTAAAACAATGGAAGAGTCATATTTATTACGCTTTTCAAGACAATGAATCTAGAAACTCCAATTAAATTAGAAAAGATTACACAATTTATAAATGCCACTTTATATCCAAGACTCTAAAAAGCAATAAAAGTCGTATTATATCACTTGGGGCTAAATGCTTGTGTCATATTGGCTCTTCAAAGCATACTCGTTGAAAACTGAGGCCATTGATGGAACAATTACCTGTAAAATGAATTCTCAAGGTAAATCTTCCATGAGCAAGAAGCATTTTTAATGGGCCATAAATGGATACTAAAATGAAAATTAAACTCATTTACTTTACCCTAATGCACATTAACCTTAAGTTGAAAAACCTTTCAACTTAATCAGAAGATGACAAATTAGAAGAAAAAAATTTCATACCGAACTGAAAACAAAATAACAATTATAGAGTTACCAAGTCTTTCTCTATTACCTCTTTGCATTAGATTTCATATGTGGTTAAGGATATACAACCAATCATATTTCAGACATAGAAAACTTATCAAGAAAACTTCAGAAATTAAACCTAACACTACCAAGGCATACAGAACCAAAAACTAATTAGCTATGTGAATTAAGTGTACTATCAGTTATACCTTCCATCATTTTTGTTCCATAATAACAAAAACTCTCTCAATTCTAAGGATAACACCAACCGCATGGACCTTCTTTGAGCCGAACATTCCTATAAGGTTGTCATAGCTTCCACTAACAGCAATTGGACCAACCTATAGACATAGATTATTTGTTCAAACTTTTTTTGGTAAGAAAATGTATTATTTGTTCAAACTACACTAAAAAAAGACAAAACACACACACAAACACACATTTCTTTCTATTAGTAGAGACAATATAATAACTAGGCTAAATAGGCAACAAAAACTATTTCAACAGGAAAAGGCATACAACAGATCATTCAAATACTCATCGTTATGTTGTCGACCATAAGAAGAGAGGAGAATAGCCAATACATGAAAGAGATAAAACGTATATACTTTCCTCAAGTGTTCTACCACTCAGCTTTAGCCACTCAACATGGCTCTGTATTGTTAGTAGTTTACTTAATAGTGTATTAAAAAAAGAATGGATGTAGAGTGGAGACGTTAACATGCATAGCCAGGGTATTTTGGTCACAGAACAAAACGATAAAGATAGTGTTCTATGATTACTAATGTATTCCCTATAAATAGCTCCACCCTTTTATCAATAAAAAACTGTTGTAAGAGCAATCCAACAGTCCAAAATTTGGTTCAGTAAACAATCAAAGCTTGTAAATCTTTCCTATTCATTTTCACCATAATTACAAGAGAATGGATGTCAGGAGAGGGAAATCAAGAGATTTAATCTCAGATCTCCATCACTATCATGACATGTGCAAGGGATACTGAGAAGGTTAATAAAAAAAAGAAAAAAAGAGATACTGAGAATGTCCTTCACATAGTTCTAATGGAGTCAAAGGTACATTATTTGCACATAATCTCAAATCTCGATCACTACCATGACATGTGCAAGGAATACTGAGAAGGTTAATAATAAAAAAAAGGAAAAAAATGGGATACTGAGAATGTCCTTCACATAGTTCTAATTGAGTCAAATGTATGTTATTTGCACATAATAACTCATAATAATCATTGAGAACCACTGACGGTTTTAACAACTGTCGGAGGAACGTCGCGTCAGAGACTCTAAAGCGACAATTATTTTGATAATTCGTGATGGTTTGCAACCATCACTAAATAAAATTTACCTTGACGGTTTTTAGAACCGTCGCAAATTGTACATATAACGACGGTTCTACAACCGTCGCGAATAGGTAGTCCTATAGCGACGGTTATAAAACCGTCATGAATTTGTCCTAGTCCAATTTTTGTGACGGTTTAGGAACCGTCGCAAAAAACTCTGATTTCATATACTCCTTCCTATTTATGCTAATTTCCAAAAATTCCTGCATATTAACACAATTTTAATAGCATATATATTTTCATAATAGTCAGAGTAGTATCATTCTGTATATTTACAGAGCACATAATTATAAAACATTAAATCATTAATTAGATATCCAAAACTATAATAGATTATCAATACAAGTTATTTAATGAGTTCAAAGTATGAAAATTTGAAATAACAAAATATTTCAGAAGAACTATTAAATAACGTTAAACAACAAAAGGTTACCATAGTCTTTACGAGAGCCTTGCATAAACTTCATAATTAAGCTTAGTTGGGAGCGTATATCTCTGACATTCAGCCTGCACCTGATCATATTTCTCATGCATCTCTGAACATTCATCCTCACACTGAGGCACTCATGCGCATTGAGCCTCCAACTCAGCTACTCGTGCACGTTGGGATTCTAACTCATTTGATAAATGGGTTGAATCTTGCGTGGACGATTCTCCACGATAATGCGAGAAAACGTGAGATGGAGTTACCTCGAGTCCTAATGAACGCACTTGTCCAGGATGCTTTGGACCTAATACTTGTAAAAGCACGTCGTTTGGTGAAATTGGATCATAATCACCATCCGGAAGTTGACTCATGCGCTTTTTAAGTTTCTTCTATAATACAAAATTAAGGCTTAGTATGAGTAAGCATGTAATAACTATTTAAAAACTTGGTATTAATATTACAACTTATACTTACTGCAACGTTTGCAGTCTCTTCATTTACATAAGTTCCATCTTTTCATTCATGTGAGGCTACAAATAGCTCCTTTCTTGAGAACTCTCTTTGAAGCTCTTCTGTCAATAAAATGAGAATATATGATTAAATATACTTCAAATAAAACTAAATAAAAAAATTATGAAGTTTAGAATTTACCATTTCTGCTCTTTTTGTTGGTATACTGGTACGTCCTAATGTGTGAGGGTGTTTTAGTTTACTCTATCTTCTGTTAGTTTCAGCTTGCTTCTATATTTATGAAAGATAAAAAAAATTAATTTATTTCACATACAATTAATCATAGATGTATAGTAAAAAATCATACATTCATTATTCTGAATACCATTTACGAATTATTGCAACAAAACTCTCTTTTGGAATAGCATCATTCCAATGTTCTAATGCCTCTTTCTACGTTTCATATGTCGCCATATATTCATTTTTTATTCTGCTCTTTTCATCCTTCTATCTTGCATTTAACATTGTCAAGACATATGCTTTATGATATTCTTCTACGACATATTTTGATTACAAAAGATTAATACATAATTAATTAAATATATACATACATATATATATATATATATATGTATATATATATGTATATGAACATACAAGCAACCATACCTTCACTATTTTTCACGCTTGATCTTTATGATATCGCGACACATGCCTCCAATTGTATGGGCAAAATATTATGTCGTTTAGCAACGGTACCACAAAAGCTTGCAAACTTTCCTTTATTAGCACCGGTGACCTGACCTTGGGCATTAAAAGTCACAAATATTCTATCATCGCTTGATCTTGCCCATATAGATGTCAACTGCGTTCGTACTCGCGTACGCCTCACAGATGGTTCTATTTAACAAAATATTGAATAACATTATGATAATTAAATGAAACACTATTTTATTATCTTTATTAACTTGAATAAGAGTGGAACATTCTGTTTCCATGTTCATATCATGATGTGGATTTGATCCTCCAGATTCAGTAAGAGAGATTCAGTAAGAGGGTCAATATCCAATCGAGTATCTGAACGTGATGATAGACGTCTTGACGAGGCCATGGATGTAATCATGTACATGTTAATCATTATGACTATATTTAACTTAAAAAATATTTTATAACTAAGAAAACATAAAATGATACATGTTTATCAAACATTCAATCACATTATTCAAAAGAGTTATTTTCATTATCACTGTTATAATCATATGCCATGTCTTCAAAAGTCAAACCATCAACATCTACTCGATCTAAGTTCACTTCTTCTAGACTTTTTCTGTTGAAAACTTCATCGTTATGAGGGAAATCATCATTAGGGGGAGGAAAGAAATAAAAGAGAATGGATTATAATCCCAAAACATTTCAGCAAATGGGCATCTCTACAATAAATGGACCATCTTCTTTTCAATTTCCAATGGGAAAAAGAGTTACAGAACAAACACAAAACTAGAACGTTTGAAATCAGCTCCTCCTTTGTTGACCTAACAAAAACCAGATCTAAAATCAGGTCTAAAATCAAATCTAACATAGTTGCTAAAATGCAGATCCAACAAACATAAAAGCGGTGGAAGCAACGAGAACACAGAAATAACAAAAATGCAGAAAGAAGAAGAGTAAAAGGAAGAGGTTTACCAAGAAGAAGCAATGGAAAGGGAGAAGCTTTGTCGGTGACAGAACACAGAAATAACAAAAACGCAGAAAGAAGAAGAGTAAAAGGAAGAGGTTTACCAAGAAGAAGCAATGGAAAGGGAGAAGCTTTGTCGGTGACAGGAAGAATCTTCGTCGGCGACAGGAACGAAGAAGTCTTCGTTTGGGTCTTCGTCGGTGGGCCTGTCTTCGTGTGGGTCTGTCTTCAGCAGAATAAACTTAGTCCTGTTTAGTCCCCTCTTCTAGGAGGGGACTAAATTATCCAATGTGGGTGAGACTAAAGAGTCTCACTGTATTAGTTAGTAAGGGTTCAATCTTTTTGCCAAATATCAGACAATACTAAAAATAACACTGTGCTCTCTTTAGTACAGTACAATACGCGTTACCAAACAAGCTCCTAAGTGTTAATTTTGGAACTGAATAATTATTGATCTCAAATTTATAATAAGATTATAAATTAACCATTCAAGAGGTAATTATAAGAGTAAAATGGTAAAAATCAAGAGGTAATTATAAGAGTAAAATGGTAATTTTGACTACCTTTAATTTACGAACTAATAATTGGAGGACAGAACTACATGAAATGATTATATCAATGGACTACACGGAATACCCTATAAATACATTCTATATTCTCTAAGACTGCAATTTCATATGTATTGTGGAGTAATAATTGATTTAGTAAATAAGATTATTTAATTAAAGAGTTTAATTAATAATATGATTTATTGGAGTTTAATAGTATAGGTCCATGGTCCCTAAGTCACCTCTGTATACGTAGTTTAGGGTGTGAATATTTCAGGACATGAGAAAATGATTGATTTGCAAAAAAAAAAATTTATTCTGGGGCAAGTACTTAATTATGAGATAATTATGTGTGATTAATTAATTAAGAATTAATTAATTGAATTATATATATATATATATAATTATAACGATTAATTTTTTAATTATCAATAAGTGAGCATAATATCTAACTTGTGAAATTAGATAATTAGAAATTATTATTATATAATAATTTGAATCAATTAAGTTTGTTATTTGTGAACTAACATATAAATTAGTTGATATGAATAATGAGATATATTAATTTTGAATTAACTGATATCTAGACATTTATCTGATTAAAATAAATATTTAATTTACAGTAATTGTCACGTGTCAATCACTGATTGAGAATCAAAGATTGGCATGAACTACTGTAGTGCCACATGGCACTACAGTAGTGGGCGTGTAATATTGTAGTGCCACACGACACTACAATAGTGTCGTGACACACAGTGTCGTGAGGCGTTGTGATGGATCATAGCAACTGCAGTGCCGTCTAGCACTACAGTTGTGCACAAATTATAGTGGATCTTATTGCAATGACAATTTTAAAATTAAATATAATTTTAAGTTCAATTCTAAAAATATGATATTACATTATCTAGAAAATATATAGATATTATTCTATTGGCCGCTAGGAGTGTTCAAAACCGAAACGGCCGAACTGAACCGAACCAATGGTCGGTTAGGAAGGTTCTTTATGTATGTTTGGTTCAGCTCGAGAAAATCACCTAACCGAAGTTTCGGTTTGGTTCAAAATTTGGTAATTTTTTAATTGAACCGAGCTAAAACTTTAAAATTATATGATTTTTTATTTATTTATATATAATTTCTTATAAAACCAAACCGAAGCAAAACTTTAATTTTATATTTATTTTTTCAATAATATCATTACAAAAATTTTAAAAAAATTAGTTTTAATTAATAATATCTAACCGAACTGAAACACACAGTTCGGTTCAATTTGGTTCCATTTTTTTAGTATTCATGATTTTGTCAATTCGGTTTGGTTCAATTTTTGTCAAAAACTGACCGAACCGAACGTGAACACCCCTATTGATCGCAGTGTTGTTAGAGAGTGAAGAACACAATTCCTATCAGAGTAAATTTTCTCTATGATAAAAAAGTTAATAAAAAAGCTATGTGAATAATCATCATATTCTCTCTGAGGATATCAGGGTGAATTTTCTCTATGATAAAAAAGTTAAGAAAAAAGCTATGTGAATAATCATCATATTCTCTCTGAGGATTGTCTCACTACATTAATCATTTTTAATAAATATCTAGATCTCATGTGTTGAATATATCTAAAGATAGAAAATATATATTTAATTATTCTACTTGCTCATACACGTCCTAATTCGTTTGAAAATTGACTTGAAAGATCTTGTTGTGGATCTCAAAGTTCGTTGTTCGTGGGAACGCAAGATCGTTGGTTTGCGATAACGCTTGATTTATGCTACAAGAGTTATATGATTCTTATCCATATGTCTTAGATAGATTTAATATATAAATATTTAATTGATCGTGATTGAAAAAAAATTTCAATAAAAAATTTTATTTTGAAAACTGTTGCGCCGTACTTGTTTTCATTTTATTGAAAAACATACAATTTGTTTTTAATAAATTTTATCAAAAACCACCACGCCTCCACAGCGCGAGTGCTGCGTTTTCCAACACTAGCAACCAAATTCCTCATGTATGGGATGGAGTTTAAAGCCGACCTCCACGCAAAAAATTTGATCTTGGACGGAAGCTCAAACCCCAAAAGAGTTTCCACCAACTATCAAGAGACGAACAAAATGAACCATAAGGGTAATAGGAAGACAAAGCAACTTTATAACCACCACGCACAGACTAAACCCCATTCTTCTCATAATGCCACACCAAAAAATCTGGAAAATTTGATCTAGGGAGGGGAATCACCAGAATTTTCTCCACATCCTCCAGGAGAAAGAGCCCATTAAGTAAGCTCTCCCTCCACCCTTCCTCACTCAACAAGTCAGCCACCCTTAAAACAGGCAGGGGGGGGGGGGGGGGNGGGGGGGGGGGGGGGAGGTTATCACCTTGAAGGAAATAGGCCTCGGAATCGACATGTCATGAAAGGCTTTAATAGATAATCCATTGCCCACCTGCCAACGAAGTCCTGAGCTGAGAAGACATCTCCCACAAAGGATACTCTTACACATAAAAGAAAACGAGGGGCTTGCCTCCACTTCAAAGAAAGACGCTCTGCTAAAATATTTCACTTTAAAAATTCTAGCCAGGAGAGAGTTCAGATTCTGGTGAATGCGCTAAGCCTATTTAGCGAGAAGGGCTCTATAGAAAGGTTCCAAGGCCTTAAACCCCAAACCTCCTTCCGCTTTATCCTTGCAAAGCTTCCCCCACATTGTCCAATGCATCTTAGGACCCAAATAAGTGAACCCCCACCAGAAGTTGGCTATTAGGGCTTCAATTTCCTTACACAACCCTTTTAAGAGTCTAAAGCAACTCATAGCATATGTGGGAATGGCCTAGATTACTGCCTTAATAAGCACATCTTTGCCTCCCACCGAGAATTGTCTTTCCCTCCACCTCATTGGTAACTTTCTGATTTTGTCCACAATGTAGCCAAAACCTTTCTTTTTCCTCATATCCAAAAAGACTAGAAGACTCAAAGACCCAAATAGGATTCAAGATAGGGGGCTAGTGCTGACCTCCTTATATGATCCAGAGTATTTGGGCTGAAAGAAATAACCGACTTATCTGGGTTGACAGTCTAGCCCGAGCATACACTTTGACAATCTCTGCTAAGCCCAAACAAGAAGATTCCTTAGCTTTGTAAAAGACCAAAGTATCATCTGCAAAGAAAATGTGGGAAATAATCAGACCCTCTCTACAAATCAGGTTGCAAAGGATAGAACCATGCTCCATAACCTGTTTGAAAAGACTGGATAACCCATATGTATACAACAGAAAAAGATATGGGGATAACGGATCCCCTTGCCTGAGCCCTCTAAAAGGAGAAATGCGGCCATGCACTGATCTGTTAATGAGAAAGGAGAAACTCACTGAAGAAATACATCTCCTAATGAGTGATATCCACCTGGCTGGAAAACCCATTGTCTCCATGACTGCAAAGAGATCAGGGCCATTCAACCTTGTCATAAGCTTTGCTAACATCCAGCTTAAAGGCTACCATCCCCGACCTTCCTGATCTTCTCTTCGTCATAGAATGGATAATCTTAAACACTACCAAAATGTTGTCCGTAATCTGCTGACCCCNNCCCCCCCCCCCCCCCCCATAAAGGCACTCTGATTCTCAGAGATTCAAGATGGCAAGACCGGCTTTAACCTATTAGCAATAGTCTTTGCAATAATCTTATACAACACATTGCAAAGACTAAGAGGACGAAAGTCCTTGACATATTTCACATTCTTCACCTTCGGCATAAGGGAAATAATGGTCGAGTTAATGTCCCAGAAGTCAGCCTCCTCATTCAGGCATCTCAGGCAAGTCCGAACTACCTCATCACCTACAATACCCCAGAATTTATGATAAAAGAGCGCTAGAAATCCATCAGGCCCCAGGCTTTTGGTGTGGCGCATACTGTGGATTGCATTTGTAACCTCTTCCGCATTGAAAGGCTAGACAAAAAGGCTAAATGGTCAGTTGATATCCTCCTATCGATCGCGTTGATAACCGGTTATATATCCTCTTCGGAAGGATGTGAAGATTGGAAAATGGAGCTAAAGTATTCCGCTACAATAGGCCCCAATTTCTCCTGATTTTCTCTCCAAATCCACTACCTATCAAACAGTCCCAAAATTATGTTCCTTATTTTCCTTTCCGAGGCTTTAGAATTAAAATATTTAGTATTTTTATCCCCTGCTTTCAGCCAAGTCACTCTAGACCTTTGGTGCCAAAATGTCTCATCGTGAGCTTGAAGCTGCTTTAACTCCGTCTCAAGCTCCTCAATCGTATCCCAAACCACCCTCCTCAGATCCTCATCGTAAAACTATTCCAGCGCCTTAGAGGATTGGCTAATTCTCCGAGCAAGTGAGCCATATTTATTCGACCCCTAAGCTTTAACTTTTGCCGCGCATAAACTCCGCCTAAGATTTACATTAGGCAGATTGGTCCCTGAAGCCCCGATTTTCCATGCTTCCTCATTTATACCAGCAGAAACTTCAGCCTCCACCCACAAAGCCTCAAAATGAAACCTTCGAGCAACTACTAAACCTCGATTCAGCCGCCAGTCGCTAGAGAGATGATATAAGACTGCTTATGATCTGTGGAAAAAAATTGGTCATGAACGCAAAGGCCATTGGAAACAAGGAGCTCCACCAAAATTGGTCATGAACGCAAAGGCCATTGGAAACAAGGAGCTCCACCATTGGCAACAAAGGCCTCTGTCTAACTTCTCCCTCACATTGTCCTGCCATTTCCTCTTATTATTCCAGGTGTATTTAGGCCCCTTAAAGTCAATACACTTTAAATTACAGTCATCAAGAGTTCTCCTAAAATTCTCCATAAGGTAATTCTTTTTCAACCCACCCCCCAATTTCTCCGAATTACCTAGAATTTATTTGAAGTCACCACAAATTAGCCATGGCAGATTAGATAAACCCCTAAGTTTCCTAATTAAGTTCCAAGAAAGAACCCTCTCCCCTTTCTCCGGGTTTCTTTAAAACTTGGTGAATCTCCAACAAACATTGTCTTCCATTTTCACCTGAGAGTCAATATGAACCTCCGAAAAAGATTTAATAACTAGATCAACAGAATTCTTCCAAAAAAGAATAAGACCTCCGCTATGACCCTTACTCGGAACAACGAAACGAGAATCAGAACCCAACAAAAATCTTAAATCATTACCTATTTTCTCTGAGCAGCGCATCTCTTGGAGAAAGATGATTGAGGGATATTTGCTAGTCAACAGGCTTTCCAGCGATTTGAATGCCCGTTGGTTCCCAAGCCCCCTAGCATTCCAGCATAATACGATCTTTGGAGGAGCGGGCTCCATCAGGGAGACCCACTACTGAAGAATCTAACTTAGATTGAAAAGATAGACAAACCTTCTTGCCATTACCCACGAGCTCTTCAATTTACGGATGTCATTTTCAAGAAATATCCTTATCGAACAAAGAGCTTGACGATTGTGTTCTCCGCCCCGTGCTGAATTTTCTTTTTCATTTTTTTGGACAGATTCCTTTAAGCCCTTTCCAAGTGCAAAGTGAGTTGTTTAATGCCTAGTCCACCGCTACTATTTTTCTGATCCAAATGAGCCTTGTTTAGTTGGGCCCAATTCTTCATGCTACGCCCTTTAAGAGAAGTCATAAGGGCTCCGTCCTCCTTGGAAATAACAATTCCCTTCCTTTTCGAGACGTTAACAACCTCTAAGCCTTCAATCTTCATCGCATCCCT
Organism: Datisca glomerata; assembly: GCA_003255025.1. Taxonomy (NCBI): domain Eukaryota; kingdom Viridiplantae; phylum Streptophyta; class Magnoliopsida; order Cucurbitales; family Datiscaceae; genus Datisca; species Datisca glomerata. The sequence goes on along the minus strand of QANY01009141.1, from coordinate 878,873 downwards.
AGCCCCTAACGTGTCAACCTCATACTGGGGAACATTTCATTTACCTATGTCACTTTCCTTAATCGTCTGCACACTTGTACTTTCTGTACTCATCTCTCTCCCCTCACCCACTTCCTTTTTAACAGTATTTGCAATGCCCACCCTACCTCCTTCACATTCTTTCTGGTCTACTTCATTCTGACCCATCTCCGGTGACCGGACTTTCTCCCTTTTATCCACCACAATCGCTTCCCGGGCTAAAGGGTTTCGAAAATCCTCATTCTCTGAGAGAGAACCCTACCCAATATGCATTGGGAAGGATCGATCTCCTTTGCAACTTCGTCGCTTTGAACCTCAACCGTGGTCTCCTCCTCCTCCGTAAGAGAAAGCGAACCCCATTTCTCCGTTTAGTCTTCCTTCACCATGTGATCCATCCGACCACACTTGTAGCAGAAATCCAGAAGGCGTTCGTATTGAAAATAAAGCCATATAGTATCCCCCCAGTTATCCACCCTAAACTTCATCCCTCTCCTTAAAGGTCTTGTAGTATCAAGCTAAACTCGAATTCTCATATTGTTTCCAGAGAAACCTCTTTCTAGATGCCCATCGACTCCAATGAAATCCCCCAAATTCCTCCCTATAGTTTCCGTCATCTTAGTCGTCATACAAAGGATCAGAATATTGAATGCTCTTACCCAAATTTTGAAGCTTTGCAATGGCAGCTTGAGCAGTTGGTTACACCCCTGAATTTCTCAGGACAACTAGAGCTTTATCAAAATGTCACGACACATTAAGAGCACTTTCTTCTTGTCCAGGTTGTCCACCTCTATCAGAAATAGAGCTTCACCCACGGCTCTAATAGCCGCATTCCTCCGTAGATCCTAAACCTGTAGCATTGTGTTTTTAAAAGTTGTGCTATTGACCGTCCTCTGAGAGAGAACCCTACCCAATATGCATTGGGAAGGATCAATCTCCTTTGCAACTTCGTCGCTTTGAACCTCAACTGTGGTCTCCTCCTCCTCCTTAAGAGAAAGCAAACCCCATTTCTCCGTTTAGTCTTCCATCACACTAAAAAGCAAAAAGACGAAAACCTGCTCCACTCAACTCTAGTGGACACACTCCCTACCCCGAGGGAAAGCCTCTCTTGGAGGAACAAGAGAGGCTTTCACTTCAAATAGTTAGTTATAATTCATTCATTCGCACATCAAAGTTTTATAAACATCATTGTTAGGAAAATGAAGAGTTGTATCTATGCAAAATCAAATAACTGAAAAGTACCAAAAAGAACTAGGTAAAACAAATGACCATTACAACCAATTGCTAATTAATTCATCAAGCTGAAAAATTCAAATAACTGATACCGATATGATTACGCTTCAATTATGGGTAGCTGTCTCTATAAATATGATATCACATTAGTGCCATGAATTCCATAAACTTACTTGAAAAACACACGACTTATATATTGTTTAGCATATTTTCTAACTTTTAATTTGTAACTTTGTTTAGACAATATAGAAAAAATAAATAAAATTATGAAAGACTCGTCCTAAGAAATTGTATATGAGTAGGAGCAAAATTAAGATTTGAAACGAGATATGGAATTCTTATGAATTATAGAAGGGTAAACTTGAATCGCAATCCGCAAAGAGAGAGGAGAGAGCAAGAAGGTTGGAGGCGTGAGGGAAAAAAGAGTCTTTTAGGGTTTGGGTAAATACCTTTAATTTTGATTTAATTTAACTTAAATAATTAAAAATAATATATATATGTATATATATTATATGGTTGTAATCGGTTCAAACTGATTACAAAATTAATGAGGAATATAACCGAACTGAATTTGCGATAATTAAAACTTCCGAACCGATCACAATCTACATAATAAAAGAACAGACTGAATCGATTCAATTCGATCAGTTTGATTCGGTTCGGAGAAAATCTACACACCCCAAACAAGCATTTATATATAGACCGACCTTATTATCTAATAAGCTATCAAACAATAAAATGAGTCGATCGGTTCATTATAATCCATTGATGCCGTTTAGTTTTCAATTAGATTTAGTTTTGGACCCACATTCTTTTCTGCTTAAAATTACACTTAAATTAAATGTAATTTTCAATATAAGAGATCTGTGGAAAGTGATGAGTTAAGTGGATAAACTGTAAATACAAAGTTTCGACTCAAACTATTAATTTCTTTAAACTCCGATTCTATAAAAAAAATTATTTTATGAAAAACGGAGAGTGAAAATATCACTTAAATAACAAACAATAAATGTCATATCTACTAAAATTTTATATGCAAATGTATAGGCACGTTTAAGCGGTACATGTTTATTTTATGAATACCCAAGTTAGCTTGGGTGGAATTTTTTTGCTTATGAACATGTCGAAAAGAAGACATGATTTATAATCTTCACTCCCCTCTTATTCAAATTTTCTTTTATTTCTAATAATTTAAGAAGAGATTTTTTATTTATGAAAATTACAAATTATAATGAAAACAATGGGGTAATATGACTTTCAGCCACGTAATATTTAGGTACGGATGTAAAGATTTAACAACCCGTGTAAATTATCTTGTAATTATAAAGAACTAGTATTTTAATATATTAATATATAATAGAATATACATCTTAAGAATCGTCCTCACGGGCATTGCACGGAATTTGAGTAAACTTCTATTTCAGATTTTATATAATTTATTTCAACATTTGTCTGCTTATCCAACAGACGCATTCATACATATATAAATATATACATACATACATACACATATATGCATATTTTGGATTAGCAATGACCTTTATAGCTCCGACTAATAATAGAGGTGCACTGGCTCTCGACTAGCACAAAAGAATGGCATTTGCTGTATTCATACTTGAGACGTACGAATGACTAAATTTTTAAATCTTCAAGTCATTGTCAACTGAACTACCTTCTTGTAGTTATTTCAACGTTAATATTAATTTTAAATTGGTCATAAATTAATAAATACTTTAACACGGTCAAACATTTGCCAGCTTTCCACATGTTTAGTTTAAGAACACCCAAGTTAACTTGTGTGGAATTTTTCCATATGAACATGTAGAAAAGAAGACCACATGAATAAATGTTTTTCCCTTTCCAAAAGTGAGGGAAATGGATGATCTAATACACGTCTTAAGAATAGTCCTCACGTGCATTGCACGTTATTTGAGTCTTATTTTTTTAACGGTCTACCTCTTCTATTTTGTGTCTAAATTCAGTTTCTCTCCATTATATATAAACAAACTTAAAGATTTATTATTAATCAAAATATACCAAAATATAAATTTAAAATCAAATACAACCATGTACATTATCAAGATAATCATAAATGTATATGGATATTGATTTTTCGTGTTTTGATAAAATGAGTTTTCTTATATATTTTTTGACTAAAAGTTATTATTGTATATCAACATATATTGCATTTGTTCATTTAGATATTATAATATAAAGTAATTACTACATAAATGTAAGTGAGAATGTCATTATATATTTAATGGAAATACAAAAAAAATTAATCAACTATTAATTAAAGAAATTATTTAGAATATGATGACATTTAGTAATTATTAGAAAATCTAATAGAGTATGAGAATAAATTATCCACAAATATTTTTTTCCACACCAGCAGTTTCATATAAAATATACAAATATTGATATTGATTAGAACCAATTTTTTAAAATCATTGAAAGTGTTTAAGTTTCTAAAGATATTATAATTGTCTAAATTAATCTAACATTAAAGTTTTTAAATGAGAGTTGATCTGAAGTCGTTCTCTCTTCATTAAATGTGAAGCTTTAATAAATTAAATAAAATCATTAAAAAGCGTATTACGTGTCAAATTTGGCAGCAGCATTTTAATTTTTAATGATTTTAAACTTCCATTATCAGACGACAAAGTTGTTTTTTATATACCGAACTTGACTAGAATTAGAATAAACTCAGAGAAGCTTGTCAAAAGTCATAAAACCCACCAAATATGTTTATAAAAAAGGGGGATATTTGGTTGTTGGCATTTTGCCCACTCTCCATCCCTTTCTTGGAAATAGTTTTCTTATGCTTCGAAATTTTCAAATTACTAGTGCTTCAATTCAATGTATTTGCATTGACAAAAAAATCAATGTTTATGATTGATATGTTGCTTAGATGTTAAGCAGTCCTATCAAATTAATCACGTCATCTTATATGTTATATGGAAATGTAAGAAATATGACATCATAGGAACATTTTATCTCAATCGTTTGCTTTAAGATTGAGAAGGAGAAGAAATTAAACTCAAAATTTTTCCACTTCATCGTGCTAATGAAAAAGAAAGTAATAATATGTTCTCAAAAATATATTTGAATATATATAATTCATAGGTGACTTAAGGGTGTTCACGGTTCGGTTCGGTAATAAAACTGAACCAAACTGAACCGTTAATGTCAAGAAAATTGAATCAAACCGAACCGTAAGTTTCGCATAAGTTCGGTTTGATATTATTAATTAAAAATAATTTTTATATCATTTTCAAATGATATTATTGAAAAAATATAAAATCAAAGTATCATTTCGATTCTGTTCGGTTTGATATGAGATTATGTATAAAAAATAAAAATAATAATATGAATTTAATATTTTGATTCAATTCAAAAATCACCAAAATTTCGAACCAAACCGGTCATTTTCAGTTCGGTTTGATAAAATAATTTTCACCTCTAAGATGACTAATAAAATTTTTATTATGATCTGAGACCAAAATTTACTTAGCACCCAATTACAATTAGTCCATTTATATATGATTTTCTCAATTCCATCCTTATACTTCTTTCTTTGTTTCAAATGTAGTCATTATTCGAATGCTTTATCAATTATACAAAGCAAACTCTGATAAGAAGTTATATACACATGTCACTCTCATATCTAAGTCTCATCGAAAAATCCAGAGCTCAATAGTCTGATTGAATCAGCATGAGCTCAGTGGACTTTAACCCCACCCGAGTCTGACTATTTGGCTTTTATATTCCGGCTCTAAAATGCCAGGGTCACGCTTATGCTGACCTTTAGTCTCTAGGGCTGAGCTAATTGTCCAGATTGGATTGGCCTATTCAACCAGGTTGCCAGATCGCTTCCATGTCATTTGGTCAAAAATTGTATCATAATTGATAATTGTTATTCTACATCCCTATTTTACTCTTCACTCATCTCTTCAATATATACCTTATATTCACCATTTTTTCATTAAATTTATACTTTCTATATAGCTTTTAGATTTTAAGTTCTCAAACTCTCATTTTATTGCTAGAAACTAAGCTATAAATTTATAAGTTCTCAAGTCTCAAAAAACTCATATGCTTAATTTCTCATCTTTGCAAGCCATTATGTTTCAAATCCTCTACTCTAGCACTCCAAACTTTTAAGGTTTTAGATGTATCATATTAGATTACGTATTCAGATAATTTATAATTTTAGTAGTATTTTTTAGCAATATTGTGTTACTTATTAGTTTCTAAGTTATAACATTTCATAACTAAATAATTATAATGACATCTAATAATGTCAAATATTGATGAGGAAAATTATGTTCTGATGAAGACAATTCTGAGTAAAGACTAACTTAAAAGCCTGCCCATAGACCCAGCTTTTCAGTCCAACCTAATAGCTAACCGTAAGCCCCAGCCCTTGGACCAGGCCTAAACCTCCATATTTCAGACTGGGCGAGCTCGACCTGGCTTGTTGACTAGTCAACGGCCCACTGGACAGGACTCGAGGTAGGACTAGGGCCCACAATCTTGGGACTAGGTCTGCCTGAGCCTACCCTTTGACGACCACGCCATATCTCTTTTTATCCAATTTGTATCCATATTTGTTAATTTGTTTGCATATGGAATCAATTTGCACATGCAATAAAACTTCTTAAGCTACTAATTAAAAAAAGGGTACATACTACATATTTCTCACTACAACAAATATGATATTAGGGTCCTTAGCCTTCTCTTGTAAAAAACTTAAAGCAACAAGATTTTTTGTGGATCATGTAAAAAAATCTTGTAAAAAGTAAAAAAAAAAAGCGGGAGTGAGAATTTAGAGGAGCGATAGTTAATAAAAAATCCGAGATTGAAAATGAGATAAAGGGTATTGACTAAACCCATCTCTCTCCCTAGCCAACTGTCTCTCGCGCCTCATTGCTCTCTCCTCCCTCTCTTTGCAATTACAGACTCTTATCATCTCTCTCTCTCTCTCTCTCTCTCAAGCACCTCTTTGTCTCTCGGTCTCCCTCTCTCAAGCTCGTCTCACCTCCATCTCAAGCTCTTTCTCTGAATCTCTCAACCTCAGACTAACATCTTTATAAATCACCTCCATCTTTGCTCGTATGACCTCCATTTCGAGCTATTTCTCTTAATCTCTCAAGTTAGGCTTACACCTGTTGAAAGCAAAGGCCGGAGCTCTAAATTTCTCATACTCAGACATTCTTGTTCTTTTTCTAGAAATCGAAGGTCTCTATTTCCATGGTTTTCATTTTAGGGTTGACAAAATACCTCTTTCGATTAGCCTGTTAAGTTTTCTCAAGTCTCTTGATTATATTCCCTTCAACCATTCTCCTCCATTGATTTTCAGCTTTGATTCTCTAGACTTTTTCTGAATCTTTCCATACATAACGAAATTTCTTCTCTTTGTTTTTTAGTCGAGAATAAATTTCTCTAAGTTCTTAACAAAATTTTATTCTTGTTGATTTTCAAGTTTAAATCTGGATTGTTTCTTCATAGTATCATAGTTCTTGTCCTTCCACGAACTTGTGGGGTTTTTTTGTTCACTCAGACTTATAAGTTGATCGACCCCTAAGGTGGATTTTTATGAATAGTACTTTATAGTGCATAGTTATACTAATTGTGAGATTAAAGACAATGATAATATGAACAAGAAGAGTGGCGACTACTTATAATCTTCTTCCTCTTCTGCATTCCCATAAGCTTGAGCTAAAGTTTCACACATCATTGTTAGGGCAATGTTATGGTATTGGTTTTGCTTTCTTGCTTTAGAAAACTTCTGTGAGTCACTGAATTTGCACTTTGCATTGCCGTATTTGAATTTTGAACAACGGGTCATAAAGATTGCACCTATAGGTCCTAAAAAAAGAAAATAACCATAAAAAAATAAGATTAGACCTGTAGGACAGTGTAGTAGCTTAATTTGAAAACCAAACTTAGCAGAGCATAAGAAAACTGAAGAACTTGTCCAATCTTCTACTTGATATCCGATATCTTTTTCTTTCTGATAGAAAACTATTATAAACTTATTATTTAGTTCTTTGAGCCATTATTGAAAATTTGAGATCATCCAGGCTTGCTTCAACCATTCTTAGGATCTTATGATTGGGTTTAATCCATATACTGCTGCCCCTTATGTGTAAACCTTTTTTTTATGATGATAAGGGAAATTGGGTTATTCACTCACCTGGTTTTTTTCTTTTTCCTAATCTCCTATTCTTTTTTATTCTTTTGATAGACTACTCACTTGGCCTGTTGACTCTATCCTCTTGAAATTGGTATCTCCTTACAAATTACAAAATGACCATCTTCTGGTTCAGCTACATAATTTGTTATTGTATATTACTAAACATATCATAACATTTTTCTCTCTGACTGTTAGAGTGCTTGGCTGAATATTATGACATCTTTTATATAGGTCGATGATGGTCGATTATGAACTGCTGGAGAGGCTTCACAGAGAATTACTAAGGAAGATTGGGCAGAATGGATGAGACATTTTAACTTTGAGCTTCTAAAGGAATCTCATTTTCCCGCCTTATGAACTTATGCAAGGCTTGCGCAGATTCAAACTAAGGATGGCTACCTATGCTCTTCAGCGTGTATCTTCTCGTAATGGGGTTATAAGAGGAGATCAGGGTCCTCCAGCTTTTCTCCAGCATGGACTCTTCATGGTGAGCATTTTTCCTGTGTTCTATGTTCATGCTACTTTTGTAAAAAGTAGTGTTTTGATCTCTTGTCGGAGTATATACCTACACAGCAGAAATTGCTGAGGATGTTTCCTGAAAATCTTAGTGTAATCGTTTATACACATCATATTTTCTGGTTTGATTTCATTTACTGGTTTACACAACTGATACAATCACTAATGGAAGTTTACCTAGAATTGTCACTTTTACGTTTTCTCTACTCTTTAATATTCAAAATACTATATAATTTTTGGGCATTTCTCTACAATGATCATCACGATCATAAGGCTAGCATGGCCTATGTTATGTTGTTGATTAAGATGTTGGTCTAAACCTTCTATTGCATCACCTAGTAGCAAGAGATTTTGATGACATTACACACTTATCATTTATGACACAATTACCTGTATTCATGTGAATTTCTATCTCTTTTGAATTATTCTATTCCAATAGTGATTTATTTTTAGTTGTTGAATCATGCAGACTGTCGGTGCCATATGTGGTCTTGCTACTTCCTAATTTATGTTCCAACAAAGGTAGATGAATTTTCTGCATGATATTTTCACTATTTCATGGCATTTATTAGACCATTCTTCTTCTTTGGTACTTAGGTTGTTAATCAAAGAATGCAAACTGGGTAATTTACATCAGCTTCTGATGTTGTCCGTCTTATTTGCATCGAATGAGGGTTTCAAAGGACTCTATGCAGTATGTAACATGTTTTGACTATAAGAAAATATAGTTAAATTCTCATATGTTACATTATTAACTAAAAATTATCTATATATAATTGGTTCCAAATAGGAAAGGAAAAAAGAACAATTAAACTACTAACCTAATATGCTCCTATAATAATTCCTAAGATAACTCCTAGTCCTAGATACTTCGTCCTATTGTAGACAATCAATTCCTTGATTATTCCTCAGCTTCTTATCCGTGTTAAGAGCGTTTTCTTATGGTTGTTCTTTGATGTAGAATGTTATGCATGGGCTTTATTTGTGCCCAAATCATACAAGGTGTCAAATTTGTGGAACTAATGTCCCAGGAAACGGCTAAAGTGTAAAGTAATTAGACTGATTATTGTTAATACCCATTCAAAGAGCATGTGTCCCTTTGGTCTTGATACTTGATGACTGATGTCATTTGCTTTATACTTTTTGAAACTCTTTAATATAGTATTTTGTAATCTTCTTGACGACTGATAATTTTCTTTCCTGGTAGGCTCACATCCATTTCCTATTAATGAAATTTTAGAAGTTAGGAGCCGATGATTACTATTCCTCCTATACAGTATGTTCTCTTCACAGTTTTTGATATTAATTTTAAAATAAAACTTTGCTTTTCTGTATTTTTGAACTATTACTAAGTCATTAGCTTTGCAGTTTTATTCATCTGGACAAAAATTTATGATTCTATGACAATAACAATATATTGCTACTAGAGAGTTGATAAATAGTATCTAAAAACTTTTGTAGGTACTATCTTTCACTAGCCCATGTTGCTTCTTTATTTCCAGGAATGTTGTCTTAGATGAGTAATGAGTTGTTTTTTGCGGTTACACAGGAAAACTATTATCTTCGTTTTCATTCTTTAGATCTTTTTCTCATTTACTGTATCTATTTTATATTGCTTCTCTATGGACTCAAGTGGGAGTATTTATGGTATTTACATCTCTCGATCTTACCTCTACTCTCTATGAAGATCTTTCTCGGAAAGCTTTTCTATCAGCTTTCTCATAAAACTCTCACTTCTGAAGCTCTCTTTTTCATCTTCATCGCAGCTTCTCTCGCACAGCTTTCTCTCTATCTCTTTCTTGTCTCATAGCAATCTCTCTCTTGCAGCTATCACTCCTTCAGCTCTGTGCATAGCTTTATTTTCCAGCTCTCTCCTACTTTGATTTTGCAGCTCAGAACAAGAGGTAAGGATTTTTTTCATCTAATGTGGGCTTAATCTAAAATCCCTGCCTGATTTTTGTCTATTGTTATGATTTTTGAGTTTTTTTTATAGGGTTTGTGTTCACAATTTCTGGGCATATAAGGTTTGAAAGATGTGCGTGTTTATCATAAATTTGATTGCGGCTTGCTTTTTTTATTATACTAATGATATCTTGCAGGCATCAACACATGCCATTTTTCTCTTAGCCAAGATCCAAAAAATATGGAACAACTTTTCTGTAAGTTGAATCCTGAAGGCCTCACGTACCTGTTTCAATACAAACTTATGATAGGGATTCAAGAAATTCCCTATTACATATCTATTACATAGAGAAGTCTCTGGTCGGTTTTCCAGTTGATTAATCTCTTGCATGTAACCTTCTTTGTTTACAGAACAGAAGTACAGGGGAGCTTAGCTTCTTAACATGTTTAATGACTTTCTTAGGCTCAATGGGTAAGTCGACATGTTTGTTAAAGTAAATATATATGGTAGTTAACACAATCAGACATACCTTTCAATTATTCTTTCTTTCTGTTGTAGTGAGAATGTTTACAGGCATCCAAGAAAATAACAGAATACTATTGAAATAGGTATGTGAAGTTTTGAAATGTTAATAACAGAATACTATTTCTCATCTTGTTAATTTGCTCTTTTAACTACCTCGCATCCTCTACTATATGTATGCAAGTTTAGAAATGTTAATCAATACCTTACTACATGAATATGCACCAGTATGGTAATTTATACGCACATCCATGTCTGGTTTTTATCTATTGTTATGATTTTTGAGTTTTTTTTATAGGTTTTGTGTTTACAATTTCTGGGCATATACGGTTTGAAAGATGTGCGTGTTTATCATCAATCAGATTGCGGCTTGCTTTTTTATTATATTAATGATATCTTGCAGGCATCAACACATGCAATTTTTCTCTTAGCCAAGATCCCATAAATATGGAACAACTTTTCTGTAAGATGAATAATGAAGGCCTCATGTACCTGTTTCAATACAAACTTATGATAGGGATTCAAGAAATTCCCTATTACATATCTATTACATAGAGAAGTCTCTGGTCGGTTTTCCAGTTGATTAATCTCTTGCATGTAACCTTCTTTGTTTACAGAACAGAAGTACAGGGGAGCTTAGCTTCTTAACATGTTTAATGACTTTCTTAGGCTCAATGGGTAAGTCAACATGTTTGCTAAAGTAAATATATATGGTAGTTAACGCAATTAGACATAACTTTCAATTATTTTTTCTTCCTGTTGTAGTGAGAATGTTCACAGGCATCCAAGAAAATAACAAAATACTATTGAAATAGGTATGTGAAGTTTAGAAATGTTAATAACATAATACTATTTCTCATATTGTTAATTTGCTCTTTTAACTACCCCGCATCCTCTATTATATGTATGCAAGTTAAGAAATGTTAATCTATACCTTACTGCATGAATGTTCACAGTATGGTAATTTATACGCACGTCGATGCCTGATTTTTGTTTATTGTTGTGATTTTTGAGTTTTTTTATAAGGTTTGGGTTTACAATTCTGGGCATATAGGGTTTGAAAGATGCGCATGTTCATCATCAATCTGATTGCGGCTTGTTTTTTTATTATACTAATGATATCTTACAAGCATCAACACATGCCATTTTTCTCTTAGCCAAGATCCCATAAATATGGAACAACTTTTCTGTAAGTTGAATCCTGAAGGCCTCATGTACCTGTTTCAATACAAACTTATGATTGGGATTCAAGAAATTCCCTATTACAAATCTATTACGTAGAGAATCTTTGGTCAGTTTCCCAGTCGATTAATCTCTTGCATGTAACCTTCTTTGTTTACAGAACAGAAGTACAGGGGAGCTTAGCTTCTTAACATATTTAATGACTTTCTTAGGCTCAACGGGTAAGTCAAAATGTTTGTTAAAGTAAATATATATGGTAGTTAACGCAATCAGACATAACTTTCAATTATTCTTTATTTCTATTGTAGTGAGAATGTTTACAGGCATCCAAGAAATTAACAGAATACTATTGAAATAGGTATGTGAAGTTTAGAAATGTTAATAACATAATACCATTTCTCATCTTGTTAATTTGATCTTTTAACTACCTCGCATCCTCTATTATATGTATGTAAGTTCAGAAATGTTAATTTACACCTTAGTGCACCAGTATGGTAATTTATACTCACATCCATGCCTGATTTTTATCTATTGTTGTGATTTTTGAGTTTTTTATAGGGTTTGTGTTCACAATTTCTAGGCATATAGGGTTTGAAAGATGTGTGTGTTGATCATCAATCTAATTGCGGCTTGCTTTTTTTATTATACCAATTATATCTTGCAGGCATCAACACATGCCATTTTTCTCTTAGCCAAGATCCCATAAATATGGAACAACTTTTCTGTAAGTTGAATCCTGTAGGCCTCATGTATTTGTTTCAATACAAACTTATTATGGGGATTCAAGAAATTCCCTATTACATATCTATTACGTAGAGAAGTCTTTGGTCGGTTTCCCAGTTGATTAATCTCTTGCATGTAATCTTCTTTGTTTACAGAAGAGAAGTACAGGGGAGCTTAGCTTCTTAACATATTTAATGACTTTCTTAGGCTCAATGGGTAAGTCAAAATGTTTGTTAAAGTAAATATATATGGTAGTTAATGCAATCAGACATAACTTTCAATTATTCTTTCTTTCTATTGTAGTGAGAATGTTTACAAGCATCCAAGAAAATAACAGAATACTATTGAAATAGCTATGTGAAGTTTAGAAATGTTGATAACAAAATACTATATCTCATCTTGTTAATTTTCTCTTTTAACTACCTTGCATCCTCTATTATATGTATGTAAGTTCAGAAATGTTAATTTATACCTTACTGCATGAATGTGCACCTGTATGGTAATTTATATGCACATCCATGCCTGATTTTTGTCTATTGTTGTGATTTTTGAGTTTTTTATAGGGTTTGTGTTCATAATTTCTGAGCATGTAGGGTTTGAAAGATGTGTGTGTTTATCATCAATCTGATTGTGACTTGCTTTTTTTAATTATACCAATGATATCTTGCAGGCGTCAACACATGCCATTTTTCTCTTAGCCAAAATCCCATAAATAGGGAACAACTTCTCTGTAAGTTGAATCCTGAAGGCCTCATGTACCTATTTCAATACAAACTTATGATAGGGATTCAAGAAACTCCCTATTACATATCTATTATGTAGAGAAGTCTCTGGTCGGTTTCCCAGTTGATTAATCTCTTGCATGTAACCTTCTTTTTTTACAGAAGAGAAGTACAGGGGAGCTTAGCTTCTTAACATGTTTAATGACTTTCTTAGGCTCAATGGGTAAGTCAACATGTTTGTTAAAGTAAATATATATGGCAGTTAATGCAATCAGACATAACTTTCAATTATTCTTTCTTTCTGTTGTAGTGAGAATGTTTATAGGCATACAAGAAAATAAGAGAATACTATTGAAATAGGTATGTGAAGTTTAGAAATGTTAATAACATAATACTATTTCTCATAATGTTAATTTTCTCTTTTAACTACCTCGCATCCTCTATTATATGTATGTAAGTTCAGAAATGTTAATTTATACCTTACTGCATGGATATGCACCAGTATGGTAATTTATACGCACATCCATGCCTGATTTTTGTCTATTGTTGTGATTTTTGAGTTTTTTTATAAGGTTTGTATTCACAATTTATGGGTATATATGGTTTGAAAGATGTGCGTGTTTATCATCAATCTGATTGCGGCTTGCTTTTTTTTATTATACTAATGATATCTTGCAGGCATCAACACATGCCATTTTTCTCTTAGCCAAGATCCTATAAATATGGAACAACGTTTCTGTAAGTTGAATCCTGAAGGCCTCATGTACCTATTTCAATACAAAGTTACGATAGAGATTTAAGAAATTCCCAATTACATATGTATTACGTAGAGAAATATTTTATTTCCCAGGTGATTAATCTCTTGCATGTAACCTTCTTCTTTTACAGAACAGAAGTACAGGGGAGCTTAGCTTGATGGTGAGTACTATATGGGGCACTATCATGGTGGATGCCTTGTGGTATGGGATTCGAGACAAAGAAAGATCAAGGTAGCATATCAATTTTTCCTTTATACTTTACTTGGATATGTTTTTATGCTATTAGCTATTCTATTGATTTTTCTCCAAACAGGAACCACCGATTTACAAATCTCATTAACCACATAATTTAGTGAGCGACGCCAAATCTTTCTATGGATTGCTTCTTTCGCCTCTTTCGTCGTCAAAGTGCCTATGGTACCAGTTCATATTTGGTTACTCGAAGCTCATGTAGAGGCACCTACGGCAGGATCTGTCATCTTGGCAGGAATTCCTTTAAAATTGGAAACCCAACGATATAGTTTTTATTATAGGGGAAACCCAACGTGGTAGAAACATATATTTTACGAAAGTAGGAGAAAATGGGCAAGCTTCCTTAATGTGTGGAGAACCAAGAACCCAGAGGTAAAGGTCTATGTTACGTGGCCCTTACAATTGACACTAAAGGCAAAGGTGCCAAGTCAATTGGAAGAAGAAAGGATGGCTGGTATTCATATACCAGTTATTCTAAGGCAAAACCAAAGGAAAATATGGAAAGAAAAGGAACTAAGTAGGAAAGTTTTGGTAACGGCAGAGGAAGAACCTGTCCAAGGGAAGATAAGAGTGGACACACTCCAGCTGGCTTTTTGTGGGGAAGAGGAGGATTGGGAAACGACAGACTAAGTGGAAAAGTTATGTATATAAGGAAGATCGGTCGATTCCCCGACGGATTTTGATGCAAAAAAAGGACCTATTATGAATAGAAATCAACCTACCCCCACCTCATCTTATCTTCCTATTTCTAAGGAAGAGTTGACTTCGACCTTTCCAATTTCCCGTAGATTCGTATATTCTTTCCTCTGACTAACCACTTGAGTCTTTCTTTTTTCTTTGTGTTGTCTGAAAATAGCTTTGATTGGATTCACCTATGAGAATTTAGTGAAATATATCTAAGTTGATGATGCTTTCAACAATTTCAGATGGGACCAATAACAGGTTTAAAGTTCCAGTTCCCATTGCTATCCAATAATTTTTCAATTTTAGGAAAGCAAAGAGGATCCGTTGTAGCATATTCTATTAATGGTTTATCCAGCAACCAGTTATCAGTCCAAAAGTGAGTTTCAGTTCAATCTCCAATAAGCCAACGAGAATGATCAATTAGAAGTTTAGCATTACCAATTATTTCAGACCAAAGCTTTGAAGAATTTTGAGAAGGAGAAGCCAGCCACAGAGGCTTTTGTTTGAGATATTTTTTTTAGAATGGAGTCCAAAGACTGTTTGAATTGAGCAGTTTTGGTGGGACATTTTTGCTCTAAAGGTAATGCATGGTAGAATAGCTTCCAAGCAAACATGTTAAGCTTTGGTGGGACGTTCTTGCTCCAAACTGCTTTTGCCCAGGTCTTTTACTCAGTTCTATTACGAATTCACTCCAAAGCGGACGGAAGAGTGAAGCTACCTGGGTTATCCTTAATTCACACAACTCTGTCCTTCTTTTCTGAAAGAAATATATCTAAGCTGATGATGCTTTCAACAATTTCATATGGGACCAATAACATGTTTTAAGTTCCATCTAAGAAAGAAGGGTACTAAGTTGCTGGGAATGCGGCTAGCTAGTTTACTTACTTGTTTGTACTAAGTTGTTGGGAAAGCTTAGGGACGCCTCTCGCTCCTCTTCCCCCATCTGACAACCGTATCTCATTCCTCATGAAAAAGACTTTTTTTTCTTTTGAGATCTTATCACATGCACAACACAAAGAGTGGCTATCCAACCATTCGGAGGGAGGTTTCAGCAAGCGGGTAAACCGATGATGACTAGTAAAAACTTACGTAGGTCGATCATCGCTCATCCCTCGTGTTCTTTCCCGTGAAGTGATTCATCCGGGTATGCAATCCCTATGGAAAAGTAAGTCTTCCGATTGAAGGAAATTTCCACCCTTTGATTTATGATCCATTCCGTCCTTCCGTATAGCCAGAAAGGTCTTCAATCTTATGGTTGATTCAGTAGTTCTTCCATCTCCTCATGTTCCACCTATCCCTTCACTCCCCAGGGATTCCGTACATCTAAACAATCACGGTTCATCGCTCGGAGAGAAAGAAGAGAATCAAGCATTTCCCATTCAGTCGGTAATGAATTAATACGCAAGGAAACTCTCTTCTATGAGAATGGAAAGTCTCGGACAGACTCATATTAGTTGGGTATGCTCTTTCCATAAGCGACTTCCCAGAAGGTCTTCAAGGTAGATATGCTCTTCTTCTCAGATAGACCATTCTTTTTTTTTTGTCAGGTGGCACAGAAGGGAGAGTTGGCCGGGTTGAAAGCCTGGTTGCATGTGACTGAGTCGGGAAAGGGGCGCGAAGAGATCCACAACTTGAAATTTGATCTTCGACTTGCACTTTCACTGTCGATCGTCAAAAAGGTAGTTTTCCTGCTTGCAGAAAGCCCTTTTCGACAATTTGCTTCATGAATGTGAGGGATTAATAAAAAAACCTGATGTACTCTTTCAGCAAATCATAAGCGAGCCTGCTTGTGAACTCACCCACTCGTCTATCACAAATTAGCGCCCAATCCCGTAGAAGGAGAGCTCCATTGGCTGTTGAGGGCCCACGTTTGATTGGATGGAGACAGATATATAGAAAGTCTTCAGTGAGGGTGGTTGTAAATCATTAGGTTCAAGGAGTACTAAAAAAGGTGCTAACGGCAGTGAGACTCCTGCGGGTAATGAGAAGCTTAAAAAATGAAAGAAGAAAGACTTGTTGGGAGAGAAAGATGTTATATAAAAGGTGCTTTTCAAGCCTGAGCTGAATTGAAGGAGCCCACCTCACCTCTTCCCTTCCACACTAACTCTTGCTGGAATGAGTGGGCCTCGAACGATTTATACGCTAAAAAAATCTCTCGGAGGAAAAAAAGCTTCCACAATGGAACGGAACATGGAGGATGTGGGTCCTTTCTCTTTTTTTATCTTGGATCATTTTCATTGTGCCATTTCCTTTTTGTCGAAAATGAGGACATCTTTAGGCCGGTTATCATCGTGCCTAAAGGACTCCTCAATGTATTTAGTTTGGTCATTAAAAAAAGAAAATATGGCTTCTTGGTTTCGATACAATTCTTTATTATATCTGGATGGCGAGATAATTCCATCTTGAAAAGTGAAGGGATTTGACTATCCTGCGGTTCGGGTTGTTTAACTCTGCAACCCTATTTTAGAAGTGCGTTTGAACTTGGTACTTATCCTTTCATTTAAGAAAGGCTCGAGAGACCTACTTGCCACGTGGCAAGAGGCCATTAGCAAAAAAAAACTGGATAAGATCTCAAAAGAAAGAAGAGTCTTTTTCATGAGGAGTGAGATAGGGTTGTCAAATGGGGGAAGAGGAGCAAGAGGCGTCCCTAAGCTTTCTGGCTCACTAGTAGGTGACGAGGGGATTTCTAAAAAATGGGTAATGAAATCTACCGATGCATTCATTCGGATACATTCTTTCTTCTTCACTTTTTCAACCCACCCTTACTAAAAAAGAGAATTTACCTCTTCCTGGTAATGAATTGATCGGCAGTGAGGAGGTTCGGTTCCATAGTGCTTTCGTCTGCTTTTGGAACTTCGATTCCCGGGGACAAAGAAAGTGACTTTGATGTTTATCATTCTTAGAACCTCCTTCGAATTACAGAATTTGAGGGGATCTCATAGGCATTTCTCTTCGAGTGGCAGTGCAAGCTCGGATGGTGTTAGTGCTGGCAGAAGGTCCTGGATTAGTTTGTACCGGTGCAGGTTCCTGAGTAGTGAGTTGTCACCCTTGATGTTATGGCATTGGATTAGTATAGATCCCTTAGTTGCTTCAATGACATTGGCGGCTTTCAGGTATGCCTTAACTTCGTTCCAATTAAAACGATTTCATTATTCATGTCATAGATGACATCATGTAAAGTATGACACTCTTCGATGGTATGGCCCGCGTATCGGTGAAATAGACAGAATTTTGAATAGTCGAGACCAGAAGGCCAGGGGAGTGGTTTCTCTCTGGGCAGAGAAATGGCTTTCCAGGCCAGAAGGATGGATAATAAGGTAGGAATTGATAGGGGTAATGCGGGTAGTGAGCTCTATTGGGTCCCCAAGGTCGCTTGGGAGCACCTTCTTACTACTGAAGTGGTCAAGTTCACTCCTCCTATTGCCTTTACCTAGCGACAAGATGCTTAGTTTTGTTGGAAAGGGAATGCTTCATCCCCGCTACAGTGCGGGTGCTAAGACTAGGTGAAGAATGAAATGAATCAGTTCGCTTGACCAACACGAGCCTCTAGTTCTTCTTCTTTTGCTAACATCCTTCGATGACAGCCAACCGAAGGAAGACGCACCAGAATCCTACTTCTATCTCATCAGAAGCAGGCGCATAGGCTATAAAATATAGAATCCCACCTTCTACTCTATCAGCTACTGTGCCTAATTTTTATCTTTTTGGTCATAAGTTGCCAATTTTCGGAGCTCACTTTGTAGGTTATAACTCTCAGAAGATGAAAGAGAACTTATTTAGATGAAAAGTGTACCTGTGCCATTTCCCAAAAAAAAACCCTACATTAGCAGTTCGGGTGGAATCATACATAAACCAAGTCTAAGAAGACCGAGGAGGACTTGGGGAGAAGGTAGTGCACTAATTTTATCCTCATTTCCTGCTACTAGGGAAGCGTGTGCTACTGCTAGTACTTTTTCACTTTTCCTATTATAGTTGAATGAACTCCTACGCCTGGAACTCCTCTTTACCGCATTTCTTCCTCTTCTGCAAGAGCTACTGTAAGAGTCATGTTCACTTCTCCTGCACCTCCAACTCCAACAGGAACTTCCGCATCTCTATTCGCATCTTCCTCATATGTAGTCTCTACGTTTGAAAAATAAGGCTTTTTGATCGAATATGAAACGAGAAAAAATGAGTGCATTTCCCTATCAATGCCCTTGAACTAACCTAAAAGGTTAGGCACGAAGGGCATTCTGAGGATGTATTTCATCAGCCAGACACCCATATATTGATTTGTTGAAAATAGCTCCTTCGTCTACCGCACCTATTTATATTGCTACAATCATGCTTACCGATATGCAACTGACTGTGAACAGGACCTACGGCCGGGCAGGACGGCTTTGCTTAAGACCAGAATGCTACCCCCGCTCGAACTCAAGAACTAAAATTGCTCATTCTCGCTCATGCTTGCTATAACAATTCCCTTGCCTACTAGACTTGTCTAAAAGAAGAAAAGATGCACGAGCCACTCTTTCTCTTATATACGCTATTTTAAGATAGTGATTTGAATGCCTATGCGCTTGCCTTTACTACCTGCCTGCCTTGAACTACTGCACTTGCGCATACCTTTTTGGCTCTATCTAGAAGATAGATTGAACTAGCATTGTAACTAAAGATATATAGCTAATAGAAAGAAGTATTCCCAAGCTGGAGAGGAGAGAAATGGAATTTACAGCTTTCTACCAATGACTGGAGACCAGAAAGGCGAATAGAGAGATAAGCCTTGAGCGGTCAGACCAATTACGATCGATTCGCTAAACATTCAAGATTCGAGATGAGCTGCTAAAAGAAGGAAGGGCAATAGACAGAGGTGGAAGGAAGATAGCCTATAATGTATTACCAGAAGGAGATAGCGCTAATAACTAGAAGACCTAGAACTCCAGAACGTCAGTCAGTGATTGCACCATAACAGAGTGCTAGAGGGCCGGAGAGAGATTGATTAATGCTAGCTGGTGGGCTTTCAAAGGTATGAGACCGATCAGGATGGCTTGGTCTAGCTCCCTTTAATCTTTGGATCAATCATATGCCCTCCCCAACCTTTTCTATCTAGTAGGGCGATGTCTGACCTAGTCCTGTTTGTGTTATAGTGCTCTTATCCTATCAAGCTTGGTTTCAATGCCTTCCGTGGATCGCTCTTTCTATCATTTAGAATGCCTCTCTTAGTCAAGCTTATGGGTTGCTATTGCGCTTCCCGTTCCCTTGTGTCATGATTGTTTACAGGCGAGTGACTCTTCCTTCACGAGCTCTGACACCAAAAATGCAATTCAATACAAAAGTTCATAGAATGAAGGGGATTCTTTATCTTGCTTTACTCGTTCTTATCTTGTGTTGACTTTCGAAGGGAGGAAGTTCGAGACAGAGATGAAGATGATGGAGATGAATGTGAGGCCTAGACCATAAGCTAAGGTCAATCGAGTGCGCCCAGAATGACTAGTTTAAAAGCTAGGTTAAGTAGACCGATCAACTAAGGCTTCTGTTGGATGTTGGGAAGCCCCACTAGTTAAGTTAACGAATGTATAGAAAGATGAGATCTCTTTTTTCTTATTTTATATGAATAGATCGATATGGCTTACGGGCAAGGTGGAGTGGACGAGTGTGCTTTCTTTCTTTTGTTTGCCCCGCCCAGAGAGAGGGGATCCTGCTCCTGATCCAGTGGTGGTTCCTGGTGAATAAAGATTCCCTTCCCTAAGACGAGTAAGATACGGTTGTCAAATGGGGGAGGAGGAGCGAGATTTGATTACCCTTTTTTAGCTTTTGGCAGAGTTTGATTGTACTTTGAAATATAAACCGGGCAAGATCAATGTAGTGGCGATACTCTCAGCATGTTTTTCTTTTAGTGTTCGTCGGTTCAAGGCGATATCTTCCAACAGATTAGGGTTGAAACCGAGAAAGATGTGGTGACTTCCTGTCTTCTACAAGTGAGAGAGCGAGTCACTCGGCGATTTTGGGTAGAGGATGGAGTCCTCTATGCTAAGGACCAACGATCTTATGTCTCCAATAGTTGTCAGTTTTTCGTAGTAAACTTCTGAACGAGAATCTAAGACTCCATGGGCGGGTCATCCGGGTCAGCAACGAACCCTGGCTCTGCTTTCCTGAAGTTTTTATTGGCCTAACATGGAGGATGGTTTTTCACACTTTGTAAAAACCTGTCTTCTTCGTCAGCGGGGCAAAGTGGGGCGGCAGAAGATTGCCGGCTTGTTGAAACCGTTACCTATTCTAGAGAAGCCATGGGTCAGTTTATCTATGGACTTCATCACTGGATTACCAAAGGTGAAGGATTTGTTGTCGATTATGGTGGTGCTTGACCGCTTTTCCAAGTATGTTTCTTTTTCCCTCACCCCATATGCATGTACTGTCGAGGTGGCCGCAGATCTATTCTTCAAAAATGTTGTAAAGTACTTGGGAATACCAGCTGGTGTGGTGAGTGATCAGGATGCTCGGTTCACAGGACGTCTTTATTTGATGGGCGTAGACCAGGCAGGCTAGGAAGTAGAACTAAGTTAAGCAGGAATTGATCTCTACAGAGGGGACCGGTGAGGGAGTGGGAAGAAAAGAGAGGGAATGGTATAGCACTATGGGAATGCAATAACAGAGATCAACTAGAGCTTCTGCTAAGAATGACTTTCCCAACACTATCAGTCCTACTCATGTGCCACTTGCTTCTTTTCATTTTGATAGGAGTAGTTACTGCTCGTCAAAGCCGTATCTTGCTGTCTACTAAACGAGCCTTCACTACTCGCTCGACCTCTATCATTAATCTTAAGTAATGTGAAGTCAAATCAATGAATTGAACAGCCCAACCTTTTTGTTTGAAGCTTTGCCAGGAAGCTTCTACTTGTTGAAGCTTTGCTTCCCCTAATTCCAAAACACAACAATAGGACTTGCAACTATAGTATAGTAAAAAGCTTATCTTTGATAGTGGTTATATGGGGGTTAAGGATCTGATCGTAGATGGAGACTGAAACCTGTGCGAGGGTAGGGGCGGATGTAGCCAAGTGGATCAAGGCAGTGGATTGTGAATCCACCACGCGCGGGTTCAATCCCCGTCGTTCGCCCATCAATAAATGGACCATTTATTATGGAGACAGAAGATAAACCTAGAAAGAATTATTTCTGCTAGTAATCTCGAGGCTTTCAAACAAACGCATCCTAGTAAGTTGGTCTTGCTGTATATATCACTTTCCCCCTTTTAATGCTTTTTTACATGTATATATAGGGCTTTACACCCTCAGTGAAATACATAGATTTTAATCCATTTTAACATTATCTTTTCTAATAAAAAAAGAAAACAATAAAAAATGGTTTGTCAGTCATCGAGGAATTCACTAAAACTACATTTGACTGACTATACTTTCGTTGTCCCCCACTGGGGGAGCCTAATATTAATAAGAAATCTAAAGGAAAGGATGATAAACATCTTGGAGTGAAGGACAGAGCACAAAAAGCTTTTTTCTGGAGAGAAAAAAGTAAGCGGGGTGCTTTATTTCTTTCTTCCCTCCCGGTGTCCCCATTAGTTGATATACGAAATTGGAAAGGACTTCCAGATCATTCATCTTTCAGGTGGGATATGGATGGAATCGAAAGGGAAGAAAGAATCTGGTTTCAGAGGCTTGATCAACTATGTAATCATGGATCATGAACAAATCCCTAAATGCTTCTTTATACTGTTGCCACGGAAAAGGTTCAGGTAGGGAGAACTTTAAGATTATTAAGTTTTAGATAGTTTTTATGAAAATCCATCTCCACCAATGTTGTGCCCTTCCTTCTAAAGCATTCCGGCATATATTATTCCTGGTCTCACCCTATAAAGCAAAGTCAGACAATGGGGAAAGAGATGGAATTGATAGGGAACCATAGCCAAGTGGCTATGGCATAAGTCTGCAAAACTTCTATTCGTCGGTTTGAATATGACCGGTTCCTACAACGCCGCGCCATTCCACCCATCATTTTTGTACATGGTTAGTGGATAGAACGGGGGACTCCGCTTGCTCCTTCGTACGAGCATAAACAATAACCATTTTTTTAGAAGACATGCTGGTCGAGGGAAAACTGGCTAGGGCGCGACAGAGGAGCTTCGAGTGACTTGTTAGGGCTGTCGAAGAGCAAAGAATCAAGTCACTCGAAGCTTTGCCCCTTGCTTTTCCCCGTGCTATCTCCCTCCAGTTGCCTCACCAAAAAGGTCAAAAATTCAATCAATTGCCCTTCCCGTTCTCATCAAATAAAAGACTACCATACACACCCATTAACGGCAAGGTATCGAGAGAAACTAGTGATGATTGCCATGAATGCATCCTTCAAGGACGTGTACAAGAAGGTCTTTGAGAGCTTGGATAAAAACCTCACCCTCAGAGTCGGAGTCACCTGTGAAAGGAACGGAGTTGGGTCCTAAGCCTAAATCAGATCGCTTGGGTTTGTATGAATGGAACAGCATAGGAAAGCAACCATTGTACTCTACCACGCTACAAAAAAGATTCTGAAAGATTTGATCGCTACTATCGGGCCCCCATCCCTGATTATTAGTTGATTCAGTACCAACCCACCTAAACCTGACCTGACGGATACCGGAGATGTCGATCAAGCATAACTAGCCTTACCGCCTTTCTTTCCCCCGGAACAAGGATGGAAAGACTCGAAGTCATAGAAAGATTTCTTCGTCGGCCCGCCATCTTCTATGCCGATAGTCGTCATTTCAGATTCTCGGCCGATTTCGGCACTAATGAAATGGGGTGAATCACCCAGATCTTGAATCAACTAGTAGATCATCAACACATGGACCCCTTTCATTCTCCAGATGAGTTTGGAGCTGGGGTAGCCCGCGCGCGACCCATACCAATTCTACACTCATTTCTCCTATTCTTTGTCACTTCTTGAAAATCATGAAGAGGATTCCAGGACAGAGAAGATGGCGGGCCCCATTCATGAAGAGGACCCATTTCATTGGAAGAAGGGGCACCTGTGGAACATTTCTACTGACCGAGGCCCAGAGCAATGGGCCTCGTTCTAGTGAGGTTTTGTTTTTTTGGGAATCATTGCCATGAAGAACGATTGAATTGCACCTGGTTTTCTCCTCTTCGACTTCAATTACCATATGATATGGAGATGTAGGTCATCTTTCATTATGTTCCAGCACTGCCCCTTAATCAATCAACCAAGTAGAAGTGAAAGTTCAGTTGGAATCCATCTAATCTTATCACAGTTTTTTTAGCGTAAAAGAGAGAATTTTGGTAGATCTTCCATTTAATAACCGTATCTCACTCCTTATGAAAAAGACTCTTCTTTCAAGTAGTATTTCAGTTGACCTTGACTTGACAGATTTGATTATAAAAAAGGGGCAGAGCTTCCAATGAGAGTATACACCAAAATCTCATCCGGTCTCTTTAGTACATATAGCACAGACTACAAGAAACTTCTCTATGTAGGGGTGAAATAAGTCATTCATCTTTGTGCAAAAGGAGGCATTGGATAGACCAAAAGTAGTCTATCAATGAATTAGCGTAGAAGAGAGAGTTTTGATAGATATGCCATTTGACAACCGTATCTCACTCCTCATGAAAAAGACTCTTCTTTCAAGTAGTATTTCAGTTGACCTTGACTTGACAGATTTGATTATCCTTTTTTTAGCTTTTGGCAGAGTTTGATTGTACTTTGAAATATAAATTGGGCAAGATCAATGTAGTGGCCGATACTCGCAGCATGTTTTTCTTCCAGTGTTCGCCGGTTGAAGGCGATATCTTCCAACAGATTAAGGATGAAACCAAGAAAGATGTGGTGACTTCCCGTCTTCTACAAGTGAGAGAGGGAGTCACTCGGCGATTTGGGCTAGAGGAAGGAGTCCTATATGCTAAGGACCAACGATCTTATGTCTCCAACAGTTGTTAGTTTTTTCATAGTAAACTTCTGAGCGAGAATCATGAGACTCCATGGGCGGGTCATCCGGGTCAGCAACGAACCCTGGCTCTCCTTTCTTAAAGTTTTTATTGGCCTAACATGGAGGATGCTTTTTCGCACTTTGTAAAAACCTTCCTTCTTTGTCAGCAGGACAAAGTGGAGCAGCAGAAGACTGCCGGCTTGTTGAAACCGTTACCTATTCCAGAGAAGCCATGGGTCAGTTTATCTATAGACTTCATCACTGGATTACCAAAGGTGAAGGATTTTTTGTTGATTATGGTGGTGGTCGACCGCTTTTCCAAGTATGCTTCTTTTTCCCTCACCCCACATGCATGTACTGCTGATGTGGCCGCAGATCTATTCTTCAAGAATATTGTAAAGTACTTGGGAATACCGGCTGATGTGGTGAGTGATCGGGATGCTCGGTTCACAGGACGTCTTTGTTTGAGTTAATAGGAACTAAACTCAACTTTTCTACGACTAACCATCCTCAGACTGATGGGCAGACAGAACTTGTGAATGGTCTCTTAGAAGAATATTTGAGACATTTGATTGCGGCCGATCAACACAATTGGGTTGATCTTTTGGATATTACCAAATTCTGTTATAACCTTAAATTGAGTTATGGTAATGGGGTGCGTGCACTTCTAAGGGAGGGAATATCGCGAGTGGTAAGGCTAAATCTTCGGGGCCTTTTTTCATTTCTTCGCAAGCCAAAACAACAAAAAGCGGTCCCTTACCCCCCTAAGACCTCCGAGGGGGAATGGGGATGGAAAGTGACTGCCCTTACTCCATTCCTTCATCAGGAATGTCGGCTTGACTCATAGTATGCGGGAATCTTTTAAAAAAAGACAAATGTTCCTATTGTAATGATTTCCAATAAATTACCCTACTCAACAATGGATCACGGACCTTTTAGAGCAAGGTTATATAGGTTAAGATTCTCGAGTAAGATGAGCACGATGAAGCAAGGATAATCGCAACCTTATGGGGGTGTATGAAAAGGAGGGCCTCACAAATATATGCCCCATTAAACTTGACGCCAACTTCAGAAATTGAGACTATAATGAATGTATGGGGATCATGATACCAAAGACGAGATAGAAAATGAGATAAAGAAGTACATATAATTTTTGGTATTCCATAGATCATTAGGTGTCGATTACCTAATGATTGAAAAAAAGAAAAAATTATGAAAACCCTCGTGGAACAATAAGCCGGGAAGGAATAGTGGGAATATTATTTTCAAGGGAAGGGCAATGTGCGAAAATAAGTACCATAGAGATGATTATTAACAAGGAAGAAAGAGAATGGGGAACGGAGTGGCACTTTAGACCAGTAGTAGTCATTAAGGTGAGGCCAAACAGAATCCAGATATAGATGGGACCCCTAACCTATCATTATTAGACTTCACCTATATTCCACTAAAAAATCTAAAAGACAAAATAGCGGAGGAAAAAAAGAAGAAGACTTTGATGGAATTGGCACCGCACTTTGTCCACTAAGGATGATGCTCTGAGTTCTCATTTAGAGTTTCCCAAGTTTCTACAATGGAAGACCATGTTGAAGGAATGGGCCTAGTTGTTGGACGAATATAATCAAACAACTCTGACTATGTTCACTAGAACTATACAAACACCCAGGTTCCAAACAATAGTCGTATTTCGAAATCTTCGACTGGGCCGGATGGACGTAATATAGCGATTCAGAACAGAAGGCCGCCGAATCTGACATTCAAATGATTTTTGGAAGAATCCATATGAGTTTCATCAGATGACATTAGTCTGGATCGTTCAGAGCAAGCAGTAAGTCCCTCCTTCCTACAAGACTACTCTTATTGGAATTTGAGTCTGGTGACCTTGTGTATGAATCGAAGGAAGGGCTATTATTATACTATAAAGTAGTCGGCTCCCTCATTCGAAGCAATCCTTGGAAAAGAACAATAGGACATCAGACAATAAGGCTACTGCTTCAGATGCAACACTTCTCCAAGAGGAGGACAGTTATATTAATATAAGGACACGGCAAGTCAAAGTGAAGACAGTTGAAAAGAAGTTGATTTTCTAAGATACGAAGACTTTTGATTGAATATAAACTCTTCTTGACTACATAGCTAAACTGCTACCCGTTTGAAGGAGTAAGGACTTGCTTTTGGGACTCTTTCGCTGAAAACTGCTCGTTACCAGTGGATCAAGGAGGCCATTATCAGAGAATAAAGAAGAACAAGAAAGAATGACAAGCAGTGTCTCAATGCTGTTGTCTATCTATAAGGGAGTTACAAGTAAGCCACAATTTTCAGTCATGTATGTTAAGAAATCGAGGCAAAAAAGAATCAAAGTGGTTCAAAACACCCAGGAGCAAGAACTCCTTCTAAAACCAACCAATAGTATGAGTATGTAACAACTCGTAAGAAAGGATAGGCTCTCTGCCGATTCTCCTGTGGTATCTTCTGCTTCAAATTCATCGAATTTCTTTCCCGAACCAACCAACTTACCTTTGGAAAAAGATCTCAGTTTGCATAAGGCTGCTGCTTCAGATTTAGGAAAAACTCTTGTTTCCAGGTCGAGTGTAGTTGATAATTTCTTCTTGGCTTTAGAGTTTTTGTTCTTGTCTGCCCTATCTGAACTTCCTTTGAAGTCCATTAAACTCTCTGCTACCGTGATAGCTGAAGCGAAGTCCTTCACTTTCTCCCTCCTAAGTTCGTTCTGAACCCACAACTTCTCTTTTTTACTTATACTACCCACTTCGAGCATCAGAGATTCGAAGCTCTTCACATACTCTATAACGGAACCCATTTTTCTCAAAGGCCTTAATCAGTCTCTTGCTAGCCATTGGACATTACACGAAAAAAATGGATTTATCAGCTCTTCTTTCATCTCTGGCCAATCGATGATAGGTTGGCCTGAAGAATCCTCAACTCTGCTTCTCCACCATAGTTTAACATCACCTACAAGATAGATGGAAGTAATGTTCACTTTATCCGCTTCTGGTATATGAGCCACTCTGAAATACTATTAGACATCGAAGAAGAAGTTCTCTACTTCCTTAGCACTACGAGCATGCCTCAGGCTCAGGGTTCTAAACCTTTGGTCTCTCCCTGCGCTCTCAAACCTGTTGAGAGAATGTTTAATAACTCATTAAAATAGTAAGCTGCAATCGGAGAATAAACCCGATATCAAAAGTGTTCCATGAATGGGAACAAGACTGAAAGCTAGGAAAGAGGACTCCACAAATAGCGGTATTCTAATCCTCCGTCTTTGGCTAAACCATGCTCTCCCGGGACCCCTGACTCTTATTCTTATGCTTATTCAACCAATCTCTCTCTCTCCAGTGGATTAGATTAGAACTACGAATACTAAGGACCCTAGGAAATATTTTTAGAGAACTAGCCGAGAAGAAAAGATAGAATAGGAAAATGGATATGACTAATCGATCCTATACAGAGAAGGAGAAGCAAAGAAGATTGAAGGCTTAGCTAACAGCTCTTTTAGACCCAATCTATTTGAAACTCAATTAGACTTTTTCAAAAACCCTTTCACCGCTGGTTTGACCAAATTCCATACTGGAGCACCAATTCACTGATCTTGAAAGTGCCTTTTGTCAAATAGTTGGCATGTACCTAAAGGACACCTCTTTCCACACCCACGGCTGGCAGAATCAAGGCTCTGCATGTTTCTCACATCTCTTTTTTTTGGAACAGCCCCTTTGTGTCTCCCAACCAATTCAAGACAGTAACTAATAAGACAGCTAAATCAGCTGAGTAGAAACCAAAGAGACCCATGTTGGCAGTTTGCCACCAAATTATATAGTCAAATGTCTAATGCAAGCTTTGCGGCAACAAGTACTAGGGCGAGAAAAAGAAAAAATGAGATTGAAATTCCACTTGGCATCTTGGACAGCCCCTTTTTTTCTCGAAGATCCCTTTCACTAATGAAGAAGTCAAGAAAAGAGAAAGAAATGGGGAAAAGAGCATTGCTTTATTTGAGGCCTAAGAAAAAAAGAGGAATTTTTTATCAGGTGGATCTAGTTGATGTAAGAGAGAAGCCTAGCCTAGAGAGGGCAGGGCTGTCGTACGAAGGATTTTTATGACAGTGGTTTTGGGGGAATCTTTGCGGAGTGGTCCCTCTGCATCAGGCACTTCGAGAAAAAGAATTTTTGTCTCTTTTTCCCTCCTTTGAAGAAAACAATAGTACAACCCTCTGCTTGCTTCAACTCACTTCACTTACAAAGCGCTTTCCCAATGATCCTGCCCCCACACTCCTCAGCAGAATGGATTTGCCGAGCGGAGAAAGCATCGCCATATATTTGAGACTGCTTACTTTCTCTTGCTCTCAGCTTCTGTCCCTAGTCAATTTTGGGCTGAAGCTGGCTGTTCTGACTGCGTTCTCTTTTTTCAACCGAATACCTTCCTCTGTCATCTCTGATCTGTCTCTTTTTGAGAGAAGATTTTATACCCCGCCTGACTATGAAGTCTTTCGAGTCTATCGGGAGAGGATGTGGTGGTAACCCCCGCAGCTTCGTCTAAGCCTTCCCGCTCTACTAGAAACCATCCTCTATCAGAAAGTCTCGTAATCAACTATATTTTTTTACTTGATCAATTGGAAAGAAGAAGGCAGAGGTAAACTCCCCAAGTCGATCAATGGGTGCTCATTGGTCTTCTTAAAACTACCCAACTGTCGCAGCTTTCGATTGGGGGAGCCTCGAGTATCCAGTATATGACATTAAGGAGTATTTCCCAATGGAGTAGTCAACTCATAGAACAAGCATGTAAGTGAAGCAAGAAAAAGGCTTTCCATTTTTCTTTTCAGATCTCTCATCTGGTCAAGGGTACACATTCTTTTATTCAATAAATACATCCCGTGCCTGGAACGAGTTGAAGGAGGATGAGGGTCAGGAGGGGACAGATGAAGGAGCTGCATGTAAATCCAATTGCTTGTTCGGTGTGGTACCAAATCAATATCTCATTTCTCTAGTTGGTCAAGGGTACACAGTTCTCTTTTTATAATTGATGTATCCCATTCCCGGTGATCCTGTCCCGCTAAACACAAATCTTTCTTTTCATTTTATACATCTTAGGGCATATAGACAAAATAGAAATGATAACTAAGTAGGTTCTGAAATTAAATATCCCATTAAGTAGAGGAGTCAACGGCACACACACGCAGGAAAGGTGGTATTACGGTTCATTGGTCTGGTTTTTCGCTTGTACGTACATCGGCTTGTTGGTGCTTGGAATAAGAATCTGCGCTAGGCGCTCAATTTGTAGCTTGGTTAAGTTGTTTCGTTAGGTTCATGAGGAGTGAGAGGCGGACATGGTAACATGCAGTATGTCAATCACAAATCAGCTGTTGGGGAAAAAAGAGATAGGGGAAAAAAGACAGATGGCGCACATATTGACTTATTAGTGCTTATCGACCTCTGCTGATGCCTTTGACTAAGGAAGGAAAGAGTGAGTGACTTACCACAGGGAAAGAACGATAGAGTCACTGACCGACCAAAGAGATGGAAGGCACGCATGACAATAGAAGAAGGTGACTAACTGACAATTGGTAGGATTTAGTGAGACCTACCGGAGAGAAGGCAAGATAGACTGACCCACAATAGCTATTCCTATCTCATACCGGTACTACCTCTCTTACCTACCATGAGAAAAGAGCTTGAAGCAAGGAATCCTTTCTTTCTTTTGATTTTCACCGCCAGGTGGGACAAGAAAAAGCCCTCTCTTTAAGTTGAGCTGATCACCTCGCTTCGCTAGTTAGAGTTTCAGTTGATAGGATAGCAGGAAATTGTTCTGCTCCGGAAAGTAGGAGGTTGGGAAGGAAAAGGGGGAGAAGCTTTTCGAGGATAGCAAGAAAAAGGACATAGGTTTAAAAAGAAGGGAATTCGGAAGGTCAACACTACTGCTCTGATCCAGACCAGGTGTCGTTGGTTGAGCCTGACCCCGCTCATTTCACTATTGCCGATACATGTTAGTTACGCGTACTGTATACTCTCATCTCGTGTGTGATAGGGCGGTCGAGAAGCTTCTTGCTGTGCTGTCTGGTGCCCACCAAAGCACAGACTCTACTCACCCACTACTGGACTCTTTTACGGGCTATTCTACTACAGATTGATGGACTTACTCATTTTCTGAATAGATTTCACAAGTTCAAGAATAAAAAATTTTCTGGGGGCCCACAACCACTACGATATTTGGCTCTTCGATGAGTTCCATGAACAAGACCCACAAAGCAGCATCATAGGTGGAAGGCAGGAGGGAACTGCCTTTGCAAACGATGTGAAAAGTACTAGATAGACAAGAATGTAGACTAGAAAAAAAGTCTTCCAGGGTTTGAAAGTATAAAAATAACGTACCCATAATGATTACGAGCAGACTGCCCTATCCGGCAGAGAATCACGGGCCTTTCAGAGCAAGGTTCTTTAGACTATTTTTCTCATCAAATATACCGAACTTAAGTGAAGCAAGGATTGTGGCCACTCTCTGGGGATGCATGATGAAGAGAATCTGTCAAAGTCCTTATGCTAGGATGGAGGTCACCCCAAGATGGGTAAACCTTGACTATAATAATAGTGAAGGGTTAATATTCCCAAAAGAAATTAAAAAGGAATGAAAGGGGAAAGAGCTAAGTCATCAGAGAAAGTATATCTCGTGTCACAGAGGTTTGAACAAGAGGGACTGGCTAGTGAAAACCAAGCAAAATTGTGAAAGGGAAGATAAGAGAATGGAAGGTCTCTTTTTCACAAAGAACGGACAATGTGTGGATCTAAGAAATGTAAACATTATAAAAGAGGAAGAAGTAGAATGAGGAATGAAATACATGCCAGTGGTACGAATCGATGTAAGAAATGATGGGGAAGGCTATGAGTTCAAGCATGTGAATAGTGAAGAAATACCAACTTTCTCATTAATAGATTTTGCCTGCATACCTCTAAAAAAGCCAAACAATAAAGAAGAGGGAATAAAGGAGTAATCCCATCAGTGCTGTCTTGTGGATGCCAGTCAGTAACCATGATTTTATTGGTAAGAGTTTGAACCCCGATCAGAACTAAGGCTGTTACCTTACTGGTGCTTTTTATCCGAAGTCGCGAATGCAAAACCACGATTGGAATTGAACCAATGTTTTCCTGTCGTCTTTAGTAGACCGTGGTTGGGTGCTAGTGGTGCATAATGTACCACATTGCTTTTCTTTCTTTTTCTGAACACTAGCAAACAAAATAGATCATATTTCGTCCCCTATGTTGGCAGGCTGGCCGTAATTCCCAGATAGAAATTTACGTTTGAGTTCTCAATTGGCCACTTTGTATTCGAGGATTATAGACGGTTGTGTAGCGAGAAACGAAGACTTGGGGCAGTAGGCAATCCGATCGAGAATGGTTCCTTCCCAGGTGGGGATTTACATCTGGAAAGTCCATTATCTTTCTTTTACTTAAAAACAATCCAATGAATGCTGCAAATCAAAGACTCCCTTGGCGAAATGGGAGGGTGAGATAGAATTCCTGACAATCGCTTCATGGGATCGCGCGGTTCTCAAGAGGTTGAGCCCCAAGGATCCGGATAGGGCGGCGAAAGGGGCTTGGCCGTTTAAAGGTTGGTTCCTTTACTCTATCTTTATACTACCTCTGTTCAGTGAATTCTTTCTGCCTAAGACCTTCAATCCTTTCGAGGTCGCAAGTGATGAGGATCGGCCTTTGCGTGTCCTCCTTGTGAAGGTTTCAGAGTGACCTTCGGATTCGTTTCATAATGAACGGTAAAGTCCTTTTAGAAGGAGTTGGTCGTTCAGTTGGTTCTGCTAGCGCTAGAGTTAGGAAGGCAAGAAGGCAAGTAGTTAGTTTACAGCGTCGAAGTTTGAAAGCAGAAGGCTAGGAAGGATATTAACGACTAGTTCAGAAGGCCGGAAAACCTACTTCGCTCATCAAGTCAAGCTGAAAAACATGATAGACGTGCGTACTCGCGCAATATGGCTTTTCAGCACGGGGGCAAGCTTAAGAGAGAATAGGGGCGATAGCGGCTCTTATCTGTGAGTGATGTGTGGCGTGCTCTCACTCTTGTATTGGTGAATCTATCTTTATTTCCTTCCATCCCTGTGGTCGGTCGGTCGGTCTATCTTTCTCTTTCTTGTCGGCTCTATCTCGATCCGGCACCCGATCCGTTTATGCTTCAGCCGCTACTGAAACTGGTTTCGGGTAAAACACCACTAGGGCAACTGACTGATCGGAGTCTTTATTCCAACGAATGGTTCTGCTCCAGTATTTCCCACAACTATCCCAGCTATTTGTGATTGGACTCGGGAAACTCGATCCACCGGGTATGGATCCGAATCATAAACTAGCCATGGGATTGCCACAAAGACCGGCACTGAATCTAGTTAAGTTGTACTTACCTATGACTCCACCGCTCCGTGGGCTGAGGCATACGGGACTGCGGATGAACCAGAGCTCCTATAAACATTAGCTGTTGAGACGGATGAAATCTAGCCCTTATACATATAACCTTTCTTAGCACAAATGGATGGTATGGGACGTCACATATTTTCAAGGGCATCCTTGGGGGGATATTGTGACTCCCATTCGATATTACAGCCCAGCAGAGCGCCTCCGATTGATTGCCCGGTACATGTCACACCTTATGAAAGTCCGCTTGGGGAGCATAGGCGTGTAGCGGAACCAAATGTTGAGGTTTCAAAGGCGGATGCTTCAGTTCGAGATCTATAGCCAGTTCTAGTTGTGAAACCCATCGATTTAGTTGGTTTCAGAAACAAGGGTATCATCCCAGCCTCCTTCCAGCTCTGATTCACCACCGGGTTCTTAGGGAGGCTAACGAAATTCTTCATCTTTCACTGCCTTTAGCAACTTTCTGAATGAAATGAGTTAATGCCTCTAAGTATAAAGCCTAAAGAAGTCAGAGTTGTTCTCCTACTTCAGCTTTACCAGTTCACTAAAACTTTGTTAATGATCCTTCAAGTGAGTGAAGTGACCAATGGGAGGATTGGGCCCGAGCGGTCACTCTTCATTCATTTTTTATTCTAGTGGGAAGGAGGGAGCGGACTCAACGCTCTTCCCCCTAGCTTGGGCCGAGTTAAGTAAAGACTGGCTACCTAGTGATTTACAACTACCCACACTACACACTTTCTCTCTCTATATATATATATATATATCTGTCTTCATCCAATCAAAGACGTCCATAGCAGCTCCGCTTTCTTTTCTGAAATGGCTTTCTCGATTCGAAAGAAAAGGCCTAGCCTACATACATATATATACAAATAGCATGACATTAGCTGTTGCTTGCTGTATCTTACTGATGCAGCAAGGAAGGGTCAGACTGTACCGCTTTTCAGATGCAACAAATAGGTGCCATTGTTTGGCTGCTCCTTTTATTTCATTACCAATTAATTCTAGCGGCGTATAATAGGAAAACCTCTCTCGTGACCCTTGCACATCCTAAAAAATCCTGGTCTAAGGCCTCTTTCCTACGAAGCCTTGGCAAGTACTCTCCTACCAAAAAACTCTCAATCAAGCCCTCACACCCCTACTAGGTTAAAACCCCATTTTCTTATAGGTATAGGTTTAGGAAAATGAGGCATCCTCTTATCTTGTTCGTATTCTAGTTAAAACCTCTTCGGATAGGTGGGTTCCTACCCTTTATCTAACAGCAGTTATATAGCCCTTAAATGTCTTAGATAGTTGTAAGTGAAAGAAGGGTACTAAGTTACTGGGAATGCAGCTAGCTAGTTTACTTACTTGTTTGTACTCCCATCTGAAATACTACTTGAAAGTCCATATTCAACTCAAAGAAGAAGCAAGCTACCTAGCTTGTTTACCCTAACTACTTAAACGAATCAATCTCCCACTTCTCCTACGAACTAACATGCTCTAACTCCAGTTTACAGAAACTAAGCTTGCTTGTTTCACAAACACAGACCTTTCCCCTAACGGTCGTAGCTCCGTCTACTGGCTCATCTGTGTACTCGGGGCTTAGGTCAACATTTATATAATAGCCAGTCATCAATTGGAAGCGAGCAAGATGGTGATGAATTGTGATTGGTCCAAACCTTTGACCAGCAACTTATTGCGACACGCCCAGAATGGCCATACATACTAAGACCTTATTCACACAGTGAAGAAAGGTTGAGTGGAAGGGGGCAGTCAGCTGGCTGCTTCTTGGCCACGCCCCCTGCTTATAGATACGAGATACTTTATCTAAATTATCAAATAGGAAATTTCATACCATTAGCCAATATACGTATAGGAACATGGATACATGATATTGAATGTCATCCAAGTCAAAGCGCAAAGCTGGCTCGAGCTGCAAGAAATTTTGCTAAAATAATGAAGGAACCAGTCCCCCTATACTCTCTCTTAGGCTTGTGTGCTCGAGTGTTGAAAAATTCATTGATTCCCGATGCCGAGCTACTAAAGGAGGTAGACCTTCGGTGTCACCTTGAGGGAAAATCAAAAGAAAGAAAGGATTCCTTGCTTCAAGCTCTTTTCTTGTGGTAGGTAGGAGAGGTAGTAACGGTATGAGATAGGAATAGCTATTGTAGGTCAGTCTATCTTGCCATTCTCCTTATCTAGAAGCATACAGTGAGTACTATATGGGGCACTATAATGGTGGATGCCTTGTGGGCAAGGTAGTTTATCGTAATTTTAGGGTTATTGGGATTGATGCTCTCCGAGTTGTTGATGGTTTGATATTCACTGTATCACTAGGGACCAATCCCCAGGCTACTCTTTTGATAATTCTGCTTCCCATGCTGATAATTCTCTCTTTGTTTGTGCTACTTCTACTTCTCTTACTTACATTTTATTGTATTTTGATGGCATTATCATTAGTGGGATAAATACTATCTTTATTGATCATCTTGTTTCTCAGTTGCAATGTTCCATTGGTATGACCGATCTTGGTACTTGCAAGTATTGTTTAGGCTTAGAAATTACTCGAAACTCTAGTGGTATCTTCGTCAACCATCTTAGATATGCTAGATACTTACTTTTGAAGGCTGGCATGCTTAATGCAAAGCCATGTCTGTCTCTTTACTCTTCTAAGTTTCCTCTCTATAGTCATATTAATCCCCTCTATCTGATGTTACTTTATATCGTAGTCTTGTTGGGTCTTTACAGTATTTCACGTCTACTCATCCTCATATTAGCTTTGTAGTAAATTGAGTGTGTCAATTCATGCACTCACCCACTAATACTCACTTTCCTGCCGTTAAACGCATATTGAGATATCTTATTTCTACTATTGATCATGGTCTTCTATTTACACATGGCTCTCTTCATTTGCAGGCTTTTAGTGATGCCGATTGGGCTGGTGATCCCTCTGATAGGAGATCAACGTCCAACTTTATTATATTTCTTGGCAATCATGTTGTCTATTGGAGTGTAAAAAAATAAGCCATTGTGGCTCGGGCGTTTACAGAAGCGGAATATAAGGCTTTGGCTAACACGGCTGCCAAATTAAGTTGGGTTAGACAAATCCTTAAAGATTTCCATGTCTATCAATCTCAACCTCCAACATTATATTATGATAATACCTCTGCCATCTCTCTTGCCTCGAACCCGGTTCTACATGCTCATATAAGATACGTGGAGATAGATTTCCACTTCGTTCGAGAAAGAGTAGTCAGAAAAGACCTCATTGTTAAACATGTGCGCTCACAACAACAACTAGCTGATTTATTTATAAAACCTCTTTCAACTCCTCAATTCTCGTCTCTCAAAGGCAAACTTATCTTTGATCCCCGGACAAGTTTGAAGGGGGTTAACATAAAGTGTTTATTGTAAATACTATATATTTTCTATTGTTATTGTTATGGGTGTTTTGGTATTTTCCTCTCCTTAGAAAGAGAGGTATGCTTCTTGTATAAGCTTGGTTCTTTTCTGGGTTTAGTAGGATCGATGTATCTTTCTTTAACTGCTTATTCCCTTCTTGTTCTTCTTCATCCTTCTCTTCTATTCTGTAATAATTTATAAGGTTTTCTTCAAGAATATATAATGATTAATATATATTTAAGAGATTTGTCTTTGTTGTTATCTGAATGCTTGAATGTTTTTGTTGCTTTGTTTTGGCAGGTATGTTGGTATGAAGATACTCAGAGAGAGAATGAGATAGAGTTGACAACTTACCCTCTGACCCTATTGTGCCAAAAGGTACTATAAGCTTACTTTGCTGCTAATTACTAGCCATATACCAGTATTTCCTCTTCTACTTCTGTTTTTGGGTTTTTTCTGTGATGTGTACTTTCTGTTTTGAAGATAGAGAGAAGGCTAGTTTAGGAGTCTAATTTTGTTGATTGATTCATTCAAAGAATAAGAGTGTATGATAAGAAAGTACTCTTCCTGTAAGATGAAAACTTTACGCAGGTTGTGTATGATTTTTGAGTTGGACTGGGCCTCCATGTCTTTGTCTCTGTGTGATTTATGAGCTAGGAGCGCTTAGAATTTCAGTCCTACTCATAGACTAGGTAGCTCTCCTTCTCTTCTCTTATAAGAGATGTTTAATGACTTTCTTAGGCTCAATGGGTAAGTCAACATGTTTTTTAAAGTAAATATATATGGTAGTTAACGCAATCAGACATAACTTTCAATTATTCTTTCTTTCTATTGTAGTGAGAATGTTTACAGGCATCCAAGAAAATAACAGAATACTATTGAAATAGGTATGTGAAGTTTAGAAATGTTAATAACAAAATAATATTTCTCATCTTGTTAATTTTCTCTTTTAACTACCTCGCATCCTCTATTATATGTATGTAAGTTCATAAATGTTAATTTATACCTTACTACATGAATGTACACCAGTATGGACTAATTGGCAGCTGATGAAGTATGTATTTTAGTACATAGAAACTATATCTGTATGTTTACCATTTTATAGGTATTTCTATTGTAGAGCTTAAAACAAAGAGAATTTTGCTTGATATTTTCAAGAAGAAGCAACAAAAGAGTGATGAAGCCGGTACAATCTCAAGATTGGGTATTACACTAAGTACAAAGAATGGTGCCTTTAGTCCCAAGTAGTTGTGTTAGTTGTTTTTTTAGGTGTACAGAGATGTAAAACCAGTGAGATTCATTTTTGCTGCAGGATCACACCATTTCTTTTCCTTCTATCTCATTATGCATTAATATTGGGTTTCTTTCTTAATTAGCTGAATTTATTTTAGTTTTTATTTTCAGAAAACTTGAGGAGGGATCTATCAGTCACAAAATCCTGAAGCTGGCTAAATATCAAATTTTAAAGGTGGCATTTCTTTTAGTTTTAAAGTCTGCCAAAGTGTTAATATAGATTGATCATAAAGTATTTATCTAATAGTATCTTTTCAATTTAGATTGATCCTGAACGTGAAGGAGAGCATATTGATCGAGCTCTTTTGAAGAATGTCTTATACATATATGTTGAGATAGGGATGGGAAAAATGGATTATTATGAGAATGACTTTGAAGCAGCCATGCTTAAAGACACTGTTGCTTATTGCTCTAGAAAGGCTTCAAATTGGCTCATTGAAGATTCATGTCCTGATTAAATAATTCTTATAGAAGTTTACCCCAAAATCAGCTTGGCCCATAAATTTTCTTCACATAGTACAAATTTTGAAATACTCTATTGATACATAGTCAATGATAGTAGAATAGGAGAACCCAAAGTTCTTCTTAAGGAGATTTTTCTTTATCTTCATTTGTTTTGTTGATTTTAAAGTGATTTTTAGTATAAATGGTTCTATTCTTTGTTGTTGTGTGCAAATACAGAATTAGTTTGACTATCATAATCATGTTAGTATTATAAGTATATGTTGGTATTTCTAATTTGGTTAATTTAGAAGGACTATACCTCAATATTTTGTGATCTGATGAGGTTGTTTGCAGGAGCAAATCCTGTTCGTGTGATGGCATCTAAAGCTACTGATGTTAACCATAATGGGAAGATAAGTGGCTGTAATTTGATGAATAATTTATGTACTTGGTATTGCTTGGAATAGAATCCAGATTTGTATTTAATTTTGAAAAAATAATTTGCATATGATTTGTTCATGGAAAAGTAATAACCTCTTAGGAGTTGGTGTGTTCATGATCGAGAGAGAGAGAGTTTTTTAGAATTGAACTTTGTACATTAATGTGTGATAAATCTTGTTATCTATGATATAGGTACTAGATATAATTGTCAATGCATATGTAATAGTTGAATTTGATAATGAATCTTGTGGGATGCTTGATCTTTGTATCTTTACTGAAATAAGTAAAAATGAGCAAAAAATATCTGTTGTCGGTGATATTGGAAAAGTAAGTCCTCTTTCATACACACACATACAAAATAGAAAAGGTATTGTTTATTCAATTGAGAATGAGGTAATTTGGTGGCAATTCTTAGATTCATTTTGGGAGTACTTCTATAGATCAACATAATATGTTGTAGTTTCTATAATAGACTCACTCTATACAACCATTAACTGCAACTTCTATTTATTTTCCTGCATAATTATCTTGTATAAATTTATAATCAATGTTTGGGCCTCTTTTCTTAATGAATTTCTTCTGAAACAGAGTGATGCCTTTGTTCCTAAAAGTATCATGAGGGTTGATACTCAAGTTATTGATAGAGATGGCGCCCAGGGTCTTATAGGTGAAGATGGTAGGATAAAGTATATTGGGTTTTGTGGATAATTTTATCCAAGTTATAAATTATTTGAAGACTACCCTTTTTTATTTATTGAAGCAAGTGTTGCTTGTATATTTTAATGATAAGTTGGTTAGTTTTTAAGTTATATTTATTTATAAGTTGATCAAATGAATAATGTAATATTTTATTGAAATGATATATATTTTAAATTATTAATGATGTTAATTATTATATTGATTCTATTTATGCTACTTAAAATTGTCCTTTTGAAAGTATATAGTATGAATAATTGACTAGCAACGAATCTTATGATATCTCATTTTATAGATACAAAAATACTTGTGATTGTTAATTCACAAGAACTAAAAACACATAGTGAATATATTCAACATGAGTCTGAAAATTCTATTAAACAATGTTCTATAGGAGTCTAAAATTTTTGTAAAAAGTGACCACAAGGTTCTTTACAGGAGGCGTTGCGCCTCATGAAAAATATGAACTTTTAATATGAGGAGCTATCACAGACGCCACGAGTAATTTGTGGATTGCTTTTCACAGAGATTTCAGCTTCTTGTAAAATATCATATTTCTTATAGTGTCTACCACTTGTATAAGTCTATTAAAAACATTGATATTGAAATAAATCTATAATATATTAAAATGTAGAGATTTGAAGACATTTTTGTGGATGCTTTTATTGATTGCGAGTCAACGGACATGTTTTTTCACCCACTCTTGATCTTCGAAAAGTTCTCCCAAAACACTATTCCCCAAACAATCCAGCACAATATTTCTTTTTCTTCTAAATGATTATATTTGGATAAATATACTTGACAAAAAGATATCTCGATAAATCGATGCTGATTATGAGTTAAATTAAAAAAATTCTACTTACATAAATTTATTTTACTTATATCAATATTTAAACAATCTAATTCTAAATATGTCTTCCTTTGTTTGTTTGTTTTTTTATAATTATTAATAATACCGTATAAGATTTTTTGTACTTCATCGCACCAACTTTTACATTTTTCTTTCGAAAAATATAAGTGCGTGCTTGGTATGTATCAAATTCTTGCTTAGAAAATAGTCATAATTATCATTTTACTTTTTGTTATATTATTTTATTACTTGAATGGTCTTGTGCTATTTATATATGTATATCGAAGGGAAAAATACTTTTTACTTTTTTTTTTAAATTTATATCATAACACAAAAATATAAATTGTTTAAGAAAAACTTCAGTCACTTAATATTTTATTCTAACATAAACTTTTTGGTATGATACATATGATGTCTTAAGAAAATATAATTAATTAAACCACGTGCAATACATATAAATATTTGCTAGCATATTAAAATGAAATTAAAAGTAAAACTATTAAATTAAAAAAATTAAAAACATTCCAACTAAATGAAAAGTCTAAAATATAGAGATTTATTTTACCAAAAAAAAGTTCTCCCGAGTCCCGACCCAAGCTAAAGCAACGAAATTGAGTTACAAACACACTTTGTTTTTGCAATTAAAATAATAGAAAATTTTAGCTAAAAGTTAAATCTCTTATGAGCAGAAGCAAGAAGGGGTGGTTGAGAGAAAATGAGAGAGTTTTTTAGCAACGACCAACTAAATATCACTTTTCTTCCTGTAGTAAGTTGAATAAGAATTTCTATCTGAGACAAAATCCCCAATAACACGTTTTTCATGTTCATTTTCCTTTCTTTTCAAATTCAAACATTGTATTACGCGTGCAAGAATAGAAAATGTATCCCTCTAATTTTGTTATCCGAAGCCATAGTCTCCTGTCTGTTTGCCCCAAATTCAGATATTTTATTTATTTGTTTTAATTTTCTTAAAACTTGTTTATTTCGTGTTATCATCATTTATAATCCTAATATAATTCTTTTGTAATTGAATTAAAATATTTATTTAGAGTAGATCTTAAATGAGATTACAATATTAATTTGCATGTAATTCTTTGAGGCAATTGAATTAAAAATGGAGAAGTCTTAATTTGCAATGTCATTACAATTCTAGTGTCAAACAAAATTACTTTCATACCCTCATTGAAATATTCTTTCTCACATTTTCTATCTCAAAATTAATGTTAAAATTTCTCGTGAAAATATTTTTTATTATATCTCTTATTTTATTAATTTAAATAAAAATATTTTTTAAATTTAGTCTAGTATTATTAATTTATTTAAATATTAATTAAAAAATAAATGTTAAAATTGCACCTCAAAATATTTTTTTAGATAATATACAACTAAAGGGCATTTAAGTAACGTCTTGTTATTTACACAAATTTATAACATAAATTAACATATATCAATCATAGCAATCATTAATTATCACTCATCACATCATTGATTACCATACATAACCAAACATGATAATGATTCCGATGATCATTCTAAATTACGCGAACCAAACTGCCCCAAGAGTATTCTCTACTTAGCTAGATTTAGATCGGAATTTCTTTTAGCCATTTATAAATTAACTAGTTTATAAATGATAAATTATTTGAGTAACTAGTAAAATATCAATTTATTAATGATATTTTTAATATGGTTTGGCCAATTTGTTTACGTCCACGTCCACGACACATAACATAGTCAAATGAAACTGTTGTAACAATATCATAAATAATAACAAAGCGATATTTTTAACATGGTTCATCCAATTTGCCTACATCCACATATTATATCATTATCATCATTACATACTCAATACTGACACATCCAACTCAAATCCAATTACACATAAATCTAACTAGATGCAACCCACTAGATTAGATATACGACAATATCTTGAAAACCATAATTAGCTTAGACAAAAGTCACTACTTATCGATCGAGATGCAACCCACTAAATTAGATTTAAACTGCATTCAGCATGAGCAAAGTCCTATGGCTAGCCTCTTAGTAAGATGAGTTATCACTTCCTTAGATAGAGACATCTCTCACACATCTTAAGGTTGTCATTTATATCTTAGGGCATGGCCTCTTTATCATGAGATGCTCCATTTATGGTAGAACCACATCTCACTATCTCTATTGAAACAAAACCATTTTCTCTCATCTTAAGGCTACCTTCTATCTCTTAAGGTAAAACCTCATCATCAAGGGATGCTCCCTTTAGGGTAGAGCTCTCTCTCATCTTCTATCAAAGTAGAGCCGTCTTCTCTCTCATCTTAAGGCCGTCCTTTATCTCTTAAGGTAGAGACTCCCCACACCTGATGCTTTCTTTAAGGTAGAGCCACTTACCACCCTCTATCAAAGCATAGCCCTTGAACCATAACAAAACATTATATTCATAGACATTTCATATGAAAATGGGAATCTCATTCAATGCACAATATTATGTTATATCTCTTTAATAATTAACTCCACAAAATTGAAAATAAATTTTCAAGTGATTGAGACATATTTTCTAAAACAAAAAGCTTGGTCTGAAATACCCTTTTTTAACCTTGAGGGTTTTTTTATTTTTGTCATAATGCTGTATTTTCTTGAAAAAAGTTACAGAATAGCTGCAGATATATATATATATATATATATATATATATATATATATATATATAACGAAAAGTAAGATTTTTTAGCATGCAAGAATGAGAGTGTGTTCGAATGTAACCATTTCATGGTGAAATGCCAAAACAAAATTAACTCCTTCAAAATCTAGGGAAATTGAAAGCAATAGGCTAGTTTCTTTTTTTTTTGCGCTTTAAAAATGACCTAAAAATGTTCTTGTAAAAATGACTGAAACTGTATTGATGTTTTTATTTCTCTCTCACTGTAATATCTCGACTCTCCTTAAAGAAGTATTTTTATAAAACTAATTTTAATTGATAAGATTAATTTAAATTTTAAAAAAGATTAGATTTGTACTTTTGAAACTTACTCACACTTTTGTTCACATACACCCTAAAACTACCCTAATCCTATTTTGATTTTCATTCGGCAATCTCTCCATTTTCTCTAACTTGCTGACACCTATGCTTGTGTATACACATAAGGCAAGCCCTAACCTAATATTATAAATACACTTCTTTCCCACTTTCCCTGGCTCTTTCTCTGGCTGCCTCTCCCCAGCCACGCTCTCTGTTCCTTTTCTTCATTTCAATATTGTTCGTTCAATTCATCGTCAATTCAGATAATCTCCTTCCTCTTTCGCCAGTTTCAGCAAATCACTTCCTTTTTCGTTTCTGTTTGGGAGTCTTCATCATGTCATCGCTGTCCCTCTGTTCCGGTTAGCTTTCTCTCCCTTTTTCTTTCTGTCTCTTTAAGCACTCGGTCCCTCTCTGTTTTCTCTCTGTGCTTCTCTCTCTCTCTCTCTCTCTCTCTCTCTCTCTCTCTCTCTCTGTTTTCTCTATTTTCTCTGTCGCTGCTTCTCTCTGTCTCTCGGTCCCTCTCGTTCTCTATTTCTTGGCTCTCTCTCGTCTCTGTCTCTTTCTCTGTTACTGTTTCAACTCCCTGCCTCTAGCTTTATACTGGCAGCAGAAAAACTTTGGTCTTCATCTCCCTCTCTACCCCTCCTAATCTCGGTTTTAAGCAACTAAATAAATGGGTGTTTAAAACCATTTTGTTAAATCTGTTTTTATAAGTTTAGTTTAAAAAGTTTTATTCGGTCTTTAATTAATACTTGATCACTATATGGCTTCTTCTCATTTATTTTGTTTTTGTGTTTTTCTACGTGCCCATTCAATACTCAACCAAGTGGATTTTGGGCAAT
This sequence comes from Datisca glomerata, assembly GCA_003255025.1. Taxonomy (NCBI): domain Eukaryota; kingdom Viridiplantae; phylum Streptophyta; class Magnoliopsida; order Cucurbitales; family Datiscaceae; genus Datisca; species Datisca glomerata. Next base: position 834,888 of record QANY01009141.1, on the reverse strand, counting down.
GAGTTGAGTGTGTGATTTTTACACAATAATTAAAAAAGTCATTTTCTATTTGATTAAATCGAGTAATTTGTCATTCTTTAAACAATTGATTAACCATTTTATTTTGGTGGATTTCATCCGGTGGAGGTATTGTTCAATGAAATGAGTTTTATTCCAATGATATGATGTAGTTGTTGTTCTTTAAACAATTCTGAAAACGTGTTTATTAATATTAATATTAATTTATTACGGAACAATATTGTGATTGGAGATAATTTTTGAATTCTAAGTTATTAATTGTTTAGTTCATTCCTCTAATTCAAGTAAGTGGAATTACATGTTGATACGACTCTTGTATGAAAATAGTGGTCTATATTTAATTGTAATATTCTAAGTTGTGTGATATTAATGTTATATTATTTTTGTGATTATTTTATAAATAAGTTTACACCACTACAAATATGCTTTTTCAAAAAATGGACACGACGGGGATAACTAAACACTTCGTCTACAAATAGGTAGCACCTTTTCTTCTTCACTTTATGACGGTGGGGTATACACTCTGTCGTATTAAAAAAATATAAACTAAAACAACACGACGGGGAGTAGAAGCCCCATCGTTTTTAGTTTCTGGAAAATATGACGGGTCTCAAAGTCCTATCATGCTTATACTTATTAAAAATGATGGGGCCTCTAACCCCTGTCATTTTTTGTCATTTTAATTCCCGTAAGTTGATTGAAGGCGAGGGTGAAATAAAACACCGTCGTAACAACACAATTTAAAAGGCATTGATACCCTTGAATCCTTATCGCGTGCTACTTCATCCACTGCTACAAAACTGTCGTAACAACACAATTTAAAACCCCGTCGTAACAACACAATTTAAAAGGCATTGATAGCCTTGAATCCTTATCGCATGCTACTTCATCCACTACTACAAAATTGTTTTTTAACGACGGGGATTTCCCGTTGTTAAAAATCAAAGACGGCGGATAAAAACCCGTTGTTTTAAAAGATGCGTAAAATCACATATTTTTTACGACGGGCAAAAAGACGACGGTTGTTCCAACAACCGTCATCTTCAAACCCATAAGGACGACCACTGCTTTGTAGTTTGTCGACGATGATTATTTTACGATGGTTGCTAGAGCAACCGTCGTCTTTGTTTAGTATTAATTTTTTTAGAAACCGTCGTTTTTGTTATATTTTTACGACGGTTTGTAGACAAACCGTCGTCTTTGGTTATATATATATATTTAAATTTAATTACAGAATTATTAAGCCAACCTAGAATTGAACAATAAATGAAAAGCAGAAAAATGACACAAATATCTCAGCAGACAATATAACTCTTCATTGCATACAATATGATTTTCTTTTAATTTCTAACCTTGTATACTAGAAAAAATAAATAACGAAATTAATTACAAAAACCTTGAAACTAATGAACTTTGAATACTTCTTTTAGTTGTTCTAGTTGCTCCCAAATTATTCTACTTAGTTGTTAAACCATACAAAAAATAAAGGTTGGTTTAACTTATCAATTTATTATAAAGTAAAGTGAAAGAGTATTGAAAGTTACCATACATACATGTTTGTTGATTTGATATTTACTGCTTTGTTCATGCACTCATGTGTTGCATTATAGATTATTAGTTTAACCCTGAGTAAAAGATAAAACATACAAAGTTAAACAAATTATTAAGTTGCTTAAAACTGAGGTATCATGTGTTGCATTGATACCCTTGATCTATACCATGAATGAATAAGTGATTTCTTACCTTAGTGAAAGTGAAACGTTTGAGATTCCCACATTCCATACACGGACAACGTAAGAAACAATGGTCATTATCATGTTCCATCGCATACTTGAGAAAATTTTCAACCCCAATGTCGTAATTTGTAGATGTTTTATACATAAACATCCATGATTTATTCATCCTAAGAATACAAAAAGATATGCAAAACTTGTTATCACCGTAGGATTAACGTAATTAATTTAAAAAAGATGGAGAAAAATAGAAACACACCTTCCTAATTCGCGAGTTGAATGCATAAAAAAGAAATCTGAGGTTGTAAATGTGATATTGAGTTGAAGAAGACACGGAAACAATTGATTTGAAGAAGAAATAGAGAATCGAAAATGACGACGAGACGCAGACAGTGTCGATAGATTAGAAACAACACAGAGAATAAAAGAAAAGAAGTCGCGCAGTTACTTGTAGAGTTAAAAGTTTGACAAAAGATCACGGTTGGTCTAGCACCGGTCGTGAATTGCGCCCCAAACCACGTGCTCAACTTAAAAAAGTTTAAGGCACGTGATGGAAAGTGCCAAAACATGACGGGTGGTTGATGACTCATTTTTGGCACATATAACACGACGAGAGTTCTACCACCCGCCGTGTTTGGCACATAGAACACAATTGGAGCTCTTACCACCCATTGTGTTTGGCACATACAACACGACGAGTCATAGATTGACAGCCATATTGTTTTAGTTAAAGAATAAAATGATGGGGTCTTGAAATTCTGTTGTGTTTTTCACTATCTCCCTTACGATAAGTTCACTAGATCCCGTTATTTTATTCTTTAATTTATTACAAAACGACGGGGTCGGTCATCTTAGTAGTCATCCCATTCATTTTCCTCTCTCTTTGGTTTCGATTCCTTGCATAAATTAGTGGAAGAGAGAGAAGGAAGAGCATGTTAGCTTTTAATTCAAGCCTATTGGCTTTGCCCAAAACAGATAGTTGAAGAAAACCTTGGCTTCCTAGAAGACGAAAGAAAACCTGTGACTCTAGGGCTTCGACTTGCTACATCTATTTTGAGGGAGAGAATGATCGGTAAAGATGCTTCACTCGGGATGGCTCGTTGATTAAGCCATTCTCGCCGAGGAGGAAGTCATTCGATTTGGCCGCAACTGGGATGAGACCTGCATGTAGGTCCCTTTTCTTACCTTATCTTTTCTTTGTTTTCATCAATGGAGTTGTTTTAGCTTGATTTTCTGTCCAATTTCCACTCAATATATGTTTTCCCCTCCTTTATTTTGTGTCGTGATTGAATTTCCACTTCAGTATATTATTTAGGGTAGAGATTATATTTCTTATTTCTGATTTCGTATTGATTCCATAAGAATTTCAATCAAGGGCTTTTGAGTCTTATCTGTTTTTAGTCCCAGAAACTTTTTTCTTGAGAAGATTTTGTAAGATTTTGATAGCATACATGAATTGAATCAAATATGCCTTGTGCTCTCATATTCTAAAAACTTATGTGTGGCGATTGTTTATTTTTTCCTATTATTTAGTACTCTGTTTGGCCTATTTTCTCCATAGGTTCATATGGAGAGGTCTACTTGCTGATTTGAATGGCACAGTAAGTCTTAAAGCTGGTTGCTATACTCTTGCTATCCATGTATTTTTGTGTTAAATTTGTTGTCTTACTGTGATTTGACATTTTTTCCCCTAAATAATATAAACTCATCCGAATATTCAGTGAGCGGAACACTATCAGGTAGTAATTTAGTCCATTTCAAAAGAAAACTATTGGAATTGGAATCTGATAAGCATATATCATACTGCTTTCCTTGATATAGAAAAACATAACTCCTATCATTAGTTTACGTTTCACTATTTAGCTGCAGTACTTCAGGATAGGTAGATGGTTTGCTGGGTCCAATAAGGAAACATAAAAGTTATATTAAAAAAAATCAATACAAGAATAGATTTTCTAGAAAAAGTTAGTGGTACTGTTGTGGGTCCTCTCTGGCTTCTCCAATTTTGGTTCCACGTATATTTCCCTAAAGTAGGGCCTCCAACTTCTCTAGAAACCAACTTCGCTTATCATGGAGAGAAGATTGTGAATGAAAAAGTTAGGGGTGCATTCCTTTGAAGAATGTTTCTCATTTTTTTATACTATGAACAAAAGCCGATATCCTATGTGTTTCACTCCTTTCAGAGGATCATGTCTGGGTCCTGATTGGTTTACCTTTTCTTTGATTCATCACCGCAATATGAATGATAATTATAGGAGATGTTGGACAAGTTCTCTTCTAGCTGAGTATTTGGTTATTGGTAAACCATCAACGAATAACAAAAAATCTTATTATGCAAAGGCCTCATTTGAGTGTCACCCCCCTTCTTAGTTTGCTAGACAATTTGGGCTTACTTAGTGTATTCCAGTTCTTTTTGTGAGCGTGTAAAATGGTTTATAGAAATGTGTGGTATATGCTTTTATACCTAAAGTCTTATTCTGTAAGTTTGCATGTTGGATGTTTATTTTGGTCTTTGGTGATTGACTCTTCTATGTTTGGTTGCTGATGGCTGCATTTTCTTTTTATTCTATATTGATTCTGAGTATTGCGCATAATGGGATTCATTTGCATACTTTAAAAAGATCAAATTAGGAGTAGGTGGCGAACTTCAGCTAATATCTCATTATTCAGCTCAGCTGCGGAATGCATTAGCTGGTTGTGTGCATGAATTTCTTTTCTTTTCTTTTTTTTTTTGCTTGTTCCTCTAACTTGATTTACTTGTATATTCTTGCTTATTAAGTGAACTCTCTTTCATTGAGGATCAATAATCATTTTTGGGTTATTTGGAGGGAAAGAAACATTAGAACTTTGGACGGCATAGAAAACACTTTTTGTAAAGTTTCTTTTTGAAACTCATTTTAACAAGAGAATGGCTTGATTGTTTATTTCCCATTTTGGTTTTAGTACAACTGGGTTAGTAGCCGATGCCGACTCTCCTTAGATTCTGATCTCTATGATGTATTTACCATCTGTCAGTGTTTTTTGTACATTATACTTGCCAAAAACATTGAGGATCAATCATGCTTACTTCCAATTTCTGTCACTGTGAGTTGAGTTTTGTGATAGGCCATTTGATATTGGTTTTTTATTATGTAAAGTACAATGATAGTTTGCCATGGAAGTCCTTTTTCCAAAGAGATTCGTCTACATACCTTAGCATTTTCGCTTATAACTGACCTGTTATTTGTGGAGTTATTCTCTATTGCTGTTTGTTTAAATGCACGTGGTTTGGTGTAGATATACATAGCATAATGTTTCTATAATTGAATGTCAATTACTTAACACTTGGGAGTGTTGAGTGGATGAATATATAATGAACTACCATTCATATTCTTGTAGTTTGATTTATGGTTTGGTTTCTTGCTTAGAGGCTAGTAATAGTTTTTTTTGTCTTGCTTGCTGGTAATTTAATTATCTTTTTGCTATCTCAGGTCTTTGATTTTGTACCGTTGATTGTGCAGAAGAAGCACGAAGGCTAACAAGCTCGTTAAAGAATTACTCATTTCATTACGTCAAAGATTATGTAAAATACATGTACATTATTAGAATTTATGTGTGTTTGATTTTTGAAATCACTACAAGAAACAAGGGCTTTAGCGTCTAATATTTTGGTCGCTAAAGCCCCAAAAAGTTGTCGCCAAAGCCTTTTGCGACGAACGAAAGTTCGTCGTGAACTTCGTGGCTTTTGCTTCGCCAATGAAACTCTTTCACGACGACTTTCTGGAGTTGTCGCGTTAGACTTCCGCGACGAAATAAAAATTGGTCGCGAAAGGGTTTTCGTGACCAATACTTTCGCGACCAAAAAACATATTGGTCGTGAAAATCCTTTCGCGACCAAAAATAAAGATCGTCCCCAAACCCTTTCGCGTCTAAAAAAAGTTAGTCGCTAAAGATTTTTCGCGACCAATTTTTTTTGTCACAAAATGTTTTCGGCGATCAAATTTTACATTACAAAAATGTTGTATTAATAAATAATCACCTGTAATTGCAATTAACATCATAAAAAAGTTTATCAAACCTGAAATTTTTTAAGATTTACATAATATACATATCATTAATATAATGGTTACAAAATCCTCAAATCATAATTTATTATAGGATTTTATTTACAAATCTATTTAAAGAAAAATAAGAAAAGAGTATTTAAAGTTTGATGTTAACTAAAAAGCTTAACAAGTATTCTACAGCTCATGTTTCTGTTGTTGAGTCATCATCAGGAGATGAGAAATCGTTTTGACGAGCCCAAGCAAGTAAGCTTTGAACTTGAATTGTTTTTTTAGTTCTATATTTTCAACTCAAACTCGACTCTTTTTTTTGAAAGATGTCGGTGGGGTTTCATGTCCAAGACCTCTATTTCAGCCGAGAGCTTTCTTCAACTATCTCTTCTTCGGAGCGAAGTGTGGCATCTTCAGCGTTAAGCTCATCTAGCAAAGCACACATGCGTTCCTGTGTAAGATCACAATGAGTCAAGCTTTAAAATTAAAACTAACACTATTGGAGCATCAATTAGAAAGTATTCAAACATCATTATCAAGCCCTCTCCAAATCAATCTCTCTTGTTGGCTCGCGAAACCTTCTCGTACTCCCAGAAGAAGATGAAGCCCCTACAAAAAAATCAAAAAATAAGAAACCATTATAATAAGAATTATTTCAAAGTGTATTTACCTGAATGGGAACCATCTTCTTCAGTAGAAGATCTTACAATAGTATCTAGATTTGGAAGAGTAGTATTTCTTCTGGGAGACATTGTTAACCTGCATAAAGATAAGTGGCATGTAAGGAGATCATAAACAAGTTATTGCTTACAAAATAAATTAAAGCAAATTTGGTGGATGGTCTTGACATTCTTCAGCAAAGCTTAGTTGTTTCTGCCAGAACAGATTTGAATTCAGGGCCAGAACAGATTTGAAATCAATAAACCCAACTGGAAAATAACAGATTTGCCACTTAGAAATTTTTTCAGAACATAACATATTTGAAACTTGGGAATTTTTTCACTAAACCCAACTGGAAAAGGTTAAATCAACACTAAATCAAAATCTTAAATCTAAACATAGCGTAAATCTAAACAGAGCCTAAACCTAAGCAGACTAAACGGAGAAAAAAAATGAGAAAGACAAAACCTTAGAATTAATTCAGTAACAATTGGGAAGAGAAAGAAGAGAAAGAACCCGGTGGAGGTTTGCTTACCTAAACCTCGGTGGTCGGTCGTCGACGGAGAAGAAAAGAAAGGACCAAGCTAGCATCGGCGACAATGGGGGCGATCTGTCGTGGGGGTGGGAGGGGGAAATGTCTTTACGCGTAGGGGAGATGAGGGAAAAAGGAGTGTTTTATGGTTCCCACGAAACGACGCCGTTTAGGAATATTACCTATTGCGATGAAAATAAAATTTTATCGGCAAAAGTAGACCTTTTGCACTTTTGCCGACCAAATTATTATTTGGTAGCTAAAACTATGACTTTTAGCGATGAATTTTGAATATTCGTCGCCAAAAACCTTAGAAAAATTCCGCCCCACCCCTTTTCCTTTCCCGGGTAAATTATCAGGGTCTTTGGCGGCCAACAAAAATTCTTGTAGTGAATGTATACATGTAGAATTTACTTGTGTTACATTTTGAAATGTGTATATATAGAATTTATCTGTTACATTTTTGAAATGTGTATATGGATTTTTGAAGCATGTGGATGAACAATGATTTTATTTGGATGGATGGATAGATTTTTGAAATGTGAGAATTTTTAAGCCAATTTGTCATGAGGGTGGGCAGAAGAACTGTCGTTAAAAACCCATCTTTCAAGATAGTTAGAATTTTAACTACGGTGTATATACCAACAGTCGTGAAAATTCTCTATTGTAAAAATGGATCTCTTTTACTACACCTTTTTTACGACAGGTGTGTACCGTCGTAAATGGTTTTTCACGACAAGTATTTCCTGTCGTCAAAAATGATTTTTGTAGTACTGTTACCGTTTATTGATAAGATGTGTGATTTACATACATGTTTATGTTTTGAGTATAATTGGTTATATTATAATGTATTGCCAAAGTGGTTTGTTATTGCATGCATGTTATGTTACAAGTACGATCAATCAAGCTACCACCTAATGTATGTTTAATTATGTTTAATTATGTTTACATGTACCAGTATAAATCATATGATCATGTATGTGTTTAAGGTTTAGTCATTGTCATGAATTGGTTACGAACTTTGAAACTAAAATATGTAAATGATAATTTAGTTGTAAATGATAAATTAGTTATAAATTAGTGTTCTTAGAGTTTTGGTAACCTTAAGTAATGATTCAGTGTTTTTGGAGTTTTGGTAACCTTAAATATTAATTCAGTGTTCTTGGGATTTTGATAACCTTAAGTAATAATTCAGTGTTCTTGGAGTTTTGATAACCTTAAGTAATAATTTAGTGTTCTTGGGGTTTTGGTAACCTTAAGTGACAATTCAATGTTCTTGGGGTTTTAGTAATCTTATATGATGATTTAGTGCTCTTGGAGTTTTGATAACCTTAAGTGATAATTCAGTATCCTTGGGGTTTCGATAACCTTAAGTGATAAAACATTCAGCGTCGTTGAGGTTTCGGTAACCTTAAGTGGCAACAACTACAATATCACTCAATTTGTCATGTTACGTCAACGAATCTGATTAGGTTGTTAACTAGGGAATATGTCAAGACAAGATATGATTAAAATTATTATATGATTCTGTATGAGACACGTGTTAAACTACATGCTATGTTGAGCAAAGTCATGATGAAGTACGTTACATTATTTCATTTATGATATATGTTAAATTATGTTATGTTATGATTGTATTTATAACTTGTGGATGCATGTTATTATGTGAGTTTAATTATTGAGTATTTTAAAATACTCATTCCCTTATAGTTGTTTACAATGCAGGTGGTGATGACGAGCAGCATGAGTGAGAGACTGTCAAAACTAGCTAAATCAATGTAAATGAATTTATGATTTGCTTGGCAAAATATTTTCTGTTAAATTCAGTTATTTTAAGTAGTTTATTTTACGTAATTATGATGGATAAAAACTTCATGAATTATGAATTTCAAATTTTGACTTTATTTTAGAGTTTAATTCAGTTTTATCGAGGTTTTCTTAATTACGCATTTAAGATACTTTATCGCTTCCGCTATTTAATGATAAAGATTTTGATCATGAATAAGTTTAATGTTTCTGCTATTTAAGGTCAAGGTTTTTCTATCATAGACAAATTTTCAAATTTGGAATTTTCTTAAATAAGGATTTTTGATTTGAGGATTCTGAAATTGTGAAATTACACGTATATTTTAATCCTTGAGGATCGGGTCGTTTCACTCGCGTTCGTGGCTGGTATCTTATTTCTCTCTGGGTTCATCGTCTGTCTTGCTGTTCGTTAGTTGTCGCAAGATTTTCTTGCCCTCGTGCTCTCGTCGTCGGCGTTTTTTGAGTGCTCCGTTCAATTTCTGATTTTCTCGCCCTCGTATTATGAAATTTTTGCCTCGTACGGTTTTCTGGTTTGATTTTCTTGTTTGATTTTGGAAAGATTGAAGCTCCAAAGTGAATAATTGGGGAATCTAACGAGAAAGTGGTGAAGAAGAAGGAGGAGATGAGCTTGAGTGTGAGAATGTGTATAATACTTGTATGATGTATGACTATCACAGATGATATATAAAAAATATACTAAATATATATTACCATGTACTGATGATATATTAAAATATATTATGGTATATAAGTATACTATACATATGATATATAAAAATATATGTAAAATATAATACGATATATTGATGATATATAAAAATATATTACGGTATATTGATAGTATATTAAAATATACTATCGTATATAAACACATACCATGACATATTCTCGCAAATATTTTTTTTTGTCATTTTTTTACTTATTCTTCAAAAATGGACTATTTTCCTAAATGAAATTTTAGTCTAAATAAATAGATAAGTATTTGATCTAATCATCCAAAATGACAGAAGGTTTAGAAAAAAAAACAAGAATAACAATAATATTTGTATGTCCATATATATTATTATATATAAATATGTATAATATGTATATCCATATATATTATTATATATAAATAATATTTGTATGTGTAACTGTCATATATTATATATATTGTGTTTGTATAATATGTATATCCATATATACATGTATATTTTATCTACATATCATATTTGGTTATTTTTCTTTTGTCAGATATTCATCTTTCCTGCGAGCTCTCCATACATGACCGCTGTTCATATGAGTCACACGAACTTCTGTTTATGTTCAGACCATGAAGCTCGCCGACCATGACCGTGAAGCTCTTCATCCATTGTCGTGAGTCTCTGTTTATGGCTGCCAAAGCTTGCGCGTCCATAGCCGCGAAGCTCTCCATCAATGAACGTGATGCTCTCACGGTCTAAATTTGGTGCAATAAATCTCCAGCCAATTTTCTGAAACATTACAAAAGCTTGAGAATGAAAAGGAAAACCAAAAAATAAATCGTTTGGAAATATTTTGAGTCGGCGTCTTTTTGGGAAGAAGTAGGTTGTTATTGTAGTGAAACCATTTTTTTATGATTTTAAAAACCTTTTTTTCTTCCTAAGATGTTGTTCACCATTTCGAAAGTTAAACCCACATATACCATTGTTAGCTACTAAGCCCCTAAATTGTTTTTAAAATGTGAAAATGTCCAAGCAGTTTAATCTTAACTGTCGATCGATAAAAAACTTAATGAAAATGTTTAATGGTTTTAATTAAGGAGGGTAATTGAAATATCTTTTAAGTTTTAAACTTTCTTTTGCCTAACAAAATAGAAGTTTTAAAATTGCATTACTTGTTATAAAATAGAGTAATGATATGTAGTATTATGTTGTTGAGTACCATTAGGAGTTGACAATACACATAGTGTGGGACGTTGGTATTTTCTTTTGTGACTCATATTTTAGATCGGGTTCATCTCCGTAATAATTGGATGAACTAAATTGTAGTCATGAAAGTGTAATAACTTACACTACTACAAAAGGGGTTTTCATGATAGCGGGATACTGATTTTTATGACAGGTACCTTAAACCTGTCATAAAAAAACAAGTGTTGAAGCGTTTTTTTTTTGTTTTTAGTTAATATGACAGCTTTTAAATAACCTGTCATAATATGCTCATCTATTATGACAGGTAATTCTAAAATCTGTCAAAATCATTTTTCTTTTTTTATTAGATTATTTTTACACTTTCATGTTACCTTTATTTATAAAAATGCCATGTTATAATCCTAATCTATCTCTCTCTCAACTCTAATCTCTCTCCCTTAACTCTATCGAGCCTCTTCTCAACTCCATCTCCCTCGACTCCATCTCTCTCTCTCCTCCATCGTCGTCTCTCTCTGGCTCAGTGTAGTCGCTCCCTCAGTCTTTCTCTGTCACTCTCCATCTTTTTCTCGTCGTCTCCTTAGATCTAGTCTTGCTGACAGCAAGCTCCTCCACCAGAGAGACTCGTCTCTCCCTTCCGGTAGTAACCTCAATCTCCCATTGAACCTGCCCTGAAGCTTGCACAACCCCGCGTGAAAACAGGTGAGCTCAACCTTAAGTACACGATTTTGGTTGTAGATCTGTATTTTGTTTTAGATCTAATTTGAGATTTAGGATTTTTAGGGATTTGTTTATTCAAGAGGAGCTCGCTGAGATTTAGGATTTTCTCTGTCGCTCTCCATCTCTTTCTCTCTTCGTCTCCTTAGATCTGGTCTTACTGACAGCGAGCTCCTCCGCCAAAGAGAGTCGTATCTTCCTTCTGGTAGTAACCGCAAGCTCCCATTGAAGCTTCCCTGAAGCTTGCGCAACCCCCCACGAAAATAGGTGAGCTCAACCCTAAGTTCATGATCTTGGTTTTAGATCCGTATTTTGTTTCGGATCTAATTTGAGATTTGAGAATTTTTTTAGAGATTTGGTTATTCGAGAGGAAGCGAAAACCAACTCAAAGTTTTAGTATTTTCTTAGGGATCTATACTTCTCATGGAGATTTTACATCAATACTGCTCTCGAGTGAGTTGTCTCGTGCAGTCTGCTTTCTCATATTTTATTTTTGTCCTTGGATGATATGTGAGATCCATTGTTTGTGTTTGTTTTTTGTTGTTTGTTTTGTAATTTTTGTTTTGATGTGAGATCTGTTGTTTTTCCTTGGGTGATATGTGAGATCTGCATGTCTCATAATCGTAAAACTGTTAATTTCCCCAATAACTCGTCTGGATGCTAGCTTTAATTCTTGAATGCATACTTCTAACTTTATTTATATGTTAATGTTATAAATATGCATAATGTATCTAAGGACCTTGAAACAAAATGAATCAAGAAGCTTTCTAATCTTCATCTTTTACAACTGGTGTGCTAAGGGTAGAGATACAAATGGATTTATACTCTTTGAAGCACTACCACAAAAAAGGGTTTTAATGACAACAAAATACTGATTTTTATGACATGTATCTTAAACTTGTCATAAAAAACAAGTGCTGAAGCTATTTTTTTTTGTTTTTAGCAATATGACAACTTCTAAATAACCTGTCATAATATGCTCTTCTACTATGACAGGTAATTCTAAAATCTGTCAAAATCTTTTTATTTTTTTTAGATTATTTTTTACACTCTCATTATTACCCAAGTTTTCTTTATTTACAAAAATGTCATCTTATAACCTAACCTAAACCAATTTCCCCATCGAGCCCTCTCCCTCAACTCTCTCTCTCTCTCTCTCTCGAGTCCTCGACTCTCTCTCTCTCTCTCTCTCTCCTCCATCGCCACCTCTCTCTCACTCAGTGCCATCGAGCCTTCGATCTCTTTTTTGCTCTCCATCTCTTTCTTTCTCCATCTTCTTCGATCTTCTAGGGAAAGTCGTCTCTCCCTTCTAGTAGTAACCTCAAGCTCACATTGAAATTGCCCTAAAACTAGCGCAACCCTTCGCAAAAACAGATAGAGCTCAACCCTAAGTTCACGACCTGATTGTAAATATGTATTTTATTTCATATCTAATTTTAGATTTTGGATTTTTAAGGTATTTGGTTATATTGATTAGTGTTTATGGTAACCCTAAGTTCACGATTTGTTTTATGGATTATGATTGTTGGGGGTTCCTTCACATATGACTTTTTTCTATTGATACATGACCAATGATTTTTGTTTCAATGATGGTCTGCATGGCTTCTCTTCACTGTGCTTATGCAAGTGGAAGGAGTGGATGCTCTTAGCTGATCATCTGTACAAGTTGATTATGGTGCCGATGACGACGAATATGAGGAGAAATTTGGAAAATAGACTCTTGCTCTCTTCTTTTTGGGTACAGATGTTTTGGTGAACATTTAACTTTTTTCTTTTTGAATCTTACCTTTGGAATTTTGTTGTAAATCGGTTATTGGGTGTTGGATATAGATACGCCGATGGCGAGCCAACTGATAATGTCGTGAAGTTCTATAAATGGTTGACAGAGGTAATAGTTAGTCATCATCATTGGCTTGGTGGAAAAGTTTGATTAGAATTCTAAATTAATTTCTAAATCTAACTATTATTTATTTAAATATATGATTATTGGTGCAGGGGAAAGAGAGAGGGCACTGGCTTTAGAATCTCTAGTACGCAGTGTTTGGCCTCGACAATAGACAATCTGAGCATTTTAATAAGGTTTCAAAAGTTAACTTTAGATCAATTTTGGCTTATGTTTTGATTGAATTTGTGTTATTAAGCTTTATTTGCGTCTTTGTTGCTGCTTAATGAATAGAGTATGCTTTGTTTTGTTTGTCTATCGCTTGATTATTTATGTTGAAGCTCTGACTCTGAGTCCTTTGATATTTTTTTAGAAGGTTGTTCATTAACACGATTCTATGGTATAGTGATCTTCCATTTTTCATGAATTAGAATCATTTTCTGTAAAAATAGAATTTTGAAGTACCTTGTTGGTAAATAATGCCCTTCTTCTATAGTTTTACAACCATTCCTAATGGTATGAATTTTTATCAATTACATTTTTGGAGAAACTTTGGTTGAAAATAGTTTTACCCAATCACATGCCACACTCTAAGGAAGTGACTTTGGCACCTAGAGCTCCTAGTTCTGAATTAGTGGACACTTCACTGAGAAAAATGTTAACACACTGGGTTATGGGTTGGGATTACTTTGGAAACTTTGAGAATAACACTTCTATTTCTACCAAAAGAAAGGGGTGAAACATGATATATCGACTGAATCCCAAAATGCTTCTTAGCAAATCATATATGACTTCTGAGGTAAGTGGGTTTATTAACTTTATTTGTTTTAGTTGCTTAAAAATAAATATATGATCCTTGCTGATTGACTTAGCTATAATTTAGGATGGTATTGGTGTATATCGTCCCCCCAATTTTGCCCCTACTTCTATGGATGAAGATAAGATCAGTAGTAGAATGGAGAGAAATGCCTAGAATGAGTGGTTATATGAGAGAACTGATGGACAACATGGTTGGAAGGCCCGAAGAGGTAAGTTCTTAGTGCTTCTTTCTTTTTGTCGGTTTACATTAATGTGCCAAAATATAGGATATGCTAAATCTGATGTTTATGGTAAATATATAGGTTAAAGATATTGTTGGAATGGAAAGGAGAGAAGTCTCTAGACATGTTAAAAAATTGGAAGAGCGTGCAAGGTGAGAAGATGATCTTTTCACTCGTGTTCCTCTTACAAAGATGGAAAAAAGAGGGAGAAGTACTTGAAGAAATCAAGATATGGGTACGTTCGATTTGTAACAATCTCGCCTTTAAGTTGATTAGGTCCAAAAACCATCTTTTATTTATTTTAAGTTTTGTTTTGTTTTTCCAGGTTGAATGGCCTGACAGACAGCGCCTTTGATGAAATCAAAACTATACCATTAATAGATGATGTTGGTGAGTAACCATCAGTGCTCGCTAAAGTTAGCAGTAAAATGGCGAAGCATGGGAAGCACAAGGTGCACTATCCCTAATTCAGCCATGCTTTACTTAAACTGAAATTTATATGTACTTATCCATGTTTCTGTAGTCTATGTTGGTGATGTTGTTGATACTGTTTTCTAAGTTTTAGGATGCATTTTACTGTATGTATACTCAATATCTTACTATTAGACATAAATTTGGATCAGAAGTTTCTTCTTATAGATCTCTCATACTGTATTAGTGGCTCTTGAATTTCCTGACTTATTTCTTACTTTTTTCTTCCCGAATTCATTCGATTTTTCTTACGACAAATTTCGAAGGTCACTACTCATTAATCTTGTTCTCAATAACATAGATACTCATGAATCATGAGCCTGTGACCATTTTCATTGCTTTCATATTGTCTACTACATCTTATAAAAAAAACATTGTCTACTATAATATTTGTGCTGTCTCCAATTGGAATCACATCAAAAGTTAAATTTTTCAAGTCAACCTTCTCTTCCTAGACCAAAATTTATGGGTTAATGTCTTCATATTCTTGATGAAAACATCATCTCTATTAGCTCTAGTTTTCTTCATATGTTATTGTAAACTAATCTTAATTATGGTTTTAATAGTTTGATGAAAATGAAATCTAAGAATTGAAAGTGCCAAACGTACTAGTGCTTGATATTTTATTTATACGTGTACTTGAAGATCCAACATGATGTTTGGTAGATAATTTGATTTTTTTGATTTAGTTATTCTAAATATTCTGCTAATTAGCTAAAAGATTGTTAAGAAATAGGTGTCTCCACTCACACATATTGGCAATACACCAGCTTGATATGTAGGTCTTTAATATGTTCCTCGTTTTAAAGTTAAATAATATTAATGAAAAACTGTCATGGGAATGCAGGTTTTTGCCTGTCCATGACAATTTTTTCGAAAAAATGACCCTTTAATGACGGGGATTCCCTGTCATTATAGGTGTTTTTGCGGCACCTATAATGACGGTCAATACCCATCATTAAAGGTATTTTTGCAGCACCTATAATGACGGGCAATCCCAGTCATTAAAGGTGTTTTCACGGTACGTTTAATGACGAGGATTTCTCGTCATCAAAAGTATTTTAACGGCACCTTTTGATTACTGTTTTTGATAAAATGAGTTTAGATGACAGTCAAGTGGCTTATAGTCCGATAGATTACAGTCGCATCCCCGTCATTAAAGGATTTTGATGACGAGTTTTCACCGTCTAAACCCCATTTTGTAGTAGTGAAGATATATGAGTGAATAAATAATATTTTTTACTCAAAAAATGAGGAATGATTGATCTAAAGATTGGAAAATTAATATGCCTGAGTAAAGAGTTAACAAGTATACACAAAGCTTTTGTGCTTCAAATTTCTGTCTAAATGGACTAATCTCATATGGGATTTTTGAATTGATTCAAACATGATCATCCCCAGGACATTAACGAGCAATGAGGTATGTAATTTAGTAGTTGATTGATGTTGGCATTAATCATCGCCCCAAGCTATCTCAACGTTGATGCAACTGACTTCCACCATCGAAGAATACACAAAGCTTTTGTATAAGCTCGTAGTCAATTGTTGAATTTTCAGAAGCATGGGAAGCCTCTTCATTGAGCTTTTTATAAGCTTCAGGTATTATGTTCTTTTTGTTGCTTCTTCCTTTGTACTTACAATTGGATTGAACATTCTCTTTTGTCAAATGTTATCATTCTACTGTGTATTTATTATTTATGAATGAGATTCAGAAATTTCATCAATTAATTTATGCATGATTATACTAATTAATTTTACCATTGTACTTCATCTTTAGTCAAGAAAGTAGAATTATTTTCTTCTTCTTCTTTGCTGGATATATTGGGTTGTTTCTTCAGCCACACAATACATTTGGTGGATAATTAAACGTAGATAAGGGTAAATGTAAAGTTTACTATTATTTTTGCTGATTTTAGACCTCTACTTTCTTTTAATAATTTTTAGATATTTTTCTTGCACAAAATAGTCATGAATGAATCTCTTAAATTTTATATATCTATTTAACTACAATTGAAAAATGAGATATTCCTAGAAATTATTAAACCACTTATGTTTATTGTTTAAATTCAACAAAAAGGTGGAAGAATGTACCAATTTTCCTATTTATTTTTGTATAAAATTTGTGATTACATTTTCTAATAGATACGGAATTAAAAAGGCCTGCATGACTTGATCACTAATTTATTCATGTATTAAAACATATCAGTCTAGTTGGTAATGGCAAAAGCAGAGGCTATTCATGTCATCAACCGATCACAAAAAGATCCAAGAAAATGTACCTTTCTTTCTCCAAGCCTCGTCTTATCTTCTCTTCGTACGCGTAAGTAAACTCTCTTTTTCTTTCTATTTCATTTGTTTCTTTCTATTTTTGTTTTGTTTTTGCTAAATTGTCAATAATCTCAAAAGTTTAAACTGTCATTAATCCCATAAGGTGTGGTGCAAGTGATGTGATAACAATGATGAAGGTAGAAGAAGAGAAGAGATCAAAGTTCGATGTAGAGAAACCTGATATGCTTGTAAAAGAGCTAAGAAAGAGCTATGGTGGTGGTAAGAGTAGGAGATATGAATGGATAATAATGCAGCAAGCCCCATTATGCCCAAGTATAATTACTCTATATACAATTTGCTGATGGAACCACTATATTTAATTTCTTGAGATTAGCTGATATAACTTGTTTTTCTTACTTCATATTTCTAGGGTTACAAAAATACTTGGATCTCTATCTGTTTTTGTCATTTCCAAGAGTATGCTCTCTAGACAAAGATCAATTAGTAACTGTTAATTTATCATTTGAAGACTCTGCATTTGAGATTGAACGCTTATTCTTTCTCACTCAAGATATCATAAACTTGCTTTAATAGGTGTTTATTAGTCTGTTTTTGTATGCCTTTTGCTTTGCTTTTGACCATTATCTAATTTAATTCTTCGAGTTGGGTTTGCGGTTGTGGAGAAGGTGGTGTTGTGGATTAAATTTAAATAATATTAATTAAAAACTGTCATGGGAAGGTAGGTTTTTTACCTTTCCATGACAGTTTTTTTAAAAAAAGATTGTTTAATGACGAGGATTCCCCGTCATTATAGGTGTTTTTGCAGCACTTATAATGGCAGGCAATCCCCGTCATCATAATTATTTTTACGACACGTTTAATGACGGGGATTCCCCATCATGACAATTATTTTGGCAGCATCTTTTGATGATGATTTTTTGGTAAAATGAGTTTAGATGACAGCCTGATAGATGACAGTCAGTTGCTTCATCATTATAGGGTTTCAATGATGGGTTTTCACTGTCATCTAAGCCCCTTTTTGTAGTAGTGTCAACATGGCCCCCTTCAAATCAGGAAAAATAGGGTAAAAAGAAACTTGGACAATAAAAGTAACTTGGATAAAAAGAAACGAAGTGACTTAAACAAATCTTTTTTTTATAACCTCAAACCAATCAATCGAATATTGATTAATATGTAATCAATCAAAGACTACTTGAAAATGAAAATGACTCTTCTGCTAAAAAATAAAATGTTCCAATTGTTCCTTGAAATGCTTGCTCTCATTGGACCATTTGTATCTTTATGTGTTAGGATCCCGATTCAGGATTTCTCGGTTCGAGAAATCAAAACAATAGGATTGAATCATTTCTTCCATCCCTTTTTCATATTGGATAAATGTTGGTTGATCATATATTTTATTATTGTTCTATGATTCAGAGTATCATTTCCTATTTGATCCCTTTGATTTTCATATTCGAAGTTCTGATCGTCTAATTGGTCCCATTGACAACTATCCAAACTCCAGGCAGCTAGCAGGTGCGTGGGGTTCATTATCCTTCATCCCAACTAGCTTCTGCTTCTCTTTCATGTCTGGCTGAGAACCTTCAAACCACTCAGCAGTACTAGTGCCTTCCCACCACCATGTGTGTCGAAAAGATATCATATCAATACTCAAATTTATAAGCAGAAAACCAACTCTGCTATTAACTATAGAGGCCACTCTCAGATGTCTTCCACCCTTGAAAAATGACTCCTTGCAAGCTCCATATTTGGTGGCTTTCCAAACCCAATCTCGACTTCAAAGAAAAATAACTTGGTAGAGTAGCCTTCACCTCTCTCAATCCAACCAATTAATCTAGTGTTGATAATCCAATCATCCCACACTATGAAGGATTTCCTTATTCTCGATTTCCAAGAAGAACAATCATTACCATTGTAAAAAAGAAGTCTAGTAGTTGATTGAAATTAAAAAAGAGTGACTCCTAGATTCCATAACTCAAGACGATTAAGTCTTATTATATAGAAAACCACACTCTAATACCAATCTTAGGATCGATATTACACCTAAGAGATGGCTGAATTAGGTGATCGTATTCAAATTAAAAAAAATTTGGCACTCAAGTATAAAATGAATGTTCAAGAATGAACTCTAAATTTTCATGAGTTTAACGCTTGGAAAGATTAGTATATAAGTAGTAGATAAAAACGTTAAAGTAAAGAATGTTTGCGATAATGTAAATGTGAAAAATATAAAACAAGTAAATAAAATAAATTGCGAAAACCTATAGTGCTGAACATAAATTGTGTAAACCTAAAGTACATGAAATCATTTTCCTACATTCACGCTCAAAGGCCCTTGTTTGAGATTTTCAATCACAATATTGTTAAGAGTGAAAACCAAACCTTACAAATCCAATTGGCATATGGGTGCCAACTAAATCTCACAAAACTATGTGTTTCGGGATTAAGGGATCATTTATAATAGTTCTCTCAATAGAGTAGAATCTTCAATCTAAGCTCACAAAAAATATATCTTACTCACTCAAGAAATTTACAAATATAAAGCTCAAAATATTAAGATGAAGAGTTTTGAAAGAATTTTAAGAGTAAGCCTCTTAGCTATGAATTGTAATTTATAAAGAGAAGTGATATGTATTTATAGAGGATATAGATATTAGGGTTTGGGATGAAAGATTTTAATTTTTGAATTTAAACACAAGAAATGAAACACTGTCCTTAACAAGGATGACAAAAAAAACTTAACAAAAAAGGCAAGAAATACTCATACCCAAAATAATACAATATGGTAAAAAAATATTTAAATGGACTTCCTCTTTCGTCTCTCTCCCTCTCCCTCTCGCTCTCGTGTCTCTTTCCCTCCCGATTTTATCTCTCTCAAACATACACACACGCACACACACTCTCTCCCTCCATCTCTTTCTCTCCCTCTCTCTCTCCCTCCNCTCCCCCTCCCCCTCCCTTACTCTCTCTCCCTCTCTCTCTTCTCTCTCTCTCTCCCCCTCCCTCGTTCCCTCCCTCTCTCTCTCTCCCTCCTTCTCCACCTCTCTCTCCCTCTCTTCTTCTCCACCTCCCTCTCCCTTTGCCCCTCCCTCTCGCTCTCCTTCTCTTTTCCTCCCCCCTCTCTCCCTCTCTCTCCATCCCTCCCCCTTTCTCTCTCTCCCTCTCCCCCCTTTAAATGAACCGAGATGAACAACATTTATTTGGCAACGCGGTATGTAGGGTGAGTAAATAGTGTAGCTGTAATTGCATGTACATAAGTTTTAATGGTTTGTAGTTCAAGAGCCGCTTTTGTGTCAGAGGATGAAGCATATGTAGAAGCCATTTAAGTAACCTGATCTATAGAGGTTTAGCTCTGATTCCAATTTGAATTAGTAAATGCCATTGATATTTTATTGATTGTATTATTTCTTAGCTAAGAAGCAAAGATTGAGCTAGACTTTTAAATAGGTAGCTGAGAGAATAGAAGGAATACAATTTTGGTTACAATGAAAGACAAGTAACACAGGAATGGATTTAGTTGCTCATTGATTGACCAAGGCTTTATTCGGAAAAAGCCAATCATTGAGCAATTATGAGGCCATTAGTTGCAACAGTTTTTTAGGAGGTCATGGAGATTGCTGAGCTGTTGAGCATGTGAAGTTTCTTAGTTGCCGCTAAGCGTGCAACTGAGGTGGGTGTTGTGTCAGTGAGCTTGAGCTTGCTGTGGTGGACTTGATGTGGCTCTCAGTCGGTGCTGATGTAGAAGCAGCAATGACCTTGCATGGCTGCTGCATGGAGCAGTTTTTGTCATGCTCTTTAGAGCATGGTTCAATAAGGGATTTTTAAAGGAAACCGTACAAGTCTCTTCCACCTAGCAATTGGATTTTGTACCTAAGAGCTCTATCGGTACTGCTGACATGAAACTTTTCATCTGAGGCAGCTTTCTAGAACCAGATGTCTTTTGAGTGAGGCCAAGGGAAGGCGATGCATCTGTTTTTCAATGCTGTTAACCTTGAGCTGATTATGAAAGACCAATCTTAACTCTCATTCTACATGATGTTGCTAACATTATTCTGAAGAGTCCAACTGGTACCTTCCAAGATGTCTGTTCCATACCTATTTAACAAGATCCCATCAGAGTGCCTAGGTTCTGTTGAGAGGAAAATGGAATGACATGATCCTACTTTCAAGCCACAGAAGTCAGGTGTCTTGTCGCTCAACTTGAGGAACTTTCTCCAAGTCCAAGATGGGTTAGAGGCTAGCTTAATGGTATAGTTAGATTGACCCCTTTAGCAAAGTTTTGCTGCACCAAGCTATTCACAAGGAGTCACCAATTCTGGTAGCCAAAGCCTAGAACTGTTTAGCTACTGAAGCCTGGTTCCAGAAATAGAGGTCTCTGATAGCAAGATACTCTGACTCATGTGTTGGACTCTACATAACTTTGCTAGAGAAAATTCTCAGCACATCATTGAGTAATCTAATCTCACACTTGGGGAGAACAAAAAAATACATGCCCAATAATTCTATTTTGCTGTCAACATTGACTTAACCAGCTGCAATATGCTTGCATAAGATAGGAATCTATTTCCCCAGCTTTTGTTCTAGAGACAGATTTGTCAATCAATAGGCTACAGTCCGACTTTCTAAGCTTGGAGGAAATTAAGGCACTCCCAAGTATTTCATTGGTTAAGTGCCTGGTTGGAAACCTAGAGTTGCAAGGGCCTGCTTCTTTACATGATCTGATACCCCATAGATGAATATCTAACTTTTAAGGGCATTGGGCCGCAGATCTAATATATTTTGAAACAAATCCAAACCCTCGTTAACTGCTTTGATTGAGTTGAAGTCCCCTTAGTAAACACAAAGATATCATCACCAAAGCACAAGTTCACTATGTTATTCTTCTTACACCTTCAATGACGTTGGAAGCCAGGTAACGTTGCTAATGATGTTGGAAGCCAGGGAAAAGTTGCTACAAAATGCATAATTTCTGCCAATGCATCCATAACGAGACAAAAATGTAGGAAGAGATAGCATCCCCTTGCCTCTAGCCCTTCCTACCTTGAAAATGCCTGCCATTAAGGTAATGGAGAACGTAGGTGTTGTGATACGCTCCGTAATCCAATTAACGAATCTATCAGGAAAACCAAGAAAAGCTAGAACTTTACTGATAAAATACCCATATGACATGTCATATGCTTTCAGTAGATCTACTTTTATAGCACACCTTGGTAAGGTATATGCTTATGTGATAACTTCTCATTAGCTCTTGAATAAGGAAGATTGTCAGGTGTCTTATTAGCAGGTGCTTCAAGCTAATAAATAAAGGGAGAAGTCCTTTCATCCTGTCTGTTAGCATTATTATGACGCATTTGTAGATCAGATTGCAAGAAGCTATTGGCGTATATTCTGTGATTCTGATAGGATTTGAAACTTTTGGGATAAACTTAAGGGATATCACTGTGGCATCCATCAGCTGTAGGGTTTTAGACTTGGATTTGTTCTTCTTCATAGCCTTGAAGAAGTATCCAGTGTTCTTATCAGCCAACTGGAGCCACTTTACTCTTGCTTTCTGTCTATAGAAATTCTCTTCTGCCGCTTTGAGTTCTATGAATTGTTTAGCTGCTTGACAAACTAGCGCCTATAAATCCACATGCCCTCAGAAAGGATAAAAAGGATCTGTATACCCTCCTACTACTACTAGGGAGAACATGAGAGATTATATCTAATCTAGACCATTGAATCGAAAACCAACTCAGCTCCGCTAAACTAATTAAAGAAAAATCATTTTTTAAATTTTTTTATTTTCATGTGTGATCAATATGGGATGTTGTTTCTATACTACTCAGATCGACATCGGAACATAATCGTGTTCATCTTCAACTTTTAACCACCCAACAGGAGGAGATCCTAAAAAGCAAAGCCTCATTTCACTATTTAACCAAAAAGAGTTAAAAAGTTTCATTTCACCAAAAAGAGAGGAAAGGTCAGCATGTGGAAAAAATGGACATGTTTGGATAATGAATTTGAGTCTTCCATTAAATAATCCAGCACTCCGGAACAAAACAGTTTGCCAAAAGAGAAAGGAAAGAATATACATGACCAAGACCAAGACCAAGACCGAATCCCAAAACTTCCCTCAACCGAATTGGAAATGAAGTCGTTACTCAATGGTACACACATATGGTCCATATTCTAGTATTGCAACACATACAGATACACTATAAATACTCAAAATGTACACAATTATCTCTAACAAAACCTGATCCTAAGAAGTTTCGTGTAAAAACTACAAAAGGGGCTTCCTCAAGAATTTACCAGCTGAGCCGCAAGGACTACTTACATTTAGCTTCATAAAGAACGAGTTTTCGCTTCAAAGACCAAGCCAGTTAAAGTCCAACCCATTTCACCCATCTGAAAGCTTCAAAGACCAAGCCAGTCAAAGTCCAACCCATTTCACCCATCTGAAAGCTCGACCGACTCTGAGTGGAAGCTCATAGTCTTTGGCAATAGCAGGTTCCCTCCTTGCATTGTCAGGATCAGACCAGTCATATACGCCACGTTCTTGTCGACTGCCAGGTACAGTGTTGTCCAGGATAATGGCTATCAGGAAAGCAATCACCATGTGTAATGACAATAGCGTGTTGACAACATAGTTAAGCTGAAAATGAAGAATATAGTGAGAAGTTACTTTTTCTGTCAACAGATTCTATGAATACAACAAAGAATAAGCTTCCATTGGTGTATCAACCAGCATGGCACATACGAATTTGGGATAAAGAAACTACAATTTATGAATCTAAAACAGGGTTGGAATCTTATCATTAAACACAATCAATCAAGTATAACTATCAGCTGCCAATAACCCATTCCCAATTGGCTTTGGCATTCGTCGTGTGAACATGCAAATATAAAGCATCAGAAACAAAAACCAAATATAAAACCCTCAAATTCTCCGTAACAGGAATGCTGCAAACATAACTAATGTGAAAATGTTGATTTCTTCGCTGGTCCAAGCAACATGAAATAATTAGGTTGTTTCTATAAGCCATGCATCCTAATCTTTGCTTGGAAAAAAAAGGGGTCGATGAGTCAGGAATCAGTGCAATGGTGGTTACTAGTCAAATCTGTGAAGAATGTAAGGGAATCTAAGGATTGAGGTGTAGAAGAAGAAAACAAAACAATTCTCAACATTGGTCAAAAGTTTTCGCAATATATGTTCCATTCAACAATGATATGCAAATGAAAGGCAAGAAAATTTCATACTAAAACTGTGTAAAGTATACCCCTCCATATTTGCTGCGAAAAGGCCCGTGAGAAGCGACAATATACGGCTGCAAATAACTGGGAACAGACAAGTTCGAATTTGGCGAGATGCCATAGCGCTGAGAGTAGGCCGGTATTGAGAGTGAGAAGAATAAAGACAGTCCAACAATGATAATATTCCTTGAGCTTCCTGCTTCACTATAACGTAGATTTGACAAGCCTAGCGCAGTAAGCATTGCCCACATGAAGCAAAGGAGAGCAGCGACCATGACCTGAGGAATTGATGCAATAAATCCCCCAATTTTACCTGCATGAAACCAAAATTACATTAGACAATACGACTTAGGAGTAATATTATCTATTAAAGCTAGAAGACGGTAAAAAGGTCTCCCTGATTCTAGCTCTATGAAAACCTGCATCATCTATATCATCAAGTGGTTGTCGAGGCCCAAAGTTACAGTTGCAAAAGAAAGAGTGATACCAAAATTTTGACAGCAATTTAAGAACTAATGCTACAATAATATTTAAAAAAAAGCTTGTCGATGAATTTCTGTTGATAGAATCTTGAAAAACACTTACCAACAAGAGACAATACTATCAGAACGCATGCACCAAATTCAACTGCTCTACGGCTTCCCATTTTTGTCACAGCTATAGTGTGCACATTTTCAGTTAGAGTTGTAGAACCTGTCCCTGTACCCCAAAGACCTGCCAAGATGCTAGAAAGACCTTCCAGACCAATACCTCGACTAAGAACCCCTGGGGTTGGAGGTCTGGATGTCACCAATAGTGAAGAGGCGTGATATGAGCCAACCTAAGTAATTTGACACAGTAAAAAACTAAGGATCCAAAAAATGATAATAATAATTTGCAGAGAAGATCAAGAGCAAATTCACAGACATGACACAATACTGAAATTTATTGAAGTTCATGACAACTATAAGATCACTGCTGGTGCACCGTGCACAAACTATTTTTGTCATCAATTTTTCAAGTTGTATTAAAAATAGTACAATTTGAGAAATTTCTGGTAAGTGGGGTATATACTGTAAACATCCCCAAGAAGAGGAAAACAAAAACATGATGTGACAAAATACCAACATAAGAAGATAAAAATCAAATTATCAAGAACCATCTCTAGTCACATTAACCACAAAACTCTAAGTAGCACGGACAAGGACACGAGACACAGACGCTATACAAAATGGACACGCCTACACGTGATTTTCCAAAAAAAAATAGGACACATTAAGTAATATATTCTTTGATTAAGTAGATAATAGTGTAAAAAAGCTTATAGACAAAAAAAATGAAGAAAAATGAAAACTTAAGAATCGGGAAGAAGAAGAATGAAGGATGTGGAGGTAATGATTTTGCGCAAAGTTGATGGGGAGTCAGGTGAAGAAGTCTACGGTGTTCTTTATTCCATTTGCTTTTTTTTATCAGTAAAAGGTAACTATTATAATTCACAAAAACTCCAAAAAGATCAGGGTCTCCACCTAGGTTTTTTCAGCATCAAATCATGGGAGTAAACAACCAATCCATTCTAGAAGACATCTGAGAATAGACATGAGAACTTTACAAAAAGAATTCTCACCCCCTTCAAATATCCTAGTATTTCTCTCCCTCCAAATACCCCAGCAAAAGGAATAATAGCCCAAACATATGGCTTAATGGAATTGCTACGAGTATGCTTCCAGCTACAAAAAAAGTTAAGCATATCTCTTCGCATAAGCCAATGAACCTTCAAAGATCCCAAAACAGTGTACCAAAGCTTTGACGAAAAAGAACAGTGAAGGAAAAGATGAGCGTTCGACTCCTCTTCCTTCCTACGCAAAGAACACCTATTAAGCATAGAGAATCCCCTCCTCTTCAAAACATCTATGGTGAGATTGACATTCCAAACTGTAGTCCACACCAAAAAAGAACATTTAGGGGGGGCCTTAGTCTTCCAAATTTGTTTTCAAGGGAAAGTTGTACCAATGTTAACACTATTCTTTTTCGTTAAAGCTTTGGTACACTGTTTTGGGATCTTTGAAGACTAAGGCTCCTCCTAAATGTTCTTTCTTACACAAAGAACACCCATTAAGCATAGAGAAACTCCTCTTCAAAACATCTATGGTGAGATTGGCATTCCAAACTATAGTCCACACCGAAAAAGAACATTTAGGGGGAGCCTTAGTCTTCCAAATTTGTTTCCAAGGGAAAGTTGTACCAACGTTAGCACTATTGTCAATATTCTTGACATAGGACTTCACCGAAAAGACTCCATTAGGGCATTCCATCCATTCTAGCGAATCTATCAAATCAGCCTTGAACGTGTATAAATATAACTTGTGCATGAGATTGCTAACTGGTTCCAACTCCCAATCATTGAACGCCCTTCTGAATGTCGGGTTCCAAACTACAGGCCCCTCATCACTCATAAAAAAGTCACTAACCCTAGCATCTCTGTCAGATGTGATACTAAACAAAGTATGAAACTCTTCTGCTAATAACTGGTTCCAACTCCCAACCATTTGCTTTTTAGTTATCTTTTCTAATTTTTTTCCTTTTAGTTTTGTATTTGTTTTTTCTAAAGCCTAAACTCTTTCCCCAACAAAAATCATGTGACAGGTGTGTCTGAGCATGCCTACGCGTGTCTAAGCGTGTCGAAAAAATAAAAAAAATAATTATAATACCTTGACACTTAAAAAGTCGTGTCAGACACGTATCCGTGTCCGACACGTGTTGGACACGGACACTCAGCCTTAAACACGTCCCTGTGCTACATATTAGTTGAAATACAAATAATATACTAAAGCCAACACTCCTTAATCAGGATAGAACCAGTTTACAAAATCTTTTGGCTTGTTCCTATTACTATGCAAGAGCTACTCTTTTCAAGAGCTCCTTAGTAATATGGGTTACCCCTCTTGACTAAGGGAATGCGCTCTGCTTGGATGGAGCCATCTACCTTGAGAAGGCAAATCTCTCTTCCTGAGGGTGCATCATTTTAGGAGAGAGAGTCACAAATCACAATATTTGCTGGCCTCCAAACCTTATTCCTTGTACTTTTTCTATCAGTCAGACCTTATCCCTTTTACTAACAGAAATAGAAGACCTAATATCTTTCAAGAGTAAACTCTTCTCAACTATGAAATGAAAACCACCTACCACATCTTAAGCCGGATTAGAATTGACCATCTATTCTAACATATCTTAATAGTTCACACGAAAAATTGAATGCAGAGCAGAAATGTAAACCGCAATGAATGAAAGGAAACTAACCGAATCCACTGATGCGATTACTGATACCAAACACATAACTAGTGCCATTTTCCAGTGAAAGACAGGAGTACCCCACTGTAACGGGTAAGGAAACCTAAACCATGGGGAAGAATTTAATGCATGAGAAGTATCAACTCTACATTGCTTCATCCTTGAAATATGCTTTCTGCAGTGATCAGATATTATATTTGATGCAGGTATATTTGTATCACAACCTTTGTAATTGTAGACTCCTGCTTCAGTCAGTAGGAAAGCAGCCGCCCATGTAATTGCCAGACCCAGTGGGACCTGCCAGTAAATTTCACAGATTCAGACGAATAAAAAGAATCTTCGGTCAAAAGTTTAAAAAAAGTGGAAAGATGGATGTCTTAACTTACCGCATAGATCAAAAAGACACGATACCCGAAAACTGATATTTTGCGAAGGTACTGCAGGAAGTATGGAAAGATTTAGTACATTTTTTGGGCAAATAATCAAAATACAACAAATGTTGTTGACTTGACTTGCATTGTTATATAAGAGAAACAGTACTTTGATAATCATGCCAATTAGGTTGTCTTAGTAAACTTACAAGAGAAAACATAACAACTAGTAATATCTGCAGCACACCAATCTCAAGACAGGTACCAACTAGTGGGAAACCATAGCTATAAAAAGAAAGTCCAACAGCAGCAATAGTTGGGGCCACAACTACTGGATTGATTAATCTGCAAAGGAAAGGCAAACAAATTGAGAAAAGTTATTTTCCGAGCATACAAAGAATCATGGTGTCAACCAGATCATAATTACGGAAAACCAAGTAATATGTGATACTCTTTCAGACTCTTTCCCAATGAGATTCTTTCTCATAAGATTGACGTTAGCACTCGTTATATTTTGGTTTCTAAACAACCCTGCAGCATTACACCCACACAAAAACCTTCTATTTCATTACCGCCCGCAGACAAGGGGAAAAGTAAAATTAGACTAATATCAGTGTTTTCAAGGCGCATTCAAAGGAAACAACCCTCTTGGTCGCCTGGAGATGAGAGGCGCTAGAATGGCATCACTTGATCGAAGAGAGGCGCGATTTGATATGTACATAGGAAAATTAATATTATGGACTATACATCAAAATTATATAGATAACAAAACAGTAAAGTGGGAAAAGAAATAGGCAATTTTTGTAGGCACTTTGTATATTGCGAAGAGTGGAAGTTTAAAATTAAAAAATAATAGTTAAAAATATATATTGCCGATTTTAAATTAATAATAGCTGTACTTGCTCTTGAAACTATAAGTCTATAACCACCTATTTTAAATTAATAATAGCTGTACTTGCAAGTCAGATTTTCTCTTTCTTCTTCCCCTTTTCTCTTTCTTCTCCATTCATCTTCTTCGTGGTAGAAACCTTCAAACCCATTTTTCTTTCATATTCTTCCGATTCAGTCGTCTCCTTTAGAAAAATCAGGCGAGTTCAACCAGGCGCTCGCTTGACGCACATCGTAAGGCGCGAAAATGGTGAGCAAGGTGCTCTCCTGCTTGAATGCGCGCGCCTCAGCAGGTGCAGAGGCGCTGTCATGTCTGCTTGCCGCGCCTCTCGCCATAGGCGAGCGCCTGGCTGCGCCTTGAAAACACTGACTAATATGTTGCAGAAGTTGACTAAAGTGATTGCTTTGACTCAGCATTCAGATCTTAAAGGAAAGAGTAAACCACTTTTTTCATCTTATTATCATATAACTGAATAAAAACAAGACCAGCAATGCGACTCCATTTGGCACACGCATCAAATGCCAAGTCTCCCTAATTAGCCATTTTTATATCTTGGAACCCTAATCTGATGCAGTCACTTATTTATTTAATCCAAATCTTCAGGACATTGGATAGAATCAGATAATGATCAGATCGATAAGATGCCAGTGATTTCGTAAAGAAAAAGATCTATTACCTAGCCCTATCCGTTTGAACTTAGAAACTTAAGTTGAGCAAGTCAGATAGTGTAGATTTAATACTTGCAAGATCCAATTCCAAATTTCTATCCTCAAAATCAACCAAACATCAACCCAGTTTCGATTCACTATGAAAAATAAATAGTTTTCCCTTTTTACCTTTATACTTAATCTGTAATATGTAAGGGTAACCATACAATTTTTGCTACATACACATGCTATAGTGCCATTACTTATGCCACGACAATTAACCATCATAACATCAATACAAGATCCACTTTCCTCCACAACAATTAACTACATAACATCAAATACAAGATCCAACATTGAGTCAATCATTAGCCCATTACACCCATAATTAGACCATAACCCAATGTCATAGTTAGCGTTCACGGATCAATACTTCCGGTACCTTTTGGTGATGATTAGTATAGACAAAAGCTACTACTTAATCGGGCTAGAGACAATCTGTTAGCTTGAAAACTCTCTTCAGCATAAGCACAAACCCTCTAGCCTCTAAAAAACATGAGATATTCCCTCTTGAGATAGAAAGAATACCCTCTCTCTCCTACGAGAGAGCCTACTTGCCATGGGATATCATTTTCTAGGGTAGTGTCACTGTACCCTTTCCATAATCAAAGTTTATGGCCTGTCAAAATCCCATTTCTTTTCCTAATGGAAATAGGAGACAGGAGACCTAAACTTTTTCTTGTTTCTTTTTTTATAAGAAACTCAAAATTATTAGATAAAAAGGAAAGTTACCAAAAGGAGGATAAGAAATCCACCAAAAGAAACAAAAGCAAAAGGGTAATAAAAGAAAAGAAAAGAAAAAGAAAAACTAAGACCAACAAACATAGCCACGAACATAAAATGGAACTTAAGAAACAGAACTTCAACAAAGAAGATTTAGAAACTCTTCCCTGTTATCAAATAAAGAAAACTAAACAAGTTTCCGAGAAACCTAACTTAGCTAGGAAGTTGAGACGCCCAATTCCAACGAATTCCTTATACTTAGTTATTCATATCCGCTTTGATCACACAAATATTATTCATTTACGCTTTTTAGCTTTGTCAGCATACAAAATGAAATATTAAGTTCATAGCTTAGAGTGCTTTTAATATGGATAGAGGAAAAAGATTATTGCAGAAGTTTACTTGCAACGTATTCTAATGACACAGTACATTCAAAGTAATTCATAGCTTAGAGTGCTTTTAATATGAAGTCAGGGCATTAAAACCAAGGATGAAAATCCCAGTTTGGTAGATATGTCAGGGTCTGGATATCAAAATACTAACGGTAACTCTAGCAATTTAACAGAAAATATGAGTTATTGTCTCTCTCAAAATATAAAATATATGCGTTTCTGTGCGCGTATAAACTTTTACCACAACATTTGGAAAATACAAATTAATTAGTTAGCACATCATGTAAACTAGAATTATCTTTCAAATGATATATATTTATGACACACTTGTGATGTCGTACACCCAAACTCTATTTTACTCATGAACAATTTAACTGAAAAAAGCAGAATGAGTATAAGATTTAAATTTTGCTCTACAAAGTGAGATTAAACCTTTCGAAAATATTATTGACATTTTAGACTATTGTAAAGGAATTCAAATGGGGTATTTACGTCAGAAACTTCTTTCCTACTTATAGGTGTCTAGGGATATCAGATTGTGACGATTTTGGAAAATAAAATTGCAAAAATGTTGATTTATCAATCCTTGCTCAAAACAAACTTGTCAGATGGGTTATTCCACCTTTTCCAATTCAGAACCCCATTACTGCTATAGCATGCACGATAAATGAAACAACATACCACGAGCAACAATGTCCTAGCAACACTTGTAAGGTCATTTCCAATCTTAAATGGACAGAGATCCCCTGTTATTGAAGATTGTATCACATATCACCAACTGCTGATAAAAACTAACAATTCAATCCAAAAAAATTAGCAGTTCTCACTTGGAAAGGGGAATGACTCAAATGTCATTGTGAAGTACTTAATTATTAGGAGCTTGAGAATGTCCAAATCATACCTTACAAATATTGACATCAGTCCGCTGTATCCTAGCACTGCTTGAAACGCTGAAGCAATTATTATAGCCCCTTGTAGTTCCTTCATAATGTGCTTGAAATTCTGCAGCATGCAACAAATACAGAAACATTTCTTACTTTAAATTCATAATAGCATAGGAAAAGATTTTCCAAAATGGAGGAAATACTTCACAAACAGGAGAAAAGGCTATACTTAAGAACATAGTTACCAGAAACAATTATTTAATAAAAGTCTATACTTTTTTATTGATATAAAAGGCTATACTTAAGGACATAGTTACCAGAAAACACTAATGTACTAGCGATTTCTGATTTGGATCGTACGACCTAAAACATGGATCACTAGCATTTTGGAACTATGGTTTTGACGATCGAAACATAGTAAGCAACTTATAAATAAAATAACCATTAAAACTTTAGCTAAGTTATTTCTTTTCTTATCAATACATTTGGTATTTTAGTTTGTTGATTGCATTTTCTTCACATAACTAGCATTAAGGATGAACTTAAACTACTTCTGATTGATACAGTACATTAATTTTACCACCTAAGATATTTGGAAGCCTACCCCCATTGTACCAGGTTTCGGGACGGGTAACGTATTACGTTCCCGTTCCACGTACGGCATAATCCACATTCTAGGTAACGTATTGTCCTATGAATCAACCATGTACATTAAATTGGCATAGTCATTGATTGGGATGTGAAATTCAAACTCAGGAATCTGTAGAATCAGTAATTAGCATTTTAACTCAACCAGAGTACTCCAGAAGCTTACATTCCCATTAAGTCCTTGAAACTCTGCAGAATTAATAATCGCCAAAGAAGGAGCCAGGAAAACGAATGATGGACCCTGTATCAATGGTAACCTCGAGCCAAAGGACGTATGCAAAAGTGTGGTCACTCCTGACATAAAGAGCACCGTCGATACAACATTTGAAGTATCCTCCTAAACCCACTAAATTGAATTAGATCAAGGAAACTAAAGACTGAGGAGTTTACACAAAAAACAACAGGAGAAAAGGAATACTTTCTAGCCACTCACATATGTGCCGCCCATTGCAGGCACTAGAACCAGCGGAATGAGAATCAATGAACCCAACATCGAAACATAATGCTGGAACCCATATAATCCGATAGGAACTGAAATTCATTTTTACAAACATATCAGGCCATTTACATAAACAGCAAGAAGGCATCTTTTCTCTACTCCGGTATTTAATTGAACTTTTTATTTTTACTAGGTGGGAAAAGAGACCAGTTGGCTTATCAGCCACCAGTTTTATTCAATTAAACTTGGAAAGCATTGACACTAAAGAAGGAAAATCATTTTCTATTATTGATTATATTACAATGAGATTACATTTCACTCCGAAAAATAATATACAAGTTCAATGAACCTCACCGAAACCGGGTGTATCTCTGAGCTCATACTTCATGTGCGGGTGCCCAGCTGCATGTCCGTCGTCAACCGTCTGAGGCAAAATGCCATTTACATCCTCATTACGGCCAGGGCGCCGGGGCTGCTGTGGTGCTATGGTAGACGCCGCCGGAGCCTGTCCCTTCTCACCTGGACCTGAACTCCTGGGCACTCCATCAGAGCTCCTCCGCTTCTTCACAGAATGATCTTTCTCCGACTGCGTGGAGACCTTCACACTCTCCGGCTCACCGTTGGCAGGCGGAACCGGGCCTGCTTCCAAATCCTTTCGAACATCTGGCTCTCTGTTCTTCGGCGGTAAAGCTATCTGGCCAGAATCACTAGCATTGGTCTCACCAGATAACTTGGGCTTGAACCCAGTCCTCTTGGCCCAAGAAGATGGTGGCATTGCCGATGCCTCAGGAGCCGGCGGCCATGGACCAGGACGTTGACTGGTTTTAGGATTGGAGGTCGACATGTCACGGGCTAACTTGAGTGCATAGTTTTAAATGTCGGCAGATCTGAACTTTAGATGGTTGGTGCTCTAAGTATGCACAGATTACAAGAAATGGAGCTCTAGTCTAGACTCTAAACTACTCCCCTGAGAGAGAGAGTGTGTGTGTGAGTGCAAAGAGAGTGTGTCTGTGTTGGGGAAGTGAGGAAAAGAGTGAGCAATGCAAAAGAGAGACGACCAAGACAGAGGTGTAGAAACTAAAACCGCGTTTCTTTAATTTTTTTAATTAATTAATCTTAATTTATTAGTACTGGTAAGTTTTGGGGAATCAACAGCATGTTTAAATGATTTAGGTGCAAAATAATATGAAATGTGAACTGTGAATGACTTTGAGAGCTTTTCTCTCAAGGTGAGAGCTTTTCTCTCAAGGTGAGAGCTTTTCTCTCAAGGGGAGAGGGTAATCCTACAAAGTTGGGTTCTAGCTTTTCTTATTACTGTCGGTTTGAAACTGATAATTCAGGACTTCATAGAAGAAGTGGAAGATCTCTGTAAGTCTCTTACGCTTATGGAAGAGGAGCAGGATGTACTGGTTCTAGACGAAGGAGAATGTGGCAATGAATTGGATCCAAAGCTATGCCTTGTTTTCAAGGTTTATCTAGGAGACAGGTAAATAAAATGGCCATGAAATCCACTCTCATGCATCTATGGAAACAGGGGAAAGGGTTCTGATCAGAGAATTTGGCAAGGAAGTGTTTGTAGCTCAATTCAAACACCCTCTTGACAAGAAAATAGTAAAGGTTAATGAACCTTGACATTTTGACAAGGCCTTAGTGGTGTTGGGAGAGTTGGACGTAAACATTCAACCGTCGGAGATACATGTACATAATTTACCTCACGGAGGTAAAGTTCTGGATACATGTACATAATTTACCTCCTGGCCTCATGTCCTCCAAAATGACAGAAGTGATTGGAAATACAGTGGGAAAATTTGTCGAGGTGGACAATAACCCAAATGGAGAATGCTGGGGGAGATTTCTTCGGATTAGAGTCATCTTGGATGTTAGGAAACCTCTTAGACGGGGGATGAAAATAAAAATGGGAAAGATGACAGAACCCATTCGGGTTGAGTTTCAGTACGAGCGTCTCCCATATTTCTGTTATAGTTGTGGGTTTTTATGTCATACAGTGAAGGATTGTGATAAGGAGAATGAGGCTAGTCCTTCTTCGAGCAAATCCAAAATGGGAAACTTCTGTTATAGAGCTTGGCTTCTGGCAGGGAAGGAGTGGGCGGAAAACTGAGAACCACTGCAGGAATTTCTAAGGAAGCAGAGATGTCGTTAGAGGGCTCAAGTCGGTCGGAGCATTTTCACCCGTCTGGTAGTATGGGCTTAACAGGGAATGCGATGGTATAGAGGGGACCTCATGATGAGGGGCAGCCTGATAGAAATGATGATGTTGAGGGATTGACAAAAGAAAATCCCTAGGACAGCTTGAGGATGATAGGCATAATGATGTAAATTCAACCATGAGGAGTAGTTTTGTTAGTGGGGGAGTGGAAAATATGGGGGTATGGGAATGGAAATGGGCGAGGTTTTCAAATAATGGAGAAAATTCTATTAAATGGGCCACTCATGCGGTAGACAAAGGAAAATGCCTTTTGGGCCAAAATCAAGCAGATCAATCGGGCTTAGCTCCAAAAGTGCAGCAGGAACTTGGGATGTTTTTCTCAGGAAATAATGAGCTTTGGACTAGTTTGCAAGTTGCTATGAAAACAGAAAATCCAGAGCCAAGAAAGGACACATTTTTGGCAAAATAGACTGGGCTATTTCAGTTTAGAAGTTCCAAAAAAAATAAAACTAGTAGAATCCTAGACCTACACAACAAAGGAAAAGCCGTAATTCTATTTCCTCAACCTTAGCTTGAAAAAGAAAAGGGAATCTGACTGAAGTTGGTGATAAAAAAACTTAAATCTTCCTCCTTGGATGCATCATCCCAAGTAGCAGGCTCCATCGAGCGAGCCCGTTGTGCACCATTAAAATGCGCCAACTGGTGCAAAATAAACTCCCCACATTTTTTTTATCATGGAAACTAAACTAAGTTGTGCTAAGACAAAGGTTTTTAAAAGGAGGTCGGGATATATAAACGGGTTCTGTGTCGAAAGAGATAAATCTCACTTTGAAATCTTACTCCCAATGACATATTGGTGCAGTAATATCGGAGGATCAAGGAAGGACTTGGAGACTCGCCGGATTTTATGGAAATCTATCACAGGTCTGAGAAATCAAGCTTGGTGATTATTACGTGTTTTGGCAGATCAATTCTCTGGACCGTGGTTGGTTGTCGGTGATTATAATGAAATTTTGGAGAATAAAGGGAAGGAATGGGGGATTTTAAGGAATGAAAATCAAATGCAAGACTTCAGGCAGGTCGTGGAGGCATGTTCGTTACGAGAACTTCCATCAAAGGGACCCCGATTTACGTTGGTAAATAATAGAGAGGGAGAAGGCCTGGTTAAGGAACGATTGGACATGGGCTTTTTTACAGAGGAGTTGGGCTCACTATTTCCTTGGGCTTGGGTCGAAGTTATGGGATTCCTAACTTCGGATGATCGAGCAATTTTTGCTCATTTAAAAGAAGGTCAAACTGTGTAGCAGGGAAGTTACTCGAGAAAGAGATTTTTTTTTTAAGCAATATGGGCTAAGGAAAAGGAAAGTGAAAAAGTGGTTGAAAAGCTTGGGCTGGTGGAAACATGGTTGATTCAAGTGATGTCATTCTGGAGAAGCTCCAGACTTGTGCGAGTTCTCTCAAAGCTTTAGAGAAATTTAGGTAGTTTGGGAGATTGTTGAAAGAGAAAAGGAGGAGATTGGATGGTTTACTTGAAGGATCTTCAGGTCTAGGGGGAAATAGAGAGATCCTTAAGCTTAGATCGAAGATCCTTGAACTGGAGAGTCAAGAGGAATTATTCTAGAAACAACGATCTAGAGTCAACTGTTGAATTCAGGTGATAAAAACACCAAGTACTTTCACGCTAGAGCATCCGAACGGAGAAGGAAGAACACAATCCAAGGGGTTTTCAGTGTGAAAGGAAGATTGCTGTCTTCAGAGGAAGAGATTCGGGGGATTTTTTTCTGAGTACTTCTCTACCTTATTTCATTCAGTAAATCCCAACGAAGAGGAGTTCAAAAGGGTTTTGGCTTCAATTGCGATGAGTGTTACAGATACTATGAATCGAGTTCTGCTAAAGTCATTTTCTGAAGAGGAGATTTGAGATGCTCTGATGGGGATGCAACCGATGAAAAGCCTTGGGCCAGACGGTTTTCTCGTACTATTTTAAAAATTAAATACTTGCATATTTTAGGGAAAGATATCACTCAATTATGCTTAAACTGTTTGAATGGAGGTGCTGACATTAGCAAATTTAATCATACTTTAATTACTTTGATTCCTCAAATTAAATGCCCAAAATATATGTCAGATTTTAGACCTATCAGTTTGTGTAATGTACTATATAAGTTGATGTCTAAGGTTATCTCAAATAGAATGAAGAATATTCTACCATATATTATCTCTGAAAGTCAAAGTGTCTTTGTCAAAGGTCAGCTAATCACTGACAATATTATTATAACCTACGAGACTATTCAAGCTCTTATGAATAGGAAGAAGGGAGATTGTTATTTTGTTGGCATAAAACTGGACAGGAGTAAGGCCTATGATAGGGTTGAATGAAATTTTGTGGTAGCTATGTTAAAATGTATGGGCATTGTGGATCCTTGGGTGAATCTTACTTATAGATTCATATCTTCTATCTCATTTTCATTACTGATTAATGGCTATGTTAGTGGTTTTATATCTCCCTCTCATGGTTTAAGACAAGGGGAGCCCCTCTCCTCGTATCATTTTTTGATATGTGTTGAATGATTATCTTATATGCTTCAGAAAGTAAGCATGATGAATCAAATATCCTACCCGCGTATCAGCAAAAATAGTCTAGCAATTTCACACTTATTTTTTGCGGATGGTAGTCTGTTTTTATGTCGAGCCGATAGTCAAAATGTTTCATGTATCTAAAGAATTTTAAAAGACTATGGGGCAGCATCTGGTCAAAGCGTGAATATGGAGAAATCAATTCTTACTTACTCCAATAATACTCCGGTGAAAATTAAGGAGAATTTAGTTGCTTTATTAGAAATCAGACAAACCCAATGTCATGAAAAGTACCTGGGATTGCCATCTTGAGTTGGGGAATAAAGGGATATGTTTGATATCATTATGTCAAAGGCCATGAAGCTTATAAGCATTTGGAGGGAAAAATAAGTTTCGACGGGAGGGAAAGGATTTATGATTAAATCAGTGGTGCAAGCCTTACCTACAAATGTGATGAATGTATTCCATCTTCCTTCTTCAGTCTATAAAGAGCTTGAAGTGGCAATAGCTAGATTTTGGTGGGGTTCTTCTAAACGTACTTGAATACTGCATTGGGTAGCTTAGGTCAAAATGTGTAAACCAAAGGCTAAGGGTGGCAACGGCTTTCGATCATTGGAGACTTTCAATCAAGCTTTGCTCGTGAAACAAGTCTGGAGGTTAATTCAGTTCCCTAATTCGTTGGTGGCAAGGGTCCTGCAACCAAAATATTACCCACATAATAATATTCTTAGTAGTGTGATGCCTAAGAATGCTTCCCTTTTGTGGAGAAGTTTTATGTGGGGTAGAGACTTATTGATTAAAGGAACCCGTTGGAGGACAGGGAACGGTCTTTCTATTAGAGTTTTCAAGGACAATTTGATCCCATGCCCAATTTCTTTCTGGCCTATTTGCATTAATCCTCAGTACCAAGACTCATGTGTGGCTGATTTATTGATTGGGAATAATTGGAATGTAGAGCTTTTATCTTGAATTGTTCCAGCGGAGGACAAGGAAGCAATTAGAGCTATTCCGCTCAGCTCGATTCGGGGAGAGTACAAAGTTATTTGGCATTATGAGCTATCTAGTATATATATTGTCCGTAGTGGGTATTTGGTGGGATTTTCTTCTATTGATGCTGGTGGTCCTTCGGTTTTGAACCCTATGGCTTGGTGGTGGAGGAAACTTTAGAATCTTAACCTCCCAAATAAGGTTAAGATGTTCATGTCAAAAGCATCGTATGATTTTATCCCCACCAATTTTAATCTTTTGAGGAGAAGAACTGGTAATCAGGGAACCTGCAAGTTTTACCGGAAAAATGAAACGACAGTCTATGTCCTTTTCTTTTGTCCTCTAACAAGGTATATATGTGATAATTCTAATAT
This sequence comes from Datisca glomerata, assembly GCA_003255025.1. Taxonomy (NCBI): domain Eukaryota; kingdom Viridiplantae; phylum Streptophyta; class Magnoliopsida; order Cucurbitales; family Datiscaceae; genus Datisca; species Datisca glomerata. Next base: position 796,156 of record QANY01009141.1, on the reverse strand, counting down.
GTTTTCTCTCCCCCACAAAACACTCAACAAAGCAGAATGCTGGACTTTATTCATGCTTTTTTCTAGCCTCTTGATTCTTCAACTCTTACTAAAATAGTTCTCCTTTGATGGTGCTCGTGGTTCTTTAGAAATAGTTTCCTGCACGAGGTTTTAGGAATTTTGATATTTTGGCTTGGGCTGATAAATTTCTTGTTGAATATAACCCAGCAAATTCTCTTTCTAAACCCTTTTATTTCTGCGTCCTGCTCTCAAAGAAGGAAGAATTAGAAGAAACTAGTTGGTGATGCAATCAAATTAAATGTTGATGAAGCTTTTTCATCTCCTAGCTGTAGTGTCGTGAGGGGTCTACTGAGAAACTCGTCTGGGGAGGTGATTGTGGATTTCTCTTGTAAGTTAGGTGGACCCTTTTCTCCTCTTATGGTGGAAGCCATGGCAACTTTGGAGGGGATTCGTTTCGTGAAGGCTAATGGTTGGAAAATTAGTTTTGTGGAGTCAGATTGCTTACAAGCCATAAATGCTATTTTGTCAAACTCGGTTTGGCTTTCGGAATTGGGTGTTATCTTTGATACTTGCAGAGAGGTTTTGGTTTCTGTTAACAGGTGCAGGTATATTTCTAGATCGGTGAACGAATGTGCCAACAGACTTGCTCGTTCTAGTCTTTTAATTGATGGTTATCATTATTGGTTGAGGAATTGTCCTAAGATAATCTCGGACCTTATAATCTCTGATTCGCGGTTGTAGTGTAGCCTCAACTACATGTAAAAAAGAGTGAAAATAATATGCGAAATGAGATTCTAAATCATAATTTTGTTATTTATTATGATTTTAAAATCTGATTCTGAGTGGAACTCAGCTAATTGGCTACACAAGTATTTTGTTGACTACTCAAAATCCAAACCTATCATTCATTCATAATTGAATTCCCAAAATTTAAGGATTTCGAAATGAAAACATCCATTTTTCCTTAAAATTACATCAACCTACTTTTGCACTTTTTTGTAGCTCGCATTTCATAGGCTCCCCCATATCTGAAGAAGAATGTTGCGTTGAAGTGTAAATTTTCAACAGTTGTGATCTTTCAAATTCATGTAAGGAATCTGTAAGATAGCTCCGAGATAAATCATACCAAGGTGGTGAGATATTATAAAAGAGCTTATGACATCAAATTAGTACTTGGTCGAACTGTATATAGAATACTTGGTAGATTTTTTAGAAGAATCTAGTTACCTTTGACTGCTTACTTTGTTTGGTATTTGTAGATATGTAAATAGTACGTGGTGGCGTGATGTAGTATACATGAGGGACACGTGTTGACATTTTAATGCTTGTTATTGAGTTTTTGAGCTAACGAGCATGTGTTTCTTATGTTTCATATGCATGTGGTCAATAGTTGAGCTTCTGAGTGAGATAACACACCACTAAAACATCATAATGACACTAGCATGATGCATTAAATGCAAAATAGCTTTATTAGTATGAAATCATTAATGGTTGTCAGTTCTTTGTTTGTAGAATAGACATATGAGCTTTTGTTTTGTCTTTAGTCTATTTTGTCATTTAGCACGAAGCTGAGTTGCATCCCACATGAATTATACCTTAAGTATTATACATTATTGTAGAATAATCCTTGACACATGACAAAATTATAGAAGAATAGAATTTTCTCTAATTATAGTTGTCCTCAAGTCATCCTTTCAAATGAATGATCTGAGCTACTGAGGTAAGTGTACCTTTTTTATGTGAACCAATTTATTTGAAGTATGACTTGACATCTTTGTATATTTTCACGTGTTTGTTTTACTTATGTCATTCTTAGGGATATCTCTGCTTCAAATTTTAGAAGTAATGATGAAGCGTTATTTAGACTTCATACGTGGCTAACACTGATTGGCCTTCTCAGTTTTGAAAGGATGACTTTTGGTATTTCACTTTCACCATTTTCACGGCTTCACTTTAAATGTTGATTTGATTTACCATTGGATGAATTTGTTTGGAAATCTGTTCAAATTACCAACGTTGATTGAGATCTAGACGACTATAATTACTTTTGAGGTAAGGGTGTAAAAGATTAATTTCTCTATCTTCCTTATTATGCTTTTGAAATCTAAAAAAAGTCCTAACTTTCTTTCATTTTTAATAGAGCTTTCCAGTAGATTTTTTGGCTCATTTAGACTCAATCTTTACGTGTTGAGGTTCTAATTAACCTTAAATCCCATAGGTCGCATCTCTGATTTTATTTGACAGTAGCTTTATGTTTTCTACATTCCTCAGTTGTTTTTAGTTGCTCTGTTATAAAATGACTTATTCTATGAATGATAGTCAGAATAATTCAAGTGGTTTTGGAGAGTGTGGTTGGGTGTCTGGTTTTACGGATAGACGTATAGATAGGACTCCTCCCTCGATTAGCCATTTGGAACCCGATGAACATATTGGCACTGTTTGTGTTAGGAAAATCATAGAAATGGAAGCATGAGCTTATCATAAGATTGTTAGGAGTCCCTCTATACTAGAACTAGAACATGTAAAAGTGATATGTGTTGTATAACATATTCCCAACTATATCCATCTTAGGCTCCATAAGACATGTGAAGTTCTAAACTGCCCTAGAGAGGATGTGGTTGCTATTTTATGAGGTATACGCTGGAATGTGGCCTTAAAATACTTTTCAACTCTTACATTCAAAACTGGTTCGACGTTGTGCAACAGGCACTCTAAAGAAAGAAGAGGTTGCTACTATGGGGGAGGCTAAGAAGATATCCAAGGAGATAATACATCTAGTCTTCATATTGTGCCAGTCCGATCAATTATAGCTCATCATGTTGTTGCACCATGTCCTCCCCCAAAAAGGGGAGTTTTGATTAATGATCCTTTTGAGATCCCTCAGAAGAGGAAAATTAAATCGATTATCATTGTTGAGGAGTGATTGAAGAATAATATGATGATCGAGGAAGATATTCCCTTCATTCCTTTTGGAGTTGAACATATTTCCTACCGAGGAACTCCAGTTGTGGATTTGGAAGCTTCTTCATCAACACTAAAAGGTCCAAAGTCAGATGTTGGGCCTGAAGCTGCTTCCTCTTCCCCATTCTCTCTTAATCAGCTTAAGGTGATGATTCTCACATGTAGGGTCCAAATCTACTGGCATTTCAACCTATCGAGATTTTTCAGTACCATACTATTCAATTCTGATTCATTCAAGGCTGGAAGAGATGGAATATTTTGGTTTTGTGTGGGAACGGAAAGTAATAAATGGTGCAAAATTTCCAAAAATATTTTGTTCAAGTAAAATTTGAAACCGAATCAACAACACTGTAAATGATTGTTTTGTGGCGTTGGGCATCTGACACTTTTTTAGGCACCTAACATACCTCTGCATCCTAGGGTCGAACCCAGGGTGCGTAAAACTGTATTTTTATTATTTTTTTAAAATCTTTTCTACTTTCTTTTTAATGAGACAAAATGAGTTTTCTTTATATTTTACAAAAAACTTTTAGTAGCCAAAAATAAAATTAACTTTATATTCTTATTGATAAATAAAATTTTAGTAGCCAAAAATTAATTATATGATTTTTCTAATGAAAATATGTGTTGATGTTAACTAGAAGTTAATCTGTTGTATGTTAAAATATTATTATCCCTAATTTTTTTTTACGTATTTTATTTATAATAAAGTTTATAATATTATTTTATACGAACAATTTTTTTTTCAAACAGGATATTGGAATAGAAAAATGTCTAGAATGTTGTGTTTTTCAAAAAACTGAATGACCACCGAAATGAAGTTGGCTACTATGGCGAGTACTAGAACCGAAAGTTTGGGTAAAAGCACAATCCAATCTTGGAGAGATATGTTGAGACCATAAAGACCACTCTAAATGCGGAGCTGCGCTTTCTGTTGTTGAGGTTGCCTAAGTTAGATAGAGGCATAATTTTCTGGAAAAGTCCATGGATGTAAGTATATACTGACTTCTTTGTACTTCAAATATTCTTTAATACTGCAAACATACTAACCCCATTGTCTTATAGGGTATTTTAACTTTTACTTCCTTACTGGTACATTGCTCCGAGTGTGAAGATGACATGATGAGAGTTATCCAGGAATCTTCTTTGACTGAATAAAGAGTGAAAGAATTTGACAAAATGCACCCTAAAATCGTAGAGCTCAATCAAAAGCTTAGACAAGAGTAATCTGATGTACTACTGGAAAGGGACTCTCTCAAGGCTAAGCTTCCGAAAATAAGAGTTGATCATGATAAAGTAAGTACTACAGATTGTGATAGCCTGATTCTTCCTTTCACTATTGTGGAGGTCAAACATACATTTTTCTCTTTCACCGATAGGAAAGCCCTAGGTCGTTATGGTTTCAGTGCTAGTTTCTATAAGAGGAATTGGTATATTATTGGTGAAAATGTGAGTGTTGGCATTCTGGAGTTTTTTCAAACAGGTGAAATTCTCAAACTTTTCAACAATATTGCAATTTCCCTGGTTCCTAAGGTTCCAAACCCCAGCAAAGTTATTGAATTCAGGCCTATTGCATGTTGCAACCTATTTTACAAGTGTATCACTAAAATGCTGGCTAATAAACTCACAGCTATTCTGCCTAATCTTATCACTCTCAATCATACAGCTTTTGTTCTAAGTAGAGCTATTTCTGATAATATTCTATTGGCCCAAGAGCTTCTGAGGGGTTACCACATAAATTCATGTTCACCTAGATGTGCTCTTAAGGTTGATCTTCTCAAAACTTATGACAGTGCTGATTAGCATTTCTTAAGCCAAGTTCTGATTTGTATTGGCCTACCTCAGAATTTATTGACTGGGTGATGGAATGTGTTTCTACTCCTTCATACTCCATTAATATTAATGGAAGTTTGCATGGTTACTTCAAAGGTGGTAGGGTCCTTAGACAGGGAGACCCTCTTTCTCCCTATCTTTTTGTCCTTGTGATGGAGGTTCTTACTAGTATCTTGCATCATTATGCAACTCTTCCTGGTTTCAATTATTACTAGAGATGTAAAATGGACAGAGTGGTGAACTTATGCTTCATTGATGATCTCCTCATCTTCAGTAAAGGTACTTCTAATTTTTTAAATGTGATTGAAGAAGGATTAGACCTGTTTGGGGCAATTTCTGGTCTTAACCCTAATGTAGATGAAAGTCACATTTTTTCGGCTATTAGCAATGAGGAGCAAGATGCCATTTTTAATAGCTCTCCAAGGGTGATTTACCTATTAGATACCTTGGCATTCCTTTAATATCTACTAAAGTGCGTAAGGTGAACTGTGAGATCCTCGTTGAGAAAATCATTTTAAGGATTAAACCTTGGGAGAACAAACACCTAACTTTTGCAGGGCAATTACAATTGATAAGATATATTCTTATTGCTATTCAGAAGTATTAGAGTAGCCTTCTTATTCTTCCCAAGAAGATCATGAAGATAATTAATGTGGTCCTAAAAAACTTTCTCTGATCTAGTAAACCTGATATTTGTAAAGGTGCTAAGGTGGCTTGGCAAATTATGTGTGCCCCTTTTTTGTGCTAGAGGTTTGAATTTGAAGGAGTTCAATCCTTGAAACCAAGCAGCTATTTCAAGACATTTCTGGAATCTTGCTAGAAGGGATAAGGATTCCTTGTGGGTGGCTTGGTGTGATCATTAGCTTTTTAAGGGTCATTCCATCTTCATTGTTAAGATGCATGCTGACCCCTCTTGTTCTTGGAGTAAACTCATAAAGCTGAGGGAAAAGTTTACCTCTTTCTGCAGCGTGAAAATTGTTAATGGTTCTTCTATTGGTTTCTGTACAGATTCTTGGCACCAATGAGGTATTCTTCTACATAGATTTGGCACTGATTTTGTCAGAGACTCAGGCTTACCCTTACACACTAAATTTTCTGATATCATTAGATACGGGACTTGGTAGTGGCCTAATCAAGCTCTTGTGAGGTATTTCAATAATAGGTATATCCCTACTGACTCTATTAGCCTTTTTCAGTAGGAAGATATGTGGTTGTGGAATGCTGATAATAAGTTTTCTTGTAGCAACACTTATAATAGCTCATTGGCCGTCTTCAACCTGTTTGGTGGTATAAGATTATTTGATTTTCAGGTAACATTCCCAAGTGTGCTTTTCATCCTCTAGATGACTTCATAATAAACTTAACACTAAGGACAGAATCAAGAACTGGGATTCAGATTTAGATTTTAACTGCATTTTTTGCTTTAGTGGTGTTGAGTCAGCGGATCATCTGTTCTTTGAATGTCCATTTGCTTTGCATATTTTGACACCTCTATTGAGCAAATGCGATCATGTCATAAGATCTGACTCCTGATCCTCCTTTTTCCAGTGGCTCCTTATGCTTAAAAGTGATAGAAGTTACCAGACTTATAGCTCTAAGCTTGTCTTTTCTACTTTTGTCTATTGCATTTGGTTAGAAAGGAATATGAGAGTTTTGTTGGTAAAATATTAGATTTTCACTTCCTTTCTAGGAAGATCTCTTTCTCATGATAAAAGATAGACTTCTATTTTTGAGCAAATACAGAAGGCTTAATTTTAAAAAGCATCTTCTAGATATATGGATGTAATTTTCCTTTGCTGTTTTTTCTTTTGAGTGCCTTTTTGTTTAAAGTCTTGGGGTATGCCCTTTGTACTCGTGTAATACTTTTTGGTTAATTTATTTTTTCCTTTGACAAAAAAAAATATATCATGATTTTGGCTAAAGCACAATTTTGGAGGAAAAAATGATTCAAGTTTTATCCTAAAGGTGATAGGATATTTATCAGGGTCCTATATTGATTTTTTGACTAAGAATGTGAGCTTTTTGGCATTAGGCTTATTATGAATTGGTACATAATTTAAAGATAGGTTCCTTTAAATACTCGATCTTAATAAAGCCAATTATATTGAGTAAACTCCTAATAAAGTTACATGGAATGCTGATAACAAGTTTTCTTCTAGCAGCACTTATAACAATCTCATTGGCCCTTTTCAACCTGTTTGGTGGTCTAAAAATTATCTGATTTTCAGGTAACATTCCCAAGTGTGCTTTTCATCCTCTAGATGATTCTTCATAATAAACTTAACACTAAGGACAGAATCAAGAACTGAGATTCAGATTTAGATTTAACTGCATTTTCTGCTTTAGTGGTGTTGAGTCAGCGGATCATCTGTTCTTTGAATGTCCATTTTCTTTGCATATTTTGACACCTCTATTGAGCAAATGCGATCATGTCACAAGATCTGACTCCTGATCCTCCTTTTTCCAGTGGCTCCTTATGCTTAGAAGTGATAGAAGTTACTAGACTTATAGCTCTAAGCTTGTCTTTTCTACTTTTGTCTATTACATTTGGTTAGAAAGGAATATGAGAGTTTTTGTTAGTAAAATCTTAGATTTTCACTTCCTTTCTAGGAAGATCTCTTTCTCATGATAAAAGATAGACTTCTGTTTTTTAGCAAAGACAGAAGGCTTACTTTTAAAAAGCATCTTCTAGATATATGGATGTAATTTCCCTTTGCTGTTTTTTTCTTTTGAGTGCCTTTTTGTTTAAAGTCTTGGTATGCCCCTTGTACTTGTATAATACTTTTTGGTTAATTTATTTTTGCCTTTGACAAAAAAAATATCATGCTTTTGGCTAAAGCACAATTTTGGAGGAAAAATGATTCAAGTTTTATCCTAAAGGTGATAGGATATTTATCATGGTCCTATATTGATTTTTTGACTAAGAATGTGAGCTTTTTTTCATTAGGCTTATTATGAATTGGTACATAATTTAAAGATAGGTTCCTTTAAATACTCGATCTTAATAAAGCCAATTATATTGAGTAAACCCCTAATAAATTACATGGAATGAATTCATTAGTAGATTCAATGTCTTTGTTATCATCAAAAGCTATAACACAAAGGTAGAAGGCTAACCTTGTTCAGAAGAACCAACACAAGATTCAGAGTTGGCCAAATTTGGTAATGTTAGGAAAGGATTGAAACTGACAGTATTTAGAAAACTCAAGGTTGGAAGCCATCAATTAAGGTGAAGTTGGCAATTTCTAGTAAAGTCTAGAGCTGGCAATATTCAAGGAAAGCCTGAATATATAACATTTAGTAAAGACTAGAGTTAATAGCATTCATATAAGAAAGGCATAGATGAGACTGAAACAATAAAAAGGAAATAGTTTCAAAGCAAGCATCTCAGTCAAGATCAGTATCAATCGAGTGGAGTATGGCGTATTAAATGATTCTAAATTATCTTATAAGAATCATTATCACAAGTAGAAGAGTCAAGTATAAGTTAAAAGATCATCCTTCATTCAGGACAACATTAAGCAAGAGTATCTACAAGTATCAATACCAAGAGCAGTTGAGATCTAGGTTAAGAGTTGAAGATTAGTAATCGTCCAAGACTATGTTAACCTAATGAAGCTAAGTATGTTGCCCGAGATAGTGTTAAACTAATCAAGATGAGTGAACTGTCTGATACGACGTTAAACTAATCAAATAAGTTTAGTGCCATGTCAAGAACGAAGATAAACTAGAGGACCAAACAAGTTTCAGTACTAGAATTAGAGCCAGATAATTGTAAGCATTAGTAGCAGACGAGTTTTCCGCGATGACGTTAAACTAAGGAGTCAACTAAGCCAAGGATCAGTACCAGTTTAGTTAAGAATCCACACAAGTTTTCTAAAAATAACGTTAAATTCAAGTTGTCCATGACGAAATAAATTAAAGTAACAAAATCAGAATTAGAATCAAATTCAATCAAGTATTAGACTACGATCAGTTAAGTATCAATAGAATATCATATTAGAATCAAATAAGTACCAACTCAGTAAAGTAGTTGAAATCGATTGTCCAAAATGATGTTAAACTATCATTCGTCAATAAAACGTTGAAATAAAAGTAAAAGGAAGTTAATAAGAGTTAGCAATCATAGTGGGTCAAGAGTAGAAGCACCACAACAGTTTAGTGAAACTGCACTAGTAAGATGATCAAAGAAGAACAATTCAGTAGTACAATAGTAAGATAGTCAAAGAAAAGAGATAGCACCCATGAGGCAAAAAGAGAGAATCATTTTAGCTGTTCGTAAATAGGAACAACACGGAAACAGTCGTGAGGCAACACAAATGTTGGTCATAATATGGGTCTAGAGCATCCCAAAGGTAGGTTTTGGGCGATTAATGGAATCCAAGTAGATCATCATTAGTTAGATTAGTCACACAACCTGATGAAGTCAACATTGCTTTGAGAAATGGTCAAAATGGAACCTGAAGTAACCAACGAGTATATCTATCATTAGGTCGCATGAGAGTGGCTCATCTTTGAGACACTCGAAACCCTAATCAATAATTGATAAGACTTTCATTAGGCTTAGTTTCTGCTAGGATCAAATTAGGTCGCATGAGAGTCAAATTGATCTAGCTATCTACAGAATGTCCTAGTTAGTGTAACTAGATGATAGAGGCAAGGTCGCTTAAAGGAAAAATGACTAGTGACAAGAGTGTTTGTCATTTAAGCGAGATATTCTTATTGACATTAAGCTCGAGATGGGTTTTCTGAGTCATAACAATTTATCAACATAAGAGTCATCAAACTGAGGCTATTTAATGGTGTAATGGGATCAAGACATTATCGTTTCATCTTTGCATTAGATAACTTGAGTTTGAGCTTGGTTGGAAGATAACCAACTTAGAATTGCCTGGGTGAGTCATTGATTTTGAGCAATCAATCGATGAGGGAGCCATTGAACTAGGGCACTTAAATGGTGTGAAGGTATCCTTGGCTATCTATTGAGTAGGGGTGTTCAACGGTCGGTCTGGTCGGACTTTCAGAAGAAAATAAGACCAGACCGAAAATCACGGTCCTCCTATACGGAGGACCAAACGGACCAAAAATCTGGAAAAAATCCTGACCGACCAAACCGAAATTCAATGGTCAGTTCGGACGGACTTAACGGACTAAATACCTGTTTTACAATAAATATATTATTTAACAATAACGACAAATTTTAACTAGGAGTTTACCATATCTAAACTTCAAAGTACTAATATTCAACATTTAAAAATATCCAAAGTTCAAAGTACTAATATCTAACATTCAAACATATTCAAACTTCAAGGAGAGGGGTTAGGTCTGGTGCTGGACTGAGAAATAACCTAACCCTTAAAAAATTATATATATATAGTATCTATACAGTTGGTCGGGTCGGATCGGTCTAGAATTAACAAAATTTTTGGACCGGTCCGAATTTTCAGTCCTCTCTAAAAGAAGGATCGAACCGACCATTAACAATAAAAAAACCGTCCAGACCGATCAATTTCAGATCAGATCGGTTCGGACTAAACGGTCTGGACGATTTTTGAACATTCATACTATTGAGTTCAATATAGATAGCCTCATTACAAGGTCGCTTAGACAAAGATAATCTTAGTAACTGATGTTGTTATCCTTCTTTCAAGAGAGATTGTTCTAAGTTTCTAAAAACATGAGGGTTGTGTCTATCATATGTTCGCCCTTCCAGGTGGAAGGCCCAACAATGAGGAGTATCTGTAGACATTCTATTGTCCTTTTGGATCCAAGTAGGAATAAAGTTTGGGCATAAGAGTAAGCTGTAGAGAGACTATTGGGTCCAAGAGAATCCTTGGAGGCCCATAGTGGACTTCCATAAAGCCCAATTTGTGGCCTTGATCAAGAGGCCGCAATGGGTTAAGGCATTCAGACAAGTCTAATAATGTCAAGATGAAATGTTGAAATACTAAGCTCGTGAGAGCGGAATGTCACTCTGTTCTAGAAGCTTGGATTTGTTTAGAGGAGCACTCTTTTGTCTGGACGAGGTACACAAATCACACTCTTTGACATGGAAAAAGGGCGTACATGTACATCTAAAGCGTCCAAACGAATTCATTTCATCGATCAGGTTTGCTGTCATGCCATGATTGGCTGCCATGGAAGGGGGAATCATACTCTTGCCTATGATAGATGTCATTTCCATTATAAAAGGAGAGAATCCATAAGAGAATCGCTTCCAATTCAAAGTCAGCAAAATCTTTAAAAGAATTGTGAGGAAATTTTGAGAGAAATGAGAGAGAAAAAGAAAGAAAGAAGAAGAGAGAGAGAGAAAATAATGAGGAAGAAAGCCTCCAAGTTGAGGATGAGGAAGGAGAGTGGTGCTGAAAGAAGAAGAAGAAGCCCAAAAACAGTCGTTACTCTGCCAAAGTGAGGACCCGAAGATAAAATTCAAAAAAAGCTCAAAGAAAGACGTAGAATGATCAAGAACACCAAGAACCCAAGAACCCTATAAGCATTTTAATGAATAAAGAACCAAGGGTCTAAAACATCCAACGGTTATAAGCCACTGGGGAAAATATCCAAGGATTGTCGTTACGCTACCTGAATTTGCATGAGAGGGCATGCAGGCCCAAATTTGGGTGAATAACGAAGAATGAGCAATTAAGATTAAGCTAAGCTAGTATTAAAATCAGTCCAACATTAAGTTAAGCATGTTTAATTAGGTTAAGTGCTTTCCTTAGCACGATTGAGTTAGGCTCAATTATGATTAGAAAGTAGGATTATAGTTAGTCATCTGTTAGAAGCATGACTAGGGTTGGTCATAATTCTCTTGCATGAAGTGTGATTAGATTCAAGTACGTTTAGAGAGTTAAGCATGATTACGTATGTGTGGTTAGAATTAATCAATGTGATCACCTAGATTTCCTGATTAAGGTTAATCAAGTAACTTAAGCCATTAACTCTAGAGTTAGAATTAATCTCACACATTAACATAGGAAAAATGGTTTGTAATCTTAATGTTGAGGTGACTAATCAAAAGTAATCTCACTTAAACAAGATAACCAATTTTAAGTAAGACGAGATTAAAAGTCAACCTTCATAATTCATCTAAAGATTAAGATTAATCAAGTCGGTAATTACTTACCTAAAGTTATGTTAAAATAAGTTGTTCATCTAGATAACGGACAACCTAAAGTTAGATTAAAAAAAGTAAATAAAAAAAAATAAGTTATGCAGGCAGTTAGAATATACTGCTATTATAAAAAATACAATACTATATCACTGACAGTTATTAACCACTAGGAGTTGAATAAATATAGCAGTGATTTCATTAAAATCATCGACCAAAATTCTTAATCTAATTCATATTTTTCTACCCTCACTTTTTCCATTTTGCTTTCTTTTCGCCCCTTTCATTTTCCATACCTTTTGAATTATGAAACAGTTTCGTCTCCACAATAAGTGCTCTATTGGTATTTGGTAATGCTTTGTTCAACTAGAAGGGTTCGCGGTTGTAGCCGCTAATTTTCAATATCTTCGAATTTGTTGGCGGTTCTAAACCACCAACAAATGATTTCTAGCTGCCTTGCATTAATGGGACTTCAGAAACCAATGGTATATGTCACATTCAACAAGAGTTATAAAAAAGCGTCACCTACTTAGCTATAATTACAGTGGCTTTGGCGGTAGTTTGGGAATCAACGGAGTAGGTATACTGGCAGTTAGAAACAGTTGCTATAGCCTTAAAAATCGTCATTGAGGACCTTTTTTTCTCGTAGACTAATTCTTAAGAATAGGTTTAAGTTTAAGTTCAATATTAACATTAAAATTCAGTAAGTAATCTTTCTCCAACCAAAGTTAGTAATTAGAGCCAGCAACCCTACATGTAGAGATACATTGAGGGTGTCTACCACCTTCCCTTAGTATAACCAAACTGCTTACCCACTCTAGTGGACATGGTGCTACAAGTAGGTCGACAAGTTATGTGATCAATGACACCTAAACCTAATGAATCTAAAATGTTTTCATAAGAATCCAAATGACGGTAGTGATTAATGTGATCTTAATTGATTCTAAATTTAAGAGAATGTCAATGATTTTGCAAAAGTAAATGATTTTCTAAAGCCATGAGTATGAGAACTCGCGGGGATCAATGTCGATAGGTTTGAGTCATACTAGCTCATTTGTTTAGAATTAGTAAATTTAATAAAAAGGAAACGGATGTTGAACTAATAAATTTTGGTTGTTGATTAAAAGAACTTTGTTTTTCAAAGAAACTGAATTTTCCAATAAATCAACAAAGAACATCTTGAGAACAAGACTATCAACCCATTTCGGTGGGGAAAACCGGATTCCACACTAAAAGAATAAATTAATATTAACTATGTATCTTGGGAAATTTGCCTTTTCAGGCAAACAAAAAGAGAGAGACCCTATGACAAAGTAGCCGTTTGAGGATGAAAAGGGACGTGTGTGAGTGTGAGAGAGACCCTACCATATCTCCATCTATTGTAAAACTTTTTGACAAATGATACACTCATTCAGTTTTGGAGAACCACATTTGTTGGAAAGAACCAAGAGAAGCCAATATACTCCCCCTATCCAGACATTGCATGAATGAGTGAATCACCAGCATTTAGACAACATTAAGATCACCAGAAAAATTAAGGTCGCCAGATGAGTTCTACCTTCAAAGAACCACCCATGTACAAATCTTCTAGTGTTGCGTCCAGATCTACAATCACATCATCACCTTTAATCAAAACTTTCCTTAATGTGTTTCGCAAATAATAAATGTCAAAAGCAGCAAAATTTAACCAACTTAGGGGTAATTTTGATCTACAATCAAAACTTTTTTTTTCATTTTTTTTAGTTTCTCAGAAATTTACTTTCTGTTCAAAATAAAAAACTTAAATATCATAGTAGCGTTACTCATTGGCTAAGTATATCATAGTATAATCCACGCGGCACTTCATGTACGCCCTTTTCACAGCTTATGTTGTGTTTGTTTTTGGAAATTCAAGTGATAAGTTTCTACGTTGAGTTGGTTTTTATAGTGGAATTGAGAAAATGAGAGACGAATAAATTAAAGAGGACAACTTATGTTATAATTTTCTGCTAGACACTCCCATTGACAAAAAAGGTTGAATTCATTTATGGAAACAAAATATATTTCAATGTTATACTTTACATTCATCATATTTTGATTTATTTTATATGTTTACTCTGAAACTAGAAGATAAGTTTCAATCCAATACCCAAAGCCATAATTTTCAAAATCTCTCTCTCTCTCTCAAACATCTAGAATTTTTTTCACAAACTCTTAATCTGTTAGTAAGGGCAACAAATACAATCCTCCTAAAAAGAATACTAGAAATCAAGAAAATTATAAAAATGCAAAGCTAAAAAATGAAAAGTCATAAAAAGAATACTGTAAATCAATAAAATTAATGGAGAAGAAGGAACCTACCACGACTAATCAATGGAGAGGAGAACCACTATACAAGGGTTGAGCTACAACGAGGAGCACGGGACTGAGATCGTCGTTCAAAAATGGAGGAGAATCGCGCCTGTGTTGAGAGCTGGGGAAAACATTGGGAAAATGGGGAAGAAGACGCGCAGAGGGGTTAAATATAGATTTTTAGGTTTTCTTTTACCGATAATTTTTAAAAACCATCACAATATTGATTAAAAAAGACAAACTACAACGTTTTGTTAAATAATCCCTCAAAACATTTGGCGACGGTTTCATGTAAACGTCGCAATATATATTTTTGCCGACGGTTTTAATGGAATTTAAAAAGGAAAAAATATTAAGTAACCCCTCAAAGAAATTTGTGACGGTTTTCATAAACTGTCGCATTATTTCAATTAATGGCGACGGTTTCATAGAACCTTCACAATAGGTAATTGAAAAAAGTAATTTAATAGCGACGGTTGAGCTAAACCGTCGGTAAAACACAATTAGTTGTGACTTTATCCCCCTTGTTCAACAATTAGCGACAGTTTCTCTAACCGTCATCGTATAACCGTCACAATTGAGGGGTTTTCTTGTAGTGTATACTCAGCAAGATTGTAACAGTTTATACAAAATTGATTTTGGTTTTATCAGTTTCTCTTCTTTGCAACTTCTCTTCTTCGCGGCTTCCCTTTATGTATTATATAGTTTTCGCAAATTTCAAGTTTTGCAAGTTTCACCGTTTCCAGTATGAATTGTAGATTCAAACGTTTTTCGATCTGTTGCTTCTTCTTCCATTTGCAATTTGTTCCATTCATTTTTTCTTCTTTTTCGATTTCTGATTTGTAACTTCCGTTCATTATTTCAATCTGAACCACAGAAATTGCATGTCATATCTAATTTTAGATTTTAAAGATTTTAAGTTTCATTTTCGTTTTCTGTAATTTTCGGTCATAGACACTGATAAGAGTATACTTTTTCATTTTTTGTAAATTTTCATTTTCTGCAGATTTTGGTAATTAGTCATATAGTATATATCCATATATTATAGGCATATAATTATAGACTGTATTTATATTTACACACTGATAGTATATATTTATGTACTCATAGTATATTGTTATATAGTGATAGTATATGTTTATGTACTTATAGTTGATAATTATGATGAATATTGTTGATACGATGATGTATAGTAAACTTCTGATGATATATATGAATTTTGTAATGAATGATATTCTTTTATAATATGAGTATAGATTGAAATGATTTTAAGGACTGATACTGATTTTATGATGATGTGTAAATATTTCATAAATTGTTTTCGAGTGATGGGTATAGGATTATATACTACAACTATATAAATGTATACTATATATAATTTTCAATGAATGACAATATTTTATGATTAAATGATGGATTGAAATGATTTGACAATCTTTTTAAAATATGTGATCTTTATAATACTTGAATCATGGTTTCAACACGCATATGATACTCTACGATGCATGTATAAATATACATTATTGAAAGTTTTGAAATTTCTAATAAACTTGGTGCTGGAAATTTTCATTGACATGATAATCTTGGCCACAAATATTGTCATATCAACTTAAAAACACATCATGTGATGCATCTTACAACCAACAATTACTTCAGTTAATAGTTAATGCAATTCTCCCTTCATCTACCTGTATCGTAAAGATGAACTATAGATTATTAACTATATTATATTTAAGAACAAACAAATAAATGACAGTCAATATATTAAGATAACATACAAAATAGTATAGTTGTATAGTATATAATTATGTAATAAAAAAATATACTCAGAGTATATAAAAATATACCACATAACAAATTTTAAGTATGAGAAATCTACAAAATATAGAAAATATACTGGTTTACCTTTAGAAAATATAGCAAAATAGATGGACAAACAGTTAACTCGTAAAATTGGTATATTAAGCAAGTTTCATGAAAGATAAACTCAAATAAACTCATAAAAACTCATAACAATCACAAATTTCAGAAAAATCAGGCTTAAACTTTATATTAAACCTAAATCGCAAACACAACAAATTTACTTCTAGTTTGACCTTCACGATTCTTTATATTTTGTGAATCTCGTATATATGACGATGAATTTCTCTTAGCTTTTACAGCGGACATGTCATTTCAAAGGGTTCGTTGAATCGTCGTGTGAGAGAGCTTGAGGGTTAGAGTTTTCTTTCCTTCAGGGCTAGGGTTTTCTTACCTCTGGCTTTGACCTTTACGATTCTTTGTATTTTGTGAATCTTGTATATATTGCGATGAATTTCTCTCAGCTTTTGTAGCAGACAGGTCGTTTCGAAAGGCTTAGTTGAATCATCACGTGAGACAGCTTGAGGGCTAGGGTTTTCTTTCCTCGTGCATTTTCGCAGAAATGCTACGTGAGGGAGAGATAAATTCCTTTTGTTGGTGAGGGAAATTTTGCCAGCTCACTATTTTTTTAGCTTTGAATGATGAGCCACTATAAAATTCGGCCACTTGTGCAATTTATAACTTTTTGGACCATTCTCTTCGTTATTTTCCTATAGTGGGTTATTTCTCTAATTGAGCCTATTTTTTACTGTCATATTTGAATATGCTTTTTAGACTGTACAAGTATTGGACTAGCGTATTTGATGGATCTTTTGTCTCAGACCGGTCTCAAATAACATAACTCCTCTCTTGGGATTAACTCAGTTTCATGTACCAACAATTATATAAAATTAAACATCTTATTGTCATACTGTTTCATACAATCATTTTATGTCACATAGACATATTACAACGGCATACCACCAACCACCTATCTAGAGTGAGAGTTTATCAATATAGAGCTAATCCCATATCTAGACCAAGTTGAATTAAAAGAAAAGCTCTTGGGCAACACAAATAGCAAAGTGCACTAGCTACATAAAGAGAGAGAAATACTATAGTGATGCATCATAACTTTATTATTATGAACAAGCAATTATCATGTATTAGAAGTGAGAATTAACTGCATTGTGACAAAAAAAAGTTTGTGTTAAGCCATCATAAAATGCTTTATGAATACTATTTTGGATCACATGTTCTTAGAGAACATTATAGACGAATGTGGAGAGAGTGTCACAATTGCTTTGTCCTTAAATAAAACCCTCATTATAATCTCTTCATTGAAATTATAGACGAATGTGGCGAGAGTGTGCACAATTGCCTTGTGTAATACGCAACTAAAGTTGCACTTAATGATATGTTTAATTGTTAACTATTACCTTTAATCATCCTGATAATTTGATTTAATGTTTGTAATGAATAAATTAAATTTTTTTGTTGATGAACGCTTCGAAATATTCTAACGACTCAAATGTGCCTAAGTTAAGATATACAATGGATCATGTTCTGTAAATTTATTTCAAAAATGAGATTATCATAATTGGTGTAATTTGTTTACTTGGGTGACACAATTTCGTGTTCGATCTTTAATTGAGACACAAAATTAGTATTCTTATTTTTCTCATATGAGTTTGTTATGTTTCAAATACTTTTGCATTATTTAAGGCATATATAAAGCATTCAATCATTTATAACCGTCGGTCTATCGTCTTAGTTTAAAAATACACATAAATATGGTTGTATACATGTGTAAGATATTTTAATAGAGGGATGAGTTCATTTTTATTTTTTGAGTCGGTTAGTCTTGAAAATAAAATACTTTCAAAACTATCTTTTTTTTTATACCAAAATCACCCTTATATCTTTTCATATTGAAGATTTAATTTTGGTGTATCTAAGAAGATAGAGAGAGACGGTTACTAAATTTAAACCAAAAGAAAATCAATTTGTGAAATTGCCTAAAAAAGAGTTCTTTGGCAAGTCAATTACCTTAATTAATATGAGACTCTTTAAACCCTAATTTTATTCTATTTAAGAGCCTCAGTTCCATCTTCCAGCCACTTATTTTCTTAATTTCAGCTTAAAATGTCGTTCTCTTTTGGTGCTTACATATTGTGTAAAACAAGAAAAAAAAAATATTGCGCCTCAGAGCAAGCAATATCAGGTTTATTGAGAATTTTTTTACTTGATTTCCTTAATCTTAAACATGTATCAATGTTGGTGTATGTACCTGATTGTACGAGATAAACCTTTTATTTCCAAATTGAAAATTTCCAATAAGAGCAAAGTAGCTCAAGGACGATGATGAATTAGTTGTCGGTTTAATTGTAATGTTCTAAAATTTTTATGGCGGGAGGTATTTTCTTATCTTATTCTCCACAAAATGGGGTTTTATAGGTTTTATGTAGGTCTTTATTTAGACAATAAAGCAAAGGCATATTCTATTCCTAAACTGATTTTATCATCTTAACTACTAAATGTTTTATGTATCAAACAATTTAGAAAGTGTTTGGAAACTAAAAATAGTATCTAAAACACACCTTATATCTATTTAGACATGGAAGGAGTGTACTACTATGGTTTAATGGTTGATTTATATATGTTTCTCTTTAAGAGAAACTATAAAGGATTTTTTGGGTATGAAAAATCATCTACGAACAAATAATAAAGATCATAATATGGAAAGAGAAAGAGAGAATCAAGGCACCATCAATTACGTGAAAAAACCCTTAAAGAGAAGAAAAATCACGGAAAGATTGTTGATATTCACTTGTGTTGATGAGAGAAGAGATGAAGAACAATGTCTTTAGTTCATGTTTGCTTAGGTCTCTTCCTCGCCTTCTTTTTCTTTTTACATGAGCCTGTACTTATAGGCCTGATAATAATAATAATAATAATAATAATAATAATAATAATAATAATAAAGGGGGTGATCACATCCTTTACGCTTTTGGTTGATGGAATAGATTGCTTTCAGGCGTGGTTTACTTTACTTTGCTCATTCCTTTCAACTATTTTATCCTTAACAACTCAATCAGTCATAGCCACTTGGTGGTTCCTTGTAGTTCGGGCCAATCAATCACAAGCACTTGGCTGTAAGTTTAAACCCTCCTTTCTATTCTGTTGTTCTGTCCTGTCCAGGAGGTAATGATTTCCCATTCTCGAGATGTCGGTTCCCGTTCTAGAAGTGATGATCTCCCGTTCTCGAGATGTCGGTTCCCATTCTGTTGTTTTTCCCCATTCTGGGAGTGATGGTCCCCCATTCTGAAAGTGATAGTCCCCCTGTTATAGTAACGATAGTCACTCGTTCCAGAAGCGATACTCAGCCATTCTAGAAGCGATTGTCCCTCCATTCCAGAAGTGATTGTCCCCCTGTTCCAGAAGCGATAATCACCCTGTTCCAGAAGCAATTGTCCCCCCATTCCAGAAATGATTGTCCGCCGTTCCAGAAGTGATAGTCCATCGTTCCAGAAGCGAAGGCTCCCCGCTTCAACATTCTTTCCCATTCTGACGAGGTCTCCCGCTTCAGCGTTCTTTGCCATTCTAACGAGATCTCTCGCTTTAGCGTTCTTTCTGCACACGTGTGTTGGGTGATTTTTTTCCTGTTCATTTCCCCCCATTACACTCAATAAGTTTCACTTATTGAGGTGTAATGGTTTGTCTTTTTTTATTCTGTCATTACGTCTGCCCATTTCTGTTTTCACGTGCTTTGCGTTTGTCGACTAACTTTTTTGCCAGCTCGCTGTCGATGATGATTACTTTCCTTTCATTCGCTGCATTGTCTTTCCGTTCTTTTTACTACGGGTTTATTGATAGATTTTTTCCCATTTTTGTCATTATGGGCTCATTGGTGAGGCTATCTCATTTTCTTCAGTATGGGCTCGGTGATAGAACTTCTCCCGTTTATTTACTTTTCATTTTCCTTATCTCGTACGATAAGATCTGTGACATGAATACTGTACAAGAATAATATAATAATTGAAATGAGTAAGAAGTGACTGTACCATTTCATAATTTCATTGTAGGAGCTTGAGTTTGATGCCCAACTTCTATTGGTAGATTTTTTCACGTTTTTCATGCTACAGACTTATTGGTAGAGTTTCTCCCGTTTCCTTATTTTTTTTTCTTCTTTCAAAATTTTCCTTCCTTTTCTAGCTTCTTTTTCCTTTACTCCTGGCCGTCTTTTGCTCAGCTCCATTCTTTAGCTCTTCTTTTCTTTCCTTCTTTACTCAGTCTTCTTTTCTCAGCGTTTCTTTACTGAGTTGAAGGTCTTTCCTTAACTTCTTTTCTTTTCTGTTCTGAAGTTCTTTTCTCAACTTCTTTTCTTTTCTGTTCTAAATATTTTCCCGTTCTTAAGACATTTCCTTTTTCATTCTCCATACTTCCCCGTTCTGAAGACATTTTCTTTTCCGTTATGAAGATTTTCCCGTTCTTAAGACATTTTCTTTTCCATTCTCCAGACTTTCCCGTTTCTGAAGATGTTTCCTTTTCCGTTCTGAAGACATTTCTTTTTCAGTTCTCCAGACTTTCCCGTTTTGAAGACATTTCCTTTTCCGTTCTCCAGACTTTCCCTTTCTGAAGACATTTCTTTTTCTGTTTTGAAGACATTTCTTTTTCTCTTTTCTAGACTTTCTCGTTCTGAAGACATTTCCTTTTTTTCCGTTTTGAAGACATTTAATTTTCCTTCTTACATTTTGTTTCATCCCTTGCGTGTTTTTCTCCTTGGCCTTGTTTTTGCTCCTTCAGTGGAACCATGGCCTAGTTTCAATTTCCTTTTGAGAACGACGTACGTAAACGCTCCCAAGGACTTAAAAATTTTGATGGAACCATGGGCTTGTTTCAATTTCCTTCTAAGAATGGCGCACGTAAACGCTCTCAAGGACTTAGGCTCATTCGGTGAAACCATGACTCCATTTCAATTTCCTTCTGAGAACGATGTACATAGATGCTCCTAAGGACTTAGGCTCCTTCAGTGGAACCATGACCTCATTTTTATTTTCTTATGAGAACGGCATACGTAGATGCTCCCAAAGACTTTGGCTCCTTTAGTGGAACTATGACCCGATTTTGATTTTCTTCTGAGAATGGCGTACATAGATGCTCCCAAGGACTTAGGCTCCTTTAGTGGAACCATGGACCCGTTTTGATTTCCTTCTAAGAGTAGGACTTATGAACTTTCCCTCCTAAAGACTTACACCCTTAGTTTCTTTTGAGAGTAGAAATTATGAATTGCCCCTCCCAAGGACTTACACCCATAATTCTATTTGTCGAAGAACAGATAGAGTTGATAGCGTGCACATTATCATGCCATAAGTTTTGATTGAGAGTTCCAAATAAAATTTTGTAAGATTCTTCTAAAAGATGATTGTCATATATATGCTTACGATAGTATATAATCCTCCATGTAATTAGCTTCAATTGAAGCTGTATAATTTTCAAATCTGTCTATTGTGCATAATTTATCTTCTTGAACAACTTTCATGAAAATTATTATAATTCTTGTTTAGGAGCTCCGAATCAAGTTCTGTAAAACTCTTCAAGCAAGAGACATCTATATTTTTTAAAGATATATAATATGCTATGTAAGTCTATACAGTTTAAAAAGAAATTAAATTTGAAAGACATGGTTAAGTTTACTTTTCTGTATGAAGATTACCATACTTTTGATATGAAGCTCAACTCGAATACCATAAGATTCTCCATGAAGCATACTCTCATATCCTTATGATCATGCGACTCGCCATGTAATTTTGCTTCCAAATTTTTTTGTTTTATTTTCCATTTTCGTTCCCGTTGTCTCTTCCGTTGTTAAGACATTTCTGTTCACATCATCACGACGTCTCTGTTCCCGTAGTTAGGATGTCTTCGTACTCGTTGTTTGTTCATATTTTATTTTCCTGCACTCATAAATTCCTTTTGAATGACTAAATTTGCTTAAGTCCTAGCTTTCCCTTTTTCGGTCTTCCCGTTCTAAAAACATTTGAATGCAGTCTCTTTGGTTTTCACGTTATGAAATATTTAAGTGGCAGCTTTCTTGATTTTCCCTTCCTAATACGTTTGAATGTGGTCTTTTTTACTTAACTTTACTCTGGAGTTTTTGCTCTGAAATTCCTTCCTAACTCTTTTTTCTTTTTTGAAATCCTTTCAGATTTCTAATATGAAATTCTAACACTCTAACTTTTTCTTTTCTAAAGAATTGAAGCTTTTCTGATATGAACTTCAACTTTTCTGTTCTGAAGCTCTGACTTCAAATTTTCTGAAGCCTTTTTTATGCGCTTTCTGATATGAGCTTTCTGAGCACTTCTGATTTGAGCTTTACGAGTTTTTCTGGTCTGAGCTTTATGAGCTTTTATGAACTTTCTAAGCTTTCTAAGCTCTTCTGAACTTTCTGAGTTCTCTGAGCTCTTCTGAACTTTTTGAGCTCTTATTTTCTTTCATGCTCTAATTTTTTTAACTCATCCTTCCTTTGAATGGATTTATTTTCTGATCTCCTTCCTCTTTTTTTTAAAAGTTGATAATGATGTAAAAATATAAGCCAATCGGATATGCAAGGAATGAGTTTACCGTTTTCTGTTCCGTTTCCAGTTTTGTACTTCTTGTCGTTCCCATCTCTGCTTCCAACCTGTTGCTATATCTGTTCCCACTTTTGTTATTGAGGGGGGGGGGTTCTATTTGGTTTTTAGCATTTTGGGAGGGATTTCTTGAGTTATTCTCTCACTCTTAATGAAAGCACCAAAATGTAAAACATTTTCGGTATGGAAAATATTCTATGAATAAATAATAAAGATAATAATTTGAAGAGAGAAAGAGAGAATAAAGACACCATCATTTACATGAAAAACCCTTAAATGGAAGAAAAATCACGGGAATATTGTTGATATTCACTTGTGTCAAGGATTTTACACAGTTATTGATGAGAGAAGAGATGAAAGATAGTGCATTTAGTTGAGGTTTGCGTAGGTCTCTTCCTCGCCTCCTTTTTCTTTTTACACGAGCCTGTATTTATAGGCCTTACAATAATAATAATAATTAAGGGGATGATCACATCCCCTATGCTTTTGGCTGATGGGATCGCTTTCAGGCGTAGGCTCTTTTACTTTCATTCCTTTAAACTATTTTGTCCGTAACAACTTAATCAGTCATAGCCACTTGGTGGTTCCTCGTGGTCAGACCAATCAATCACAACCACTTGACTGTAAGTCTGAACCCTCCTTTATGTTCTGATGTTCTGTCCTGTCGAGGAGGTAATAATTCTTCATTCTCGAGATGTCGGTTCCCGTTTTGGAAGCGATGATCTCCTGTTTCGAGATGTCGATTCTCATGCTGTTGTTCTTTCCCGTTCTGGAAGCGATACTCCCCCGTTCTAGAAGTGATACTCCCCCGGTTCCAAAAGCATAGTTACACATTTCATAAGTGATAGTCACCCGTTCCAGAAGTGATTGTCTCCCGTTCCAGAAGCGATTGTCCCCCGTTCCAGAAGTGATGGTCACCCCGTTCGTAAAACGATTGTCCCCTGCTCCAGAAGTGATTTCCCCCCGTTCTGGAAGCGAAGGTTCCCTGTTTCAACATTCTTTCCCATTTTGACGAGGTCTCCCGCTTCAACATTTGTTGTTGTTCTGACAAGATCTCACACTTCAGTGTTCTTTCTACATACGTGTCTTAGGTGGCTTTTTTCATGTTCAGAAAGGTTTAGTCAAAATTTTGAGATTTTGAGAAGATTGTGAAGTCGAATTCTCTTTGAAGTTATATTGTTATTTGGATTAGGGACACTTAGTTTTGTCGTCTAATCGAGTAATTTCCTTTTTTCAAGATGAGTTTTAATGATATTGTTTTGTTTACTAAGAGTATATAATTTTGAAATTTTAAAGACTTAATTTATGTTATAATGTGGCCCTATTTTGTATAATTCCTAAAAAAGAGAAAGTCATATTTGGTTAGATTAGACACTTATGGTTGTATTCTGATATTAGTAAGGACTGAAATTTTTAGTGTTGCTTTAAAGTTAACCGAGTTCAAGTCTGTTTGCAACCAAATGTGACATCTGACAAAAGCTTAGAGACATATACGTTACGTGAGAAAGATAATTTATGAATATTGAAGGGTGATTTTAAAAGTTATATATTTTGGATTAAATTGGTATTAGATTTTTACCAAGAGATGTGTTGACAAGTTGTAACCTTGTTTTGAGCGAAGACTAAGCTTTAAATATTTAATTACGTGTATTTTGACCATTAGTATAGTGATTTCATTAGGATAAATTTACTTGATTTTGTATTCCTCTTCAATAACTATGTGGAATTTATAAAATAATTTTAATGTGTAAAACTTAATAGTTTTGACACTCTGAGCGTTGACGACTCGAAATATTCTCTATTCATTTGATTTTATTAAGGACACCATGTAAGTAGAATTTTATAACAACTTAAATTACTGTCATATGCTGAAAATTTATGATGTGTGATTGTATGTCGTACGTGGTGCTCTCGTTTAAATTTTTGTAAGTGTCACATGTGTGATAATTTTCGTGTTTGGACATTTACACTTAATTATATGTTATTGCGATATTAATGATGTGTATGCATATCATTATGATAATGAATAAGAATACCTATACACTTTTGCGTTAGGGTCTGTAAAATGAAAATATTAAAGAAATATAATAAATTTAAAAGGCTAGGTGTATGTTTATGCCATGAAAGGGGTGAGTGGAAAATGGGATGCGGGGGATCGACGAATCCGATAATGTTTAATAGTTAATGATTAATGTTAATGTTAATGTATAATCGTTTGACTTGTCCAGTGATACTACCAAGGATCCGGTAGTCGAACATATTTCTATAATAATGGCTCACTACGTCTGATTGACTAAACATTATACAAGTGAGCTCGCACCCATTGTAAAGATATTTAAAGTAAAGAAAGAATGTAATGAAAGGAATGAATGAAAAGAATAATGAAAAATGTATGTATATCTAAAGTAAAGAAAAGAATGTGATTAAATGAATGCGTGAAAGAATGTAACAATAAAGCAAAACAAATAATGTGATTAAATGATTTATAAAGTGTATGTAAAAAATAAGACATATTTTAAGGATTTAACTGAATCTGGATACACATGTGTTTGCTAAGTATGTGTAAAATTTTACTTAATGAGTTTATTTTATACTCACCCATTTTATATTAATTTTTCAGATGATGAGAACCATGGTGATGACTGTGAAGAGTATTTTTAGGCGTTTTGACACGAGATGTGAAATTAAGTTTAACTAATTGAGTAACTTACTATTTTAAAGTTGATTTTAGTTTGTTATTTGTGCAAGATCTTTGAAATATCACTTAAGCTTAAGAAAGTTTTATTTATAAATTTATAATCTTTAATTTAGAAAAGTGTTTTGAGTTTTTCACTAACAAACATGTTTTTTCATTAAATACCTCAAATTATGAATCATTTTTGAAAGAAAATTTTTAGTCTAACTTCGAGATATTAAGTAAATTATCGAAGTAACCTCAACCGGACTTTGGGGTATTACACTTTGTCCTCATATAAAACCCTCAATATAATCTCTTCACTGACATCATTGCATTCGAGAAAATATATACTTAGACCCCATTTGTTTCGCTCTATCATTCTTTATAATCCTTTTGTAATTAAATTACCATGTTTGTCTAGAATAATTCTTAAATAAGAGTACAATCCTAATTTACATGTAATCCTAATTGATAATCCTTTGAGGTAATGAATTGTAAAATTAAATAGAAACAATCCTAATTTAGAATGCCATTATAATTCTATTATCAAACAAAATTACTTTCATACCCTCATTGAAATATTCTCTATCACATTTTTTTCATCATTTTATTAATTTAATTAAAATTAACTTTATTAATGTTTATTTTAGTATTATTATTTTATTTAAATATTAATAAAAAATAATTAAAATTAATGTTAAAAATTCACGTGAAAATATTTTTTCATTATATCCCTTGTTTTATTAATTTGATTAAAAATATTTTTTAAATTTAGCCTAACATTATTAATTTATTTAAACATTAGTTACAATTAATGTTAAAATTGCACGTGAAAATGTTTTTTTAGATAATATATAACTAAAAATGCTTTTAAGTAATTTCATGTTATTTACACAAATTTACGATAAAAGTTAACATACTAAACATAGTAATCATTAATTATCACCCATCACATAATAGATTAGCATGCATAACCAAACATGACGCTCTTATTTTATAAGCAACTGAATTGCACGCAATTGAATTAACAACAATTGAATTGCGAGGATCATTCTAGATTGCGCGAGTCAAACGACCCATTAATATTTATGTCCCATACTTTTCCAATTCTCAGTTTGCATATACTTTTTAAGGTATCATTTTTATAAAATAACTCTAAATGTTTTTTAATCCATCTGCAGCCTCTAGATCAATAATAAAATTCTTCATGAAAATAACATGCTTGCTCACTTCATGAGTAAATTAAAAATTATGCATGCATGTTAGAATTTGTTATAATAAATTATTCAGAATTTTCCCATGATATAAACAGAGGTGGGCCACATGGCCCAAGTGGGGTCACATGACCCTACTCAAATTTTTCCCTACATTTGGTCATATGTCTAACCTTGTTTTAGTCTTGACCCTACTGAAATTTTAAGAGTACCGTTGATTTTTAAGTTTTATTCTTTATTATTAATTTATATTAGTTTTCGTCCTATTATTTTTAAGTTTTAACCTTTTTACTTTAAATATTTAATCTCAATTCCCTCATCTTCTTCTCCGTTCTATCTTATAGATTTCCTATAATTTTTTAACCTCCATTCCTTGGACCTCCACGGCTCCATCTAACCCTTTCTAATAATGAAATTTATAAAGAACAATCAATCGAATGAAATATCAACGGATGAATAAGACTTGTTTATTTATATTGAGTAAGATGTATTTAATATTAATGAGAATGAAGCAAGTAAATAATGGTTTTAAAATATGAAAAGTTGTCGAAGATAGTTGTAACTTTAGTGATTTCGAAGACAAATATAAATTGAAATTTCAATAAAAAAGTTTTGGAATGTGATTTATATCCTAATCTTCTTCTCCCCCTCACACACACACTCTCTCTCTCTCACACACACTCTCTCTCTCACACACACACATGTATATATCTGTATAGATGCACGCCCACAAACATACACACACACACACACACATATATGCATATATATATATATATATATGTATATATATGTATATATGCACATACACACACAAATACACACGCACAAACACACACCCTTATATACACATACCCACACAAATACACACGCCCATGTACACATACATACACACACAGAGAGACATATATAGATATACACATACATACATAATACAAACATATATATATATATATATATGCATACACACATACATCCATACATCCATACATACATACATTCATGCATGAATCCATGCATACATACATGCATCCATATATACACACATCCATGCATACATGCATACATACGTACATACATCCATCCATGCATGCATACATACATACATACATACATACATGTTGGATAAGTGGTTTTAAAATTAAAGAAAAATAAGTTTGAACCACGAACGGATCATTGGCAGAATATCAAAAATTTTTCTAAAACTTATTTAATCGAATTGAATAATGAAAAATCAAACAACAAACGATCATGCATATCAGATATTGAAACGAATATAAGAAGGTTGAAGTGATTTTCACCTTTGCGATGTATAAGAGATTTTCTGAATTGGTGGAATTCTTGTATTCTTTCTTTACATTTTTTAAAATTTAAGATCCAAATCTTCAAGCTTAATCTTCAAGAACCAAAATTCAAGTACGATCTTCAAGAGTCAATTTCTCAAAATTTTCTTCACACCAATAACCACTCGTTAATTTCAGAAATAGAATTTATTTAGGAACTGAGTGTGGGCTCTCAAAACGATTGAATAAGAAAAATCAAAATTTTCTTCAATTTAAAATTCGGCGGCAACATGTGAGTCTTTCTCTCTCTCTCTCTCTATGTAATTACGCACTGTATTGATCAGTATCAATTATTATATTCAAGAGTTGTGTTGTATCTAATACAGTTCCATTCTGACAATCAAATTGCTATCACATATATATAGTTATTAATTTTAAGATTTATAAATAAACCCCTATATTTCAAATTTCTGAAAATTAATCCCAAAATAACCACCATGGCCGAATTTTGTATATATATATCCTCTTAGAATTTGTGTTGTATCGAAATTCATCAATCCAATTGATAAATCCAATTGATCTCTATCAACTAATTAATTAATTTCTTTTTATTTACTAACTATCCAATAATTAGAAGATAATAAATTAATTTTAAAATAATTAATCACATTTAACTAATTAACTGACAACACCCATCATATATGAGTGTAGAAAATACACCTTGGCACCAAAATACATTTTGGTTCAACTGATATCGTTTCTTCTATTTCTATTTTCATGAGCTATTCCTGAGACTAAATGGATCCACATGAACAAAGCTACAAGATTCAAATACCAGACGAATTTATCTTTATAAATTCATGACCTATTTAATCTTCACATCGTATGAATCCACTATAGGTTCAATGCTGAATCAACTCTCGATTCATGCGCGCTAAATTTTTTTTGGGTGCAAATAAGCTATTTTATTTCATGGTCCACAAAATATTTTAACATATTACCCATCATGAATATCAGTAACAAGAGCGAGGATGTAAATTTACTATTTTACGCATCTTGTTATTATTTTCTTAACTCCTTTATTGATTGTGAATAAGAAAGACATAATAGTGAATTGTCTTGTACAATTCGAAAGTCTTAATCAATGACTCAATTCATTGAATACCAAACCTGATTTTATTTATTCACACAGCCATTAATAAATCATAAAGTGATATTGTTGCTTTCATAATTCAACCACGGATTTTCGTATCTGTGAATCACGTAACTCCAACATAGTTGAATTACGATTCCAACAGCCGAGATATTGTCCGCCAATTCAAAGTCACCCATTTTACATATCAAAGATCGCAAGTAACTAAGACAAGCTACATATTCATCTCAGGATTAAGGTAATTATGAAAATACCCTTAAAGTATAATAATTAGATTTAGAGCTAGGTAAATAGTTTTTGCTCTAAACTAATTAATTACCGGTCTATTCGTCATGTTACATAATAAGTCTAGGTTAACCGCTTGAGTTTCCACTCTCATGCCCCAAGACTAGCATCCATTGGTTTAACATAACAGTCGTAATTAGATTCGATTGCCCAATCGATCCTAAGACTGTGAATAACGTTCTGAACTATTTCATAAGTGTTTGTCTGGAAGACTCCTCTGTATTTACTCTTCTTACGTTGATGATAGTTACAAGACTAGAGTAAATTATAAACACACTTTACTTAAAGAAAAACTTTTATTTATTCATTAAATTTAATAATAAAAAATGTCTGAGAAATAACTAAATACTCATAAATAGTTATTAAACCATACTTTATGGACATAATTCCAACAATACATACATACATGTTTGTATGCATGCATGCATTTATACATACATACATACACACATACATACATACATACATACATACATACATACATACATACATACATACATGCATGCATGCATGCATACATATATACATCCATACATGCATCAATCCATACATGCATGCATGCATGCATCCATGCATGCATGCATACATCCACCCATACATCCATCCATCCATCCATCCATCCATACATACATCCATCCATACATACACACGTCCATCCATCCATACATACATGCATACATGCATACATCCACCCATCCATCCATCCATCCATCCATCCATCTATCCATACATACATACATATATAAAGATTTTGTTAGAAATTTGAATATATTTGAGTGTATATAACATATTTGAGACCATGTGCTGATGTTATCATTGAACTCACATAGGGATAAAAAGGAGATTACGCATTTTTACTTTCACACTATACTTCTCGTGCTATGATTCTTAAACTTAATGTGATAATGATGTAGAGATTATGAGTATGATGTTGAGATAATTAGTCAACATCTAAGTGTTGTGAGAAAAATTGCACGGAAAGTGTCGGTGAAAAAGGAAGGAGATTTGATTTTTCATTTTACCCTCGAGTGAGGCAGATGGACACATTTTCATTCAAATTTCGAAGGAAAGTTAAAATAAAACTGTCGATGCTCACTATAATATTGTTAATTGAAACTAAAAATTCTTAACAAAAATCTTCATTTTTCATCTAAACGAGACAATATGATGAAATGCTCAAGAATTTGAAAACTTACGCATACCTTACAGCTCCCAAAGATGTAACAGTCACATACCAAATAATCATACAAGAGGTTAGTAAGCTCAAATATTATGGTTCAAATCTCACGTAGTCCCTTCCCTTGACATAAAAAGAAAATAAAACAAGCCCTAGACATACCAAGCTCAAAAAAATGACAAGTCAAGACCATTACAAATGCCCAATTCAAGGAACAACCCTTACAAAAGCCTAATTCATGGAACAACCTTCACAAGAGCCCAATTCAAGGAACACAAAACCTATAATTTGATGAAAGGCTCGAATAGGCAAATAGGCCACTATAAGAAGATAAAGAAGAAAATGGCCAAAAAGTTGTAATCTGCACAAATGACTAAAATTTATATTGACACATCCTTAAAACCTAAAAAATATAGTAAATATACAAACTTACCCTCACTAATAAGGGACCCTCGCAGACAATGTTACATAGTTTAGAGGTATATAATAATGTACTAGTATATTTTTACATACCATTAGTATATCGTAGTATATCTATGATATATTTCTATATACTATTAGTATATCGTAGTATATATAATATATTTTTATATACCATCCAATATATTTTTTATACCATCACGGTGAAGGAAGCCGGGATCAGATCTGATCACGACGGTCAGGGAAGTTGCGATCAGATCTGGTCCTGACGATCCTACAGAACTCAATGGTAGTGAAGTTCATGAAAGTCATGAAATCAACGACGAATTTAATGTCGGTGAGAGATACATAGATGATTCGAGGGTGACTTTCGATGAAGGAGAAGAAGTTAGAGCCGATGGAGTCGAGATAGATTAATTTTTTCTTGGAAATTGGAATGAAGGTCCTAGGTGAGGGATAGTAGGCGATACAAAAGGGGTTTTAGGGATTGGATTGTGAGGGAGAGAAGTGGGTTTTGGTGGAGGAAGCTATGGGGAAGGCAACGTTTTGGGGGATGAGAAATGGGAGAAAACTCATGGCTGGGAAAAAACTGTCGGAGATGAGGAAGAATGTGGAGCAGCGGCAACATAAAATGAATAAAAAATAATAAAACCTAAAAAACATACAGTTAGTTTTACAAAAGGGTAAAAATGTAAATGATCAAATAAAATCATAACTAACTAACAAACTAAAGAGAGAATCCGGCCATATGTGCAAAATATAAAATTAAAAGACATAATACAAAATTGAAACTTAAAGTAGCCTAATCCCTTAATTTTCTCTTGATGAAACTAGGGTTTTCGGCAAGAATTGACCTATTAAAGAATCATGATGCCAAAATAGTCCCGGGAAATTAGCAACTATAAAATTGACCCACTATCAAATACTAGAAACTAATAAATCAATAAAACCTCCAAACTAACCTTCTTCAATAACCCTAAACGTCCGTTCTGGGAAAAAATGACAACCTCTTTCCACTTCTAAACTAATATTAAACTCAAATCCTTAATCTCCTTTCTCGCAAACAACAACCACATTCAACTACAACCTCCCCACATCGCAACCACCTTCAACCGTGACTATCTTCGATGGCAAAAATCTTCCACCACAACCTCCATCAACAACCACCATAATCACTATTGCGACAAAAAATTTCGACCATGACTGTCTTCTACAATCTCGACAACAAATCCGTCTACCACTCAATCACAGTCACAGCGGCAACCACAACCATCTCAATCACGACTACAACTAAAGGAGTCTCCGTATTCGAGCTTAACCTCCAGTTTCAATGCGACGACTGCCTTCAACCTTGACCATCTTCAATGGCGACCACAGCCCTCTGAGCATATTTCCTGCAATGAAATCTGTCTACAACCACCACCATATCGACCATAGGCATCGTCGACTACAACCATGGCCACCTCGATCGTGAGCACAACCACCACGACTACAATTGAAGCCACCATCGTGACTGATGCGAATGACTTTTACAGATACGTGCTGAGGTTTTGTCCAATTGTCACGTGTTTGTATTGTTTCTGTCATGAATATTGCTGGATTTTTGTGATTTTCTTCGTGTAATTGTATTGATTATTGATGTGATTTTCACATAAAAAATAGTTGATAATATGCTTATATTACTGAAACAAATTATGAACTAGATGTAAATAGTATGTTTGCATTATCATATTTTTCTGGACTTCTATTTATTATGAATTATAACTTTTTTCATGAATCAAATTATTGTAAACTAATATTTAAATATTCACAAATTGCACGAACGGAAATTACTGGGCCCTAAAGAGTTGTGGACATCAACACCATGGATTTTCCTCTACTCCAATCAAAATGTGATTACGACCTCCTAGAGATTAGGATAGCCAAGTAGCTTTTCTTATTTATTTGATAGGCTTCATGAAGTCATGCAAACTTCATAATGATCGTTATATGAAAACCATGATTTTTTTTAGTTCCTAAGCTTGGTTCATGTCCAAACCATGACACTGTAACAAACATGTGCTTTTATAGCACACGGTGACTGCGTTTTGACACAAAACGCAGTAAATGCCCATCTCTGAATCTAATTCACAGGTCAAATTCCCCGAAACCTGCCTAAATTAATTAGACTCTCCTCACAGTTCTCTCTCTCATCAATCTCTCACAAAACTCTCTCTTCAACCTCTGCGAAACTGCGAAACCTAGGGATTTCCTCGCGATTCTCACTCTTTCATCTCTCTCATTAAGCTCTCTCTCGTTAAGCTCTCTCTCTTTAAGCTCTCTCTCTCTCTCTCATGAACTTCTCTCTCTATAGCTTATTGCAACTCTCTCTTTATCTGTGTCACAGCCTCAACTCTCGCAGCTCTCTCACATATTTCCCTTGCAGCTCTCTTTTTCTCTTGTCTGGTAGCACTGTCTCGCACATAGATCTGTCTCACAGCTCTCTCTCTCTCTCTTTCTTTATATATATATCTCTCTCAGCACTATGACACAACTTTGTTTCCCAGCTCCCTCCCACTTCGATTTCACATCTCTGAAATAGAGGTGAGGTTTTTTACTTACGAGGTAGGTTTTAATCTCAAATTCGTGTATGATTTTTATGATTTTCGTCTGATTTTTTATGTTTTCATTAGGTTTGTCCGAGATAAATGAGATCTGGCCAAGGATAGAGCTCGTGCTTTTCTGACTAATACCATTTTCTGGCTAGGTGAAACTAAGGGTTTACGTTCATGATTCTGAACATATAACTTTTTTATTCTTAAGTATCTTTTTTTGTTTTACCTTTTTTCAAGAAGTTACTTCTTGAAACTCCCTCCCCTGCTCCATCTTAAACACCTTATTCTTGTACATATACACTTACATTCTGTTTGGTTTCGATATAGTCATTCTGTTTTAAAGGGTATGATGACCTGGTTGAGGTTGACAGCAACACTGCCATATCTCTTACAAGGACTTCAAGGAAGTTACGTACTCATCATAAGTTTTTCTTTTTCTTGTCGAATGTTCAGTTTGAATATGATTAGTTGACTGGAAATCATAGCCTCTAATTTTTTTTCTATTTGTTCCTCTTTGGTTATATTTCTTACTAAAAAAAGGGTTAGTATGTTACTTTTCATATCATTTCTTACTTGAAGTTCTTGATCTAGTCTACCAGAAAGCTGAAACTTGGTTTGCCCAATTTTATTTTATCACAACACAAGTTTATCAAATAAGATAGTTAGTCAGGTTTTTGACTAGGCATTAGATCATAAATTGGCACTTGAACTGAATTGGTCTAGTATGAGTAACCGTTTGCTCTTCTCTAATAAAGATTTAGTGTTATAAAGACAGATATGTAGGACAAAAAATGATGTTTTTTCAAGCACCATTTGTAGACTAAACCCATATGCCTAAAAATAGTTTAGCCAAAGAATCTTGGAAAGGGCTTTATGTTTGTTAAGAAATCTTGAATATAATTTTATGTTTGCAGACTAAACCCCATGGATTGGTGACTGATCCATTTATATTAGGGATAATTGATAACGATTCACATTAGTAGGAACCTTGCCCTTTTGCAAGCTTACAGTGATGGCAGAAATGTAGCTTTTTTGTATCATTAATAGTTTTGTATAACTTCTGTAAATCTGCCAATCCTTTTCATTAGTAACTTTGCTGATATCATTAATAATATTGTATAACTTCTATAATTTGAATTATAGTAATAGTTGGACTGCGAATATTTAGTGTTGCAGTAATCATATTTCTTCTTTACAGCTCCAAACTCTTGTATTAGAAACAGAGAGGACAAATGGCTTTAAAGTTCTCCAGATGACTGATTTAACTTACTTTTGGAAATTATGAACTGTTTCATATAACCAAGTTCATCCAATCCCTCTTCAGGTGACTGATTTATCCTTTCTATACTAAAATACAAGGTAAAATGTCCTGCTATTCTAATAATTAATATGCCACTTTAGCTAATGTTGGTTAATATGACTGAAAGGAGATTATCACAAATCCAAACACTTATATCTTATCCTTGATTTGTTTTGTTCATTGCATATTATAAATGGCTTATACATGAGATAAATTTTGTTGCTTTTAGATGTCTTTGCTGTTTTTTAATTGGATATAGAGAAATGATTTTTCAACTTTTTATTGAATCTGCCCATCTTGCTTCTTTGACTTTTTTAGTTAGATTTTCTATTGTTGAATGATTAACTGAGTAAAATGATGAATATATACAAGATATAGGGTGTTGGTGATGTTCATTTGGTTTGAAATTAGAATAAATGCTAAATGTTTTAAAACTTTCACTTGCATGCACTTGGAGTTTCTGACCGAGAATTGCATCATCTCTAATTAATGGGTTTTCTTCTTAATTTTTATTTTTTAACTATGTTTAGTGGAAGGGGGCTGATAAATTTCTTTAATTACCATGATTGAAATGTTGGGGGGGGGGGGTGGTATATGGTGTTCAAACTGACTAATGATTGCATCATCCCTGATTAATGGTTTTTCCTCTTTGTTGTTATTGTTTTGACTCTCTTTAGTGGAAAAAGGGTTGATATATTTTTGTAGTTACTGTGATTGAAATAGAGGTTATATGGTGTTCAAACTTTTATGTTGAACATTATTTATTGTTTGTGTAAAGATCACTTTGTTTCACGTCCTCTAACTAGCTTAATATTTGTAAAGTCTTCTATAGAAATCATATGTAGTAGGTTTAAAAGTCTTCTTTAACTAGCTTAACTTTGTTTAACGTCCTCTAATCTAGATGATGAATATCTTTAAACTTCATTACCATACTATTTCCTGTAATATAATTCTAGATTGCTCCAATTTCCTTGATCATAGAGCATACGGTTGGTCTTGGTATGATCAATAAAATCGTTAGAGAATAGCCAAAAATAGGTTTGCAACTTCTTGGGCTTGTCGTTTGTAACATAATTACTTATCTTATTGCTGATTTTAATTGCTTGGATATCTCATATTCTCTTTTCCCCCTTTTAAGGAAAGCTCTTGGGTCTGACTTCAAATGATTGATACTAGAGTAGCTTGAGCTTTCAGCCAAATTCGTTCGTTTCCACTCGAATTTCAGATCAAGAAATCTGAAAGTTTTCTGGTTTGCTTAATCTCTGTCTTCACTTTTTATTGTTGTTTGGATAATGCAATATTTAGAATTATTGATATGACTCGAGGTGATCTGGCATCATTTTGGGTGCGCAATCAGTTTACACATATTTTGCTAGCTAGACTCTAGATGACTTCCACGGATCTATGGAAATGTTGGTATGTCTAAGCACATGCCTTGGATAACATGTTCATATGAGGTAGAGAGATCTTGGGAGGTGAGTTGGTGACACTCCACAAGCTAGTGAAGACACTGATTTTCTGTTGTCAAGTTTGCATTTTCATTTACTAATCTTGACTTCTTAGCTAGTAATGCCTCCAATTGAAACCTCACTAGATCATCTTCTTCTGGTTGAATTCCTCTGGTCAATCCATCACGAAGCCTCTTGTTCTCCTCCTCAAGCAGCGCACATCTCTCTTATACAAAACATAAATTGACTATTTTAACCAGTCTTAAAGAATGTGCTTCTTAGATGTTTTGTAGTTATTCTTTTTGGTTCTTCCCTTTAGTGATAACACTACAAGAAATATGACATTCTACAAGGTTTAAATACATGGATTATAGTTTCTTCCTGTCAAAAAATTGAAATAACAACATTCTCTATGAACCTCATAAAAAATAGATGCTATTATGCATTTTCAAGGATAGAACATAGATGCATGGTAAATATGTATTTCAAGAAATAGGGTTTTGCGATCTAGATTACAATCTTATAGATCAACATGTCTGAATATTGAAAAACCTTTTATAGAGATAATATATATGTTTATAAGTGGATATTGAACTATAACAATTACTTTTTAATATAGGTTCACCGAAAACACAACAAACACATAGTAATTCAGGTGGTGCGTGGTTCCACATAGTGATGGGGAATATGATTCCAACAAGAAGACATGTAAGTTCTTTGATGAAAACTTTAGCTTGTATTTGTGATATTTGATACAACTCAAAATATTTGTAATATGTGATATGCACACCTGGAATACTTTTTTGTAGGGTTTTTTTTGGACATTTGATATGGATCTTTATAAGTAAATTTTTTAATTAAATATTTTAAATTAGTGATTCAATGGATGATCTTTTTATTATTTGTTTGATACATTAGCGTAAATTATTGACAGTATTTAAAACCCTATAAGAGATTATAATAGCCTAAAGAAGCACAATAGGCAAATGCAGTTATGATATGGTTAGACATACAATAGCATTTCTTAAAAGCTATAGAAAACATCCCATTGCGCTTGGTAACCCTTTTGTAGCGTTTAAAAAATGCTATAGAAAAGTTACAATAGCATTTTTTAAACGCTATAAAAAGTCTCATATTGTTGCTACACTTATAATAACGTTTATAAAATGCTATCATAGGGCTTTCATAGCATTTATCGTAACACTATGTTTGCCCACGTTATTAGAACTCTGACCCTATGATATCGTTTAAAAAATGCTATCATAACTACTTTTAATAGTGTTTAAAAATGCTATCGTAATCTTTTGATAACGTTTTATAAATGCTGTAGAAAGTCACCAAGCGCAATGGAACGCGTTCTATAACATTTAAAAAATGCTATTGAAAGGTTACAATAGCATCTTTTAAACGCTATTAAAAGTAGTTATGATAGCGTTTTTAAACGCTATCGTAGGGGCGGAGTTTTAATAACCTTGGCAAACATAGCGTTACGAAAAACGCTATGAAAACCCCATGATAGCTTTTTTTGACCACTATCATAGGTTTTTTTGTTGTAGTGTGAATTACGTATACTACATTTACAATTATGTAACTATGTTTTTTTACCACCATCAAACATGTAAATGAGATGTTTTTTCTTTTTTGTCAATTTCAAAAGATATCGTGTGGACAAAATCCAAAATAGTATGCAAAGATTGCATAACTAGCTTCTTTCCACACAAGTTTTTGTAAACATAACTTCACTTAACATAATCCAATATTTAGTATATCTTTGATAATAATGTTTTCATAATGGTAAACATATAATTTACCACATATAGCACGTAATTAATTGTTTCACCAAGAAATAACTTCATCTATTAATAAGGAGAGAGAGAAAGTAATGCAGAGAAACAAATAGTGAAGGAAAGATGAAATATTATGAAAAAAAGGGTTTTAACAACTTTGTGGGGAATGGGCGAGAAAATAAATTAACGCTAAACTCAAAACCTTTTATAAATAGTAATTCTTGATCTATTTATGAGTCATAACCGAGAGCAGGAAGATCACAATGTACAACTACTTAGTTAAGCATTAATGCGTGCAGTCTAAAATAATTTGGTATATCTCATTCATTAAAAGTCATAGTTGTTGGACCGAGCTTGAAAATTGTAAGGCTGAAGTTGAGAACCAACTTAATAAAAGGATAAAAATATCATATCTGATCATGGTGGTAAGTACTATAGTTAATATGATGGTTCAAGTGAACAACGTTCAAGATCGTTTACTAAATTGCTAGAGGAATTGCTAGAGGAATGTAGTTTCATTCACAATACACTATCTTGGGTTCACCCACTATGAATTGTGTTACTGAAAGATGAAACATCACCCTTAAAGACATAGTGAGGAGTATGATTAGTCAAATTACCTTATCAGAATCACTCTGGGTAGAAGCACTTAAGAGCACAACATATATCCTTAACATAGTTCTAACTAAAGAAACTGTTAAAACCACATGTGAACTTTGAACAGACAAGAAATCTAGTCTAAAGCACTTACATGTTTGATGATGTCCAGTTGAGGCAAGGCCTTATAAGCCTAATGAAAAGTGACTACACTCGAGAACATTAAGTTGCTTTTTTATTGGATACTCTGAAAAATTCAAGAGGTACAAGTTTTATGATCCCATGACTACATTGATTTTCAAGATGGGAAATTTTAGGTTCTTTAAGGATGTCGAGTTTACGGGGGGAGATATAGTTAGAGTTTTTTTTCTTTGAGAAGGAATATTTTGATATTCCCACAATTATTATTAGAATTCATCAAGATTCTATTCCTGACCATGTTTAAGACACAATAGATGAAGACAATGTCAGAGAACCTCTCATTTAAGAAATTGTTCTAGAAGAACAAACTCTAGCACCTTAAGAACCTAAGCGTTAAGGAGATCCACTAGAGAGAGGAGGAATGCAGTGTCAGATAATTACATTGTATTTCTCCACAAACATGAGGTAGATAGTAGGGTGATGAAGATGATCTGATCAATTTCTGTCAAGCCATAGAAACGTTCTAAGTCTTAGAAATGAAATTGATGCCATGGATATGGAGATTAGGTCCATGAAGGACAATGACGTGTGGAATCATGTCCCGTTATCAGAAGGTGTAAAACCCATTGGTTGCAAATATATATTTAAAAGAAAAAGGAGGTTCAAAAGATAATATGAAAAGGTAGAAGACTCGTCTTGCGGCAAAGGGCTTTACACAGAATGAAGGCATCGCATATAAAGAGACTTTCTCTCCAGTTTCTTTGAAAGAATCTTTTGAGATTATAATAATATTGGTAGCACATTTCAATCTTGAGTTACATTAGATGGGTGTGAAGATAACATTTCGAACTGGTAAAATTGATGAGATGATCTATATGGTGCAACTAGAAAACTTTGTGTCAGGAGACAAAAAAAGATGCAGTTTGCAAACTTAAGAAATCTATCTATGGAATCAAACAAGCATATCGACAATGGTACTTCAAGTTTCATCAAGTGATCATCTAATTCAGTTTTGAGATGAATTGACTAGATGATTGTATATAACACAAGTTTTATATGTCGATGACATCTTGCTTGCCAGCAACGGTATAGGCTTTTTACATGAAAATATGATATTTTTAGCTAAGAATTTTGAGATGAAAGATCTTGGTGACACTTCTTTTATACTAAGCATACAAATACCAGGATCACTCTGGTGTATTCTTGGATTCTCACAAAAGAGCTGATTAAAAAAGTTCTTAAAAGATATGACATGCAATGATGCAAACTTGTATAAAGTGATACTCCTATAGCTAAGGGAGACAAGTTTAGTCTCAATCAACGCCTTAAGAATGACTTTAAGGAAAATGAAATATCGAAGATTCCCTATGCCTCGACAATATGGAGTCTAATTTATGCCCAGGTTCGTATACGTCCAGATATCAGTATCTTATTGGGACGTTGGGTAGATATTTAAGCAATCCAGGAATAGACCATTATAAAACATCTAAATGGGTCTTGTTGTACTTAAAAAAAACTACATGCTCATATATCGAAGGTTGGATCAGATTGAGTCGTTTGGTATACTGACTCAGATTTTGTTGGATGACAAGATAGTATAAAATCAACATCTTTCTGCTGGTTAGAGGTGTTGGTTGCTTGGAAGAGTGCTAAACAGTCACTTTAGCTTCTTATACCTTGGTAGCATAGTTCATAACATGTTATGTGGCGTCCGATCATGGAATATGGTTGTGAAATTTGATCACGGGGCTACACACAATGGATGGAATAGAGAGACCACTCAAGTTATTTTATGATAGTACGTCAGCAATTTTGTATTCCAACAAAAACAAGTATTCAACGAAGTTGAAGCACATATATATCAAGTTCCTAGTTGTTAAGGAAAGAGTTCAGAGTAGACAGTTGTCTATAGAAACATAAGAACAAACTCCATGGTTGCAGATCTGCTTACTAAAGGATTGCCACTCAAACTGTTTCATGAGCACACTACTCCTATATGTGTCATATGAATTGATGATATTCATTTTTAGTGAGAGTTTATATTTTTAGATGCTTTTATGATTTAGTTACATTTTTAGTTATTTCAGTTTATCGATATTTTGAGGTTATTTTCTATAGAAATAAAGTTCTGGTATATTTATACTCTGATTTTGGTATGGTTTGGTCTTAATAATGTTTAAGAATAAACAAGTTGAAAATAGGCATGTTAAGATCACATCACATAAAATTTTCATACTACACATCCACATCATAATCCATGTTCTTAAGTAGTATTAACATAAGTGACCATTGCTACGTTGAGTTACAATAGATGTAACGAAGGCCGCCTTGATACTATGTTGGTATGATTGATGGATCAGATTGATTATAGATATGTCTCGATAATGACAGTAAAGTAAACTCTCTCGGTTATTTATTTTTTACAATGCTAATTATAAGGTTACGCATATAGTCCAAGTGGAAGGTTATTGGATCCTCAATCTAATGTTGGAAGGCAAAAGGATATTTTTTGAAATCGTGTAGATCTGGAGGTAAACCGTACGACTCTAGAGATCAATTAACAAATATGGATTCATGTACGCTTCTGCTTAATTCATTATTGATTCTTAATGTTCCAACATCAATATTTTTGGGATTTTGAGTGACGATTTTCACCAAAGGATTTCATCTAACATTTTTTAGATCATTGAAAAACTCCAATGTGCAAAGAATGTTAGTTCCAAAAGTTTTTTCTTCAATTTAGTCCATTTTTATACCTCGTCAGACTCTAATTTCCCCTTCTCCTTTTAGGTACTTCCTCTATTTCATCCTCTTCCATTTATCGATCGACCTACCAATACTTCAGCTCTCTCTCTCTCTCCCTCTCTTTCCCACACTCTCTCTCTTTCTCAGTATTTCGATAATCAGGTTGGTGCGACGAGAGTTGAGCTCTAGTCAACTAGTTCATAGTGCCATTGCCTCAACTTGCTTTGTCTCTAAGCTTCCCGCCGAAGCCAATGGCTTTGTTGAAGGTCTAATGTTTCCTATCACTCACAAGTACCCAAATACATGAATACACATAATTCTAATTGTAAAAGATTTTTTCGGTATGGGGAACTCTTTAGGAATGAATAATATAGACAATTATTTAGAGAGATAATGAGAGAGTAAGGACATAATTGTTTACGTGAAAAACTCATAAAGGGAAAAAACCACGAGAAAACTTTTGATATTCTCTTGTATTTCGTGTAGATATATGTCCCCTAGGTTTGTGCCTTGTGACATATGACTTTGTTTATACATGAATGTGATAATTAAATAATAATAAATCTCTTTATTCCGTTACAAGATTTGGGGGATTGATAGATATTTCCAAGAAATATTCTCTTTGATGCTTTTCTTCACAACCGTTTGATTGATCTAATGGCCTTGATTGATTTCCTTGGATTACCACGTTACAAGCCGTGCATTTTCGTCTGATTAGTCTACTCTTCATAACCGTTTAGTTGTTCTTACGGTTCTCATTTTATCTTCTCTTTGATCAAGCTTTCGGTTCAAAACTTAGCACATGTAATGTGAGAATTTTGACTGTACACCAATATTATTGTTTCTCTCTCTTTCCTAAGTTATTCTCTTTAAGTTTAATTGACTTGCAATTTGTTCTAACTCCACCGGTGCTAAACAGAGGTGATTTTCTTGATGTAAATAATCGAAACCATCAATTTCATTGAAGGAAAAATAATTATTAAAGATTTAAAGGAATGAAGTGATGTCAAATGTCATGGGTAAATAATGTGATGTAATGCTTCACTTACACGATGCATCCTTCTAGCCTTTGTTTAAATCCGACAAAGTAGTATTGAAAATATTTCTTTTTGTGAAAATACAAAATTTACTATTTTGTGTTCCTTACACTAATTTTTTCTCCAATTGAGATCGCAATGTAATTATTATTAGATAAGTTACATTGTATATATCAATTATGTGATCTAATTGAATATTCAATAATCATAGTTGGATTGTGGTTTCTAACTTATGAGATATATTCTCAACCATTGGCTAATTCTCTATGAATGGAAGAAACAATTAGGAATATCTAAGTGGAGAGGCGTCGTCTTCCTGTAGAGAAGCTGAAGGTATTCCCATTTGAACCGTTCCCGCAGATAAATTGATGATCTCAACTGTGAATCTATTCTCAAGTACGCACAATGATTAAGTTTAATTACTTATGATTTCTATAAAATGCCTTGATCGATTTATTTTTCAACAATTGGTATCGAAGCAAGGTTTAGTGTTACTTATAGCAATTAAGCTTTTTTTTTTATAAAAGAAGGGATGTAAATGAGTGAGTTTGAGTTGGATATGAGTTTACTAAATACACGTTAAATTTTCACTACCCATGTCCAATCCGTATCCATGTTAAATTATATGGATGAGTGTAGGTAAT
This sequence comes from Datisca glomerata, assembly GCA_003255025.1. Classification (NCBI taxonomy): domain Eukaryota; kingdom Viridiplantae; phylum Streptophyta; class Magnoliopsida; order Cucurbitales; family Datiscaceae; genus Datisca; species Datisca glomerata. The sequence goes on along the minus strand of QANY01009141.1, from coordinate 752,947 downwards.
ACCCACTAAGATATGAGTACCCAACGAGTACCCAATGAGTACTCATATATTCTTTTTTTTTGCAACTAAAGTACTACTCATTATTTTTTTCTTTTTTCTATTCAACGAGCAATTCTATTTTCATAATTTACTTCTCTTTCTTCATCGAACTATTACGATGGAGACCAATAATTCGGTTAAAACTTCTCTCTCTCTCTCTAAATTGAAAGGTTGGATAAAAATTTTCATCATAAATAGCTTAAACTGAAAATTGAGTTGACATTTTTTTTATAAATTTAATATCATTAATGAAATTCAGCTTGGTTATTCGATTATAAAATGAATGATTCAGTTAGTTCAATCTATTATTTATTTGACTATAAAATTGGTGATCTAATTCGGTTCAATTGTAAAGTTAATAAACTATATTTCAGTTATTTGATTATAAAATTGACGATCCAGTTTGGTTTGATTGTAAACTTAATGAATTTAAGCTCCATTTACTATAAAATTGGTGAGTTTTAGTGTTATTCAAATGTTAAGTTGATGAACTTTGGTTTGATTCGTCTATGATTAATGAATTTTTGTCTTGGTCACTTAATTAGTTAATGATTTGTTTGGTTTGATGATAAAATCGATGAATTCTAATTTGCTTTGATTATAAAATTGATGAATTTTAGTATTGGTTATTCGATTATAAAATTGATGATTCAGTTTCTTTTAGTCATAAAATTGATGAATTTTAGTTTAATTATTCGACTGTAAAAGCAAAAACTCAATTTAGTTTGGTATGAAAAAATTAATTTCGTTTCCATTTAATTATAAAACTAATGAATGTTAGTATTTATTTGAATATAAAGTTGATGAATTATGGTCTAATTCGATTATAAAATTGATACGTTTTAGATGTCTATTCAATTCGTGATTCAGTTTAGTTCTATTATAAAATTATAAGATTGGTGAAAATACAATTGACAATCATGAGTGAAAAATAGAATTACATCATAGTTTTCATTTTATATTGTTGTATTTTTTTAAAAAAGCTAATGAATTTTGTGGCTATCTAATGGTTATTGTTATTACTCTTACCCTATCCATATATAATGAGTAAAAAGCTACCCAACCAATTAAACCGACATTGATGCGGACGGTGTAGCGTTGAAGTTTTGGGAGCGAGGATCGTCGCACGCGTAGTCCACCTTTCGGAAATCATAACTTTTGACTCGGGGTGACCCATAGGGATCGTAAGATATCAAATCGAAGCTCGTTCAGAGATCTACATGTATAATAGGGATTACTAGTTACAACCCGGTTTCAGGCCCAAAAGGTCATTTTGGGCACTTTCAGAGGCCTAAAAGATGTTCTCGCAAGTTTTGGTTATTTTCATAATTTTCCCTTTCTTTAATTTTTAGGGTTTTCAGGTTTAAGTTTAAATTCGTATTGTTTGGTTAGTTTGCGGCAGTTTTGGATGATATTGTTGGAGACGTTTTTTCTATAATTAGAATTTTTGGTATTTCGAGATTTATCAAAATTGTTGTCTAAATTCTAGTACTCTCAGAATTCAACAGGCTTTAGAAGATCGAATTATTGACAATCGTGTGCGATTCAACAATATTTAATATTGATAGGTTTTCTTGAGGTTTCCGCTACATCAGTTGGTATCAGAGCTAAAAGTGTTTTGTAGTTTTCATGGCACCACGATAGAACCAGTAACGACAAAAATGAGTTGAGGAGGTTTATGAGCGCGATGATGGCGTCCAACTAGAACAGCAAATTGGGCAGATTGTGGATCAACTTTTGCAGTGAATGTTGGAATTGTTAACTGAAAGGATGGTTAATATGATGTGGAAGCGAGTAGGTTACGCGGTAGGGCTATGGTGTGGTGGCAGCAAATGAAGCTATCTCGTACTAGGTTGGGTAAGTAAAAAATTTCTTCTTGGGAAAAAATGAAGAAACATCTGCGAACTACGCTTTTGCCTTATAATTATTAGCGGATTTTGTAATAAAGGTTGCAGAATCTGAAACAGGATTCGAGATTAGTGTATGATTATACTACGGAATTTTACCAGTTGATGGCCAGAAACAAGATCCAAGAAATGAAGGAACAGTTGGTGGCGAGATACATTGGAGGATTAAGGGTTCAAATTCAGGATATCCTTAATATGTTCGATCATATGTTTGTGTCAGAAGTACATCAGAGAGCCTTGATGGTGGAGAAACAGTCACACCGTGTTAGTGGTGGTAGTGGATTGAGCAGCACCAATAACGCTAACATGGGAGGCATGGATAATAAAGCCGTGGGAAGTCAGTTTAACAAAGGTGCGAGGAGTAGTACCATGAAGTGTTTTGATTGTGGTGAACCAGGACATAGGAAGTCTGATTGTAAAAGGGCTAGTAAAAGGGCTTTATTTTCTGAAGTTGATGAACATGGCGATGTGGACGTTGAAATTATTGAACATCCAACTTTTGACGCTGAGCAGTCGGGTGATGAAGAGCTTGTTACAGGATATGTGGGGATCCCTTTGGTTGTTAAGAGATCATATTTGATGCTTAAAGCAATAGTTGAGGATGATTGGTTGATGAGTAATATTTTCCAGTCCACTTGTACCATCTTGGGAAAGGTATGTCGTTGTGTGATTGACCCTGGCAGTTGCAAAAATATCATTTCAGAAGAGGCAGTGCAGAAGCTGACTATTAAGATGGAGAAACATCCCAAACCTTACAAACTAGCCTCGCTTAAGAAAGGTGATGAGGTAACAGTTTCTAAACGTGCTATTGTTATATTTTCTGTTGGAACAAAGTATAAAGATGATGTTTGGTGTGATGTGGTGGCCATGGATGCTTGTCACTTGTTATTAGATCGATCTTGGGAGTATGATCGCACTGCAATCCATGACGGACGAGCTAACACTTACAATTTTCTGTCTAGGGGACTAAAATTGTGTTGGTGCCTAATAAACCAGTAGATAAACCCTTAGCTGAGGACTAGTACGCATTTATTGTCTTTGGCTCAATTCGAGGAGGAGTTGTAGGATTCAGAAATAATATTCGTGTTGTAGGATTGAGGCAGCAAAGATTGTAGCAATTTCAGATGCGGTGGTTCCCTTATTAGCAGAATTTTCCAGTGTATATCCAGATGAATTACCAGATGGACTACCACTCGATTTGATGGCTTTATTGAGTAAGTCGAAGGTCCACGACAAGGCAGAAGAGTTTGTATTTGGTTTGTAGGATGTTCACAGGGTCGTTCATGATAACTTGCGTTCAGCGAATGCACAGTATAAACAAGATGCTGATAGAACGCATAAACATGTGATTTTGAGGTTGGGGATTTCGTGTGGGTAATCTGGACTAAGTGACTAAGGCTCACTTCTCAGTTGGCGACTACAACAAGTTGTCTACCAAGAAGATTGGGCCTGTCGAGATTATTGAGAAGATCAATCCAAACGCCTACCGGTTGAAGTTGCCTAGCCACATTCGTAACGTTGACGTGTTCAACATTAAACATCTGATTCCCTTCCATGATGATTCTTCTTCTGATGATACGACTGCAAATTCGAGGTTGAATTTTCTTTACCATGGGGAGAATGATGCGGTCGGTGTAGCATTGAAGTTTTTAGAGCAAATGGATCGTCGCATGCGTAGTCCATCTTTCAGAGGCCATAAATTTTGACTCGAGTTGACTCACAGGGCCCATAAGATATCAAATCGAAGCTTGTTCATAAGTCATTTTAGGCACTTTCGGAGCCCCGAAAGCTGTTTCACAATTTTGGTTATTTTCGTAATTTTTCATTTCTTAAATTTTTAGGATTTCCAGGAGTAGTTTAAATTCGTATTGTTTGGTTAGTTTGCGACAATTTTTGGATGATATTGTTGGAGACGTTTTTTCTATAATTCAATTTTCGATATTTCATGAATTGAAATTGTTGCCTAAATCCTGATAATCTCAAAATTCAACGGGTTTCAGAAGATCAAATTACTGACAATCGTGCACGATTCAATAGTATTTGATATTGTTAGGTTTTCTTGAGTTTTCCGTTATATTAGACACCCATATCCATATATGTAAAACCCACTCATGAAATCAAATACCTGCGGATAATAAACCCACAGGTTATTTTTGACATTCGAATGATTATTTTTTTAACATAAAATTGCAGTTGAACTGATTGGATCTCAAACTTTTAACTAGCAATAAAATATGTCCTAATCCATTTTCGCGATTGAAAATCGCCAGTGGCGATAAAAATCGTTTTTCTACAATTGAAAAGATTTCTGTACGCTTTTGGGAAACTTAGCTGTGAGGAATCTACTCTTCTAATTTTGTTATTAATCGACTTTGGCAATTTAAGAGTTCTATATGTTAAATTATTGAAAATTGAAGACAACAAAAATTAAAGAACACTTTTTTGTTCATAAGAAATTATAATGCTTAATCGACGACGCTTTTTTTTCTTTTTCTTTTGTTTTGGGTCTCGATATCAAACTTGCCGGTAATAGGTTTTTGTCATGCATCATAATATCTTACTAGTGTGCATCATAATGTCATTAGTCATAATTGGGTTCGGTGTCAAAAAATCTCTTTTTACTCGGCACATAAGACCAATTGCTGGAACCTATTGAGTAATTGGTTTTAGTCAGCATATTAAACCTGCAATTATCAATCCGAATTAATTAAAAATTAAGCGTTTCTGCGGTTTGTGTTTTGCAGAAAAATTTTGTGAGAGAATTCGTTGACTAATTCTCTTTAGCATCAAACATCAGTTTTAGGCAGACTTTCCCACCGAATTGAGGTTAAAAAACACTTGCCAGTTTATCAAGAAATTGATTCATGGGTGCTTTGATAACATGAATAATGTACTGTAATTTCTTGACACTTTCCGTTTATGGTTTGTTCACCCAAAGTTCAGTGTGATGAATTCTAGGCTTTGAGACATGTAATTTGTCTGGTTTATCGATTTGTCATATGATAATTTTAATACGGTTCTCAGTGCACGGATGAAAAAGATTTTTTCGGTATGAAAAATCCTCTATGAACAAACAATAAATATTATAATTTGAAGAGAGAAAGAGAGAATAAAGGCACCATCATTTACGTGAAAAACCCTTAAAGAGAAGAAAAATCACGAGAAGATTGTTGATATTCACTTGTGCCAATGATTTTACACAGTTTTTGACGAGAGAAAAAAAGAAAGGGCAGTGCCTTTAGTTGAGGTTTGATTAGGTCTCTTCCTCGCCTCCTCTTCTTTTTACATGAACTTATACTTATAGGTCTTATAATTATAATAATAATAATAATAATAATAATAATAATAATAATAATAATAATAATAATAATAATAAGGAATGATCACATCCCCTATGTTTTCGGCTGATGTGATAGCTTTCAGGCATCGACTCCTTTATTTTGCTCATTCCATTAAGCTGTTTTGTCCTCGACAACTCAATCAATCATAGCCACTTGGTGGTTCCTCTTAGTTCGAGCCAATCAATCACAACCACTTGACTGTAAGTCTGAACCCTCCTTTCCTTTCTGATGTTTTTTCCTATCTGGGAGGTAATGATTCTCCATTCTCAAGATGTAGGTTTCCGTTCTGGAAGTGATGATCACCCGTTCTCGAGATGTCAATTCCCGTTCTGTTATTCTTTCCCGTTCTAGGAGTGATGGTCCCGTTCTGGAAGCGATAGTCTCCCCGTTCTAGAAGCGATAGTCACCCGTTCTAGAAGCGATAGTCACCAGTTCCAGAAGCGATTGTCCCCCATTCTAGAAGCGACAGTCACCCATTCTAGAAGAGATTGTCCCCCCATTTTAGAAGCGATAATCACCCATTCCAGAAGCGATTGTCCCCCTGTTCCAGAAGTGATAGTCCCCTGTTCCGGAAGTGAAGGTTCCCTGCTTCAGCATTCTTTCCCATTCTGACGAGGTCTTCCGCTTCAGCGTTCTTTGCCATTTTGACGAGGTCTCCCACTTCAGCGTTCTTTCTGCACGCGTGTCTTAGGTGATTTTTTTCCTGTTCATTTGCCCCTATTACACACAATAAGTTTCACTTATTGAGGTGTAATGGTTTGTCCTTTCTTATTCTGTCGTTACGTCTGCCCATTTCTGTTCTCACGTGCTTTGCGTTTGTTGACTAACTTTTTTGTTAGCTTGATGTCGATGATGATTACTTTCCCTTCATTCGCTGCATTATCTTTCTGTTCTTTTTACTACGGGTTTATTGATAGAGTTTTTCCCAATTTCATCATTATGGGCTCCTTGGCTAGGTTCTCTCATTTTCTTCAGTACGGGCTCAGTGATAAAGTTTCTCCCGTTTCTTTATTTTTCATTTTCCTTCTCTCGTTCCATATTTGCATCGCACGAGTTTGAGTTTGACGTTCCGCATTTGTTGGTAGAGTTTGTGCTATTTCCATATTTTTTTCCTTCTGGGAACGATGTCCGTAGACACTCCTAAGGACTTAGGCCCCTTTCGTGGAACCATGGCCCCGTTTTGATTTCCTACGGGCTCATCGATAGAGTTTCTCCCCCCGTTTCTTCATTTTTCATTTTCCTTCTCTCGTATGATAAGATCTGTGGCATGAATACTGTGCAAGAATAATCTAAAATTTGAAATGAGTAAGGAGCAAGTGTACCATTTCATAACTTCATTGCAGGAGTTTGAGTTTGATGCCCTACTTCTATTGGTAGAATTTTTTCCGGTTTCCTTGCTACAGACTTATTGGTAGAGTTTTTCAAGTTTCCTTATTTTCTTTTTCTGCTTTTAATTTTGTCTTCCATATCTCGCTTCTTTTTACTTTACTCCTGGCGGTCTTTTGCTCAGCTCCATTCTTTAGCTCTTCTTTTCTACCTTTCTTTACTCAACGTTTCTTTACTGAGTTGAAGGTCATTCCTTAACTTCTTTTCTATTCTGTTATGAAGTTCTTATTCTCAACTATTTTTCTTTTCTGTTTTGAAGATTTTTCTGCTCTTAAGACATTTCCTTTTTCGTTCTCCAGACGAATTCTGAAGATGTTTCCTTTTTCGTTCTTCAGACTTTCCCGTTCTGAAGACATTTCATTTTCCGTTCTGAAGATTTTACTGTTCTTACGACATTTTCTTTTTCATTCTCCAGACTTTCCCGTTTCTGAAGACGTTTCCTTCTGAAGATGTTTCCTTTTACGTTCTTCAGACTTTCCCGTTGTGAAAACATTTCTTTTTCCATTCTCTAAACTTTCCTATTCTGAAGACATTTCCTTTTCCATTTTTCAGACTTTCCTGTTCTGAAGACATTTCTTTTTTTGTTCACCAGACTTTCCCGTTCTAAAGACGTTTCCTTTTTTTGTTCTGAAAATATTTAATTTTCCTTCTAATATTTTGTTACATCCCTTTCATGTTTTTCTCCTTGTCTTTTTTTTTTAATTTTTTGCTCCTTCAATAGAACCATGGCCCGTTTCAATGTCCTTCTGAGAATGACGTATGTAGACGCTCCCAAAGACTTTAGGCTCCTTTAGTGGAACCACGGTCTCGTTTTGATTTCCTTATGAGAATGTCGTACGTAGAGGCTCCCAAGGACTTAGGCTCCCTCAGCGGAACCATGACCCCGTTTTGATTTCTTTCTGAGAGTAGGACTTACAAATTTCCCCTCCAAAGGACTCAGGCCCATAGTTCTATTGTCGAAGAAGAGAGAGAGTTGATAGCCTGCACGTTATCTTGCCATAAGTTTTGGTTGAGAGCTCCAAATCAAATTCTGTAAGATTCTTCTAAAAGTTAATTTTCATACATATGCTTCTGATATCATATAATACTCCATGTAATTAGCTTTAATTGACGCTGTATAATTTTCAAATCTGTCTGTTCTGCATAATCAATCTTCTTGAACAACCTTCATGAAAATTATTATAATTCTTGTTCTGGAGCTCAGAATCAAGTTGTACAAAATTCTTCAAGCAGTAGACATCTATGTATTTTGAAAGATATATAATATGCTATGTAAGTCTATATAGTTTAAAAATAAATTAAATTTGAAAGACGTGATTAAGTTTATTTTCCTGTACGAAGGTTACCATACTTTTGATATGGGGCTCGACTTGAATTCTCTCCATGAAGCATACTCTCATATCCTTATGATTATGTGACTCGCCATGTAATTTTGCTTCCAACTTTTTTTGTTTCAATTTCTATTTCCGTTCCCGTTATCGCTTCCGTTGTTATGACATTTCTATTCACATTATCACGATGTCTCTGTTCCCGTAGTCAGGATGTCTTCGTTGTCGTTGTTTATTCATATTTTATTTTCCTGCACTGATAAATTCCTTTTAAATGATTGAATTTGCTTAAGTCGTAGCTTTCCCTTTTTTGGTCTTCTCGTTCTAAAACATTTGAACGCAATCTCCTTGGTTTTCTCCTAAGAAGTTTAAATGCGGCCTTCTTTTCTTAGCTTTTTACTCTAGAGTGTTTGTTTTAAAATTCCTTCCTAAATTTTTTTCCTTTTCTAACTAATTTCTTTTCTGAAATCCTTTCAGATTTCTGTTTTGAAATTCTAACACTCTAACTTTTTCTTTTCTGAAGACCTGAAGCTTCTCTGATCTTAACTTCAACTTTTCTGTTTTGAAGCTCTGATTTCGACTTTTCTGAAGCTCTAACTTTAAATTTTCTGAAGCAGTTTTTATTTTATTTTATGAGCTTTATGATCTGAGGTTTCTGAGCCCTACTGATCTGAGCTTTATGAGCTTTTTTGGTATAAGCTTTATGAGCTTTTCTAAGCTTTCTGAGCTTTTCTGATCTGAGCTTTCTAAGCTCTTCTAAACTTTTTGAGCTCTTCTTTTCTTATCCGCTCTGTTTTTTTTAACTCATCCTTCCTTTGAATAGATTTCTTTTCTAATCTCATTCCTTTTTTTAGAAGTTGATAATGATGTAAAAGTAATAAGCCAATCAAATATGCAATGAACGAGTTTATCATTTTCTGTTCTGTTTCCAGTTTTGTACTTGTTGTCGTTCCCATCTATGCTTTCAACCTGTTTTCGTTTCTGTTCTCGCTTTTGTTGTTGAGAGGCGTTTGATTTGGTTTTTGACATTTTGGGAGGGATTTCTCGAGTTTTTTCTCACTCTCAATGAAAGCACCAATATGTAAAGGATTTTTTTGGTATGGAAAATCTTCTATGAAAAAATTATAAAGATCATAATTTAAAGAGAGAAAAAGAGAATAAAGACACCATCATTTACATGGAAAACCCTTAAATAGAAGAAAAATCATGGGAAGATTGTTGATATCCACTTGTGTCAAGGATTTTACATAGTTATTGATGAAAGAAAGGATGAAGGGTAGTACCTTTAGTTGAGGTTTACTTAGGTCTATTCCTCGCCCCTCCTCTTTTTACATGAGCCTATACTTATAGGCCTTACAATTATAAAAATAATAATAATAAAAAGAGGATGATCACATCCCCTATGCTTTCGACTGATGGGATTGCTTTCAGGTGTGAGCTTCTTTACTTTGCTCATTCCTTTAAGGTGTTTTATCCTCAGCAACTCAATCAGTCATAGCCACTTGGTGGTTCCTCGTGGTTTGTGTCAATCAATCACATCAATCAATCACAACCACTTGACTATAAGTATGAACCCTCATTTTTGTTCTGATGTTCTGTCCTGTCTAAGAGTAATGATTCCCCATTCTGGAAGCGATGATCTCCCATTCTCGAGATGTCGGTTCTCGTTCTGGGAGTGATGGTCCCCCATTCTGCAAGTGATGGTCCCCCATTCTACAAGTGATGGTCCCTCCATTCTAGAAGCGATAGTCACCCGTTCCAGAAGTGATAGTCACCCGTTCCAGAAGTGATTGTCCCCCAATTCCAGAAACGATAATCACCCATTCCAGAAGCGATAGTCACCCATTCCAGAAGAGATTGTCCCCCCGTTCGAGAAACATTAGTCCCCTGTTCTGGAAGTGAAGGCTCCCCGCTTTAGCATTCTTTCCCGTCTTGATGAGATCTCTCGCTTCAGCATTCTTTTCCGTTTTGACGAGGTCTCCCGCTTCAGCGTTCTTTCTGCACACGTGTCTTGGGTGGTTGTTTTCCTATTCAACGAACATTTAAAAAAAAATGAAAATTTCATTCACATAGCATGATGCTAGTGTTTTGATTAAAAATTTTTGTGGGTTTGTTGAATTCTACATAACATTGTAGTTTCATTCTAAGAACAAGCTTTTCAACATCTTTTCAGGTTTTCTAAATCGTTAGAAAACAATATATAAAGTGCATGTTCAAAACTATTTTATATTTGTTTTCTGTTTATGCATTTTCATAGTCAAGGGGTTTTGGTAAAATAAAAAGGGAAACATCATGAATATAGACAAATGAAGTATTTGTAGTTAGATTTCTCTATGGGTTTAGAAAAACCGTGTTGTTTCAAATAGACAGACTCATGGAAGTTATTATTTTTGGAATGTTAAAACGTCAGCTTTATTAAGGCCACACAATGCACTCATTCACATTTAAAAATTAGTTCTGTCTGAATGTGATCAATTTTTAGTGGGATGAGTGAGTAGAATAGTTTAGCATGCTTGAGTTAGAACTATATAATTTTCTTGACTAAAGATAGTGAATTATGTTGCTATAATTCAAGTACTATCAACTAGGACTATGTGAGACTTTAATTTATCAAAAATTTGGGGGGTAAAGTGTATATTTAATTCTAATTAAAGGTGATTTTATATACCTGTTTAAATGTTCCTGCAGGGTAGACTTTTTTTCTAAATAAAGCAAAACATCTTAGGTAATTCAGCTTTAAACTGCAAGCATAAATTACAAACATTACTTAATGAAGTTCTGCTAGTATGTTTGTTATATTTAATTGATATTACATGACAAGACCAGTATTCTAGTATTGATGCTTTCCACTTATTGGCAAGACAACTCATAGAACTCATCCACTGAGCAACTCAATTTAAATTATGAAATTTAGGGATTCACCTCCATTTAGATGATTAGATTATGTTTTGTTATTCTGAGAAAAATCCACATCTTTACAGTTGAGATAGCTACTGAAGATATATAAATTCCATAAAGGAATGACAAATTGTGTAACCACATGCATGCAAGGTTGTCAGGATCAAGAACCTACCTAGGATCAGTGGAAGGGTATAGGATCGATGATCAGAGGATCAAATCTAGGATAGTAAGGTCTTATCAATTCTTAATAATTTATTAGTACAAAATAGATCTATGCTAATAATACTTCAATATAATAAAATAGTGGTGGCGAAATTCGTTCTAATTTGGTAGTGTAAGTCATAAAATAAATAATTCAAAATGTCATAGAAATGGTCAAATGTTTAATTAAATATAAAAGATGTTCATTTTGTTACATACATAAGCAGAGTTGGTTTAGCGGTTAAATGATCATTATTATAAAAGATAAATAAATAAATAAGTAAAGATAATTATTGATTAAATATGTTAAGATCATTATTATAAATTTATAATACATTAGATTTGAGAGTGCTTATTTATAAGTTAAAATTTAATAAGTTTGTAAAAAAAGTAAAATTAATGTCTAAATACAATAAAATATTTGTGGCGGAATTCGTTCTAATTTTGATAACTTTAAGAGGTGTAAATCATAGAATAAATAAATTAAATGTCATAAAAATAGTCAACTGTTTACTTAAATATTAAAGATGTTCATTTTTTATACATAAACATAATTAGTTGAGTGGTTAAATGGTCATGTGTGAACCTTTAGGGCAAGGGTTCAAATCCCACCATCAACATTTTTTTCTAATAACAAAGAAAAATTTCTTGCTTTACTTAAACACCATGATCAGTGCCGGATCGCGATCCTGGATAAATCCTACCAAAAAATGATTATCCACACGATCCGGTTTGTCGACCTCTTATAGGATCGTAGGATCATAGGATCGTACAATCTGGATCGCGATCTTGACAACCTTGTATGCATGGATGGAAAACTCCTATTTTTGCTGGAAATCTTACATGATGTTACTTTGTATTCATGCTAATAGTTTTCATGTAGATTCAACAATATCTAGAGTTATATGTGTTTCCATCAACGAAAATGCCTTTACGTTATGATGAAGGAGAACACTGGCATATTTCTAAAAAGATATTTGAATGCTTGATTGTTTGAAAGGGAAATATGAGAAAGTAAATTTGGAGGCCAGAAAAGCTTCATCTTTTAGATCTTATTCATTCTGACATTCATGCCACTTTCTACATTGATATTCGAGGTGGAAATAGATTCTTTATTGGTTTTATCCATATTTGTTTAAGGTTTGCTTATGTATATCTTTCCCATTATATGTCTAAAAGTCTTTATGTTTATCAAAGTTGAAGTTGAGAATCAATTAGATTGAAAGATTGTAGTTATGAAGCAATAAAAGTGAAGAACATAAGGGAGATTGATAATGAATATGTCAATCATGGCCATTTTATTACATGTGATATGGGTTAGAGTGTCATTGTTGCAGAAATACACGTTTAATAGAACAATGTTAAGTTGTAGAAAGGAAAAAGGATGTTTTGGTTGTACATTGTTTTACTCTCAACTTTCCTAGCATACATGGGAGAAGATTCATATGCCTTTTGAGTCACAGACAACATTTAAATTTGATCTTAGAAATTTCTATTTGGCGATATCTTGATTGATCAAACATTCATACTTCAGATATGGTGTAATTTGACTTTGTACTATACATTGTTAATTTAAGTGACGTCTAGATAGATCAAATGGTTTTGGATTCTACTGTCCTTCGAGACACATATGATCCAAACTCTCATATAATTTTTCTTAAGGGGTTATCTTTCGGTGGGAGTTTGGATCATAATAGTCCTTTAATTCTGTATAACAGTAACTTCCAATACTTTCTATTGACAAATTTGATATATTTATACTACTTTGAAGGTTATTCTAGTTAGTTTAGTTTAACTTAGCATGAAGATCTTTTGTCTTATGAAGTCATAATCGCTTGAAGATTTGCAAATTAGATTTTGTTGTATTATGGAAAGGACAGAGAAAATGAATGCTAATGGGGTCTTAATACCAATAGGGACTCACAAGTGGCTAAAGGTTTTAAGTAGAAGTTGGGTGTTGGTTCTTCAAAGATTTTATTCTCCAATATCATTAAAGATTATTCATATTATTAGTGAACTTGAGTTGCATTAAAACAATGTGAAGATGACTTTTTTTTTCATGGGGATATTGATAAAGAGATTACATAGTTCAACTGGAAGGGTTTTCCATTCAGGGACAAGAAAGCTTGTCTATAGGTTATATAAGTCAATTTATGGCTAAAATAAGCTTTAGACATTGATATCTGAATTTGATCAGGTGTTATGAGCTACGGGTTTAAAGAAATGTAATAGATACATATACCTTAAGGTGAGTGGGTGTCAGTTTTCGGTTTTTGTTTCATATGTGTATTATATTTTGCTGAACATAAATGATAGTGTTTCATACACGACACCAATAATTTCTTATCAAATGATCTTGATAGGAATGATATGAGTATATATTCATGGTATAATATTCATTAGAATCATATAACATGTACATTTATTTATCCCAAAGGACATTTATAGAGGTGTTGAAGACCTTTAATGTGGTAAATTGTTTACTTAGTGAGGTTTCAATTGCATACTGAGATACATTTTTTTTTTGAAAATCAATGTCCTAAAATAAGATTGAGAAAGACCAAGTTAGTTTGAAAGAGTATGCATATGTAATTGAAAATTTGATGTGGTTATGGCATGTTACATTATATACATGTGATTGAAATGTTTGAAAGCCTTCAATAAAATTCAGGTTTATCTGAAACCCTGAAACAAAATAAGCACATCCAGATAAAGGAATTCATGTGTATTTTTACATCACTTGTAACTTAGAAATGATTGTATATTTTGATACAGACTACGTACAACTACCAAAAGTTCAACTTCTATTTACATCTTTCTAGTTACTTGCTCAAGATGCTTATGCCATGGAAAACTCTGAACAATCTATACAAATTTTGAAATGCATGGAAATTTGTTAATTTTCTATGATGTGAGCAACCATGTTATTTTGTTAAGGAAATTATTGTAGATCTAAAGATTACAGATGGATTCATAAGCATTTGGTGTTATTTTGTGAAAATGAGGATTTTAAAAGGTATGTGAAGAATGAGGATTGACTGAGAATAGTATGTAAATATCAAGTGCATTCTTCTTGTATATGAAAATGTCAATGAAGAGATTATATTGAAGCGTCCTATATAATGACAAAGTTATAAATATCAAGTGCACACTCTCTCACAAAAGGACATTTGTGTAAAGTGTTCTTTAAGAATATATGATCCAGAATGATATTCTTAAGGCATTATATGCTGGTTTGACACTTTCACATTTTGAGCCATAATGCAGTTGATTGTCATTTACGGTGTATGATAATTGCTTGTTCATATTAATAAAGTTATGATTCATCACTATAATAATATTATCTCTCTCTTTATATAGCTTGTGCACTTGCTTTTCGTGTTGCCTGATAGTCTTTAACCTCTAATAGCTTGGGCTAGATATGAAATTGGCTCCATATTGGTAAACCCTCACTCTAGACAAGTAGTTGGCAGTTTGCTGTAATATGTCCAGGTGACATACATTGATTTTATGATGCAAGACAGTGATGGGACGTGTAATTTTATATCACATGCAGTTTACACATGCTCATGTTATGCAGTAAAATCACATTTTATTTGCTTGAATTCCAGATCAAATTGCTTTTGTGAACATGAAACTATCTGGACTAACCCATTACCAGTCTAAACATTCATGATCCAATATTGACGAAGTCTATGGATGAGAGTGTTTCTTGGAGTTACAATCCATCTATTTTGATAATTAAGGTTTTTCAAAATAAAAGAGTGGCCATTCGACTTGGTTATAGTTTTGCAATCATATATGTGATTCTTAAATTAACTTAAAGTGCATGTACCGAGTGAGAGATTGTTGAAAGAGATTTTTATGACAAAACAAAATTTACTATTTTGTATCCTTGCACTAATTTTTCCTCAGATTGCAATGCAATTATCATTATTAATTGTGTTATATTGTATATATCAATTAATTATGTGATCTAATTGGATATACAATAATCACCAGTAGATTATGATTTGTAACATACGAGATTTAATCTCAACCGTTAGTATCTAATTTTTTATGATGGGACGAGAGAATTAAATATGTTTAATTTAAGAGAAATCGTCCTCCTTAAGGTTAGTATATATATATTAACATCTTGTAGGTCCCCATCAAATCATTTCATAGTCATCATGAGTACTGCTCTTTATGATTTCCTGCAGAGAAGGTGAGTGTATTCTCATTTGAATCGACCCGGCAAAAAAATTAAAGAACTTAACTATAAAATCTATGCTCAGGCATGTACATGATTAACTTTATTTATGATTTTTATAAGACGGCCAGACCGATTTATTTTTAAATTAGTAGGACAGAAAAGAAAAGAGCAAATAAATGAGTTCAGTTTTTGTTTTAAATGGCAAATGAAAAGTAAATTAAGTATAAAATGAAGTCTACGCAATCAATTTTCTTAGTTTTCCTTTTCATTTCGTTTGCTTCACCTCTCCTTTTTCTTTTTTTATAACTTTGTACGAGGTTCTTTTGAAAGCGGTTGTATGGATAGCTTCCTTGATGCGTGTGTTGTTTAATCTGTTTGAGAGTTTCATTGGTCATCAAAGAATTGTATTATGTAGTACTGGATTTTATCCAGCCATTTAAAGCTTTTTAAACTTTCAAGGAAAATAAATTTGAAGTTTGCAACATCGATGTAAGGCTGCAAAGATAAATTAGAAGAGACTTTTTGCTGTACATCACCGTCCCTCTCCTCTCCTTAGTCCTTCCCCAAAGGCCAAAAGACATGATTTTCAACCGCACAACTTTCGCCTCACCGATCGGGCTCCTTTCCTGTTACCCACATAGACCTTGAAATAAAAAGTTTGCAAGTGCAAGCACTTCACTTCTAGATGGGACTGAGATAGTTCACAAATCTAGCTAGGTCAAAGAAACTAATATCCCAACTCACACACCCCAAATTCAATCAAACGTCTTACTCAATTATAACTGCAACATATATCTCAGAAAGCCACGCACTCCTATTGTTTGTTATAGCTAACTCCTCTTTCTTTTTCCTTTCAGCCTTTCTTCTGCTCTTTGGAAAGTAAAAGCAACTTTACGGGGAACTTCATCTTTATACATAGATTACAGTCTGTATTCGTTTTCCATATAGAATCCCATTTCTCGTGAATGCTCCACCTTTTTACTGAAACAGATGTGTCTCATTAAATGAGAAAGGCACATTAAGAGGACCCCTCATATCTAGCTCTAACTTTTTATTTCAAGGTCTATGTGGGTAACAGGAAAGGAGCCCGAATCAAATCCAAGTCTTGGGGCTAGACTAAAAATCATACATTCATTCACTAACGATTTTTTTTTTTTGGCGCTGAAGCTGATCATTGAGTATGTGTGTATGTTTAAATTAACGAACAAATTTTAGCTATTACTGGAAATCTCATATATTTATGCTGCGAAATTGATTTAAATATGTATGGTGTAATTCTCTTCAAGCAATGTTAATAAATACTACTATAAAATTGGGTTTAGATGACATCAATGTATTAGCTTTTATGACAGTTTTCTTAATCCTGTCTTATAAAAAAAGGCTCTAAAGTGAAAAAAAATTGATGTTTAACTAACATGAACTATCATAACCAAGATGGCGGTAATAATAATCAATGACAGTTATTGTTATCAGTGACATTGTACGGAAAAAATTCAATAATACATTCGTTCACGTATTGAAGGCACCATTAAGGGTTTTGATTAAGGCAAGGGACTTTTACATTAGGAGCATGTTAGAGTGGTCAGGGTAGATGGATTATGCCATGGTGTTGGGCTGTCCTTCTGCTCAATCAGGAACCAGTCTGCCGGCCAGGATATAAAATTGCCATTTTATAGATTTAAAAATAGAGAAAGGTGATCAGAGTCAAGGAACCTTGGGTTCTTTCCTCTCTTCTCTCTTCTTCCCTCTTCTCTCTTCTTCCGTCTCTCTCATCTTCCCTCTCTCTCATCTTCCCTCTCTCTCTCGTCTTCCCTCTCTCTCTCTCGTCTTCCCTCTCCCTCCCCTCTCCCCTCTCCCTCTCCCTCTCACGCCGATGCAACACCACTGCGCTTTCACACTAAAACCTCTTTTATGCTGAAAGCTTCGTTGGGCTCTCACGCTGAACACTGCTCGAAACTCTAGGTTTGCATGCTTACTAAGAAGTCAACTCTGTTTTCTCTTTGTTACTCTTAAAGCTCTCTTTAACTAAGAAAGTAAGCTCTGTTTTGGGTGTTGATGTTTATATCTGCTTTTTCTATCGATTTGGTCTTTGGGCAAGGGCGGAGTCAGGAAATTTATTCACTGGGTTTACTTTCTTTTTACGATGCATTATATTTTTAAGAGTATATTTTGTACAAATATTTTTGTACGGTATGATTTTCGCAATATATTTAAAGTTATTTTTATGGTAAATTTTTCAAGTAAAAAAAGAGAGACTGAGAGTCAGAGAGAGATTGAAAACCAAAATCAATAATTTTTTAAATCGAATGACCAATATTATTACTCAAATGTCTCAAAACTTGCACAAATCCATACTCACAGTATGTTCTTCAACATTTGAAACACAATTCATCATGCTTTCCTTTAGCCATTATCACCAAGGCCATAACATATAAATGAGGAATGAATTTACAATAGCATTACCTTGAGCCATTTAGCCAAATTATAGTAGCTTGGTGTTTCTCTTTTGGTCTCACCACATGTGTCCTTCCGAATTCGAATGTCCTTCTAGTAGTTGCTCTACTGACTGAAACTTTACAACAAGAAACTAATAGAAGAACAAAATTTGCATTTATGCAATTCTATGAAATAGGCAGACAATGAGAAGGAAAAAAGGACAACGAACGAACCAGAGCTTATATTAAAATGCGAATAGCTCATGTTCAATGTAATGGGATTGTGGCTATGAGTATAAGCAGTGGCTAAGAAGAGGAAATAATGCAGTGAAGAAAACAAACATGGGGAAGTCTATTTAAAGCCAAATGGGTAAGTTTTGAAAATGGAATGAAGCTGTAGAAATGAACAATTATAAACTGAGAAAGGGAGAGCGCATCAACGAAACGGAGAGGTAAAGGAAAGGACAAAAGCAGGAAAACTTTTTATGAGCAGAGGGAATCAAAGAAAGAAGGGCACATTCATCCATTATAAGGCACCCGGCTAGGACACATAAACACACACACAGTGACACAGAGAGAGAAAGAGAGGAGAGAGAGAGACCTGCTGTCCTGTGGCCCGTGGGGAGTGTCAGATTGTCTAGGATCGCCCGTGCTGGGACTGTGAAATTACCATAAGTTTTTTGCTAAACTACATCCTTAGAGTAACCATTTTGTAAAAATCAACCATTACACTAATTTTTGTTTACCTTGAATCCTGATTCACATTCCACTCAAAATGTCATTGTGAAGTTACATGTTTACCCTTCGTTTTCTTCATAATTTTCTTCCTTCATTTTCTTCTTCATTCTTTTTGGAACATGTATACGTTTTGTTTTCTTCTTAATTTCTAAAAAACTTGAATTTTCATGGGTTTTTCCTATTTATGAATATTCTGAAAATATTTATTTATTTTCTTTTTTTTTCTGGAATGTTATTTGAAGTTCATTTATTTTCTTTTTTCTGGAAAGCTTGAATTTTGGACAAAGAAGAAGAAGAAGTTTGATGGGGTTTTGCTCAGATTTGAGAGAGAGAAACTCGTAGAGAGAGAAAGAATGAATTTTGTTAATTTTGTAATACACGATGGGGTACACTAGCGTCGTGTGTACATCGTGTAGACTACATGATGGATACACGACATCAGTGTACCCCCATCGTGTATACTGCATGATGGCTACACGATGTTAGTATAACCATCATAGAGTCTACACGATGGTTACACGACGCCAGTATAGTCATCGTATAGACTACAGATGGCTACATGATACCAAAGTACCCATCGTGTAGTCTACACGATGGCTACACGAAGCCAATGTAGCCATCGTGTAGTCTACACCATGGTTACATCTTGCCAATGTAGACTACACGATGTGTACACTGGTATCATGTAGCCATCGTGTAGACTACACGATGGCTATACGAGCATTTTCTGTCAAGAATAATTTTAAAATTGAGAAATAAAATATAGTCTCAAGTATTTGAAAAATTCATTAAAAAATTTTAATGTTTCTAGTCTGATAAACTTCTGGAGGGAGTAACTTTTAACTCGGGTTGAACTACATGGCTCGTAAGATATCAAATCGAAGCTTATTCAGAGAGCTACACGTGTGATGGGATTAATCCATCACAACCCAATTTCAGGATAAAAAAACACTGTTCTAAGCACTTCTGGAGGCTACAAGTTATTTTGATCACAAATTTGGGTACACGTGCTACACGATGTCGGTGTACCCATCATGTAGTCTACAGGATGGCTACACGATACTTGTGTATTCATCATGTAGTCTACCGATGGCTACAGAATGCCGGTGTACCCATCGTGTAGTCTACCGATGGCTACAAGATACCGACGTACCCATCGTGTACTCTACCGATGGCTACAGGATGCCGGTATACCCATCGTGTAGTCTGGTATACCCATCGTGTAGTCTGGTATACCCATCGTGTAGTCTACACGATGGCTGCACGATGCCGGTGTACCTATCGTGTAGTCTACACGATGGCTGTACGATACTGGTGTAGCCATCGTGTAGTCTACACGATGGCTGCATGATGCCGGTGTACCCATCGTGTAGTCTACACGATGGCTGCACGATGCCGGTGTACCCATCGTGTAGTCTACACGATGTCGGTGTACCCATCGTGTAGTCTACACGATGACTGCACGATGCCGGTGTACCCACTATGTAGTCTACATGGTAGCTATACGATGCCGATGTACCCTATGGCTACACGACACCGGTGTACCCATCGTGTAGTCTACACGATGACTACACGATGCCGGTGTACCTATCGTGTAGTCTACACGATGGATACACGATGCCGGTGTTGACATCGTGTATCTACATGATGGCTACATGATGTCAAAATCCGGTTACCTCCCAGCACTACTGAAAAATTTGAAGAAAAATCTAAAGTAAATTATACATAAATTGAAACAACTTTCCCCTATCATCAGGCTTGAAACTACTTACTTTCTCTACCATAAATAGCAAGTTAAGAATACGAGAAATTACTGATAAAAAAAAGAAAAGCACGTGAATAACACTCCAAAAATGAGCGAGAAATGGTTAAAAAGGTGAAACGTTGAAGAAGAACTAGAAAAATAAATTGTTGCCCAAAAATGGGCAAAAAACCATTTCGGATCTGGTTTGTGGCTAGATCGTGTTCAGATCTGTAAAAATAGGAAAAAAACCCATTTCAGATATATTTTGTGGCTAGATTTGGTTCAGATCTATAAAAATAGGAAAAACCCCATTTTCAGATTTGGTTTGTCTTCTTCGGTTGCAAAGATTCGATCATCTTCTTCGTCTTCTTTGGTAAGAACCCAGATGTCGTCTTCTTCGGTTCATGCATGTCTTTTTCGGGCGAAAACTCATTTTATAGAGAGAGAGAGCTTAAGCAAATTTAAAAATGAAGAAGTGGAAAAAATGAAAAATGAAGAAGAAGAAATAAGGTGAAGGGTAAACATGTAACTTCACAAATATATTTTGAGTGGAAGATGAGCCAGAGGTCAGGGTAAACAAAAAATTGAGTAAGGATAGATTTTTATAAAATGGTTAGTCTAAAAGTCTAGTTTAGCAAAAAAACTCAATCACCATCAAGATGACAAAGTGAAATCAGAAATGAGATTTTTGATGACATCATGATTTTGGATTTTAGGGATTTAGTTTAAGGATTAAAAATAAAAATTATTGAGGCTAAGAATACAATGAGGTCATAATTGAAAAATCAGTGAGGTTAAAAATAAAAAGGTCAAAACTCAAAATTTTCTCATACTAAAACTTAATATCTTTCGGGACGTTAATTTACTAAATGGCGACGGTTTCTGAACTGTCGCCAAAAGTCTTGTTGGAAGATGAACAGGCGCGACGGTTCTCTACCACCATCACTATATGTATCTACAACGGCGTAAATAACCGTCATAATAGATGAAAAAACCATCGCCAAATATTTGTTTGTTGTGATGTTCCTTTGACGATTGTTAAAACCATCACAATCGCAACCGCAATGGCGGTAGTGACGATGATTTTGCAACCGTCACTATAGCTTTTATGATGGTTGTAAACCGTCACCAAAGACTGAAAAAACCGGTGCGGTTGACTGGTTTTCTTGTAGTGTATAATACTTCACATTCTCCTACTATATCATATAACTTATGAAAAGGACTTGAAAATCTAAAGTTTGTGGTGTTTGGTTTATCAAGAGTAAGATTCTGATTAATAGTTCTATTTCGTGGCAAATTTAAAATTTGTGGTGTTTGAAAATCTAAAATTTGTGGCGTTTGATTAATAGTTCTATTTGATTAACGAGAGTGAGATTCTGATTAAAATTTGTGGCGAAGATGTCTTTCCGAAGAACTTCCAAAATGGATCTCTCAAAGGTGGCAAAGTGCTTGATGAATCAATACCATTAAGTCTTTTAATGTTTTCTCCTTTTTTGTTACTGTTTCAAGTATGTATAATTATTAGTTTCTGTGCTGCCAGGTTATATTAGACGGCCCTAAACATAAAATGCTCGACAATTTATCTACTAGCTTTTCTCTCATAAAACTATTGCAAACTTTTTTCTTTCTAAATATATGCTACTTATGGAAGAGCTCGCTCAAGTTAGAATGTACGAACAACAAACTTTTCTCATAAATTTATACATTTTTGAAAAGAAAATTCGAGTAAGGGTGAGTTCAAGAGTGCTTTTGCTTCAAACATTTTTTACGCATTTAAAAATCTCTATATTATTTCACACTTGGTAGAAAACTGTTTCGGCCTATGATACATTTTTCTACGTACACTTCAAAAAGCGTTTACAAGAAACAACTATTTACTGTTTCTTATAAGTAAAACTACTTCTTAGTATGAGTAAAAATGTACCAAAATGCAGAGATCAAGTGCTTGATACTTAAATTACTCATACATAATTGTTTGCAAATTCGTACAAGTGCTTTTATGCTGTAGTTACACATTCTCGGGGTTTTGAAGTGTAATGCAGCTTACATTTACCAATAAAGAAGAAAATGCATAGAAAGCACTATCAATCAAACCCGTTGGAGAAGACAACTACAGCAACATATTTTACTATTAGCAAAGTATCAAAGTATAAGTTTCGTACTATCTCCCATTCTCCCATTTTACTTTTCTATGTTACAGTGTTTGGAATTTTTGTCTTATCCGGCATTCTACTGCTACTAGTTCTTCTTGCTGTTGCTGCCATAGACAACAATGTGAATATAAAGAAACACACCATTAGTGCAGGAACTTTTAATGACCTTGATAAGTTATCCATGGGAAATATCACAGTAAGCATAGCTTTCATCTTTTTCCTTTCGTTATCATAAGCACAAGCCTGTTAATTGATAAAAGGTTGATTTTTGGCTGATCTACGCGTTTAGGGTCTTTGAACTTACTCTTTTTTTCATTTTGGTCCCTGACTTTATATTTGGCCAATTTAGTCTATAAAATTTGAACATGTTTCAACTTTGGTCCCTAAACTTTATTTTTTTGTCAATTTAGTCTTTAAGATTTGAACTTGTTTTTTATTTGGTCAATACCAGTGCTAGTGTAAACATAACCTTCATGCTCATTCAAATGCTTGATCCAGTCTACTATTTGTGTCGAATTCGCCATTCGAAGCTTGAATGAGGATAGCAAGGTCATCAAGGCTCAGATTTGGGACACTGCTGGTCGAGAAAGTTTTGCAATTGTCGATTTCCTTTTATGATTATGCAGGTTTACATGATTTGTATCTTCCTTTTCTTTAGTGATAATCTAATCATGTTTTTCATGCATGTCTAATTGCCGAGGATTAGTGAAGCTCCAGAAGATCCATGCTTTTAAAATAAAGAGAACATAGGCAGTAAAACAACCCTACTTTCTCCATGCTTTTTCATGCATTATGGTCTTCTCATGCAACATGCCACACTGGACTGCCAACTAGGTCTTCTTCTCCTCAGCTATCGTCACGCGCCGACTCATCCTAATCATGAGCAAATGATTATGTAACTAACTTTTGATTCCTTTTCTTCTATCTCTTCTAATGAGAATATTCCCTGTGCTAGTGTTAGTCTTCAATATGTATTCTTTTAGTATAAGAACTATATGAGCTCAAGGTTGTAATTAAGTCTTGAGAAATAATATTATCGAAAAGCTTTTCAATCTTTGTCCAAATTCAAGTTGGTATCAGAGCCAAGGCTGCTCTTCACCATTAATCCCGAATGTCGAGCTCTTCTGCTATAATCAATGCTACCATAAATGCTGCAACCTAAAATGCTCTTGTAGCTGCTAATGCAAATGTTAATAAAATAGATTTAGGTAGTGTTCTTGCGCCTACTCTTCCCTCTCTCCATAGCATTCTACCAAACAACATGATTATAGTGTTTATTTGACTCGATAGAAACAATTACGTGTTTTGGAAATCATAAAAACTTTCCGTTGTTAGAGCTCATGACCTAGAATCTTACTTATTTGGACTTTTTCCTATCCCTGATGAATTCGTGCCTAACCTTGCACACACTGAAGCTATTAGACTTCAACAGCCGCCCTTCATTTTAAACGTTGAATATGTTTTATGGAGAAGAGCAGATGGACATTTGATGAGTTGGCTTCTCTTGTCTATAACAGAGGCCATGTTTACCCATGTTGTTTGATGTGTCACTTCCCATGAAGTATGGAACACCCTGGAGCAAACCTTCACATCCCAGTCAAAATCCTGAACCCTTTAGCTGCATTTTTAGCTGCAAACCATTAAGAAATGGGCAATGAGTATCTGCTTCAGGCTAGAAAATCAGTGATGAAGACATGCTTCTTTAGATTCTTGGTGGACTTGGAAGTGAATACGACCCAGTAGTCATCAACTAACTTCTAGGTATGAATCTGTTACCATCTAGGAAGCTCAATACCTTCTTTCGAGTCAAGAGCGAGCAAATGAACATCCCAAGCAATGTTGAAGTCACAAGCCTCTCAACAAATTTAACCAATTTCTCCAAGAACTACAATAGAAACAATAGCCAACAAAATTTTTCTCCCAACAGATGCTCTTCTCTTAACTTCAGATGAGGAAGAAATGGAAGAGGGAGATGTGGAAAGACTGGTTCAAGACTAGTTTGCCAAATCTTGCAGAAGGATTGGTCATTCTGCCTATAATTTCTACAACAAGTTTGATTGTAATTTCCAGCCTACCAATACAAATCAAAAAATCCAATTCTCCCAAAGCATCTCTAACAACTCTCCCAACACTCAGCAAAGGAGGCCTGCAGCTTTCATGGCTTCTACTTCTCCAATTGATGATGCAAATTGGTACCTGGAGAGTGCAGCTACAAATCACATCACCAATGACCTGAGCAACATGTTAATCAAGTCTGAATACAATGGAAAAGGTAAATTAGCAGTGAGAAATGGTGAGTGACTTCATATATCTCACATTGGAAAATCTGTGCTACCTACGAGAAATAAACTTATTGCCTTAACACTTGACCAAATACTGTGTATGCCTGCTTCTACAAAAAATTTGCTCAGTGTCTCTAAGATTGTTAGTGATAATGAAATTACTGTTGAATTTGACCCAGTTTATTGTTTCTTGAAGGACAAGAATTCGAGGGAGATCCTTCTGCAAGGAGTGCTTAAAGATGGACTCTACTACTTCCCCACTCCCAGTTGCACAAGACTCATTTCTTTGTTGCACAATCCACCTTACTCTGAGCCTTTTATTTTCTAGCTAAGTTCAAAAATGAAATTAATGCCAACTTATGGCATTTTAGGTTAGGCCACCTCTCACTTTATGTTTTAAGAAGATTTTCTCAGTATGTGAATCTGCAGTTTAATGCAAATTTTCTTATGTTTTGTTATAACTATCAAATGGGTAAATTGCATCAAAATTCATTTCCTTCCTCTAATACGTTGTCTAAAGCTCCATTTGAGCTCATTCACTCATATTTTTGGGGTCTTGCTCCTATCCTATGCACTAATGGCTTCAGGTACCATTTAACATTTGTGGATCATTATAGCAAATACTCATGGATTTTTCTCCTAAACTAAAATTAGAAGTCAAAATAGTTTTTCTTCACTTCCTGCAATATGAAAGGCAATTCACAACCAAACTTAAATGTTTACAAAGTGATTGGGATGGGGAATTTTGTAACCTAGTGATGAGTGCATTTCACACTCATATTTTAGATAATCTTAACTTTAATTTTATTGGTTATTTGAGTTTTATTATTTGGTTAATGTTTGATTTACTTTTATTTTGTAGGTAAAATATTTTAGTTCTTTGGATTGATTTGGAAAGATTTGAAAGGCAAAAATGCGGATAAATCGAGAAAAGAATGGACCTGGATAGAAGGGCCAGCGTCACGATGCTGGTAGGTAGTAGGCTAGTGTCATGGAGCTGGGCGTTAAAAAATTAGGCAGAAAGCCAGCAACGCGATGCTGACACAATAATAATTTTGTTATCTCACATTTTTAGTCCAATTTTATCATTATCAAACCCTAGTGTATAAGTAGAATATTTGAGGATCTTTAGAGGACTTTTTTTGGATGTGAGAAGCAAAGGAGAAGGCTCTTGGAGAGTAAAACAAGAAGATCAAACTCGGAAATGGATCTCAACTTCAATTTAATCCTAAAAATCTAGTTTTTCTTCTCTCTTTTCTTTATATTCATGAATATTAGTAGGATGTTTTCTTACTTTAGTATGTTCTAATTTTCTTATCTAGGGTTACGATGTAACCAAACCATGATTGTTCATAAATTTTGATTCTCAATTCAATCGATCTTTATTCAGTATTAATGAGTGTTATAATCCATTCTTAATGTTTGTGAACATATGGTCAACTATTGCATGATTTTGGATTTAATTTTGAGATTGAGAATTGATGCTTAAATTTAATTTTATTTATAACACCATTAGAATTTCATAAGTTAAAGATATTTATGGATCTAGTTTAGCAATTGTAATTTCTTGTGCTTAATTAATGAGTTTTCAATATATTTAATCTTGACAGAGATGTGAGATTAGTATTGTTGCTTGAGAAAGATTGATAATTACATTAGAGAAATTTGCTATCAATAATTTGGTAAACATTGATTGATTGAGATTTAGAATTTAGAGCATATTTGGTTTGGTGAAATTGAAAACCCTAGAACTTTTAACTATTCAAATTTGAATTATTTCTCCTTTTCGTCATTCTCAATTAGAATTAAAGTCTATTTGATTTCAATACCTAATATCAATAAATACTGTGGACGATACTCTATTTCATAGAATTTTATTACTTGACTACGATAGTGTTCACTTGCACTCTAGAAAAATCGTAACAAGTTTTTGGCGCCGTTGCCAGGGATTGATTTTGTTTATTAATATTGGAGTTACATATCCTTAATTTTACTTTGAGTCTTAAATTTTTTTTTATTTACGGTTGTTTACTATTTTGAATTTTCAGGCATTTTCTAAGATATATGAGAAAATTTGAAAGCGAAAATTTGACTCCCCTAAATTTTGAAATTAAGTGAACTTGTCGTCGTAATAGAAAAGTGAGGAGAGAAGCTTTTAAAAACCTGAAGAAACCATGGAAGATGTCAGAGAAAATCCTGAAATTGTGAACAACTAAAATAATCAGGTGATTCGAGACTATGCTATGCCAGTGGTCAATGAGGTCGCGTCTACCATTCAACGCCCTGTTATTAATGCCAACAATTTTGAGATTAAGCCGACTATCATTCAAATGGTGCAAGAAAATTAGTTCAATGGCCTACTTAGCGATGATCCAAACGTTCACATAGCCAATTTTCTCAAAATTTGTGACACATTCAAGCACAACAATGTCTCAACTGATGTAGTTAAGATGATATTATTCCCATTTTTACTTCGAGATAAGTCTAAGAGTTGGTTGAACTCTTTTCCCGCTGAATCAATCACCACTTGGAATGGACTGTCTGAGAAATTTTGGCTAAATTCCTTCCAGTAGCTAAAATAGTAAAGATGATGAATGATATCACTTCCTTTGTGCAATATGATATGGAGTCTCTTTATGAAGCATAAGAGATGTTTAAAGAGATGTTGAGAGGGTGCCCACATCATGGAGCCCCTGGATGGCTACAAGTTCAAACTTTCTACAATGGGTTAGAGAATTCAACGGGGACATTAGTGAATGCAAAACCAGGAGGAGCTTTAATGGGAAAAACACATGAAGAGGCTTATGTTTTGCTTGAAGAAATGGCTGTTAATGCCTATCAATAACCAATTGAGCGCAACGTACCGAGAAAGATTCATGGAGTTCATGAAGTCAATACTTTTACTGCTCTTACTGCTCAAGTA
The DNA here is from genome assembly GCA_003255025.1 of Datisca glomerata. Lineage (NCBI taxonomy): Eukaryota > Viridiplantae > Streptophyta > Magnoliopsida > Cucurbitales > Datiscaceae > Datisca > Datisca glomerata. Next base: position 725,374 of record QANY01009141.1, on the reverse strand, counting down.
GCTACACTATCCAAGTAATTGAGCTATTTTACCGCCAATGCTAGTGCTATTCATGCTTCACATGAAGTTTGTAATTTGTGCAATAGACCTCATCTTAATACTGAATATCAAGCCGGTAATTCATTTGCTCATTTTCATTCAAAACATGTTAATTTTGTTGAGAATTACAACATACAAAATAACCCATTCTCCACACTTACAACCAAGGGTGGCGAAATCACTCTAATTTCTCTTGGAAGAATAATCAGAATGTGATGAATCCACCAGTTGCTACTTAGCCTCAATTTTGTTTAGAATATGCTCTTGCCCAGCTCACAGTCAATACTACTGAATTTATGGCTAAAACAGATGCTGCACTTTAGAGGTACAAAATAAGTATTTAGAGTCAAGCTGCATCTATTCAAAATTTGGAGCTTCAAATGGGTCAACTGCTAGAAATACTAACTCAGAGATACCAAGCAACAAGTAAATGCCATTATCCTTCGTAGAGGCAAGGAGTTAGTAGAATCGAAGAAAGCAAAAATTGAAAGCTCTCAGCCAATTGAAGCATATATTTAGGTTGTAGGGCGGTGATTTTATTGAGAACTCAGAAAAGAAAAAAGACAAGCCTAAGTCAAATCTCTTTCCCGACAATCCTCCACTTTATGTACCACCTATCCAATTCCCTCAGAGATTCCAGAAGCAAAACTGAACAAGCAGTTTTCTAAGTTTCTTGATGTGTTTAGGAAACTACATATAAACATTCATTTTACCGATACTTTGGAACAAATGCCGAGCTATGTGAAATTCATAAAGCAAATTCTCTCAAACAAGAAAAATCAAGAGGAGTATAAGACCGTCACACTTACTGAAAAGTGCAGTGGAATCTTGTAGAATAAATTGCCCACAAAACCAAAGGACCCTGAGAGTTTTACTATTACATGCATCATTAGCAATTCATATTTTGAAAAGGCTCTATGTGATCTTAGAGCTAATATTAATTTGATGCCCTACTCGGTTTACAAGAAGCTAGGTCTTAGAGAAATTAAGCTCATAATGGTCTCTTTATGGTTGCTGATCGTTCCATCAAATTACACGAGAAATTATTGGGGATGTCTTGGTAAAAGTGGATAAGTTTATCTTCCCAGTTGATTTTATTATTCTTGACAAGGATGAAGATCGAGAAATTTCAATTATTCTTGGTAGACCATTCTTGGATACATGGAGAACTCTTTTTGATGTGCAAAAAGGATAGCTTATTTTGAGAGTACAAGAAGAGAAAGTAATTTTCATTGTTTTCAAAGTAATGAAATATGATAATGATGTGGATAGTTGTTTTCAGGTGGATAGTGCAGAGAGATATATCAAGGAAGCAATTAAGAAAAGCTATCCAATTGAGTCATTGGAAGCATGTTTAGTTGAGGATATTGACAAGGAAGATCCGAAGATTTTGGAGTGTGTGAATCGGTTGGAAGCATCTCCATCGATAATCATCAAGAGGCATTTTGAAGAAATATGAGAAGGTAAACCTAGACAATTTCCATCCATTGAAAAACCACCAATGTTAGAACTCAAGCAATTGCCAACCCACATTTGATATGCTTATCTGGGAGAAGCCTCTACTCTTCCTGTCATTATCTCTGCTTCATTAAATGTGAACAAGAAGATAAACTTTTAAGGGTATTGAGAGAGCACAAAATGTCCTTAGGGTGGTCAATCTCTAACATAAAGGGAATTAGCCCATCGCTTTGCATGCATACAGTTTTGATGGAGGATAATTTAAGACCATCTGTTTAATACCAACGCTGGTTAAATCCCAATATGAAGGAGGTGGTAAGAGCGAAAGTGCTAAAGCTTCTTGATTCATGTAATCTACCCTATTTATGACACTGCTTGGGTAAGAGCTGTGCAAGTTGTATCAAAGAAAGGTGGAATGATAGTGGTCGCCAATGAAAAGAATGAATTAATTCCAACAAGAATATTGATCGGTTGGAGAGTATATATTGATTACAAGACGCTTAACAAAGCTACACACAAAGATCACTTCCCATTGTTATTTATTGATCAAATGCTTGACAGATTACTGCTTCTTAGATGGTTATAACCAAATTTCCATATCACCGGAGGATCAAGAGAAGATGAAGTTCACGTGCCTATATGGAACATTTTCATTTAGACGGATGCCCTTTGGTTTATGTAACGCACCACCGACATTTCAAAGGTGCATGATGTAATCTTTTCTGACTTGTTAAAGAATTTCGTTGAGATATTTATGGATGATTTCTCAGTCTTTGGTTCTTCTTTTGATTCTTGTTTGTCAAATTTATCTCTTGTGTTGGAACGATGTAAAGAAACAATCTTGGTCTTGAAATTGGGAAAAGTGTCATTTTATGGTACAAGAGGGCATTGTTCTTGGTCATCGAGTCTCAGCTAAAGGGATTGAAGTAGATGGTGCAAAAATTGAGTCTATTGAGAAGCTTCCGCCACTGACATCTGTAAAAGGCATTTGGAGTCTTCTTGGCCATGTTGGATTCTACCACCATTTCATTAAAGATCTTTCCGAGATCATGAAGCCTCTCTATAATCTTCTTGAGAAGGATGTTCTGTCTCATTTTAATGAGGAAAGTCATAAAGCATTTACACTCTGCTCCTATAATTGTAACACCAGATTGAGATTCCCGTTTGAGTTGATGTGTGATGCTGGCGATTATGCGATTGTGGATGTCTTGGGGTAACAAAAGGGCAAAGTTTTTCATACTATTTATTATACAAGCTGAACACTCAATGATGCTTCACTCAATTATGCCACTACTAAGAAAGAATTACTAGCCATCGTTATTGCTTTTGATAAATTTAGGTCATACTTGATTGGAACTAATGTTATTGTGTTCACCGACCACTCCACCATAAAGTAATTGATTGAGAAGAAGGATGCTAAGCCTCGCTTGATATGATGGGTTTTATTGTTGCAAAAATTTGACTTGGAGATTCGGGATAAGAAAGGCACAGAGAATCTTGTAGCCGATCATTTATCTAGATTGGAATAAGCTGAGATTAATGTTGAGAATGAACCGCGGATCAAATAAACTTTCCCGAATGAAAAACTCTTCACTCTAAGCACTGGTAATCTTCCTTGGTTTTCTGATTTCGTTAATAACTTGGCTAGTAATGTACTCCTTCCGGATCAATCTAGCCAACAAAGGAAGAAATTTCTATAAGATGTGAAGCATTACTATGGGGAAGACCCTTTTCTTTACAAGCATTGTCTAGACCAAATCATTAGGCAGTGTAATCCATAGGAAGAGAAAACAAGTATCCTTCGCCATTATCATTCCTCAGAATGTGGTGGTCATTTTGGTACCAATCGAATGATCGCTAAAATTCTCCAATTGAATTTTTATTGGCCTACTCTTTTCAAGGATGTTCATGCTTATGTTGCTACTTGCGATCGATGCCAACGAACTGGGAATATTTCACGTCAAAATGAAATGCCTCTAAATAGCATCTTGGAGGTAGAATTATTTTTATGTATGGGGCATCGACTTCATGGGACCTTTTTCACCGTCTTTCAGCAACCTCTACATCCTAGTGGCCGTAGCCTACGTCTCCAAGTGGGTGGAAGCAGTGGCTCTGCCAACAAATAATTCGAGGGTAGTTGTTAATTTCTTACGAAAAAATATCTTCACTCGTTTTGGAACCCCAAGAGAAATCATAAGTGATGAAGGTACACATTTTTTCACTACGCAATTTGAAGCTCTTTTAGCGAAATATGGGGTCACACTGAAGATTGCCACAGCTTATCATCCTAAGACGAATGGTCAGGTAGAGATTCCTAATAGGTAATTAAAGTGGATTCCTGAAAAGAAGGTGAGTGCTTCAAGAAAGGATTGGTCGAAGAAACTTGATGACACTCTTTGAGTATATCGAGTGCTTTTAAAACACCGATTAAAATGTCTCCTTACCGATTAGTTTTTGGAAAAGCATGTCATTTACCAGTTGAATTAGAGCATATAGCGTTCTTGGCATTAAGAAGCTAAATTTTGACCTGCAAGCTGCCAGTGACCAACGACGCCTTCAACTTAATGAACTTAGATGAGTTGCGTCAATGTGCTTATGAAAATGCTCAAATGTACAAGGAACGTACAAAATAGTGGCATGGCAAGTGCATCATTTGAAAGGAACTTTCTCCTGGCCTAAAAGTGTTACTATATAACTCTCGACTTTGGTTGTTTCCAGGAAAACTTATGTCCCGATGGTTAGGTCCATTCATTATAGAAAAGGTCTTCCCTCATGGCACAATAAAGCTACATCATCTAGAAAAAAGAAATTTTAAGGTCAATGGATAGCGAGTGAAGCCATATTTTGATAATCATATTGATCAAGAAAAGACAACGGAAGTGCTACCAAGGGGCTACCCAATTTAATCTTAATTTTTTATTTTTTTTATTTAGGTGTCTCTTAATTTTATTCAAAAAACAAAAGTTGGGCAGCCAGCGTCGCAGCGCCAAGACCTGGGATGAATTCGCCGGACTTCAGCGCCGCGACGCTAGCTCACAGGCCCCTAGTACAGAACGCCAGCGCCGCGACCCTAGCGCCTATTTTCCCTACCCCTTTCCTTTTAAAACACCCCACTCCCACACCTCTATCTTATCTCCTAAAATCTTTCCCTTTTCCTACATCATTTCTACAACTCTTAACCTATCCTGCAAATCTAAACTTCAAATTCCCCATTTCAAAATTCAAAAGCCTACACTTTATACACTTTATCTCTTTCATTAGATCTCATCCCTTTCACCTCCTCACATCTATTCTCCCCTAATCACTCCATTATTGAACCCTAGATCTTTTGGCAAGATATTCTTTCACCAGAAATACACCGGTGACGGAGGTTGGAGCTTTGTGAAGACGCATTGGAGCATCAACAAATAATTTTTCTTCTCCACCAAGGGTTTATATTATCTTCTTAAAAAGTAAGTCTCTAACTCTTGAGATTTGATTTTTGGGTTGAGTGTTTGGAGATTATTGGTGGTTGTTCTGGTTATTATATGTTTGAAATTGTTGTTTGTGTAGATCCTTTGATTTGAGTTGTATATTGAGGACAAATCTAGAGTATACCCACTTCCACAATCACTAGTTTTCCCAAATTTACCACCATATGGAGACAACATAAACAACGATGAGGATAATGATGAGAAAAGCTAATTCGTAATTAGGGAAGTTCACTTTACTTGCTTATTTTACATCTTTTTGCATTCAGGACAATGAAAATTTTATCTTTGAAGGTAGTGGTTTTTAATATCGTTATTTTCTTTTATTTCATTTTTATTTATTTGCTTCATAGTCTCATTTATTTATTTGCTTTGTAGTATTTTTTATTAAAAAATAAATAATTGTTTTTGATGATTTGTAGTAGATAGTACTAACGTATATGATGTGATTGGTTTTGAATTATTGGTAGCTTTGAAAAAATTATGAATTTTGTGTATCTTGTGTGTTTGAACTATTTGTTGATTTGCATTTCACTAGTGAGTCCTGACATATTGATCGTCTAGCCTTGAGTGTTTGATTATCTTTTTTCTTAGAGAAGGTTTATGTGAATTAATGAATCATTTTGACCTAATAAGAACTATAGAACTAGTTTGATTGTTACTCGAGACGAAATTTTAGGATACACTATACTTATGACATGGTTTACATATCTTTGGACCGTTTGAGCTTTTAAAGCCAACATTTGCATAATTGTTTTCCTAGTCATCCCTGTTGAGCCTAAATAACTATTTTTTACCACCCATGAAAGTTTCCTAACCTTATAATTTTTTTCTCTAGTACCCCTCTTTACTTATAGTTTTTAGATGTTCTAAAAAAATACTTGGAGCTATGACAATCAGGGTGAATTGGAGGAGTTTGATTGATATATTAAAAAAGTTATGAATAAGTTTGATTTCGTAGCCTCTTGGACTTGTGTGACTAAACTTGAAGGGGTGTCTTAACACCTAATACTATAAGACCAACTGGTTTGTGAGCTATTAGCTAAAAACTCATTAAAGAAAAAAGAGGCTTAAGAAAATCAAATACAAAAAAAGAAAAGAAGAAGAAGAAGAAGAATGGTTGGGTATGGTTGATAATTCAAGATGTGAAAAGTGACAAGTTTGGGGGTGTGACAAGAGAAGTTGGGTTAAGCTCGTTGATTCCTAGAATTCATGTGTGATTATGGGTAAAGATTGAGCTAAAATAATATCATTTATCCTACTCTGCACCCTAGCCATACATTACAAGCCTATGAAAGTTCTATTGATCCTAAGTGTTGTGGTTTGTCTACATTAATGAACACAAATTCTTGTTTCATTTTCAATTCCTTTTGGGTTGCTAAAATATCGGTAGTAAACCCGAAACTCCCGGCGTATGGCCAGTAACCCAAGGAAATGAAAGAATCAGTTATATTTTTCATATGATTTCCTTTTATAGATAAAATGAATTATCTATTTATTCATATCTTTATTTTTTATTTGTTTCGTTTTTAATTTTGGTTTTACTGCTACTTCCACTGAAACTACTTGCTATGTTCTCTTTTACCCTCCCAGGCATTCATCCAAAGCTACCACCAGACTAGCGAAAAGCTTTCCACCACTCGATTCTCGGTGGAGGTTTTCTTATTGATCCCAAGTGTTGTGGTTTTTCTACATTAGTGGAGAGTGACATGAAAAATTAGCCTATAGAATTTTCATTTAGTAATAAATTAATAGATCCACTTTTTATAAGGCTTGGTTGCATAAACTCATTTAAGGCTAAGAAGTTAGGCGACTTAAGGTGGCACATGATTTTTTAAGGTGTAATGTAAGTTAGTATTTGTGTTGAAATTCTACATGATCACAATTCACAAGTTTTTTTTGGGTTATCGCTATATTGAAATCTCTAAGACATGTTTAGTTAATCAAAATATTTCGTTATTTGTTCCATAGTTTTTCAAAATTAGTGTTTAATATTTTATTTTTTTATTTTCTTATGTTTTGTTTTTCTTGAGGACTAGCAAAAAGTTAAGTTTGCGGGAATTCGATGAGTGTATTTCACACTCATATTTTAGATAATTTTAACTTTAATTTTATTGGTTCTTTAAATTTTATTATTTGATTTATATTTATTTTACTTTTATTTTGTAGGTAAGATATTCTAGTGCATTTAGATTGATTTGGAAATATTTGGAACGTAAAAATGCGGATAAATCGAGAAAAGAACAGACCTGTATAGAAGGGCCAACGCTGAGACGCTGGCGCGATAATAATTTCTTTATTTTTGATTTTTACTCTAATTTTATCCTTATCAAACCCTAGTGTATAAATAGAATATTTAAGGGTTTTTAGAGGACTTTTTTTTGGATGTGAGAGGCAGATGAGAAAGCTCGAGAGGAGAATAAGAAGATCGAACCTGGAAATGGATCTCAAGTTCAAATTTATCCTCAAAATCTAGTTTTTTCTCTATCTTTTCTCTATGTTCATGAATATAGTAGGATGTTTTCTTATTTTAGTATGTCCTAAATTTTATTATCTAGGGCTATGGCATAGCCAAACCATGATTATTCATAAATTTTAATTTTTAATTCAATTAATGTTTATTCGGTATTACTGAGTGTTATAATCCGTTCTTAATGCTTGTGATTGTCTGGCCAACTATTGCATGGTTTTGGATTTAATTTTGAGACCGAGAAGTGATGATTAAATTTGATCTTTGTTTATAACACCATTAGAATTTTAAAAGTTAGAGATAATTATGGATCTAATGTAGCAATTGTAATTTCTTGTGCTTAATAAGTTTCAATATAGTTAATCTTGACAGAGATGAAGGATTAGTAGTTTTCATTCATTTTTATAGTTGCTTGACAAAGATTGATAATTATATTAGAGGAATTTACTGTCAATAATTTGTTAAATGTTGATTGATTGAGATTTAGAATTTAGAGCATCTTTGGTTTGGTGAAATAAAAAACCTTAGAGTTTTTAACTATTCAAATTTGAATTGTTTCTCCTTATCAAGTATTAATTTTTTTAGTTCAAATTTTCATTAAAAAATCCCAACTCGTCATTCTCAATTAGAAATAAGGTCTAGTTGATTTCAATACTTAATATCAATCAATCATATGGACGATACTTTATTTCATAGAATTTTATTATTTGACAATGATAGTGTACACTTACACTCTAGAAAAATCGTAACACCTAGGTCCCTCACTAGTTGAGTTAGGCATCCATGCCCATACCAACACCAACAGAATGGTAGTGTGGAGAGAAAATGCAGGGATATCACTTAGAGTGGCCTCACATTACTGTCCCATGCTCAGTTACCTCTGAGTTATTGTTGGGAAGCCTTTTACACCTCTATTTACCTTATAAATCGATTACCCACACCACTGCCCAACAATAAAATACCTTTTGAACTACCGTTTCAACATAAACCTAATTACTCTCATCTCAAGGTGTTTGGGTGCTCCTATTTCATATTTCTCAGGCCCTATTCCAAATGCAAGTTTAACCTTCACTCCATAAAATGTGTGTTTATTGGATATAGTGATTCACATAAGGGTTACACGTGTTTGGACCTAACCAAAAGGGTTTACATCTCTAGTTTTATTGTCTTTAATGAGCATGAGTTTCCCTTCACAACTCTTCACTCTACTCCCTCTCCCACGGTTACTCCTGTTATTGCTCTCATTCCTCTTAATAGGTCAATCACAACTTCTGCAACAAGTATGAGTCCAAATTTAAGTAATTCTGTAGCAGCTCTCCAAGACTGAATTCAGCTACAACTAACAAAACTGTCTCAAATACAAATAACTCTCCATTATTTCTTCAATCTTTTACCTTTGCATCACTTGACTATCCTCCCCCCAATCATCCTCCCCCCAACAACTTCCCAAGACCAACCTCAAACCACCACTACATACTCCATTCATCCCATGGTTACCATGTCCAAGAGTGGCATATTTAAACTAAAAATCTTCACTGCCAAACTTATATAAGACTTCTTAGAACCTATAAGTGTCAAAGAGGCTTTAACTCAACCTATTTGGAAAGCTGCAATGATTGATGAATATAAAGCCCTTACCAAGCAAAACGCTCGGACCCTTGTTCCCTACAATCTTTGCATGACTGCTGTCTCCAACAAATGGATTTTCATAACAAAATACCACCTTCATGGGACTGTCCACAAGCATAAAGTTCATTTAGTTGCCAAGAAGTTTCAACAAACCCCTGGCATATAATACTTTGACACCTATAGCTCAATCATTATACCTTGCACCATTCGGGTTATACTCACACTTACAGTAATAAGAGGCTCGGATGTGCAACAGATTGATATAAAAATGTGTTTTTGAATGGTAAGCTAAATGAGGTGGTCTACATGTCTCAGCTCCCTGGCTTCATTGACCCCTCTAAACCATCACATGTATGTCTCCTTCATAATTTTTTGTATGGTCTAAGGCAAGCCCTTAGGTCCTAACCATCACATGTTCTGACAGTAGCCTTTTCATCAGGTTTCATCATAATCACATTATTTTGGTTCTTATTTATGTAGATGACTTTTTGATTACTGGAAGTGGCCCTCAGTTGCTTCATCAACTCATCACATCCCTCAACAACAAATTTTATTTCAAGTCTCTAGGGTCTCTCAATTACTTCCTTAGATTGGAGGCCACTCACACTATTTCTGGAATTCATATCACTTAGACAAAATACGTGAAGGACCTTTTAGACAGGACAATATGTTCAACGCCAAGGCCTGTCCTACTCTAATGTGTCCATCTCAAAAACTCAGTAAAGATGGTACACCCTTCAATCATCCAACTTTCTATGGACGTGTCATTGAAGCTCTACAATATCTTACAATGACACGACTTGATCACACTTTCTCTCTCAACAAACTCATTTAGTTCATGCCCTCTCCTACAACCACACATTGGAATGCCTGCAAAAGTGTTCTTCGATACCTGAGAGGAACACTTAACTATGGTCTCCACTTCAAACCTGTATCCATACTACAATTAGAAGGGTATTCAGAAGCTGATTGGGCTAACTTAGTGGATGATCGTAAGTCAACCAATGGCTACTATTTTTACCTTGGTGGAAACATTCTTACCTGGAGCTCTAGAAAGCAGTCTATTGTAGCTCACTCCGGTGTAGAATTTGAATATCATGCCCTAGCCTTTGCTGCCACTGAAGCTCTTTGGCTCAAATCTTTATTTCGTGAACTCAGGTTGCAAGTTTCTCCCACTCCAGTGATTTGGTGTGACAATCAAAGTGTAGGGAGTTTAGCTTCTAACATTGTCTTCCACGCCAAAACCAAACACATTGAGGTTGACGTATACTTCATATATGAGAAAGTTATGTTCAAGGAGTTGGAAGTTTGTTATGTTCCCTCACAGTGTCAAACAACATATGCTCTCACCAAGGCATTGCCTCTAAGTCAATTCAATGTTCTCAGAGACAAGCTCAATGTCTTTTTTACCCCCTATCGCTTGAAGGGGTATTAGTGAAGGTCTAGAAGATCCATGCTCTCAAAATAGATAGAACATAGGCAGTAAAATAACCCTATTTTTTACATGTTTATTCATGCATTCTAGTCTTCTCTCGTGCAACATGCCACACTAGACTGCCAACTAGGTTTTCTTCTCCTCAGCTGTCATCACGTGCCAGCTCATCCTAATCATGAGCTAATGATTACGTAACTAACTTTTGATTCATTTTCTTCTCTATCTTCTAACAAGATGATTCCCTCTACAAGTGTTAGTCTTCAACATGTATTCTTTCAGTATAAGAGCTATATGAGCTCAAGGTTGTAATTAAGTCTTAAGAAATAATATTATCGAAAAGCTTTTCAATCTTTGTCCAAATTCAAGTCCGAGGAAAGCTTTTAGTTTTTTATTTGTTTCTTCTAATTTTAGGGAGATGAAAAATGTCAGTATAATTAGAAGGATTACTGTATAAGACTCTGTTTAAGTATTCCCAAAATGTATTTGTTTTGGTATTTCATTGGATTCTATTTGTTCTTTTCCTTATGGGTTTAATAGGTTGATTATATTGGGGGGTAATGGTTTTTGGAAGAGTATAAGTTTGCTGGATCTAAAAAACATTTTCAGATTACTTACCTGATTTTGCAACTGAATTCTCGTGCGTTATTTCCATTTCCTACACTATTTTATTTATCTCTGTAGCATTAAGCAATTAATTTCACTGTATGGATCAATAGATCTTGTTTTGTGCTATAGTTTTCTTCCTTTTTTTTCTTCTACAGTTGGCATTGAAATATTGAAGTGACCCCGAAATAGAGTTAGAGGGCATTAGGTTTGAGTATTCTCCTTGGTAAAGTACGTGGTGAATTTATTTTTCAGCACTTTCTTATGAGACTAGGTTGTCGCATCTGTAATTTGTGTGCATCATGAGACTACTGAAAATTTTACTATAGAATGAAAATCTTAGTTGGCTTAAACTAGTTGTTAGTTTCAAGTATTTTTGTTGATAATTACACATCTTTATATACAAATATGCATGGCTTGATTGTTTCTCATTTATTAATCATGAGTAGGTAAAGTTTTCTAGAAGAATATCATATTTCATCTCAAGTTCAATACTTTTCTTAAGCAGTGTAATATACCCACCAACCAAGTGGTTTGCTCTCTTTATAAGGGAGGCCTAAGATTTACTATCATCCCATCAATCTGACTCCTTAATTCTAATGAAATTCGGGACATTTGGGATGAGTTAAGTAAAAAAGTTGGGAAAGTTATGTAGCTGAGAAAGTTTAAGTGGTAAAATTATATGACAAGATATTAAGATTACCATATTTGGTAACACATGGTTAAGTGAAAAAAGTTATTAGAAAGTATGATTTCCTTGTTTGATATGTATGATACTTGAGTAAAGTTGTGTGAGAAAGTTTGATAAAGTTGTTGAGAAAATTATATAAATTATATGAAAGTAATAAAATTATTTATTAGCTTTAATTTGTTGTCAATGATTATTTATAGATTCTAATACACACTATACTTTATATATACATTATTTTACGCACTAATTAACTAACTATTTTTCTCTTACTATGCCAAAAACTAAAATAACTTTTTTACTTACACCGTATAAATAAATTCAATGACAAATTGTTCAAAGTTATATAGATAAATTATATACTAAAAACTCTTAATAATCATGCCGTGTTTGATTAATTTTTCACTGATATTACAAATTAATTTCATATAATTTTCCTCTTTTATTTATAAAAATAAATCTGATATAAATAACCGCCATTTATATTAACACATTAAACTATTTAATAATACATAATAGTTTTCCCGTTACATGCACTTTTCTTCAGTATATATGTATACAATGATTATCAATATCCTTCCACACCGGCTAGAACGGGCAAAATATTTTAGTTCTGACAAAGGAACAAAATAGAACAAGGAAGCAAATTTTTGTTATATGTTTGTTAAATATAATCTAAAACTGAATATAAATGATTGATGGACTCTCCCATTCGTGGTTTCATCCCACGGGTCCGATCATCCATACAAAAAATAAGATGTGATAAACAATCCAGTTATATTCTCCTTTATAAATTTAATATTATTTAAATATTAATAGTTTATGAAAAATATTTATTTTAGGAAAGAAACTAATTTTTAATTTCAAAAAAATATTTTGTATCATTAACATGTATTCTAATCTTTAGATTTATATTATGAATAATTGAAGAGTTTATATTTTCTTAATTCAAACATAATATTTTATTTCATTCATTCCAATTAACGTGAATATCTTAATCTCACGAAACGACCCCGGGATGAGTCGAAATGGATGAAAAAATATCAAAATTTGGTGTCAGGACCGTTTCGGTTCCACCGAAATCGAGATATTTTATAACAATTTTATGAGGCTTTAGTCTTGAAGAAAATAAAATATCAAAATCAAGTAGGAATAATTGAAACAAATAATGATATTTTTATGGGTATTTGAAAAAGTAAAAGTTATTTTGAAAAATATGTAGAGGTGTTGTAAGATGAGAAAATTCTTTGGAAAAGTTGATTTTTGTGGGAAAGTGGTAGGGAAAGTAATGTGAGATTGTTATTTTATCAGGCTAAATAACTTTACCATGACAAATGAGAATATTTGTTACAAACATGACAAAGTGTTGGAAAATAAGTTTACCACGTATTTTACCAAGGGGAATACTCAAACCAAACACCCCCTTAGTATCGTCCGAATATTGAAGGGATGTCATGAAAAAATAGTTTTCAGCATTTTGATGACAGTTTTTAAATTTTTTTGGACCTTTTAATTAGGGATTCTCTGTCATTAAAGGCTATTTTTATGATGATTTTTGGTAAAAAATAGTTAAGATGACAGTCCGAAAGATGACAGTGGTACCTCCGTTGTAGATACTGTATTTTGTTCGGGTCAATATGTTGAAAATACATAGTTTGTTTTTTACCCATATACTAGTTCTAGACTATGTATATGATTTAAAAATAGCTCATACACTCAAAATGAGAAAAATGGTCCAATAACTAAAAAAGTAAAAAAAAAAAACAAAATGACTAAAAGTAAAAAGTGAAGCCTTAAATTTTTCTATAAATAAAAGGGAGGCTTTTACTTGAAGGAGGTCATATTTTTGGAGAGATAAATAAAGGTCTTGAGAGAGAAGGAGATTATATCTTTTAGAGAGAGTCTGTATGTGAAATAAGAGAGATTTTCTAAGATAGAGAGAAATAGAGTACATTTTTTTTCATCTATTTATCTTCTCTCATTATTTTTCTTAAGGTAGTTTAAACTTCTTGCATATTTAGCTAACAATATATCTTGTTCATTATTCTCCAGCCTCTCTCATGCCTACTCATGTAGTTTATACTCTTTTTTTATTTTCCATATATAAGTGTTTGTTCCTCATTCTTCATCCTTTTACTCTTAATCTTGAGTTTTATTTTTATGCATTGATGATTTTCTTACAAATTTGATAATGTGATATCTTTGTCATCAACTCAATCAATGTGGATGAGGATAAAATCTTTAAAGGGTGCAAATTAACTCAAAGTGAATCAAACCTTTAACAGGTTGAAAGTGTACATTTGTTGTAAAAAATCCCCTATGATAATTTCTCTTACATAAAAATGAATAAAGTAGAGAGTTGAACATGTATATAAAGATTGCGTAAATATTTAAGCTTTATATATATTTTTAATGTTCTCACAAGTCTTTTCATTTTTTTAGATCTTGTTACTATTTTAATGACACTTGTTTGAACTGGTTACCATCAATGATCATTCTTTTGCTATTTGATTAGAAATGAAAGAAGAAAGGAGATAATGATAATTAGTGAACTAAGTAGTTTAAAATAAAAAATGTATATTTATATCCTAATAAATATTCTATTTTATTTTAAAATTTTATTCATCATTTTTTACGTAATGCTCGATTTAATTAGTTACCGTCCATAGTTTTTCTTTGCTATTTGAATAGCAATGATTAAAGAAAAAAATAATGGTAACTAATAGACTATGTAGTCAAATATAATATACTTATGTCAATTATATATTTACAAATGCGTATATACATGTGTATATTATCTTATGAAATTAAACATGTATATAGATTAATTTATTTCAATATTTATTTATAATAATATAATTATATTATTTTTTTAAAAAGGTACAAGAGGGTGAATCACCCCCAGTTGGACAAGGGTGATTCACCTTGTCCTTTCCCCTTTTTCCTACTTTTTTTTCTTTTTTTTGTGTTTGCCTTTTGTTTTATTGTTTTTTTTTTAAAAATTTTCTATTATGAAATGATGTTGGTATTTGTTTCAATTTATATTTTTATACATTTTTATATGTTTTATATACTATTATTTTCTTTCTACTCTATACATCATCATCAAATTTATCATATATATTTTTTAACATCTCTAACTTTTCTTTCCATTATTTTCTTTTCTCTTTAGAGTTTTTAATTCTTCTTATTTCTATTTTATTTATGTATCATTGTCATGTTATCATGCTTATAATATGATTTTTGTCTTATTCTCTTATCATTAGAGTTAATGTTTGTATATGTATGAATTAAAAGCTTAACAATTAGATCTAAATTTAGTTAATTTTATTGTTTAGTTTTCAATAAAAAATCTTATGAAAAATTTTGAGTTTTTTGAGATACCAAATTTCTCGAACAAGTAAGGTGATGAGTTATTTAAGGGATACCGAGAATAACTCTAATAATGATTTGATTAAAAATATAATAAAAGAATGAATTATTTTTCGATAGTCTTTGTACCATCCATTAAAGATAAACTTTATTTTATTAATTTTCTGATGCAAAATGTTCCAAACAGAATATTCAAAAATGAAATTTTCTAACCTTTTTTTAAAATATAATTTAGAGAGCAATTAATTAAATTTGATAACCATTTTAATAATGGGTGTTGTGTGGTGCTAATACATTCCCCACACACAAATGACTCCCGAACCAACTTTGAGTTTTTGTAGACTAAAATTTTTGCCTTTAAAATTTGGTGATCAATCACGAACTAAAATTATTGGTGGCGATTCAGAATTTCTTTTTTGTCAAAATAATTTTTCAATTATCGCTCTACGTCGCATGCACGTTGCGACATCCATCATTAAAGTCTTTTAATGACGGCTTTCTACCATCATTAAAAGCCAAATTTGTAGTAGTGAAATTAATCCTTGAATAATATACTTCAATAAACACTGTTGATAATGACACTGGGATGTATTGAATAGATGGTATTGCTGATATATGATACGAAAGTGTGTTTCTCAGCTGTTTATTTATTTAGATTTCAAATTTTCCCCTAAATTCCCTGAGCTTATATTTGTTGATCCATTCTAGTGACTGGGGAACACATGAGGATAGGTTTTTCACGCTTTCTTTAAAAAATGATACTAAATGAGCATGGTGGATTTGCCAGTGAGTCTGGAATAATAGCTTCATATATTGCATGATGGATAACTTAACTAGTTACATCTTTTGCCATCTCTTCTAGACGTAAGGTGTTGTGAATTTGAATCTACATCCCCTATTTGTCAACAGAAAAAAGCTACCTCTTCATGAGAAAAAACATGGATGGACACTTCGCGTCATCTACTTATTGTGTCAAAATTAAGATGTCTATATATTTGGTTTGGAATACTCAGTTGACTTTATTTGAGGCAACACAGTTTATTCAATAAGAAAGGAGTTTAGAAAATTTTGACTTATTGGACATTTTGTTTTGTATTTCTAGAATATGACGATTGTCATATTTTTAAAAAGAGTACCTAAGTGAATCCGCCTTTTCATGCACGTGTCCAGATCCTAATAGAATTATCATAAACTTTAATGATTACCAAGAAATATTTAGCTTTAGATTATAATGATATGCGAAAATAACATTCACAAATTGAAACAATAACAAAAAATGAAAATATAGAATAAGTGTGGCGTCTTGGTATGATATCAAACAACAAGTCGAGCTCCTTGGCCATTTACTCAATACTTTTCTCAAACTAAACACTGCTTATTGGAGTAAATGCCAAATAGTTTAGATTAGAGCAGCAGATGGATCTAATGACATTGCACAACAAGACAAACCTAATATTGCGACGGTTATACGATGACGGTTTGCTAAATTATCGTTAATTATTCTTACCATCGTAAATATTAATTATACGCCGACGGTTCTAAGCAAACCGTTGGAATTGCCAAAGATATGCCGACGGTTTAATTGAACCGTCCCAGTTGGAAGAGAAACTCATCCGGTTTTGCCGACGGTTCACACGAACCATCGAGATATGTGTCTATTGCTACGGTTTTTTAAAATCGTAGCAATAGATAACCCTATATTACTTTTAACCCATGCCTAGCTCGAAACCCTCCTACTCCATTTTGCCTTCTTCCCCATTTTCCCCTGCACCAGCGATCCCCTCGCCGTAGCTTAGCCCATGGTCCTCATCCCCGCCCAGCCCCGATCTGTACCTGGGTTACCTGCTAAATTCTTGGTTGGTAAGTTTCAGTTTTCTTATTTGATTATCTGTGTTGTTCTGTTATGATGAGTTTGATGAAAAAGATTTGTGAATTTTAGTTATTTTCGTTGTGTATTTTTGGGGTTTAGAGAGATTTTTGAATTTGTGAATTCGATGGGAAATATTTGTGAAATTTAGTTGTTTTCGTTTTGAATTTTAGTTGATTTCGATTTTATGTTGGCATTAGCGAGCATTTATAATTATGTTGGGGTTATGTGGTTTTGGTTTTGTTTATTCTTATTGGGTTTTTTTGTTGGTATTATTGTCCGGCAATGTTGCTTCTAGTTTGGGTCTATGGTTCTTTAGGATTTGATTTGGTTTTAGTTCTGGTTGTTCTTATGATTATGTTGTTGGTTTATGTGGTTTCAGTTTCTTTCATGAAAATCAAGACCATTTTCATGTATTAATTTGTATCAATTTAACCTTACTAACTCAAGAAATAGGTTTAGCTATCGGCATTGAGAAATTTGGTTCTGGTTCTTCTTGTGATCTGTTTGTTTATTCAGTTTGTTTTTAAAATATTCTAAATAATGTGATTGAATGTTTCATAAACATGTATCTTTTTTATGTTTTCTTAGTTATAAAAGATTTTCTAAGATATAGTCATAATGATTAACATGTACAAGATTACACCATGACCTTGTCGAGATGTCAATCATCATATTCAGATACTCGATTGGAAATTGACTCTCCTACCAAATCTAGAGGATGAATCCACATCATGATATGAATATGGAAACAAAAGGTTTGTTCGCTCTTATTCAAGTTAGTTGAGATAATAAATAGTGTTTCATTTAATTATCATAATGTTATTCAATATTTTATTAAATAGAACCATCTAAGCGGTGTACGCGAGGACGAACACAATTGACATCTATATGGGCCAGATTAGGCGAGGATAGAAAATCTGTGGCTTTCAATGCCCGTGGTCACGTCATCGGTGCTAATAAAGGAAAGTTTGTAAGTTTTTATGGTACCGTTGTTAGACGATATAATATTTTGCCCATACAATATGATTGGAGGCATGTGTTGCGTATCATAAAGATCAAGCGTGGGAAATAGTGAAGGTATTGCTTGTATGTTTATATATATATATATATTTAATTGTGTATTAATCTTTTGTAGTCAAAATATGCCGTAGAAAAATTTCATAAAGCATATGTTTTGACATCCTTAAATGCAAGATGGAAGGATGAGAAGAGCAGAATAAAAAATGAATATATGGCGAGATATGAAATGGTGGAAGAGGCATTAGAACATTGGAATGATGCTATTCCAAAAGAGAATTTTGTTGCGATAATTCGTAAATGGTATTCAGAAGAAGAAAATGTGTAATTTTTTACTATACATCTATGGTTAATTGTATGTGAAATAAATTAACTTTTATTTATTTTTCATAAATATAGAAGCAATCTGCAACTAACAGAAGATCATAGAGCAACCTAAAAGATCCTCACACTTTGGGACGTACCAGTATACCAATGAAAAGAGCAGAAATGGTAAATTCTAAACTTTATAATTGTTTTAATCAGTTTTATTTGAAGTATTAATCATATGTTCTCATTTTATAGATAGAAGAGCTTCAAAGAGAGCCCTCAAGAATGAAGCTATTTGTAGCCTTGCATGAATAGAAAGATGAAACTTATGTAAATGAAGAGGCTGTAAATATTGCAGTAAGTATAAGTTGTAATATTAATACCAAGTTTTTAAATAGTTATTGCATGTTTACTCATACTAAATCTTAATTTTATATTATAGGTGAAACTTAAATAGCGCATGAGTCAACTTGCGGATGGTGTTTATGATCCAATTTCACCAAACGACGTGCTCTCACAAGTATTGGGTCCAGAGCATCATGGATGAGTGCGTTCATTAGGACTCAGGGTAACTTCATCTCATGTGTCCTCGCGTTATTGTGGGAAATCGTCCACGCAAGATTCTACCTGTTTATCAACTGAGCTAGAATTCTAACGTGCATGAGTAGCTGAGTTGGAGGCTCAATGCGCACGGGTGCCTCAGTTAAAGGCTGAATGTTTAGAGATGCGTGAAAAATATGACCAGGTGTAGGCTGAATGTTTAGAGACACGCTCCCAGCTAAGCTTAATTATGAAGTTTGTGCAAGACTCTCGTAAAGACTAGGGTAGCCTTTTGTTGTTTAATGTTATTTAATACTTATAAAATTACTTTGTTATTTTAAATTTTCATCTTTTGAACTCATTGGATAATTTGTATTAATAATCTATTATATTTTGGATATCTAATTAATGATTTAATGCTTTATAATTATGCGCTCTGTAAATATATAGAATGATATTGCTCTGACTATTGTGAAAATATATATCATTTTAAAATTGTGTTAATATGCAGGAATTTTTGGAAATAAGCAGAAATAGGAAGGAGGCTATGAAAGCAGTGTTTTTTACGACGGTCCTAAACTGTCGTAAAAAAATGACCGAGGACAAATTAGCGACGGTTTTTATACTCCTTATTTGGCAATGATTCGAGAACCGTCGTTATATAGTAATTGCGACGGTTATAAAACCGTTGCAACAAACCGTCGTGGTAGATCCTATTTAGCGACGGTTTCACACCGTCGCCAAAAGATAAAAAAACTGTCGCTTTAAAGTCTATGTCACGACGTTCCTCTGACGGTTGTCAAAACTGTCGGTCATTCAATCCCGACGGCGGTGTCTCGACGGTTCCTTAACCGTCACCGTATCGCTTTCGACGGTTAAAAATCGTCGCCGTAGACTCTAATGACTATAGCGATAAATGTATTTTCTTGTAGTGTTGTCTAATGACTATAATGACTATAGCGATAAATGTATTTTCTTATAGTCATCTTAGGAATTGAAAAATAAAAAAATGTCTCAAGGTTTTCCAAAATTATGAAGAATAATAGCCTCCCCACAATAACAACTTACGTTCCTCCAAATATTCTAAGATTAGCAACCACTCTCCAATTAGCAGTCTCTTTCCCAGTACCAATGAAACATTGCAACAGTGACGTGCAAGCTTGTTAGCTAGGAGCGGAAAGCACGCGAGCATGGAGAAAGAGCTTCACAGCCTAGACAGTGAGGGAAGTTCATGTGACCGAGATGAACAACAACCATGGACGCCGAGCTTGGAGGGTGGGAAGTTTATGAGACCAATATGAACAACAGCCATGCACGCCGACCTCGGAGGGAAGATAAATGTTTGGGAAAAAATTACAGAACTTTAATAAGATATTAACAATATACATGTGTACATTGGTGTCAATATATGTGTATATATCGTAAACAAGTATAGATGATGTATATACATTAAAACCTGCATGTATGTGCGAGTGCGTGTGTGTTGCACGTGCATTAGTAGCCCATGTTGCTAGACGGCTCTGATCGTCCCTATTAAGGAAACTAAATCTCCATAATTCTCTCCCCTTTTCATTCTCATATTCATTGTAAAGCTCTTAATTCTTTATCGTGTAAATCTCATTATTTGGGAATAATTGTATTTCAGGGTAGTTTAATTATATTTCTTTTTCTGTAACTTTCCTAAGTTTGTTCCCTCAATGTGTATACAGTCTTTTGTTTCTGAATGAATAAAATATTAGCATTATTCATCCCAAATCCTTTTTGCATTATGGTATCAGAGCAAGAAAAAGCTCCAACGAGCCATTCACCTAGAGATCATACCTCAAGGGCTAAAAAATCAACTATCTCCGTTGTCCGCCCAACCATTGACACAACAATCACACCTAGTACGCTTGTCCAAAACAACCTCATTGCCATAAGCTCTACACAGCTGCCAGACAAGCTAACACCTTCCAACTATCCAACTTGGAAAGAACAAATTGATGCCTTGCTATTCGGTTATGATTTGGTTGGCTTTGTTGATGGAACTAAGCAGTGTCCTCCAAAAATATTACTAGTTGACGGCAAGACAGTCCCAAACCCCGAGGCATTACTTTAGAAAAGAAAAGACAAACTTCTCTTCCATGGTATTCTTGTTTCTCTCTCAGATTGTGTAAGGTCAATGAACAGTTTATCCAAAACTTCCGCTGTTAACGCCTCATCTTCGAAAACCATGTTTCTCCATCACAACGTGATGGAGAATTTTGGAGGAGGGGAGAAGCTTGTCAATGAATAGTTTATCACAAAAAGGTCAATGAACAGTTTATCATAAAAAGAAATTTTGTGACTTTTGTTGCAGTTACAAGAATCACAAAGAGAAGACGTTGATGTTCTAGATTGCACGGGAGACTATGAGAGGAGACAATGTGATGGAGAATTTCAAAGATGAGGCGTTAACATAAAGCTTGTTGAGGCGACTCCACGCTTCTCCCCTCCAAAATTCTCCATCACATTGTCTCCTCTCACAGTCTCTCGTGCAATCTAGAACATCAACGTCTTCTCTTTGTGATTCTTGTAACTGCAACAAAAGTCACAAAATTCTTTTTGATATATCTAGTTTAAAGAGTCATGGTCCTTTAAAATTGATTTACTCTGATGTATGGAGAGTCTCCTATCCGCTCAATTTTCATATTATATCATCTTTGTCGATCATTTCACCAAATATTCATGTCTATTCACTTTATCTCATAAATCTGATGTTTTTTTTTTAATTTTACCAAAGTTTAAGACCATGGTTGAAAAGTTATTTAATCACAAAATTACTACCATCTACACAGATGGTGGTACAAAATATCAAGGTCTCAAAACTTTGTTTGAAAGTCATGGAATTCAACATCTCATTTCTCCTCCT
The DNA here is from genome assembly GCA_003255025.1 of Datisca glomerata. Lineage (NCBI taxonomy): Eukaryota > Viridiplantae > Streptophyta > Magnoliopsida > Cucurbitales > Datiscaceae > Datisca > Datisca glomerata. The sequence continues at coordinate 703,584 of QANY01009141.1, read as the reverse complement.
ACACCCCTCAACACATTTCCTCCAGGAACATCGTCATCAACTTATTGTCGAGACAGGTCTCATTTAGCTTCGTAGGCCTCATTAACTCTTTCTATATGGTCTTTTGCTTTTTATGTTGCGGTGTACTTAATTAATCAATTACCAACTCTCATCATCGATAATCAATCACCTTTTAAGCGTCTCTTCCATAATACTCCTGACTATTCCAAGTTAAGAGTCTTTGGGTGTCTATGTTATCCGTGGTTATGTCCTTCTACTCACCACAAACTTGAATAAAGATCCAAACTATACTCTTTTTTCTTGGCTACTCAAATCATCACAACTCATACATTTGTTATGATCCTACTACTTCTCGTGTATATTTTTCTCGCCACGTAAACTTTGTGGAGGACCATTTTCCCTCTTATCTACACTTCATTCCGAAGATTAAGTAAATTCACACACTTGCTCCGAGTGTGCAGCGGCTTCCTCTTCCCTCCAAACTGTCCAAGTGTCTCCCTCCCACCATTCCAGCAAACCTAATGAGTCATATCTCCTCACTCCACCAACTTGACTCCCCAATCTTTTCTTTTTAATCGAACACTTTCCTAGATTGTTTGCCACCAATCTTTTCCCATATTAAGCCACCTCATCTTCCACCTATTTTTAACTCTCATATATCCTCGACACCCGCACTTGATCCGTCCATTTTGCCACCAATCACACTCTCTTCCCCTACCTCTCGTCATCACTCTCTCGCTTCCACGCCACCAGACCCAGCAACCACTCCAACCTTATTACCTCCTACTTCCAGCTCCTCAATTTCTCTCCTTCACTCCCCTATCATGCTATCACAATCACCGTCTCAATCATTAACAGATGTAGATGACTCTGACTCAGTTGCTTTCTCTCCTCTGCACAGCTCCTCAGACAAAGTTATTCCAACAACGTCCTGACCAGAGTTTTCCTCCATGTTTGATTCTTCCCACTCTTCTCTTCCGTCTCACCCTGCACCAACCGATGTCCACCCAATGACCACTCGGCCACATTCACAAACCTGTCACTAAACATTCCCTCGCTGCCACTAAACATCTGATACCACCTACCCTTGAACCAACCACTCTCACCAAGCTCTCAAAAACCCTCACTGGAGAGAGGCCACGAGAAATGAAATTAATGCCCATCCATAACGGTACTTGGGAACTAGTCCCTCGTGAACCTCATTATAATATTGTGGGATGCAAATGGGTGTATCGTGTTAAGAGGAACTCTGATGGAAATATTGTTGGAATCCGCAGTGAAGCGTGACGAAAGGCGTGGCGGTGTTTTAAAAAAATATAAAACGATAAACAATTATATCGTCACATATCCTAAAATTGAAAACTCTTTTTTAATTGAAAAACACTTTTTCGGATCGGATCCATTATATATCTATATATTAAATCTAATACATACAAATATATGAATTGTACATCTTGTAGTCTATTAACCGTTCTTGCGAACAACAAACTTGTAATCTCACAAACAACAAACTGCGAGATCCACACCAAGATTATCCAAACCATTCCTCAAACACACTAGGACGTGTGTGGACATGTAAAATAAATTAAATGCACTTTTCTGTCTCTAGATATACTCAACACATGAGATCTAAAGATTTTGGAGAATGACTATTGTGAGACAAAACTCTGAGAGAATTAGGAAAACTTACCAAGTTTTTTTATTAACCTTTAATCACACAATTGCACACTTATTGCAGTTGTAGCTTGAGATCAATAGAATAATATCAATATATCTCTTATAGGTCAAGCCTCATCAGATTTTTTAGGGATTTACATGAATTAATAAATTAATTACAAATGATTCATTACAATAGGATCCACTGCAGTTGAGCAACACTGCAGTGTCACACGACACTACGGTGTACAATGAAGAGCCACAGTGCCTCACGACACTGATGACTCACGGCACCACAGTAGTGCTGTGAGGCACTCTAGAGTGCCACATGTCCACTGTAGTGCCACGTGGCACTATAATAGTCCATGTTAATCTCTGATTTAAAATTAGTGATTGACATGTGACAGTCCAATATGCCACGTGACTATTTTCTAAATTTATTATTTATTTTAATCAGATAAATATCTAGATATCAGTTAATTCAAAATCAACTTATCTGATCTTCCAATCAATTATTTTATCTGCTAGTTAACAAATTAGATAAATCAAATCAAATCATTATCTCATAATGATTTAATATTATTTAATTTCATAAATCAAATATTTTATCTCACTTATCGATCAACACAAAATTAATCGATAAAATTATTTAATTGTAATTTCTGAAAATTTTATTAAATAATTTTATTAATTAATTCTTAGTTAACTAATTACATATAATTATTTAATAATTATATATTTGCCCTAGAAATTTAATTCCTATTGCAAGTTAGTCATTTTCTCATATCCTGAAATATTCACTCTAAATTGTGTAGTACAGAGGTGACTTAGAGACCATTGACCTATAATTCTAAGTTCCAATAAACCAGATTATTAATTAAACTCTTTAATTAAATAATTTAATTTATTAATTTTATTATTACTCCACTATAATTATGAAATTCCACTCTTAGTTATTACAAAATATTTACAGAGTATTCTCGTATAGTCCATTGATATAATCACTTGATGTAGTTTTGTCCTCCAATTATTGGTTCGTAAATTAGAGTTGGTCAAAATTATCAATTTACCCTTCTAATTACCTCTTGATCCTTAAGTACCATTAATTCACTAGTGAATGATCAATTTATAATCGTATTATAAATTTGAGCTCAATAACCATTCAGTTCCATAGTTAACACTTAAGAGAATCAATATACGATCCATTAAGAAAGCTTGGATTTCAAATCTTGTAAGATCATGTTCCCAACCATCCAAGTCATTGAATCTCCGAAACAAAAGTCACTAGCCTATTTTATAAACAAACCCGAACGAGTGAATCAAAAGATCTAGTAGACATGCATAAGAGTTCATGACTATTTACGATTTAGATTGATCTGCATATGATCATCATTTTTAATGTGTATTAAATCTTTATGATAAACGGTAAGTTAATAAAGATATTAATCCACATCGGCCATGTCCTATATAATTTAATTATATAAAACACATTCACTAAGATATCTATCTACATCAATGATCCAGATCTAGATCACATGCATTCATAATGCTTAGTGAATCGTACTAGAAACCATTCATTAAAGATACTTTAATATGTTGCAGACTATTTTATTCATTATCTATGATCTTAATCCTCTCGTACTTATACAAGATTATATTCTCATTAATGAATATGAAAATTTCAGATATTTATATATAAATTATTCAACAATAATTCAAAAGAACAATTATAAGAAAAATATAATTTCAAAATTTTTATATTAAAATATCTAAACACATGCTTTGAGGGCACTATGCCCAACAAGCATTGCTCATTTTAAAGCTTGTCTTATTGCCAAGGGTTTTCATCAATGACCTAGTGTAGATTACCATGAGACCTTTAGTCTTATCATTAAACACACTACAATCCGTGTTGTCCTTAGTCTAGCGGTTTCTCACAAATGGCCAATTCACCAACTAGATATCAATAATACATTTCTCCATGGTCATGTCACCAAAGAAGTTTACATGACCCAACCGCCTGGTTTTTCTGATGAGTCTCACTCAAACCATGTTTGTCACCTTTGGCGATCCTTCTATGGCCTCAAACAAGCTCCCCGAGTATGGTTCCATGAGCTTAAAACCTTCATCCTCTCCCTCGGTTTCACCAACTCCAAATTAGATATATTAATTTTTGTTTATACTAATAGAAATATCATGGTTTACTTTCTTATGTATGTGGATGATTTATTACTTACAGGTAACTGTAAGTCATTCATTCAAAAAGTTACCAATGCTCTTTCTTGTCGGTTCTCCATCAATGATCTTGGCCCTTTCCACTACTTCTTGGGTGTTAAAGTTATTCCAATCATTCATATTCTTTATCTTTCTCAACACAAATATGTTTGTGATCTTTTGGAACATTTCAAGATGGATGGTACAAAAGAAGTTGTCACTCCTATTAGCACATCCACCTGCTTGGTCCTTAAGTTTGGTACATTGTCGACCGACGCCACTCAATATCAGAGTCTTATTGGTGAACTTTAGTATCTCTCTATCTCATCCCAACATTGCCTACTCTGTTAACAAGCTTGCCTAATTTATGCACTCCCATACACAGACCCACTGGAGTGCTGCTAAATGCCTACTTCACGATCTAAAAAATACCATTTATCATGGCCTTCTTCTTCGACATTCTTCTCCTATTGGTCTCACTGTTTATTCAAACGCTGATTGGGCTGGTAATCGTGATGATTCTACATCTGTCTCCACCTAATGATCTTCCATGGGTCTAACCCAAACTCTTGGTAAGGGTGAATCTTTTTGTACCGTACCGGCTGAACCAAACCTAAAATGGCTGGTTATGTCGACCTTCATATGCATTCGGTTCAGTTCAAGAAAATTGAAGAATATAAGTGTCGGTTTGGTTCAAAATTTCAGTGATTTTTAAACCAAACTAAAACTTTAAATCCTATATTTTTTTTTATTTTTATTTATAATTTCATATCAAACCGAAAGAAAAACTTTGATTTTATATTATTTTTTCAATATATCATTTGAAAATATTCTTAAAAAAATATTTTTAATTAATAGTGCCGAACCAAACAGAGTCGAAACTCACGGCTCGGTTCAGTTCTGTTCTTTTGTCATGAACAATACGGTTCGATTCAGTATCATTGTCGAACTGAAGTTTTGGTTCGGTTCAATTTTTTCCAAAAGACCGATCTAACCGAACCGTGAACACCCCTATCTCTTGATGCTCACAGAAACAATACAATGTTGCTCATTCTTCTAACAAAGCTAAATACCAATCTATTGCTTCAGCTGCCGCTGAAGTCTCTTGGCTTTAAAATTTACTTCTTCAGCTCGGTATCAATTTCCTCAATCTCCTCGTCTTTTCTCTGACAACATTGGTGCTACTTATTTATGTGTTAGTCTGGTGTTCCACTCTCGCATGAATCACATTGCCTTGGACTATTACTTTATTCGTGAAAAGGTTGCTATAGTTTCTCTTTAGTTTCCCATGTATCTCTACACATGATCAACTCACTGACATTCTCACCAAATCACGGTCCAACCTTCTCCAGTCCAGGATTGGTGTTTCCGATGGAAGCCACATCTTAAAGGGCATATTAAGAAAACTAAATCTACATGATTCTCTCCGATTTTCATTCTCGTATTCATTGTAAATCTCTTTATTCTTTATCGTGTAAATACCATTATTTAGGAATAATTATATTTTAGGAATTGTTTAGTTATATTTCTTTGTCAGTAACTTTCCTAAGTTTTGGACGATACACCAAACTCTAATTAATAATTTCTAGACATAGTTCACACTCCAACTGGTAAAGTCTATGTCCATTGTATAGTTAATTAGTCTATGAATTTAATCAATATTAGTAATTAGCCCAAAGTGAGATTGCTTAGGTCCCGTCATAAACAACTTAAACTTATATTTTAGTATTTCATATTTGATTCATGCATGTGCCTAATATTAACTGTATGTTAATTAGGTTAATTGAACATACTATTCTAGCCAGAAGACTAATGAAGTGAAGCGAAACATAAATGTAATATAGATTGACTCTACTCTGGACAGTAAGCAGCCAAATACGTTAGCTTTAGAAGTTTATGGTTTTATCCAAGCAAAATTTACATTCCTTTAAAATAAAATAAAAATCAGAAGTTAATAATTGTGTTTTGTCTAGCCAGACCTCATCCTTTGCTAAAGCTTGAATCCTTCTTGTTTACAACAGCAAATTAAGAGCAGTTGAGATAGTTAAAAAAAGAGCTATTGAGATAAGTTTTTCTCACAATTTGTTAGATTACGTAACCTCATGTGTATCTCTCTACCTATATAGTTGGTTTTTTAAGGTTGCTGTATCCTGATTAAATTTTTTGTTTATTTTTTAATTAAAAAAACACGGTACAAGAAGAAAACTTCTTGAAAAGTCAACCAAGGTTAGTAATTTCAACATAAACTAGTTTCGTAGATGCTTGCCTCCAGACTTTTATCTCTTTTCTCTTGAAGAAAATGAATGCTAACCAAGATGAATTATGGCAACATCTACATTAGGGCCAATTTATACATTATTAAGTCTAATTTTTCACTGTGTTATTTCTTGGTTGAACACATGCAACACCACGCTCATGACTAATTTACAATATATTAAAAGTGACAAGACAATAAAAATCATTATTGGACTATTTTTTCATCTTTGATTCCTTAATTTTCTTAAAGGACATTCATGATATTAAAATCAATAATGCATTCGAGTATTTATTTCTGATGAATATCCACAACTATATTTAATTGCTCTAAATAATTTATCCTAAATTAACCTTACAATATTTGTATTATATAAATAGACTTAAAACTTAATTATTTTTAAAAGACTTAATTATTTTTAAAAGACATTTTTTGAATACTGAGGACTTTATTTTGAATAGCTAGACTTACTTTAAACAGTTTGACGTGTCACTAATAGTAAGTAGTAGAAATTAATAAGTTAAAATTACTAAAATTACTAAATATAGGTAACATATTATATATTCAAATTTGCATCTATCTAGAAGCAATGTTTATAATAATAATAAGAAGAAGAAGAACAAAAATGATGATGATGATGATGATGATGATGATGATGATGAAGATGATGATGATGATGATGATGATGATGATGATGATGATGATGATGACGATGACGATGATGATGACGATGATGATGATGATGATGATGATGATGATGATATTTACTATATTATAATAGACTTAAAGGGGAGAATGATTTCCCCTTTTACCCTTTATAGCCTTCTAAAATATAGTACAAATTGGGTATTTCATTTTTTTCTCATTTAGTTCATATAATGGAAATTATATTTTCTATTTAATGACAAATTTTTCTTAAATTATTAGTAAAAATAAATAGTTTTATAATATTATGAAGTTAGAAACGAATCTCCGTCAAGATAAAATTCAAGATCTTATATACAACAATTTTTTCTTCATAACTCAATAATAATTTTTTTGTTAGAAATTTATATTAAAAATATTGTAATAATTATGATATCGGGAACATGAAAGAATCATATAAATGAATTTAGAGAAAGACATAATATATTAATTATATCTTAATATGACAGTTATTTCTTAAGAATATGATAAATTGATGGAATAAAATTATTTTCTATACTATTCAAAGAGGAATATTACATAATGCAATTTAAAGATTATAAACAAGCTATGTACTCAAAGATTACAACAGGTTTTAAAGATAGTTAAAATTAATTTCAAATCATACATTTATTTTAGATTAACTTAACACGTGCGAAACATATATTTTTCTACTAGTACTATTAAAAGGGAGATTGAGTGAATATATTTTTTCTCTTTTTTGTCCGACTATTATTTTTGTTTAATTACCAGCTTGACCCTCACATCTACATGTGTCTGATTCCAATTGGTTTAAGGTTAAAAATTCCACACCATTCTGAAATGGAACTTTACAAATCTCTTTAGTACAACTTTACAAACTAAAAAATATATATTACAGATGACAACTAGCAAATTACATCTTTTTAATATAACTTTATAGACCTCAATGTTACAAAATTAATTTATTTATAAATTCTGATTAGCTAATTAATTTAGAACATCAACTGCTAAATTAATTAATTTGTAAAGGTTAATTTTTAAATATTCTACAAATTAGTTAATTTAGCAAATTAATTATTTCATAATTATTAATTAATTAAGTTTTTTATGTTGCAACTCTTTAAAATAATCTTTATGAAAGCGATAAAAATTCATTATAAACTCTCTTCATAGCACATAATAAAAATTTACAAATTTAAAATAACATTCTGCAAATGACAACTATCAAATTTCATTTCTTTAATAAAATTGTAGAGATTAGAAACATGATTTTCAGACTGTGAAAAATTACAACTATTTAAAGACTCATTACAGACTCTTTTCATAGCACATAATACTTTTTTTCTAATTTCAACTTCAAAGAAATGTTTGCAACAATAATGATCATCATATGTAGGATTCCAGTACAAATTTTTAAATTGGTATCGCATAATGGAAAAAAGAATAGACTTTGTGAACTCAATGCTAATTTGTGTAGCAAGTAATGGAATAAATGGTACATACATTCTAAAAATAAGTGATCATTATATCAAATAAAAGTATGTAAGTAAGACATTACTAAAGATATTAAGCCATGTATAAATAGAACATTCATATCAGAAGAAGTAGAATGGCTTCAAAACCTCTTCTTTTCATCAGCAAAAGAGAATTTTATAAACTATAATGCTGTTTCAAGTAGCCCAAACAATACTTTAAACTACACAATAATTTTAAATTCACCAAGGGAGCTAGAAACTTGTTACTTTACTCTGTGATTCTGATTAATTTAATATTTTTACTTCATTTCTTCTTAACTACATCTTTTCACTCCCAAATTGATTAACATGACTATATACAAGGAATTTATTACTTGGTGAATGTGTTATTAGACTATCTAATCATTAAAGGAGCAAAGATATAAAGAACAAAGTATGACTTTACAATAATTTAACAACGTATACAAAAACATAATATATGTTCAAAGAGCACCATATCAGATCCCATATTTCCTCATCGCAAGAGATTCCATTACCAAAACATATACAATCATCCATCAAAAAGTAAAAACAAACTTATTGAGTTGTTTTTGGATTAATGTGACTTCATCTTTCTCAAAGAAGAACTCTTTTCTATGTCATCACATGAAAATTTTATAATTTAAAGAACCGAAGCATTTTATTTTCAGGACATATTAGTTGAATACCATCAATATTCTTATTATAGTAAGAGCGAAGTTACCTTCATTTATCCCTTCTCCCTTTGAGCAAATATCAAGATATTGTAAAGTCTTTTGGTGCTCTTTAAAAGCCATTTTATAGTCTTGCTTTTGTTAAATGTAATTTTTATGTGCATAATAGAAAGACAATATGAAAGACATATAAATACTCAATGAACAAGAATAAACTAAAGAGAAAAAAATATTCTATATAGTATGCAAGCATAAATATAAAAGATTAACTAACTAAGATGAGATGTTCATTACCTCAAATGGTCAATGCCAATTTTCCTTGACATCATCTTCAGTATCAATCCACCCAAAGAGCTCATTAGTACTTTGATCACTATCAACTGGTCAGTCAAAGCTTAAATTCAGATCTCAAATCAAAACTTCCCAAATACATAACCCTAACAATCATGTTCTAAATCTAATATACAAATAAAAAATAAGAAAATATGTTAAGTAACTATAGAAGCTAACTTTGTAAAGATACCACATATTTACAATTAGATACTAAAATTTACTAAATCAATAATCTTGACTTACCATATTGAATAACTCAATTCAACATTTGCCATCCATACTCAAAAGCTATAAATCTTTATATATTCAATTGGTGCTAATTACATTGTCATCAGCAAAACACATCGTTGACTTCATATCTGCCTAGAATGAGAATTATAGATAGGTAGAAACTTGAGAGTTGGGTGAACACTTAAAGAGATAGATAGAGGGAGAGAGAGAAATAAGGGCTAGGAAATTAGACTGAAATTAAAGAGAGAGATGTTAAGAATTAGAATGGTGGAGAGAAATGTTAGAATACAGATCTAAAAAGTAGAGAGAGTTAGCGGAACTATCTTGATCATTATATAAAATGATACAAATAAAAATGTAAGATATTAAAATTTATAACCATGTACTATATAGCACGTGCAAGAGATGTTAAGAATTAGAATGGTGGAGAGAAATGTTAGAACATAGATCTAAAAAGTAGAGAGAGTTAGCGGAACTATCTTGATCATTATATAAAATGATACAAATAAACATGTAAGATATTAAAATTTATAATCATGTACTATATAACACGTGCAACGCACGTGAGTAACATCCAGTGTATTAAGAGTCACATGAGATGACATTGTATGGATGATTGTATCCAAGCCCATCATTACACTACTACAAAATGGGGTTAGATGACGGTCAAAACCCATCATTATAACTCTATAATGACGGTTAGCCGACTGTCATATATCGGCCTATCATTTTTACTCTTTTTAACAAAAACCGTCATAATAGGATGTCGCAAATATCATTAAGATGACAAAGAAATGCCATCATCATAGGATGCCGTGAAAAGTCTTTAGACGACGGGGAATCCCCGTCATCATAGATGCCTCAAAAAGCCTTTAGATGACGGGAAATCCCCATCATTAAAAGTCTAGTTTTTTCATAAAAAACTATCATGGAAAGGCAAATGCCTTTCCATGACAACAATATATTCAATACCAGAGGCACTAACAGAATATCAAAGAAACACATAAGATAAAATAAAATGAAGAAGGAGATGATCTAAATAAATAATGGCACAATAATATAGGAAAACAAAATCATAACAATATTGCAAACGGAACACGATAGAGATGGAAAATTTTGGAGCAACCACAGTGCACGGAATAACCATCTGACTTGGAAAAGACATAACATGTACATGCCAATATGAGAAAAGTTAGAACATTAGTAGTAGAGTGTTGTTATAATATACCTTTTCTCAATTAAATTAATAATCACTTTTCATTATTAGGTTTTAATCATGATAAAATCGCAGGTTAACTTTGCTTAAGATTATCCTGTGGATGAAGTTAAAACCAAGTTGGAACCATTTCTCATGGACACTTCTAATGACTCAGATATCTTTTTTAGGTAATACAAATGCTTGAGTCCAATAGACAACATAGGCTCACTTAAAATGATTCACCAATAAATCTTCAATATGAAGTATATATCCATGAGTCCTCACATTATTTTAGCTGATAGCACACAATTGATCTTAAATTGAAGCCTCTTGAAACTATCTTAAACATTTAGTCCAACCAAATAGTTACGAATTTAAATGACCATACATGAGCACAATCAGCAGAAAAGGAAATCACTGGTAATGAATCCCATAGAAATGTAGCCAACATACTATATTGCTGATATTCCTAAGAGTGAGAAAAATAAAACTTGCATGATGCAGTACATGTAGAAGAAGTGGAATAAGAGAGAGAAATGGAAAAATAGGGAGAATTAGACAGAAATAGGAGAAAATGAAGGATAGGAGAATTCAGAGAGTGAATAAGAGCTCAAAAAGGGAGGAGAAAACTCAATACCAACCCTAAGCCCATATTTTTAGGCACTAAATGATCCTAACTCTAATATTAATAAAAAAACCTCATTCAATAGGAAATTACATAAAATGCCTAATTCAACTTAATTAGTAAGGAAATAAAGTACCAAAATATTATTTAGATACTCTAATTCCAAATTCCATAACAATGGTTATTATATTCATACTTTCATCATTACAATGCTATTCCAAACAGGGGAAATAAAGCTAATGCCATAAGCTGCAAAGAAGCTTCTTGAGCTTACGGTTTCTTAGCCAATAAAACATATAAGTACCTTGAAGCTTCTGGTTGACAAAAGTATGTAGAGCATGACCTTTTGATTCAATCACCAGAGCTGGCTAGCTTCCTTCTTTAAGAACTCTTCATTTTCATTGAATAAAATACTATAAGTGAGTGGTTCATCAATCTCAAAGTCGGCATAAAATGCAAAATTTTTGAATTATATTTTCTTTAATCTTTTATAATCTACAGTAACAATCAGAAGAAATCTAGTATTGAGAGAAGTTATGTTACTGTAATCCAAGCAGTCTCCAGTAGAAAAATCCAATCATATTCACTTAAAAGACAACCTATAAGATGAAAATGGAAGACATAAGGCATGAAAATCGTATGCAAGAAATAGAAAATAATCTTTATCAGCTCAAGAAGGTTTTGAAATTCATGTGTCCAATTCCATTAACATGAAAATTGCCCTTTTCTACAACATAATTATCATGAAACTCATCACTTAATAGGGTGTCATATCTTTTAAAATTCCCAATATCGCTCATCAAGTAGATCAAACAAAAAGAAAGATCATCCAGTAGATTAAACTTGGACACTTAAAATGGTGCCGGCAGAACTAACAACCAGCAACAAGTAGCTATCTATTAAAGTAACAAGTGGATAGGAGAGGACACTACAGGAAGCTAAGTTTTAAGCTAAAACAGTGACCACCCTCGATACAACAACCGACTTCTTGTTGCCTGCAAAACACATGACTCTTTATTATCCTTTTTATCAAATATATATTTTCTTAATGTTTCAAGTTTGTTTCAACTTCATCTTTTCCTTCTTTTTCTTTTTGGGGTGTTGGGGTGGGGGAGAGTTAATTCTTTATACATTTTCAGCATATGTAAATGAGAAGAGATGTAAATTCCACTTGCTAGCCATCCACATTTGTCAATGGATGAAAACAGAGTCAAGTGCAAAAACATTTCCTGTTAAGCAATATCAACCAATGATTATTCACGGACTACAAAAAGAAGATTTCAAAACCAATAATCACTTCTTCTAGTAAAAGAAGGAGAAGAAGAGGAACATGACGAAGCGGTGCACTTGAGCTACAATACCAATAATCCAATTGTCAAAAACCTCATTTTGATGATTATTTTTAATGCTCACGGTTTAGAATGCTAAAATTACGAATCTAGAATATTTTTATATAATCTCTAATGCATTTCTAAGATGGATCAGGTAAAAATTGAAATGCATAATGATGGTGTATAACAGGATAAATATAATAAGATTAACTAGAAACTATTTTTCAGAAAAACAGAAACTCTGAACAGAAAGACTCATATTTTCTTGTTAGATAAATATTAAAAGATTACCTGGTCAAGAGTAATTGAGACAACATTGGCATGACTAGCCTAGTTCTCTTTTCCGTGACCTAAACTGAATTTTAACATATATAACATCACATTGAATTGAAGGTACAAAGTATTGAATTCATGAACATGCTAAATTATCAAGAAAATGAAAAAAACCAACATATACGTGCAATTATATAATCTAATACATAACCCCACGTTTAGAAGCTAGCTAGAATCTTCAATAAAATGAGCGTCTATCCACTTAAGCAAAGCAAGTCAATCAACTTAATTCCAAAAGCCAGAGCAAGAATATAACTAGATAAATAAGCTGACCAGGCCCGAAGGGAAGAACCCGACCGATTGAACTTCTTCTGCATATGCTTCCCTTCATCGAGTTGAAACACACACACACACATACAGAGAGAGAGAGAGAAGAGAAAGAAGAGGCGTAAGAGAGACGAGAAGAGACGCGAGAGAAGAATCCTATGTTTTTTGACTCGATTGCCTCTTTCTCTAATCAGGGCCAAGGGGAAGAACCGACCGATTGAACTTCTTCTGCATCTGCTTCTCAGCATCGAGTCGAAATCCAGAGAGAGGGAGAGAGGGGAAAGAAGCGAGAGAGAGAGAGAGAAGAAGAGGCGAGAGAGAGAACCCTAGGTTATCTGACTGTTTCTCTATTCCCAGATCTAAAAAAGTGAAAGATGGAAAGATAGAGAATTAAGGTTAGCATATAAGGTGGAAATTTTATAATTATTGAATATTTTCAATATAATATAATGACAACTTTGTTTTTCACGGTCATAATAGGTAAACATATTATGACAGGTTAAGTAAAACCTGTCATTTTAGCTTAAATTAGTTTTTTTACACTCCATAACCATTTTTTAGATGACATGTTTAAGAGAGTTATCATAGAAGCTAATACTCTGCTATCATCTAAACCTAATTTTGTAGTGTGTTACATCCTATCCTTCATATTTTGATACAGCTAAATGTGTTTTAATATATGTATACATATACATATATTAAATCAGTTCACTTAATAAAACTTAATGAAAATATATTAATCATACTTATTAATATACTAATTATTACTTTAGGTTGATTAATAATTTATTGTGTGTATTAACTTTTTAACTTTTGCTTCTTATCTCTAAGTCGTTTTGTATATCTTTTTCTTGCAAATAAAATGTTTTATTTATGTTCTCATCTGTACATATTTTAATATAAAAAAATAAAAAATGGATTTAAGTAACTTACCACCATCTTGATATTTTCATCTATTATAAATGGTATTAAACATACAACATATTGAATGCCACGTGCAATAGACATATTATATACATATTATATGACTAGTATATTAAAAATGTAATGCCTTTGGAAAAATATTTTTTACACAATTGTCCCTATTCTAATTATTCATGATCATAAATACCCTTCACTTTCTACAAATGGGGCATTACATTGACATTTATAACATCAATACGAGTTAGTTCAATTTAAAAACATGCAAAGAATGCTCTATTTATTGGTTGGATTGCATTGAATGTCAAACTACCTTTTAATCACAATGAAGTTTTAAAAAATTTCAACCAATTAGGAGTCTAAATTATCCATCTCAGTTGTACATAAGTACAAAAATTGAGTTCTTTGCCTTTAAAATGAAATTTATCAACTGAATATTATTACTATACGTAAGTTCTTATCTTGAGAGGAATGTGAGTTCATATTTGATGGCTTAGACAACTTAATCTACTCAACATACTCATTAGATTGGATGAATGTGACATAAAACAATGCGATCATACAAGAGGCTAACAACCACAAGCTTAGGGGGTTCAAACCCCATACCGTGACAAAAAAACTGAGATAATAGATTCTCAATATAGAATCCCTAAAGACTTTTACTTATGTTCCTTACGGTAATCCATTATATATACTTATTGTATTTTGTAGTGTACTAGATATTTGATAGTTATTTTTTGAGATGTTTGTCGCAACGTGCATGCGACGCGGAGCGGCGATTGAAAAATCATTTTTGAAACAAAAAATTTTAGAATCACCACCAATCATTTTAGGGCGTGATTGATCACCCAATTTTAAAATCAAACATTTTGATTTGTGAAAATTTAAAATTGATTCGGGAGTCATTTGCGTGTGGGGAACGTATTAACACCCCACAACACTCATTATGAAAAATGGTTAACAAATTTAATCAAATGCTATCCAAATTTATTTTTAAAATAATGTTATAGAATTCAATTTTGAATGTCTCATTTGGTTCATTTTGCATCATAAAATGAGTAAATAAATGACCTCTAATGGGTGGTACGAAGACCATTGAAAAGTTATTTTTATTTTTTTTATATTTTTCTTAAATCAAAACGTTGTTGAAGTTACTTATGGTATCATAAAAATAACTCCTCACCTCGGTAGTTCGAGAAATTTGGTATCCCAAAAATTTTAAAGTCCGTTCTCAGATTTTTCAGTGAAAACTAAATAAAGAAATTAACATAATTTAAATCAAATTGTTATGATATTAATTTATAAACGTCAATTCTGATGATTAAAGAATGAACTAATAATCACATACAATCGTGACGATATAAAAATAATACACAAATAAATAAGAAAAGATAACAACTATAAAGAGAAAGAAAGAATAATGAAAAAAAATGTTAGAAATGATAAATATGTATGATAAANGATAGAGAGTGACTTCACCCTCTGTTTTTTTTAATTTAAAATTTTTAGATATATATAATTTAATAAATAAAATTTTTCATGTGTAAATAAATTAATCTATGAAAAAAACGTTTAATTTCATACATAATTGGCATGAACTTACTATTTTTGACCACATAGTCTATTAATTATCAGTTTTCCTTTATTTCCTCAATACTAATCAAATAGTAAAAGAATGATCATGGATGTTAACTAATTTAAACAAGTGTCATTAAAGAAAAAAATAATTTTGTTTGGAATATAAATATACAATTTTTTTTATTTCGGACTACTTAGTTCACTAATTACCATTTTTCTTTTCTTCCTTCATTGCTAGGATCGATCATGGATAGTAACTACAAGTGTCACTAAAAAATCAATAAAACTTTCAAAATAAAATAATTTTTATTTAGGATGATATAAATATATCATTTTTCTATTTAGGACGAATTAGTTCACTAATTACCATTTTTTTTTCTTCCTTCATTGCTAGGAATGATCGTGGATGGTAACTAGTTCAAACAATTGTCACAAAAATGATGAACAAAAATTAAAAAGAAAAAGATAAGACTTGTAAGAACATAAAAAAAATCAAAACTTAAATATTTGCATAATCTTGTATAAAGCTTTTACGCTCTATATTATGCATATTTATGTATGAGAAATTATCATAGGAGATTTTTCATCAAATGTACACTTTCAACCCACTAAAGGGTTGATTCACATTGAGTTAATTTTACACCCCCTCAAAAGCTTCATCATCATCTTCATTGATTGAGTTGATGACAAAAATATCTCTTTTCAAACTTGTAGAGAAATCAACAATACATGGAAATAAAACTTAAGATTAACAGTAGAAGAATTAATAAAGAATGAGCAAACAGCTTATGTATAGAAAATGAAACAAAGAAATATCAATTACATGAGTATGAAGAAGAGAGATTATGAATAATAATGAACAAGATATATTGTAAGATAAAGTGAAAGAAATTTAAACTACCTTAATAGAAAAAATAGGAGAAGATGAAAGATGAATAGAAATGAAAACTCTCTTTCTCTCCCATTTTTTTAAAAAACGTCTCCTATTTTCTCAAGACTTCTCTTTCTCTCTCTAAAATCCATTCTCTTTCTCACTCTCCAAATCTCTCCTTTCAAGTGAAGACATCCTATCTATTTATAGGCGAAATTCAAGGTTTCACTTTTTATTTTTAATCCTTTTGTTCCCTTTTTATTTTTTAGTCCTAGGACAATTCTTCTTATTTTTAGGCATTGGGCTATTTTTTAAATCATATATGGGAAAAAAAAAATAAAATTTATATTTTTAAAGTATTGGACTTGATAAAATACGGTATCTACAGCTGCCCCCCTTTGTTCACGCTTATAAACTTAGAAGGTGTAGATAAGTATTTTGATCGAGAAAAGACTATATGGATAAGGGGAATACAACCTCGACTTATTCGGGTTCTATGAAATGATGTAACTTATGAAATGGATCTGGATAGACACAGGCTTCGACCTCGACTGAATTCAGGTTCGATTTAACCACATTCATTGAAATGGACCAGATGCTGACATTGGGCTTCGACCGCGACAAAGTCATATTCAATTTAACCGAGATATTTGAAAGGAGACGGACCTAGATAGACGCAGGCTTCGACCTCAAATCAATTCGGGTTTGACTTAACTGAAGATGTTGAAATGATATTTGATATGATTTTTACAAGTTTCATATGGTACAAGGGCTAGACTAATGCAAGCTCTAAATGTTGAAACGTCATGTGTGGATTTTGAAAGAATATCTTTAAATGATTCATGGACTTGAATTGCATCAAAACAGATCAATATGATGCATGTCTATGCATTGTAATTATTGAATATAAATTCAAAGTAGTGATTTTGAGTGCATGCATGTTATGCATGATTGTGAACATTTGTAAAGAAATTATTTGACGATTTTTTTGAAAGTTGATTAATGGCACCATATCCTTCACACTTCAAATCAATCACTTGGCCTAGGGTCGTGGACTCACAATAAAGTATCGAGCATACTTTTTAAGAAAATGATGCATCTTTATTGGTTTGTGCCCCAGTCTCCGGCTTCACTTCGATGATGAAGAAAAATGAATAATTTCTCCATATTTTTCTTCTTTTTTTGTACTTTAATTGAAATCCTCCAATCATGTTTTCGCCTTCGTCATGTGCATACCGACTTTCTCGTGGTGAATTTTTAGATTTCACCTCGCACTCACACGCCTTTCTTAGGTCCTATTCTTTTCTTTTTTTCTCTTTCAATTAGCTTTCACCTAATCAAGTTTATGTTTCTGAGTTATTTCAAGAGTAATTAATAATATCTTAGATTGAGAGGAATAAGGAATAATGAAAATAATGAGAAGATGAAGTATATGTATTTGTCAACTGAGAAGTAAAAAAGGCTTTTCATTGATGATGAATAATGTTACAAACAAGGATTTGGAAGAAAAAAAATATGGAATAAGAATTTCTCTAGTATTCGAGACAGCTCTTTTTAAAAACATTTTTTTGCCCAACTTCATTTTTTTCATACTTAGAGCGGTCAAACGGAGTACTTCTTGACTGTATCGGAATAAACTGTATGTGGTAAATAGTCTACATTCATGTTTGTTAGCATGAGAGCTCCTCCAGAGAATGCGTGCTTGACAAGGAAAGGTCTTTTGTAATTTGGGGTCCACTTCCCCCAGTGATCCTTTTGATATGGGAGTATCTTTTTCAACACCAAGTCTCCTTCTCGAAACATCGGAGACGTAATTTTTTGTCCTGTGTGTGCATCATTTTTCTTTGATATAATTTTCCTATACATAATGCAATCAATCTTTTTTCCTCGCTTCTCAATTTTTATGGGTTGTACTTCTTCCTTAAAGTCTGCGGCGAACATGGATGCTAGAGTTGTCAGTTGAACTGCAATGTGATTATTCTCTCTAGGTATATGGTCAAATGAGATCAGTTCAAAAGTGCGGCTTAACTTAGTTACATGTTTGTTGTAAGGTACCAGCTTGGAGTCTCTAGCTTTCCATTCCCCATTTAGTTGTCGTGTCACCAATAACGAATCTATGTACACTCAAAGCTTCATTATCTTCATATCATGAGCTGCTTGAATTTTCATGGAACATGCCTCATATTCTACCACATTATTTGTACAGTCAAAGCATAGTTTTACCGTGAATGGGAAAAACTTGACCTTAGGAGATATGAGGATTGTCCCAATTCCATGTCCTACATCATTATATGCGCCATCAAATAACATTGTCCACAATTCTGGATCCATAGATTCTCCTTCAATTTTTAATATGACTGATTTGTTCTCATCAGAAAAATCAAACTTCATAGGCTCATAATCTTATACTGGTTGATCTGCCAGATAATCAGCAAGTACACTTCCTTTTATTGACTTTCTCGTGACATAGATAATATCATATTCCATGAACAAATTTGCCATTTAGCAATTCGCCCAGAAAGTGATGACTTTTCAAAGATATACTTGATTGGATCAATCTTTAAGATTAACTAAGTGGTATAGTACAACATATATTGTCTAAGCCGATGAGCAACCCAGGCTAATGCAAACACATTTTCTCCCACATCGAATAATTAGCCTCATAGTCTGTGAACCTTTTTCTTAAATAGTATATTGCTTGTCCTTTCCTTCCAGAAGTGTCATGTTGACCAAGTACGTAACCTATGGATTTTCCTGTTACTATAAGATATAAAATGAGTGGACATCATAGAGTTGGAGGAACAAGTATAGGTGGATTTTGCAAGTATTGCTTGATCTTCTCAAAAGAAATTTGGAAATCATCATTCTATCCTTCTGTATCACTTTTACAGAGAAGTTTAAATATAGGTTCACAAGTTACAGTTAGCTGTGTGATGAACCGGGCTATGCAATTTAATCTCCCCAAGAAACCTTTAACTTCCTTTTGAGTTTGAGGTGGTGGCATATCAATGATGGATCAAACCTTGTTAGGGTCAACTTTTATTCCTTCTTTGCGTATGACAAAACCAAGTAATTTCCCTGAAGATGCTGCAAATGTACACTTTGTCGGGTTAAGCTTTAGTTGGAACTTTCTCAACCATTCAAATAGTTTTGCAGAGTGACAGTGTGATCTTCCCCTTGACGAGATTTGGCAATTATATCATCAACATACACTTCAATTTTTTTATGCATCATATCATGAAACAGTGTTACCATTGCCCGTTGGTAAGTCACCCATGCATTCTTTAGACCAAATGACATAACCTTTATAACAAAATGTACCCCACAAAGTTTTAAAAGTCATCTTTTCACGGTTTTTAGGAGCCATTTTGATTTGGTTATATCTCGAAAAATCATCCAGGAAAGAGAAGGTCGAATGTCTTGTAGTGTTATCTACTAAGACAATGATATAGGGTAATGGAAAATTATCCTTTGGGCTTGCTCGATTTAAGTCTCTATAATCGACGCAAACCCTTACTTTCCCATTTTTCTTCAGCATTAGGACTATGTTAGCAACCAATTCAGGGTATTTTTCTACTTCTAGAAAACCCGCATCTACATGCTTTTTAACTTCGTCTTTGATCTGTACCAGCACGTCTAGTTTCATTTTCCGTAACTTTTGTCGCACTGGTTTACTTTCAGGCACAAGTAGCAAATGATGAATCATGATATCAGTGTCTAGATCGGGCATATCTTGGTAAGACCATACAAAGACGTCAATATACTCTTTGAGTAAGTCAATTAATTCTCGGTGGCTTTTGCTTGTCATAAAAGTGTCGATTTGGACTTCTTTTGTCTCTCCATCCAATCCCAAATTTATCATCTCCGTTAACTCTTGATATGGTTGAGTTATTTTATCGTCCTCTTCTACCATTCTTAACATTTCTGAAGATGGTTTTAAATTATCTTCGTCACTTTCATCTGACTCTACGTTAAGAATGGGATTTTCAAAGTTATTGCTTATGCTCTTATTTTCAAAATCACCATTCTCGAACCTGAATTGGATTATTGGATGAAAGGAAGGCGAGAAAAGAAAACAAAAAATGCATGAGTATGAACAACATTTCATAAATGGAAAAGGTAGACATAAAAGGAAGAACATAAAGAACTGGAATTGTATTTATCCTAAGCAAAAGGAGACGAAATAAGTTTTTAGATTTTCATTCAAAGAGATGACATGAAACAGATGAGAACATAGGCCCATAACAACGAAATTCCTAAGGCATTGGGTAGAATCATTAGAATTTTGGCATGAACACATTACTCTTAAAATTCCTGAGAAGCACTGGTAGCTCGATGGCGTCCCAATTGTTAAGCTCATGATCTGAATCGTATCGAGAAACTATGTCCTCTATACTTGCACTTGATGATTTTTCCAAGATTGCGGATATTGAAAGCTAGGTGATATCATCTTCAAGGTCATACTGCTCTACTATAATCGGTTCTTTGAATGCAATTCCCCCACTTTTGAAGGATTCAGAAATATGGGGTATGATCGTCATTTCCATATCAAATTCTCTATTTTCGAGCCTAGCAATCTTCTTTTCTTTTTTTAAGCTTCCACTCTCCTTCTATCATCCTTGGTCGGTCTATATCCAAGCCCAAACCTTTACTCATTCTTGTCCCATCTCGATTAACTTATTTATGCCTTGATGCTGCCCCCCAAGTCCTTTGCCTGGCTTCTATCCCCCTTTTATCATCAACTTTCCCGCCACCATCTAAGATATTTTTGATAGGCTTGATGTTGGAGCGAGTTTCTAACTAGCGACAACTGTGGTGTTCGTAATTTTCAAATGATCGAAATGAGCACTCTAATGCCTCTTCTTCTACCGCCTCAACATATGGCATGGTAGCCGGCTTGGATACCAATGAATCTTCTTCCCCATATATACAAATAAGTTTATGATCCATTATAAATTTCAGCTTCTGATGTAAGGAAGACGGTACTGCCCCGGCAGAGTGAATCCATGGTCGACCTAAAAGAAAACTACACACTGGATTTATGTCCATCACTTGGAAAGCAGTATTGAATAGGCATGGCCCGATTCAAATTTGTATCTCTATGTCTCCGAATACTTCTCTCCGGGTACCGTCGAATGCTCTTACTATCATCATGCTCTGTCGCATATGTGTCACGTCCACATGAAGCTTTGCTAGTGTGGATCTTAGCATTACATTTAGAGACGAGCCGTTATCAATCAATACTTTTACAACAAAATAATCCCTACATTTCACGGATATATGTAGAGCTCTGGTGTGTCCAGTACCATCAGCAGGGATTTTATCATCTGTGAAAAGTGATAAAATTTGGTTCAGTAATATTTTCCATAATTCCACTCAACGTCTCCACCGTAATGTCATGACAGACATATGCTTGATTCAAAACCTTCAATAATGCTTGGCGATGTGGTTCAGAATTCAGAAAGAGTGACAGTAAAGATATGCAAGTAGGTAAGCGATTAAGATGTGCTATCACCTTATACTCATTTTGCTTGATGAGCTTCAAAATTTCACATATTTCTTCTTCAGACACTACTCTTTCTTTCTCTGTACCTCTTATTATATCCAGGTCTACCACTTGGCCGCCATGCATTTCTCCTTGGAACTCATGACCATTGTTGCCTTCTTTGGCTTTCCCTTTCCTTTGCCTTTCAAACTCATCACTTTTATCCGTTTTCAAAACTTCTGGCGTGTAGCATCTGCCACTCCTCGCCATCCCACCTACTCCTAAAATATTAGTTATGGAGAGATCGAGGTCTGACGGATTTAGCACTTGAGTTTTGTCATTACCGCTTGTGATAACCTCATATACGTATGTCCATGATATTGCTCTTGAATCCTTGTAAGCAAACACACCCGGTATTTGGATGGTGATGGGCATCAGAGCATAAGACATGGTGGTGTATTGTGAAGGTTTTGAGATATAGGACGACACTTCAACATTAACTTCTGATGATTCTTTAGTTATCATGAAGACTAAAGAGTCATCTCCCTGGTATTTCCTTTCTTCTTTATGACTTATTGTAAGTATCTTTGCATCCAACAACTTTTTCCCTTCCATTTTAAAATCAGCACATTCCTCAATTGTATGCCCCGTTACATTCTTATGAAACAAACAATTAAAGTCATACATATGCTTCCTAGAAACGCATTCATCATTTGAGCGTGATGGGTAGATGTACCCTACTTTAGAAAGAAGATGGAAAAGTATTTCCATTGACGTGCTTACATATTCCACGTCCTTCTTTCCATATAAAAATTATTCCTCAATTGCATTTACGGTAGGATTCCCATGATTTGGTAGAGGGTTTTTGATATTTAGATTCTCATTAGCCTTTTTGAAATTTAACCATCCAGCCTTGATCAATGCATATACTCAACCTTTTAATGTTGTGCAATTCTCAGTTGAATGTTCCACTGCCCTAGCATGATAATCACAGCAAGCAGTCGGATCATACCACCTTGGGTATGGTGGCTGTAGAGGTTCATAAGGAATTGACACTAATTGATTATTCTGTATCAATTATGGTAAGAGTTCTGTATATGACATGGGGATTGGATCATATTGGACAAAATTTTGATTATTTCTATTTCCCCTCAGAGGTTGATCAGCCTGACCAACATTTTACTGGTGAGTCGGTGGTCTGAAATCGGGTCTCGGATTGTTTTGAAATTCTGATTATTGAGAGTGATGTTTCTACAAAATTTGTGAGGTATTTGCCACATATGATGTCACAGATTTGGGCACTTCGCTGTACTTTTAAAATCCCGGCCTCGGGTTCGCAACTTGGAGGGCTACCCAAAATTGATCGTTTGTATATCTCATTCTTTTCGCTTCAACAGCGGGCCCTTCTTTACGGATGATGTATCTGATACGACTTCTATTCTTCACCCTATATTTAATCTTTTCACCAATCACTATAATGTCAGAGAAGTTGTTTGAAGTGTTTTCAATCATCCTACCATAGAATGGAGATCTCAAAGTGTTGATAAACACTACAGCCATCTCCTTTTCTGACAAGGGGGGTGTACTTAAGTAACTAATTCCCTCCACCTCTGCGCATATTATTTAAAGCCTTTAATAGGTATTTTCTCCATCTTTTTTAGATCCAGACGATTAGGACCCATGTCTATGTTATACTTGTATTGTCTTAAGAAAGCATCAGCTAAATCTTTCCACCTCTGAATATGTTGGTTATACAATTGGATATACCAACGAGATGCAGCCCCCGTCAAGCTATCTTGAAAGAAACGAATCAGCAGCTTATCATCATTTTCACAAACAACCATCTTTCTGCAGTACATAATAAGGTGGCTTTTCTGGCATGTACTACCGTCATATTTTTCAAACTCAGGTAGTTTGAATTTGTGTGGGATGGTTACATCCGGGACCAAACATAATGGACTGTCATCAATGGTACCATATACATTTGACCCTTCAACGGCGCGCAATCTTTCCTCTAAAAAGACTAGCTTACCTTTCGATAGTGGTCTTCACTTGGTTTAGTAACTGGCCTCTGCCCCTTTGGGTCATCAACATCGGGTATGATGATTGGCTCATTAGCGAGTTCTCCTTATGGAGTGAAAGCTTGGTTGTGGCCAGGTGCCACTGTGGATGGGTTGTACCCAAATTTTCCTGTATGCATCATTTCCTGAATATTTGGAAATGGATAGTGCTAGACATTTACTGGTGGTGAAACATGCTGAAAGTGGTCGGTCTGATGACGTTGATAGGTTGGAGTGAAGCCAGGAGGGTAAGGTGGAGTATCGTTTGGCAGTTGATTTTGTGATGATTTAGCCCTTTACGGATTTTCAAGACAGGCTTTTCCCTTACTCGCGGTGAAAAGTTTCAGGTCTCTTGCCATTTGCTCTTTCCGCTCCATAATTTCTTCATTCATTTCCTCTTGCGATTGCTCTCTTTCTTGCTAGTCCATGACCCTAACTTGAGCTCGCGTTCGATAAGGATGTCGGAGTTTAAGGGCTATCATTGAAATTTTTTCTTAAATTAATAAAAATAAAACAATAAGATGGTAGATTTTGCTAATGAAGAAGAATAAATAATAATAATAATAATAATAATAATAATAATAATAATAATACTAATAGTAATAATAATGAAAGTAAATTTATGCATGAGAAATGATATTGCGCAAAGTGAAAGTCCAAAAGTACTCAATTTCATTCAATTATTAGAGTCATCCACTACATTTGAGTATGTAAAAGTCAACTACACTACTTCGCAATATGAGTTTATCCAAAATGACCAAAAAGACTCAAATCTCTATTGATTTCTTCTAAAAACTTAGACAAGTTCTTCATATTAGGATGGATGGGCAAGACACTTTTTTTTTCAAAAATGATGCTTGTTCCACCAAATTGCCCACTCTCACAACCACGCCTTTAAGCCATTTTATAGCCTGCCCTGATCGTTGTCGAATCAAGTCATGCTCTTGTTGCAGTAATTGGTAATCATATCTCAGTGCGTCGACATTAGCATATTATTTCTTGCCAATTTCTCTGCCACATTCTGATACGCTCTAACTTGGTGCTCAAGGCTTGCAATGACTTTCAATAGTTCTTCACTATCATTTGGTGACTCAGTCTTCCTAATTTTTTTATTATCTAAATCAACTTGTAAACTATCAGTGATTCGTCATAATAAGTCATATTGTTTTTCTAACTCAACGATGTATGCATTCTTCTTATCGACAACCGCCTTAACCTCCTCTAAAACCTCATGTACAAGCTTATTTTTCCTTTCTAGCTTAATGATTCGATCCTCTTGTTCATAGATTACCACTCGTAAATTCCCATTGTCCTCTGCCAACTTTCTACTTTGTTGTTCAATTTGCGAGTGTCAGTTCCTAACTCTAAGTTTTTCCACTTCAGATATTCTTGATCCTCAACCTTGTTTCTCAAATCTCTGAGTTATTTTTCTTCTTCGATCCTGTGTTTGCCAGACAAATTTGTCTCGATTATTAGACGTCTGTTTTCTTCCAAGAGAGCTAAAACTTTGACGTTCCTCATATAACTCATCCCGCTCCTCATTTTTTACAAACTCCTTATAAGCTTCTGGTAATTTGTGTGATTATAAATCCTTAACTGGTAAGGAAATAGTTACTTTGCCTCTACTCTGAAGCCACGTTTCATGCTACTTGGTGCAATTCATGTGATTCTTCTTATTTCACACCCTTCTCGTTATGTTCCAAGCTCCAATTAGCTGCTGCAATTTTTGTTCAATATCTTGAGAATCATAACTGATCTGAATGTCCTTTAATGCGTGTGTGGCAGGAACAAACCATCTCATGTATAATTGATGGAGCACTATTAGCGGAGCATAATTAGTACAACTCCATGGTCCTGGGAGCGGGACCCATTGATAGTTGCCACATCTATAGATCATCGATGTCAACGGCATCCATTGGGCTTTCTAGGTAACATCCTTATCTTTCCACTTTGATAGGTGTGAGAGCCACACCCCTTTTGTGGGAAATTGCGGATTCCATTTGGCCATTCCAAATCTGCAATGGGGATTCTCGTCTTGATCCATGGACTTGAAAACTTAACTTGAGAACATTTGAAATCTGGTGGACATGTTAGATGGCTAAGAATCCAAATACACAAAAGAGATGGAGAGCCAATGAATTTCCCTTTTTCCAATCGCTCGTATGTGATTTAAGGAACGAAAAATCTCAGCTAGAACTGAGATAACAGGGTTAACACGATGTTCAACTTGCAGGAACATTTTTATCACTTTATCATCGACATAACCTTGAATCTTTGGAAACAACCCGGTGCCATATATACACAGAGCATAAAGAGACATACCCTTATCTTCCTTTATGATATTTTGGGCGAGATCTAAAAGGTAATCCAGCGGCACACACTCATTCCCCCTTTAACTTTCAACCTTTTCTCAATCCTGCATGGACAGTACCTAAGAGCTTGGATAAATCTCTCTTCAATGTGAGCCTTTTATCATAATTATAAACTTTATCCGTGCTTTGCAGCGGGATGTTCAGTAGGGCTTGATATTCTTCAATTGTAGGAGTAAGATCAATTGTTCTAAAGGTGAAAAATATGTACAGAGGGTCCCAGAAATGCATTAAAGCCTTAAGAACGGGAGCGTTGATTGTAATATATAAAAGATAAATGATGTGACCATATTTGCCGACAAACAAATTTTTCTGCTCCGGTGAAAAATCCTCCCATATCTTCTTCAACCTCTCCAAGTTAATGTGTGAGAACTCTATCTTAGTGATTGATGGTAGAAGAACGACATCCTCCTCTTTCAGAAAATCTCCTTTTCATTTCTACGTTTCCTCTTACCATTGAGCTACTGTAACTTGATCTTCTATCACATTCGGAGTAGAAGTCATGGTCTCTAAAATATGAATGAATTAAATACTTCTTTACAATCCTTATTACACAACATGATGCATGTATGCCAAAAAGAAAGACGAAGTCAGAAGTGAAACAATGGGAAAGAAAAGAAATGTTTAAAGAGCGTAGGACATATATACATGAACAAAATTAATCAGATATCATAATTAAGCAGAATCTCTATTTCTATCAAACATTGGTCATGAGATAAGCTCTAAGAATAAAATGCATGTGTGGTTGGGCTCTCAAATTTCTTAATAGGCTCTCAGGTTGTCCTCACTATTATCCGAATGGAGTAACAGGAGCCCCCAAACGGTATCTCAAAAGGATCGACCTAAGTGAGAACTTTCATGAGCCTGCACTAAAACCGTAGTTCCACGAAGGTATTCCACTACTCATTCTCGCAAATCCTAAAGGGAAAGCCCGGGTACAGGGCTAGTGTATATGTGTGAAATTAAAAATTATGTAAAGAAATATACTTCGTAAAAAAAGAACTTATGTACAACTACAGGCATGAATTAGAAAAAAAATAATGAATCAAATAAACAAACAAAGAATCACACAAAAGGATAGCATACAATGAAATTTTAGCTGGACTCTTTATTGATCTAAAAATGGTTAGATTAATTGTTTATCTCCAGTGGAGTCGCCAAGTTCTCGCAACGTGCATACGACGCAGAGCAGCTATTTACCAATCACTTTTGAGAAAAAAAAATTTGGAGTCGCCACCAATCATTGAAAAGTTATTTTGTTTTTTTTTTTTATATTTTTCTTAAATCAAAACGTTATTAGAGTTACTCTTGGTATCTTAAAAATAACTTCTCGCCTCGGTAGTTCAAAAAATTTGGTATCTCAAAAATTCAAAAGTCTGTCCTCGAATTTTTTAGTGAAAAGTAAATAAATAAATTAACATAATTTAAATCAAATTGTTATGATTTTAATTAATAAACGTCAATTCTGATGATAAAAGAAATAAATAATAAGCACATATAATCGTGACAAGATGACAATAATATATAAATAAATAAGAATAGATAATAACTATAAAGAAAAAGAAAGAATAATGGAAAAAATGTTAGAGATGATAAATATGTATGATAAATTTAAAAGAATATGTAGAGTGAAAATAATGAAACAATACGTGAAATAATTAAAAATATATATATAAATAAATTAAAACAAACCAATAATATCGAATAAAAAAAGAAATAAAAAAATGCGAACAACAAAAAACACAAAAACACTCAAAAACCAAAACTACATAAAAACCAAAAAACAAAAAAAAAATTACACATTTTTTTTAATTTCATTTTTTTAAAAGAATGATCATGGATGGTAACTAATTTAAACAAGTGTCACTAAAGAAAAATTAATAATATTATTCGAATATAAATATACAATTTTTTTATTTTGGACTACTTAGTTTATTAATTACTATTTTTCCTTCCTTAATTCATTGTTAGGAATGATCAGGGATGGTAACTAGTTTAACAAGTGTCACTAAAAATGATAATAAAACTTTCAAAATCAAATAATTTTTGTTTGAGATATAAATATACCATTTTTTTTATTTTGGAACACTTAGTTGACTAATTACCATTTTTCTTTTCTTCCTTCATTGCTAGGAATGATCGTGGATGGTAACTAGTTCAAACAAGTGTCACAAAAATGATGAAAAAAATTAAAAAGAAAAGAAGAAAAGACTTGTAAGAATATAAAAAAAATCAAAGCTTAAATATTTACATAATCTTGTATAAAGGTTTTACTCTCTATTTTATGTATTTTTATGTATGAGAAATTATCATAGGAGATCTTTTCATCAAATGTACGCTTTGAACCCATTTAAGGGTTGATTCACATTGAGCTAATTTTACACCCACTCAAAAGCTTTTCCTCATCCTCATTGATTGAGTTGATGACGAAAACATCTTGTTATCAAACTTGTAGAGAAATCCACAATACATGAAAATAAAACTTAAGTATAAGAGTAGGAAAAATGATAAAAAAATGAGCAAACAGCTTATTTATGGAAAAGGAAACAAAGAAATATCAATTACATGAGTATAAAGAAGAGAGATGGTGAATAATAAGGAACAAGATATATTGTAAGATAAAACGCAAGAAATTTTAACTACCTTAATAGAAAGAATAGGAGAAGATGAAAGATAAATAGAAATGAAAACTCTCTTTCTCTCCCTTTTATAAAAAAAAGGTCTCATATTTTCTCAAAACCTCTTCTTCTCTCTCTAAAATCCATTCTCATTCTCACTCTCCAAATCTCTCCTTTCAAGTGAAGACCTCCCCTCTATTTATAGGCAAACTTATGACTTCACTTTTTATTTTTAGTCCTTTTGTTCCCTTTTAATTTTTTTAGTCATTGGACAATTCTTCTTATTTTTAGACATTGGTCTATTTTTTAAATCATACACATAGTTTTAGACTAGTATATGGGTCAAAAAACAAAATTTATATCTTTAAAGTATTGGACCAGAGAAAATACGGTATCTACATATTAATTAGAAAAATTATCATGGATGACTAGTAGAATGAATTTAAAACTTTAAAGAGATTGAGAGTGTGCTAATTAGGTCAAAAGTACTTAATTTAATTATACATAATATTTTATTATGGAAGGATATCACACGATGAGTAATAGGTTGAGCATGATTCTTTTCATATAATACAGATTACACTTGGAGTGCAACTATGATTCTATAGTATAACTACTCACACTTGATCAATAAGCTTTATTAATTATTGAAGCTAATGATATCTTTGTATTTATGGTCCCTCTTCTATTTCTAGACTTCCACATCATTGTTCTGGCAATCAAACCCATTGGGTTTTGAGTCAAGGCTTGGATGATAACAAGTAGCCAATTGAGCTCACTTTTGGGCCAAACTTGTGGGAAGGAAAAAGGGAAATTTTGTAGAATAGATAATTGTAGGGGTTGTTTTAAGAAATAGTAGTTTTTTTAATAATTTTAGGTAAATAATAGATTTCAAATCTGTCAATAACTTTAGACTAAAATGACCATAAACTAATTAGAATGTATTTGAAAGATTTTCAAGTAAATCAGTGTTATATAGATGATGTATCAATATGATATATGCTTCATTTAAAGAAGTAATTAATGCTCACAATTTTTTTTAAAATTAAAAAAATTGAACCCTCCTCGTCCCCGTCCCCCTCCCCCTCCCCCAACCACTTAACCAAAATCACCAAAAATTTTGAAACTCACCACAATCCTTCTTAAATGACCTTGGAAACCGCCTATCACCCATTTAAAAAAACTGAAAAAGGAAACCACCATTATCACTAATGAAAGCATATCAAGTCCAAAATTCATCAATCAACCATTTACAGACTAAAAAATGAAAAAGCTTTTCGAGAAGAACCCTAAAATCACCAAACAAACACAATCCTAAAACAATTCCAATGAGAAGACGAAAAATTGAAGCCTATTGGTTAATAGATGATTGAACATTAAGCTGTCAATCACGTCGGTTGTAGCAAGAAATTAGTGGTTAATATATTCAATTGTATGTTAGGGACGTAAATTTGTTCTTGAAAATCTTTTAGATTCCAAAATATCTCTAGATCAACATACATTAAATAAGGAAGAAGAAAGATGAATATAACAATGATAGCTCACTAATGGTGGAAAAAAGAACAAACCTTCCATTCTTGAATCTCTAATGAAGAAATAAACAATGGAGTTTTGAAGAATTTTTTATGGAGAATGAACAATGAAGTTATACTACCATAAATGTTGTAGCTAGAGAACTAAATGAGTCAAGCAAAATATTCCTTGGTATTTTGCTAAATAGTAGGGATTGATTTGATGTTATCAATAATTAGATAGAATCTTGCCTAAAATCGGTTAACTAATATTGAGAAAGAAATTTCAATCATTAATTAAATGATTATTTAATTAATAAAAAAGTCAACGAAAATTAAATTTGAATCTATAATTTAAGGGAAAAATTGTCTCATCAAATTCCATCAAACCGTGATTGATGATGTGACAAGAAAACTTGTTTATTTACCTAAAATTAAAAAAACTGTTATTTCTTAAAATGACTTTCAAAATTTGTAGTGCAACTACTTAAGAAAAAAACTCACTTGGTCCACTCTCTCCTTGAGCCTTTAGGGCTAGCTATAGACCAAGCCCCGTAGGGGAAGCCTTGGCCGCCCATACTAAAGTAAAAAGAATAGCATCATCTTTTAGTCTACTCAAATGTGAAATATGAGTAGATAGACGTGGTGGAAGTCTCGACAAAATCCTAACAATATCAAAAGTTGAATTGCACGTAATTTTCTGCAATTGATCTTCCAAAACATGTTGAATCCTAGGATTACTAGGATTTAGGCAAAAATTTCATTGATTCGCAAGAATACAAAAAATTGAAAATAAAAGGAGAATAATTTCTCATTAAAATATCAAAAACTGTCTAATATAACTAAATAAGATGAATTTATACCACTCTAAAAATCTTAAAAATTAAAAGAGATGGAAATTATGAAAAAATCTAAAATTACGACCGAAACAAAAATTGGGCCTCTGAAAGTGTTAAAAACAGTATTTTTTTGGACCTGAATAAGCTTCGATTTAATATCTTACGGTCCACGTGATTCAACTCGAGTTAAAAGTTACGCTCACAAAAAGTTGACATGTGCATACCACGATCAATTTGTTCCAAAAATTATAAAGTTGCATCAAACGCTTCCTATTCCTACCTAACCTCCTTACTTTTCTCTCCTTGATCCAGCAAAACTGGCGGAAAAAGATGAGTTTTGAATTTTCACCCTTGGTATTCTTGGCCTTGGATATTAGAGGAATAGAGATACTTCTAGGCATCGGAAATCGCGCTGTAAAGGTGTATGAGACATTTTTTATCGCTTCTATGAATGCAATGGCAATTGACACTTGAAACTTATGAACAAATTATTTCCTTAATATCATTGAGTTTATTCAAGAGCAAATTAAAACGATAAGCACTTGCAAGTGTAAATACTCTTGGATGATCGATAGCTAGTAGCGTCGTGAGGGAAGGGTGAAAAGAACTCTTATTGGGGAGGCTAAATCTAAAGCTAGAATGGAGGGGAAGAATGATTCTGCAAGCCAAGAAAATATGAGGGATTTACAGTGGAAGCCCGTTACACCCTGGGAATCAGTTTTACTGTACCAAGCCATCTGCTTCATGCTTGTAAATCACCAACTATTCGAGCTTACTATGTTGTAGGGAGAGCCATTATCATAAGAGTTTCAGTAGGAAAGTGCATTTTACGGTTTCGCAAGTGTAGCACCACTTGTCTAAGTACGGATGGAATTGCTTATTGTAGAGGGTGAAAGACGTGAAAGTGGTAGTTGCATTGGTGAAGGACAAGATATCCACTTATCTCGACAGATATTAATAAGAGTTTTAATTTTCTGAATAAAGGACGAATATATAGAAGGGCAAATTAATTTTTTGTTAAGAAAGTAATAGAGCGATTTGTCAAATGAAACTCACATATGTTTATTTGAAGTTTGAAAATAGCCACAAGGCTCTGTCCAACTATCCATCGTCTCTAGAATACCTAGAAAAAGAAACAACAAAATGGGGTTACCAACCCTTGAACAACACAGGAGTGGTGCCGTTGAAGGACCTTCGACGGCCAAGCAACGAGTGGTGCCATTAAAGGACCTCTGACGCTCAAGCTAGTCTGAATAGTATTATGCTTTCAATCATATACATTAGGTTTACATAGATATTTATATACCTCTTTTTGAGAATATGTTGACTACTTGGACAACGCGCTCTTCCTCATGCACGTAGGCCACTTTTTGTGCAAAAGTTTTATCATGCCGTGAACTCAAGGCATGGATGTTGGGCTATTGTGATCATTGGGTTGTATTTGGAGCAATCTGGGCCACACAAAATCAAGCAGGTAGTAGATTTTAATTTTTTTTGAGTTTTTTTTGGGTTCACTAAATACGTACGGAGAGTTCACCAATAGTTCACCAAATATGTATAAAATAATAATTCTTGGAGGGGTTCACCAAATATGTATAAAATAATAATTCTTGGAGGGGTTCACCAAATATGTATAAAATAATAATTCTTGGAGGGGTTCACCAAATACGTACTGTAGTTCATCAATTACGTACTGGGGTTCACCAATTACGTACTGGGGTTCACCAATTACATATTGAGATTCACTAAATATGTACAAAAGAAGAATTCTTGGAGGGGTTCACCAATTACGTAGTGGGGTTTACCAAATATATACGAAAAAACTATTCTTGGAGGGATTCACCAATTACGTACTGGAGTTCACAAATTACGTAATGAGGTTCACCAAATACGTACAAAAGAAGAATTCTTAGAGGGGTTCACCAATTATGTACTGGGGTTCACCAATTATGTACTGGGGTTCACCAATTACGTATTAGGGTTTACCAAATACGTACAAAAAAATTCTTGGAGGGGTTCACCAATTACGTAGTGGGGCTTACAAAATACATACAAAAGAATAACTCTTGGAGGGATTCATCAATTATATACAAAAGAAGAATTCTTGGAGGGGTTCACCAATTACGTAGTGGGGTTCACCAATTATGTACAAAAGAATAATTATTGGAGGAGTTCACCAATTACATAATGGGGTTCACGAGATACGTATAAAAGAATAATTCTTGGAGGGTCCACCAATTACGTAGTGAAGTTCACCAATTATGTACAATAGAATAATTCTTGGAGGGGTTCACTAATTACATATTGGGATTCACCAATTACGTTGTGGAGTTCATTAAATACATACAAAAGAATAATTTTTTGAGGGGTTCACCAATTATGGACTCGGGTTCACCAATTACGTAGAGTGGTTCACCAAATACATAAAAAAATAATAATTCTTGGAGGGATTCACTAAATACGTACTAGGGTTCACCAATTATGTACTGGAGTTCATTAAATACGTACACAATAGTAATTCTTAGAGGGGTTCACCAAATACGCACTGGGGTTCACCAATTACGTAGTGGGATTCACCAATTACATAGTGAGGTTCACTAAATATGTACAAAATAATAATTTCTGCAGGGGTTCAATAAGTACGTATTGGGTTTCACCAATTATGTGCTGGGGCTCACAAAACAAAGAATTTTTAAATTTTGGTGAATCTCTGAAGAATTTATTGTACACGTACCACTACGTATTTGGTGATCTCCTAAAACCTAATCGCCATACCTAATAGGCGAATCGCCTATTTTTAGCCCCTAAATGATATTCTGAAGTTGCTAATCGTATAGTCAAAGCCAAGCGCTGGTTTAATGCCTCTAATCACCTGTTTCAGTTCTCAAAGGCCATGTTCAAATAGGCGATCGCCAGTCTCCCTCCCGATCGTCACTTTTTTGCTCCTAAGAACCATTTATATGGCTCTAATCGCCATTCTTCACATTTTTCCTTAAAATTGATATTTTTATAATTATTTACGGTACACCGAGAAAATGATTGATAAAAATATAAAAAAAAACTTGTTATTTCAATGCAAGCATTCATGATACTCAGTTACTATGTGAAATTAGATTGGATTAATTAAGGATTCCTGAAACAATTGAACACTCAATCATAAACTCGATAAAAGTTGTCCTTGATAATGTTGTTGTGCTTTTGTGACAAGTATCGAGTGAGACGAGTTTT
Source organism: Datisca glomerata (assembly GCA_003255025.1). Classification (NCBI taxonomy): domain Eukaryota; kingdom Viridiplantae; phylum Streptophyta; class Magnoliopsida; order Cucurbitales; family Datiscaceae; genus Datisca; species Datisca glomerata. The sequence continues at coordinate 668,829 of QANY01009141.1, read as the reverse complement.
CACCAAATATAATTATATGTCGTGATGTTATGATGGTCGATAAATCATATTTATCAGTTTGACGAACATGTATAACCGTTAAGGTTGGATTCTACTGTTAAATCAAGCATATCCGCTAAAAAGTTTGAAATTAAATATTGAATTTGAAATTTAACCTTTTTATTTTATAATAATAATCCCATAATTTTTGGAAAATAACCTTTTATGTTTTAATTAATTTATCCTTATAAAATTACTTTTTAAATCTAACCTTATTTCTTAACAAAATTAACCCCAACATTAAAAAACCCCTTCCCCTTATTCTTAAAAAATTGATACCCACACGTCCCCCTCTCTCTCAACATTTTATTTCTCTTCACTAAAACCTTATTCTCTTTCTTCTTCATCTCCATCTTCATATCTCTCTTCAAAGCCCGAAATCTATCAAAAAAGATCCAAATCCGTTGCAACGCACGAGTCAAACCCGTAATCTCTCATTGAACACATCCCTTGCAACACCTAAGTCAAAACCCATGCCAACCCGAGCCAAATCCTCCAACTCGCGACCCCAAAACTCATATCCTTCTAATATTGTAATTTTCACCAATAAAGGCTAGAGGAAAGCATAAAAGAACAAAGGGAACATTGAGTCTATGACGCAACCAAGTTCAAGCTCGAGCGTCTCAAAAGGGCTGTATGATGCCACCGGTTATGGGGTGAAAATATTTCATCCAAAGAATCGAAATGCTAGTTGCCCTATTCTTCTATTTGCTCAAACGGAGCATATATCTCACCCAAGCAAACATGATGTAAGTTTTTCTTTAAAGATTTTGACTTTTATGTGTTATATTGTCAAAACACCTAATAACTACTTGATTCGTTCTGCAAATTGGGTGTTTTTTATGTGATGATTACAGAAATGTATAGTTGTTGGTAGAAATATATGTCTTTGATGGAAAACTGTAGTATTTTCATGAGTACTCGTAAAGTGTTCGATGAAATATCATAATGAATTATATGGTGTATTTTTTTCATTGTCCTAAGGTGTTTGATAAAATGCCATATTGAGGTTTATACTATATTTATATGAATTCTCATAACATGATCGATGAAATGCTATATCTTATCCAAGGATAAAATGTAAGTTTCTTTAACAAAAAAATTGGTTGTTATGTTTAAATTGTTAAAACACCAAATAGATACTTGAATCATTTTGAAAACTGGGTGTTTTTTTATGTGATGCTTCTAGAAATGTATGATTATTGGTAGCGATATATGTTTTGGATGAAAAATTATAGTGTATGTTTATTTCCCGTGAGGTGTTCGACGAAATATCACAATAGGGATTAAAATACATTTTGCTCCACACACCATTTTCAGTAAGTCATACTTACATTTTGGTTTCTTAGGTTGAACTCTATGATCTTGGTATTCGTGATTTTGGGAACACAACACTAGTAGCTCGATGGTACAGTAGGCTTCCTGAAAATGTGAAAAGGAATACCGATGCCTCCGAGTTTAGTTATTTTATAAGTATATTGAAAAAGGGTTAGATGGATCACGTCCTACTGAAAAGTCTAGCTAAGAAATGTTGGGATACAACCCGTACCTTTCATATAGATCCGGGTGAAATAACAATGACCCCATTGGACTTTGCTGCGATAACTGGCCTAAAAGTTGACGGTCGACAACTTAACTATGATTTGGAACTCTACAAGAACAAGAAGGCTTTGCAAAAGCTAGTTGACAAACCGTTGTCGGAGGTTGGAGAAAAAAAGTTAGTTATCAATGGATATTTGATAATTATGCTAGGTACGAGTGTACTACTCCTAAGCAGGAGGATATTTTGACCAGAGTCATTCTTCTTCTGCTCTTAGGTAGTACAATTTTTTACGACAATAGCAATAAATTTTATTTATACTTCCTCCCCAGCCTACAGAAAATAAATGAGATAGGGAGTATAATTCGGGTGGTTCGGCGTTGTCCGTATTGTACTGCAATAAGGACTCTTTATGTCACGGCAAAAGTGTAGGGACAAGAGGTTTTAGAAAGCATGAGAGGTATGGGCGTGTGAGTATTTTTCGTATTTGGCACTAAGTAGACCATTCGGTGCATACACGTTCCCGAGAGCAGCATGTTGGATAGACATTAAGTCGGGAACAAGGGATGTTGATCACTGCCTAAAAGAATTCTGTGTTAAACTTCGATATGTTTTGCCCAATGAGGTATGTGCTTTATTATATCAATTCTTATATTGCCCCCCGTGAGTATGAATAATGTTTTACTGGCAAACTATTTGTTTTTTAACTTGCAGATGAATTGGTGCCTTGGGGAGAACGTACAAACTTGCTTGACTATTGCATCGACAATATACCTCCTACCACCATGAGAATCTTGCTGTAAGGACCTGTTGGAAGAGCATGGTACTTGGGTGAGCACGTCTCACGGTGGAGTATGGGAACCAAGGTTTTGTACATCCCATACAGACTCCCAAATTCAATGTTATGTGATCAACCATTCACTAAAGATGATTTGTCTAGTGGTCTTGGAGGCTTTAGAGAGACACACTTTATACAGGATGTAGATGGTGATAACGAAGATACTTATGATGAATTCTGGAAAAAGTGGTTGTCTTGCAACTATGATGGGACATCTTCATCTTCACAGGTGCTAAAAGTCTCTAAATAGTTTTTAAATGTAGGAGATTACTCATTTTGTTATACAATGTAGTTTTGTAATCTACTATGTATAGGCAGCAGCACCAGCAACCGCAACCACCACAGTAGTACTAGGAGCATCAGGTTCGGCTAGAGCGACCGTTGATGATATAAGAGTAGCTAACATCCCACTACTATCGTGGCCGATTCAGTTACCACTCCCACATGATGGTTGTGAGTTGGTTGACATTCCAAATGATGTTCCAGTCCGAGATCTTCCATCTGTTGAAGTCGTTTATGTGAGTTATGATGTTAATATTTATTATTTAGTCATTCAATATTTTATTAAAGCGCAATTCGGATAATGCAGGTGCCGGCGGCATCCGCATTAGGCATGATGCGCATAATTGGCGGTCTCAACGAGCCATTATTCGAGAAAATGTATAGCACACGTGAGATGATGATGAAGGCGATGATAAAGGCCAAAGCATCAATGAAAAAATAGGATAAGAAAATTGTAAACTTACGATCTTTCCCTATTTATTTTTTAGTTTGAAATCAAAATATACTGAATATGTACACTTGCAGACGAAGTTGCAAATACGCCTGCTTATGTATGAAACTTAAGCAAGCATGCATGAGAGTGATGATGATGAAGTTGACGGAGATGATACAATGGTGAAGATTCAAGTAATGATGATGAAGACGACCATGATGACGACACCAATGAGGATGTTGAATTGGAATGAGAACATGAAAAATGTACAAAGCATTCACATGATATTTTGTCAAAATTGATATCAACTTTTTGTGGATATAAATATGGTGGATTCTATGTTTGTTTGGATTTTAAGTTTTTTTAGATTCTAAGTTTGTTTGGATTGGATTCTAAGTTTTTTTGGTATACAAATTTGTCAAGGTTGCATGACAGGAGTTTGACATATTATGGATATAAATATGCAATTAATATTGTGAATTTTCTAATATTTATAGGGAGGTTTTGTCGAATCGTTGGTTAAAATTTAAAACTAGATTCTAAGGATAACATTTACAAACCGTCAATCTATCCAATTGGATTCTATGAAAAGTAGATTCGCCCCTTATGTTATGGCTCGTCTTGCGCTTAGAAACTGTTAATCTATCCAAATATTATATTGGTGACAAATAAAAAACAATTTTTTTCATCCAGGTGTTTTATGCATAATGGGGAGTATTGGAACCAAACACTTGACACAAAGGCATTTGCCCCGTGTCGATAGGACACGAGCCAAACGCCTGTTACAATGGCATTTAGGGACCAAACGCCATCAACAGTCCTCAAACCCCATTCATGGCAGGCGATTCGCCAGTCATGAATGATGTTTGGGGCCTGATGGTCACGCCCCAAACGCTTGATACAAAGGAGTTTGGCCTGTGTCCCATCTACACGGGCCAAACGCCTGTTACATAGGTGTTTGGGGACCCAACGCCGTCAGCAGCCCCCAAACATCTTTCATGATTGGCGATTTGCCCATCATGAATGGCGTTTGAGACCTGATGGTCGCACCAGAAATGCTTGATACAAATGCATTTTGCCCGTGTCCCATCTATATCGGCCAAACGCCATCAGCGATCCCCAAACACCTTTCATGACTGACGATTCACAGTCATGAATGTCGTTTGGGGCCTGATGATCACACCCCAAACGCTTGATACAAAGGCGTTTGGCCCGTGTCCCATCTACACGGGCCAAACGCATAAATATAGATGAGACAATATGCTACCAACCAAGTCAAGCAATTCTCATCTGGATACAGATGAGATAGTATTGCTTCGTTACAATTCGATCCAACTAGCTGCCAAAGCCTTGCTCACCTTGTGTCAAAGTTAAATGAATGGTCGACTCGAGCCAAAGTGGTGGTTGGGATGCTTTGTGCAAAATATGAGACCTTGTGGAATGAGAAGGTCGCCAACGAATATGATGTGAAGCACGAGGATGGTGTAGAGATTAAAAGAGGCCCCGTTGAAGACTTGGTAATCATGAAGACGAAGGGCAGCTAAGGTGCTAGCTCGAGTAAAGCACGACCAACCACCCGTCGATGTGGCCATTTTAAGAACACTGGACATACCAAACGGACATGTCCCAAATTACCAAGCGACGTGCATGCTACGATGTCGGACGATAATAATGATGATCCAGCACCATCTAACATGCAAGGTGCACACGCAACAGGGGTCTCCGGACAAGGTGCGTCCCCATTCAATGTGCAAGGTGTGTTTCATTCAATGTGCAAGTTGCGTAGACCCATATGCATACCCACCACCATTCAATGCATAAGGTGGGTACACAATGTACAACACAAACATTCCATACTGGTATAATTTTTGTATCCCCTGCCGCAGTAAATATACATTTTGGTATTAACTTGCTTTAATAGTTGTTCGAGAAAGTTAACATACAAATATTTATAAACTACTTATTTATAACAATACACAATAATTTTGCAAAATCTGTTATTTTATAACTGTACAAAATAATTCTGCAACATCTATTTATCATCACTGTACGCGAGAACTTACAAAAACCCCTTTTCTCTATAGTTGTACATAATAATATATAAAATATGTTTATCATCCTCGCACTCAATAACTTACAAAAATTTATTTATCTTCACTACACACAATAATCATATACAAAAGATGACGCAATAATGTCTACTTGGAGGGATGCTCGGCCAAGACAGTCATATTTATTGTATCCTATTTTTTTATGTTCTTGTTCAAACACTCGCCCATTTGCCATTTTTGAAAAATTCGATGAGCTAGAGGTTATTGAAGAAGATAATAACGATGGGTCAATAAATTTCAAAAGCATACAAAGATATCCGTTTTCAAAATTTATTGCTCCGTCATTATTGTCTTCTTCAATAACCTCTAGCTCACCGAATATCTCAGAAATAGCAAATGAGCTAGTGTTTGAATAAGAACATCAAAAACTAGGACACAATAATGTAATACAATATTATATATCCCTAATAGTTGCTGCAAGAAGTTTCTCTTCAGCTTGTGGCATTTAATATCCAACAACCCTCTGAATCCCATATCCACGACCACTCTCCTCTTCCCCTCATCAAAATTTGCAACAAGATCCGTAAATTTCTCGGGTCTGCAGCTTGTGAGCAACTTTCGTTTAAAGGCAGGCCTTCTCAAATGACTACGACCGAAATGTTCCGCTCCGCTTTCAATGGCATGGATTTCATTTTTCTTCAAATAATTGAGTTTGGATTCCTTTGTCATACTTTTCCACTTTAAAGCTAGATCTATTTGTGTCTGCATATCATAAACTCACTTAAATTACAATCAAAATTTATCAATTCCATGTTATAATGTAATGTTTGTTTAAACATACTTACTTCATGACCACTAATCTTTTCACATGTCACCCTCATTTTAGCACATTCTTTCACACTGTTTTAGTTTTAAACAACCACATTAACATTGCAACCCTTTATATGAAAATAAATAACATTAAATTGATGATCTCATTAATTAGTTACAAGTATACAAAGAAACCCTTTTGTGCCATCTTCACGTTGACATTTGTGTTAGCCATCTATAATATATGTTAATATAATCAAATTTAGCCATATGATAATGACTTCTTATCATTATTATCCTGATACTATTTATAATGGATTGAACATCATCTAGTAAGAATGCTAAATGGCATACCAATATTATGTTCTTGTATACATCTGCCCCTATTATGTTATTAATCAGCTTTATGCAATGACTGTTTAAGATAACGAATTAATTGGAAGTGATATATATCAACAATCTTAATAGATGATAAACATGATGTGTAAAGAATTTAAAGAATGCAAGAAACTTAGTTGATCTAGTTGCAACATGCTCTTCTTCAAGTCTTTTCACAATTTATCATGTTAAAAGAATCATATTAGTAAACTTTCACCACGTAGGTAAGCTATTTAAAAACTCAATAAATGTCCAAATCTCTATAATCATATAAAAACGACGATCATGTAGTTCTCTCAAAAGTAGGACTTTCCCTTTTATTTGATTACTTGAAGGATAACATGTATAATGTTATTAATCTAATAGCAAACATACATATGAAATAATATAGTTTCCATGAAAGAAAATAACCTCAAGTAATATCTCCTTCCAATTACAATATTCCATATGGAAACATGAAAAAGAAAAAAACATGAGAAACTAGTCTACGACATAGCAATTTCCATTTGATTAAGTAAATCCAATTCAGGCTAATGATATTTATAGAACAATTCTTATATGAGTTCACATTCCATAAGTAAATGACTACCAACTTTATTAATGCCAACAAGTTTTCTCTATTGATGATCAATAATCAAGAGGTTTCACCTACAAAAATAAGGAGACACTTTTATAATTGGGTGAAAATACAAGCCATGACAATATTGTCCATCCCAACCAATAAGTTGAAAGGCACAAGATACCCAAAATATATTCTAGACAAGCTAAAAATATAAAACTCCTTTAATTGTAGTGAGACCCAATAAGATGCTTTTCTATTCATTGTCTTTATCTAGTTGGAATCCCTGATAGGCACTGCCACAACCCCATAAGGCCTCTCTCTCTCTCTGTCACACACACACACACACATCTTCATTCTCTATCTATATCTCTTACTTGAAAGCAGATTAAGAAGAATTAAAAGAAAGTAAATGTTGGCATGCCCTTTTTGAAAATAACATAGAAAGTTAATTTGCGGACGACACAAATTATGGAGTAATCTTCGGCAAGTATAATATGGTGAAATTTAGTCACAAAGAATCCTTCTAGAATTCAATAAACATAAAACTCTTTAAAAAATTCAAATAACATGTGCTACAATGGTGGCAACTAGGCATGATCGATAAACTCGATTATATTGGAATGAGTATGTATGTGCCAGAAAAAGTGAAATATCATATATCATTATATTCATGTTGCTACTGCCATCTCAATGTCAAATATAAAAGTAAATGGTCCTCTTACTGAGTTAACATCTATTTTAACTACCTAAATGGGACAAGACAAGGATTAGAGAGTATATTCTTCCTCTTTTAACAACAAGACCTTATAGAAGTTGCATTTGAACTATGCAATGTCTGATATACTCATCTATTTCATTTAATTATTTCTATACAACAAAGCCTTGTAAAATAAGGTATTAGGTAAAATATGATTGATATTCATAAAGTTGAAGAAACACATAAAATTCAATTTTAACAATTCGTAGTCAGTTATGCATCCATATATAGTTAGCCATAACCTGAAACACTATAATTGAGCATCTCCAAAATTCATTCAAGCAGATTTTAATCGTTTAGAATCAACTTAGACATGAACAAATTAATCACGTGACCTAGCGTATAGAATCAACTCAGACATTAAGCATCTTCAAAATTCATTCGTTTGCCTAGCTTTTGATCATTCACGAAGGGAGAAACAGACATATTACAGATTAAAATTATAAAAAAATAGGACGCAGAGAGAGAGATTGAAAGAAGAGGAGCATACCTTTCTCGTGCCCTAGCTTCTGGTCGCGAAGGGAGAAACACGCTTCATCTAGGTCTTCGAAAAACAGGGAGAAACAGACTTCGAAAAACATGGGAGAGAGGATTTGCTTGACTCTCCCAGTCGCTCTCTCACACGTTTTCACTCTCTCAATCGCTCACTCTCTCTGTCGCTCTCTCTCTCTCTCACTCTCTCAGACATCTTTGAGTTAAGTTTTAAACTAAAGCTTTCGATGAAAAAGAAGAAGGAATCTTCCTTTTGAAACTTTCGAAAAAAGACGATGACCTGCAACCGGGGTAACATGTAAAGCTTTCCAACGGTTGAAATTTCTTTGACCAGATCTTCAACTAGGAACAAAAACCAACATTCATACCGTTAAAAAACTCTCGATATGGGAGATGGACTCCTTTTTGTGGGTTGTTCTTTACGTAAATTAAGGCATCCCTTTTTGGGCTGAGACATCTCAGATTATAAGATATTCACCCTGTAATTGTGACAATTACAACCATGAGAGAATATTCCTCAACGCTTCATGCTTTTGTTTCTATTCTTAGGTCCGAAAAATAACGAATGAAGTTTTGTCGGCTGTCTCTACGAGTGAGCCTGCTCATTTGCATTAGTGTATACCTACGTGTCTAGCCTGCAACCATTGGACTTTGCCAATCATGTTACTTCGTCCTACATCACCACCATGTCTTGTATCACATCTAATACACTTCACCTTTCCTGACGTCTCACGCTCTTATAGGCTCTATAAATCAACTCCTTTTTTTAGCCCCATGTCGTTTGTACATCTCGGGAATTTTTCCTTGGGAGTGAAAATGACGTGAATTTATCTCTTTTCCAAACATCTGTTACATCCAAATCTTACGCTTGCACATATTTGATGCGCCATATCAAAGTCAATTTTATCTTTCTCTACGGTAAGGCTCTCCACTCCATTCGCTATAAAAAGCCCCTAATGTTAAAGTCTTTTCTTTATTCTTATGTTCTTTGGTTTCTTAATTGCTTATTTGCTATATTGATATATTTACTTTCAGTTCATGACAGCAAATGGCTTTTCAATTTATTTCTTCAATAAGATGATCCTTAACATTCTTACATTTCCCACCCTTAAGGTCGAGAGAGGAAATATGAATTTTGACCGTGTATAAGTAAAATTTCACATTACACATGGTAAGATCTAGACTGAAGACTCCATCAAAGAGAAGATAGAGCAAGAATCGTATGATCAACTAGAGGGTTATAAAGAACAGACCAATCAGACGAAAATACATGGATTGCCGACGTGACAATCTAAAGATAAGCTAATCAAAATCATTGAATTGATCAGACGATCAAGATTTACTTGATTGTTATTGTTGATAAGATAGATCTTAGAGAATATTCTGTTGATCATATTTTAAGATAGAATTAGTTAAATTGTATCATATTTTGTGTAACTTATTGAAAGTCTATATATAGAGGCATATATAACAACATACAAAAAAAATAACATAGAGCTAAGAGACACGTACCTCCACAAAATATAAGAAAGTATCATAGTCTTTCCTGTGATTTTTCGTCCCTTTAAGGGTTTTTCACGTAAATTATGGTGTCTCTATTCTCTCTCTTAATTATTCTTTATATTTTCATATTTTAGTGTAGGAAATTCACGACCGATTATCAAAGACCGTGACGTTTTTTCTTTACAGACCGGGTTTTGCAGTCACATCTTAGTCTTTCATGAGAGTATAATAGTTCAACTCGCATGATATTACATGACTCATCATCTTGCCCTCAATTTCATCTTCTTGTTCACCATCATCTCCTCCACTTTCATTCTTGGGACCAGCTTCTAACTCCTCTTTTTCCATCTTTTTCCCTATTTTTCCTTTGTTTGTATTTTTCACTATCTATATAAGTTCCACTTCTTTTTCTAGATCGATTTGAGAAGAATTACCGAAGTTGGGTTATTGCAGTCATTGGTCAATTCGACTTTATCCCTTAGATTTTTTAGTTAACACCCTTTAGGGTTCTATAGTTATCTATCCCTTTAAGCTTTTCAATTTACAATTAGGATGTTCCCGATTCGTTTCGATCATTTTTTTGGTGAAAATCCAAATCAAAACTTTGATTTGACGATAAAACACAACTGGACCGAACTGTTCATGTTAAAAGAACCGAACCGAACCGTTCATGTTAAAAGAATCGAGTTGAACTGAACCGTGAGTTTTGGTTCGGTTCGTTCTTCGGTTCGATGTTATTAATTAAAAATAATTTTTAAATGATATTATTGGAAAGAATATATAATTAATGTTTTATTTTGGTTTGGTTCAGTTTGGTTTGGTTTTATAAGAAATTATATATAAAAAATAAAAAATAATATAAATTTAATGTTCGGTTTGGTTCAGTTTGAAAATCACCAAAAATCCAAACCAAACGAAACTTCGGTTCTCATTTTCCCAAACCGAACCAAACATATAAAAACTGACCAAACCGGTCATTTTCGGTTTAGTTCAGTTCGGTCGGTGAGGTACAATTTTGAACCGCCGTTTTTACAATCTCTAAGACTTTTACGTTTTAACCCCTTGGGATTTTCAATTTCACTCCTTGGGGCTTTCAGCCTTCGCCCTTGGGAGTTTTCAGCTTTCATCCATTGGAATCTTAAGTTTTCACCTTTTAGAGTTCTTTAGTTTCTACGTTTAAGGGCTTTTCATTTTCAGCTCGCCTTTAAGGGCTTTTTGAGCTTAGCACATAAGTCGTTAGTTTCTCCTCACTGCTTAGGCGAGTTTACCCCTTAAGGTTTTCAATTTCTGATCACCCCTCCTGGCTTTTTGAGATTTACCCCTCGGATTTACAATTTCTATTCACTTTTAAAGCTTTTCAAGCTTACCCTTTATGCTTTCAGTTTCTACTCACCACTTAGGGCCTTGCGTGCCACCCCTTAGAGATCTCAACTCCCACTCAACCTTTCACTCTTTTGATCTTACCTTTAAGGTTTTCAGTTTCTTCTTACCCCTTAGGGCCTTCTGAGCTTATTCCTTTAGGGTTATTAGTTTCTGCTCACCACTTGAGGCTTCAGAGCTTACCCCTTATATTTTTCATTATTTGCTCACCCCATAGGATTTTCAGCTTTAGTTCACTAATTAGGGCGTTTTGATCTTACCCTTTGGGGTTTTCAATTCATAACCTTTATTCTTTTAGTTTTACTCACTCCTTATGACTTGCAAGCTTGCCTTACCCTTTAAGGCTTTATGAGCTTACCATACCCCTTAGGGTTTTTAGTTTTAGCTCAACCCTTAGAGCTAAATCCAAGCTACAATTACCCACTTGCATTATGAATTCCCTATATGCAAGCCTTTTTGGAGACTTAAGATTTTTAAACAAAGAAAAAATTATTTTTCCTAAATTGTAGTCTAGCTACTCTAACTAATTTTGCCGAGACCACGTCACCATTGCCTACTCACATCATGAATTCCCCATCAGTAAGCTTTCTTGGAGAACTAAGAATCTTCAATGAATAAGAAAAACATAGTGAGCAGTCGTTCCTGAATCAACTATCTAGGTTGAGAAATTATTCATTAAGAATGGTTCTACAACTAGTGAATCACATTCACGTCACTTTTCCTTTATTAAGGATCTCGATTCCATCTTAGTGTTCATAAGATCCATAAAAATGTCATGACAAGACTGTTCGAATGGTTGACCAAATATTTAATGTTGTGACTCTGTTGTCTCATAAACAATCTTTAGTTTAGTGTGTTTACTCCTAAAAACATCGATCATTCATGCTAGTAAGTAGCACTACGCCTTATCATTGGCTTTAAATCCAGTATATATATGCATCTTGAACAATTTGAGGTGATCAGAGGCAGGCTCGGGAGGACATTCGTTCGTAATGACCAACTTGTAGTTTCACTCACAAGCATGATGTTCATGTTACTTTTTCATTTTATAAAGTTTCTGTCAATCATTATCAATAATTGCAGCGGGAGGACTAAACATATTGATCAAACACATAAGACTTATCTGATGATCCATGATCTAGAAGTTTGGTTAAATCTATAAATATGTATTTGTAGTTTGTAAACTTTTTGCTCTTGGCCTTTAGCCATGAAACCCTCCAGTTACATCACATAATATTTTTAAGATGGTCATTCAGAAAAGTTGTCTTGATATCCATTCGTCATATCTCCTAATCAATGTATGCAACAATAGATAAGAGTATCCTAATTGACTTGATCATGGCTACCATTGAGAAAGTCTCTTCATAGTTGGCTCCTCCTTTTAGATGAAACACTTTGCCGCAAGCTTAGCATCGAAATTCTAAACTTTCTTGTGAACTTTTCACATTCCCTTATAGGTCTATTTGCATTCTATATGGTTTGCCCCTTCAGGAAAATTAACTATATCTGAGACAAAGTTAGAGTACTTATTGCCAGAATCATCCATTATAAACTGATAATTCGATAGAACTTCTTTACCGCCATCAGAGATGACAGCATGTGCCTCTCCTATATAGCGATCAGGTAATTCGATTACCCTTTCACTACATCAAAGTGGTAAAGAATTCTGACCTTGAGTCGTGGTCTTCTCATTTTGTATTTTACATAATTGTCGGTGATAGTCTGATCTAATTAGAAAGTAACCCTTTAAGCACAAGTTTGCTATGCGGTTTGAAGTCGGCTAGATAGTCATTCTCAAGAAAGTGGTACTTTTTATACAAAAACATTTTTTCTTGATGACTATAAAATAGACTTCTTCTTGACTCCTTTGGGTATCCTACAAACACACATACTTCAGAACGGGGTTCCAACTTACTAGTCTTACCTTTTAGAATATGTATTAGACATTTTCATATGTAAATGTGTCTCAAACTAAGTTTATCATTGTTCCACAAATCTAAAGGTGTTTTATGTATAGAATTAGATAGTACTAAGTTTAAGATATATGTAACAATTTGCAGAGTATAACCTCAAAATGAAGTGGGTAGAGATTATGAAGTTAACATTGATATCATCATGTTAAGAAAAGTTGTATTCCTCCTCTTGTCAACACCATTTTGCTGTGGTGTTCAAGGCACACTAAGTTATGCTCACCTCCTTGATCCAATCGAAGAGTCTTAATTTACTTACTAAATTGCTTTTCAGCCTCATCTTGGATTCTTTAAACTATTTAAAAATCTCAAATTTCCTTTGCGTTAGGTAAAATTAACATGGAACAATCATCAATAAAAGTGACGAAGTATTCATAACCTCCTCTAACTTCTACGTTCAAATGTCTACGAGCATCAGAATGCACCAACTCAAGAGGAAATCTTTAGCCGTGGATTTGTAGAAATGTAGAGAGCCAACTCTTAGCTCTCTTAAAGGATCACCCTTCACAAGCCTTTCAATCATATTTAGGTTAACATGGCTAAGCCTAAGGTGCCATTCATATGTGTCATCTTCATGATAAATCTTTTGTTGTTTAGTAATTGGTTCAACATTTCTAAACACTTACGTATTCAACGGTGTACTAGATTTTTGTCTTACATAATACATATCATAATCTAAAACCGCAGAACAAATATGTAATTATTTGTAGAAATAATACCCACTTTACCATCAAAAGAAACTTTAAATAATTGTTCAATTAGTGTAGAGGTAGAAATCAATTTTTTTCTATTTTAGGAAAATAAATATTGTTCAAAACGAAAAAGAAAATATTATTCCTAAAATTTATCTAACTACTCCCCCATTTTTTGTAAAACCATGTCACCATTTTCCACTTGGATTATGAATTTCCCATTGACAAGCCTCATCAGAGAACTAAGAATCTCCAATGAAGAGCAAACATGGTCAACTGCTTCTGAAACAACTCTCCAAGTTGAGAAATTGTTCTCTACTAAACATGTTTATAATATCGGTAAATCAAATTTGCTTCGTTTGTTCTTAATTAAGGAGTTTGATTTTATCTTGGTGTTCATAATTGTGTTAACAGTCTAATGATGAGACTGTTCAGGTAGGTGACCAAAAATTTGTTGGAATGACTCAATTATCTTATATGTAGTCTTGAGCTTCTCATGTTTTCTCTAAGCACATCAGTCATACAGGCTAGCAAATAGCAACGAGTCTTATTATTTGCTTGAATCCAATGAATGTATGCATATCAAACAGTTCGACATGTATTCAAGGTAGGCTCGGGTGAACATTCCTCATTCAGAACGAAGTTGTAATTTTTAAATACAACCACTATGTTCATGTTACTTTTTCATTCACAAAGATTTTACCAATCAGTTTTTTACTAGCAAGATTGCAATGATAGGATTAAACATATTGCTGAAATAAATAAATCATTCGATTTGCATGCAAAAATATCCCAAGAATTTAGGTAGAGTAAATATGATGCATGGCGCACATGAAAATAATATAAAAATATTTTTTTATTTAAGCCAACGATTATTCAATCTCCATAAATCACATGTCATTGCATGATCAGTCATGTTATTTGCTAATTAAGTTAAGACCCAATCGATGCTCTAAAATATCTCATATTTTCAACATGCATTAATATCTTAATTTTTGGCTAAGATGTGATGAACAAATTTAATTATATTTTTATGAGTGTAATCCACATTTTCAAATCTCAAAAGTAAATTCAAAATTGTCATCGTAGGATATGTCAATCTAAATATACATCTCAAAATCCTAACTCTAGGAAAACAACGTTGGTATTAAATTAAATGGGCACTCCCTAGGGATGATGAAAGCTAAACCGTCTCAAGACACTATATTAATTGGTAGAGTGTCATACGAAGGTGGAGAAATGGGTCAATATTGCCTTATAACCTGGTCCCACTCATTATTCTACAAAGTGTATATTTTATTTACAAAACATCTCATGCTTTATAAAATTTAATAAAAGAAAATAACATTTAAATTACTAAGTTAAAAATTAAATTTATCGACTGTCAAAAAATATAGTTTCTCTTTTAAGTTTCTGATAATTTTAAGGGTTAACATAACATAAACTACAATTTATATGGGGCAAAAACCTCAATAAAATATCTTTTATAGCGTTCTGAAAAATCCTGTATTTCCATATGCTATAAAAAGTATAAGATTTTTATAGGGTTCTGAAACTCCTATAAAAGACCCGATTTTTTATACTGGTGTTTGCCACTTATAAAAAAGCTGCTGGTAAGCCAAGCTTCAGTTTTGTGTTACCTTTTCTTAAACTTTATTCCTCTTGTTCTTCAAAACAAAAACAAAATGCAAAAAGAAAAGAAAATGAACTTGGTCGTTGTCTCTTTGCTTTTATCTATTATTATATGTTTGTCGTCTCTCCAATTTTTTTGTTCATAGTTGTTTTCACTCTAATGCCTCCAGGTCTTTTGAGATGGTGAGTTTTATGTCCTATTTTACAAATTATTTCTTTGTTTTGACTAGTTCTTTAGTTATCTGAGCCGATTTGGCTCGATTTCGCATCCGAGTCTTTAAGATTGATTTTTGTCTCGGTGTTTTTTGCTCAGAAGACTCGGAGGAAGAGAAAATAGTGCTCTTGGGTCGTTTTGTTTGCTAAAGACTGTAGTGGAATCAATTGATGTATTTTGGCCTGAGTACCTCCAGAATTAGGATACATACACGTCGAATTGATGCCTTTTATTAGTTTTTGCTGGATGTTTTCTGTCAACCAGAGTTTTCTTGTTCTCTCACTTGTAAATAACCAGACTTCTTCACTCATCTGTTTGCTTGTTTGTTGGGTAGAAGTTGTTACAGAGCTTGAAATTTGGTTGGTGGGCTTCGTCCCAGCTTTGCTGTTAGATTAGGAGGTCTTTTTTACTTTTGATATTTGGTGAATTCTTCTCTGTTAAGAATTGCTTTCTGATTATTTACAGGGTAGTTGATCTTGAAAAATGACAAAAGTAAGCCGTGATTTTGGCGACGGGTTTTCCGCCACTATAAAAAAAATCTGATATTTTATAGGATTTTTGTACCTATAAAAGACTACTTTTTATAAAGTCTCTTGCAAGATTTTGTAGCTGCTATTAAATTCTAAAATTAAATGTATAACAAAAATAGAACTCTAAATAATAATATATATAATAAAATGAATTCTTACAAATCGAGCACAAATATCAATAAGTTTTTTTAAGTTTCTACTTAAAGTTATCTAAAATCTGATTTATAAATATAAAAAAACTATTAATTCTAAGAACGACACGTCTCCTCCAAAAAATGCTCCAACTAAAAGAAGTCATGTCTCAAAAAATGAGATTGCCTTCCATCCTTTTACGGTGTCGACCTGCAAAAGATATTATGAGGCAACAAATCAAACCAATTGTTTACATAAAAAGGAATCAACTGTATCATTTACTAACACAAACACAAAGCCTTGAAGTCTCAATTCATCACAATGAAAATGGACACAAATTCTCAAATCATTTACTAACACTATAGAAACAATTCTCAAATTCAATGCAAAAGAAGAAGGTTAGTAACCGAACCGACTTTATTTCTTTAGTAATGTCAACTGAACCAAATAGATTAAATGAGGAATGGAAATGATATTATAAGCCTAAAAACCAAACCAACTATCTACATAAAAAGCAACCAACTGAAATCATTTACTAATATAAACACAAAGCCTTGGAGTCTCAAATTCATCACAATGGAAATTGAAACTTACCCTATGATGATTATTTTAGGAGATGCAATCGTACTTCTTAAATCTTCTTCAATGTTGGTCGTGGACCTCCATAGATATGCTCCAGGTTTCTTGACAATGTCCACTCAAATTTGCATTGCATCGGGCCCACTAGGGATATATGATGAACTAGCACATTCAGATCACTTGACGACCAACGTCCTTCGGCAACAATATCCCCTGATTCGAGCCAATCTAATAGCTTACACTTTGTCAAGTGTACGTTGGTGTGTTAAATACATTATTACTGTTGGAGAATGCAGTGTTGTATTTGATAGTTCTTCACTTGTTCAGACTTTATATCATAAGAAGAGTGTTAAAAAGCATAACTATTTAAAATTTATTACAATTTTTATACTAAGACTTACCTGATTTTTACTAAATCACTGACAATTCCTCGCAACTCCTTCAACTCTTCCATTTTCCTCATATTATCATCTTTTTATACGAAAAGAGAATATTTGGCTGATGTATCTCCATGACCTAGCCCTCTCAATCATCCTCTTCTATCATGACCAAGAACTTTAGAAACGACATCCTCTCTAGTATCACGTATAGATGTCAATGCCCTTTCTCCCTCAGTTCTTTCAATTTGCTCTACAATATTAAACATGTATACAAGATATGATGAAGACAACAAACTAAACTATTAAGAACATCATAAAATTATACTTACGTATGATAGTATCAACAACTGTTGAGTTTACAGGTTCACCATTCTTTTTCTTGTGGGCTTCAATCCACACATCTCCCCTAGTTACAGAATCTGGATCTTCACAACTATTCTTCTGAAAGTGAATACAAGCCAAACGGAAATATAAATAACAAAATACTGTAAGCATAAATTACTATAATGGATCACCATGTCCTCAGCCAAATAAGCATATGCTTTTTTACACCACTCATGATTCTAGAAACTCCTCCATACTCTTCTGTTCCATCAAACCAAGCTTTCTTGCTTCTAAATGGGTGAGAAGGTGCCAGAAAATGTCTATGACCAATGTATACAGATTTCCTGTTGTATTTTAACCAACATGAATATGTATCGTTCTCGCATATTGGGCATGCCTTTTTGCCTTTTGTCGTACATCAGCAAGATTTTCATACGCAGGAAAATCATTGATTGTTTCCTTACTAAAATTGCCCTCAAGTTGAAAAACTCTTTAGCAAAGGCATCATAAACACTCATCCCGTGATCCCACAATTCACATAAATCATCTGTAAGAGGCTTTAAATATATGTCGATATCATTACCAGGTTGCTTAGGACTTGGAATCAATAGTATCAACATTACATGTTCCTTCTTCATGCACATCCACAACTATAATTGGAGCTCACTGACCAACAACTATATGTGGAGCTCAAATTACTAAAATGATTAAATCCATCTGTAGCAAGACTAAGTCTAAGATTACACAGATCATTAGCAAAACCCGACCCTTTCCCATTTACCAACTCTCAAGCAACAGAATCCATCGGATGACGCATTTTCCCATCACTGCTTTTATTACTGAATTGCCACCTTAATTGTTCAAACAACTCCACAGACCTAAACATTCTCCTAACCCTTGGTATTATAGGAAAGTATCCCAAAATTTTAGTTGGTATCTCTATTTTTGTTCTATTTGTATGCCCATCCACTTTCCATCTTAAAGAACCGCACTTGGGACATTTATCTAAGTTTTCTTTCTATTTCAAAAACAAACAACAATCGTTGATACAAGCATGGATTTTTATATATCATAAATCAAATATCTTGAGAAATTTTTTCAGAGAATACATTGATGTTAGAAGTACATTCTCTACAGGTAGCATATCCTGAACTATTTCAAGAAGTTTATTAAAAAATTTATCAAATCATCCACTTACAGTTTTCAATCTGTATAACGTACTATGGACGATAATTTTTTATATTTTGTACAACTTGGATAGAGTATATTTTTTGCATCTTCTAATATTTTAGAGAAATCATCATCTCTCTCCTCTAATGTATCTAAATTTTTATTTTATTCTTTGTATCTATATACAGTTCTATACAATTCATATGTGTCAGCGAATCTTGTATCATCATTTGATTCATTCTCAACATCTTTCATTGGCTCTCCATGATGATACCAATCTTGTATGTAAGATCCATGTCTCTTATCATTAAATGATCATACACAATATTGGTAAATTGATGACTTAGATTTCGACAATCTTTGCAAAGACATATTAACTTTTCTGGATCACATGCATATCTTTCGACCATCTTGATAAAATTTTGAACTCCTAGCTTGTACTCGTCTGTAGCTCTATCAAATTCAAACATAAAATGTACTAATTAAAATGTTTTCATAGTTAATAATTGTTATAAGGTTGAGATGATAATTAATACATATTAAGATGCACCCAATCTTTATCCATTGCAAACTACAAGAATAAATAACATATCAAACTTGTACTAATCCTTATATTATGCTAAAATTAGATATAGTAATAAAAAATTAAGTAATACCTTTAAACTGACCTGAGAAGTTGCTATACTTTGTTGGTATAATGTGTTTATAGAAGTTTGTATATTTGGCGTTTGTAATTGTTTTTTCTTGTTTCCTTAGGGTACCCCACTTTTAATATATGTTAGTAGTTTAGTTTAATTGTGTTTTCTTGTTACCCTTGAGCAGCCCTCTTGTATATACGTAAGTAGTTTCGCTATAACCAAAAAAATTGTATTAATCAAAAATGACAATTAATCAATAATAACCCTCTATTAGTTTGACTTTTTTTTGTCTGAGTTACAAGTCTATTAGAACGATGACTATTATAATTTGAATCTAAGTTATGCGTCATATGCGTTAAAACATATTGTTACAGAGAAGTATTTAAAATATATTTACTCAACGAAGATTAAAACTATTGTGTATATATTTACTTACACGTATTAAAGCTATCGTAATCATATTTAATTAATGCAAATTAATTGATAATCACATGAAGAAGAAGCATGCCACATTTTCAAAATAGAGCTTGAAAATTATGTTGGTAAGCTCATTATGCAGCTAAACATATAAAATAGATCCAAAAAATACTACGATACAAACTCATAAGAATGTAGCAATAATCAACAAAGTAAGCAACATCAAATTGCAAAAAGAAAAAAAGAGTCATCACTATCACAATCAATTCCAAGAAACAAAAACAAGCAAAGAACAATTAAGAGATTAAAGATAGAGATTGCTGAAGTCGTGCAAATCTAGCAAGACTACCTAACTTAGCAAACAAGTAACACATGCACCAGATCAAAGCCTAAAGAACTATTACGCAAAAATAGATGAAGCAAGGAAAAATTCACTACAAGAATAGATGAAGTAAGGAACCATCCTCCCCACTTTTACTATAAGAGTTTTAAGCTGCAAAGAAGAAACACAATCACTGCAACACTAAATATTCATAGTCCAGCTACAGATTAATGCTTTCAGAGCTAATTAACTTACCGAAAATCTGAATGCAAACCCTAATCAACTTACCAATTACAAAGAACCTAGACAAGAAGTCAGGGGTTTCATTTCAAAACTTACTACGTACCTAGAAATCAGGAACACATACCCTAATCAACTTAGAAAAACTCAAAAATCATTAAATCAAACGAATATCATTAAAATTAGACAATAATTTGAGAATGAAACCCTTATCTCTGATTCTGAGCTGTAAAATCGATGCAGTAGAGAGTTGGGAGACAAAGTTGAGAGTGAGAGTTGTGAGGGATAGCTTGCTGCCCTGATAGAAACCTGCGATGAAGCTGAAAGAGAGAGTTACGATAGAGCTTCACAAGAGAGAGCTAAGAGATAGAGAAAGCTCAGAGAGAGAGGTTCTCGAGACAGGCTACTATGAGCTTCGAGATTGAGCTGTGAGAGAGCTCTCATTGGTTAGAAGAGATATTGTGTGGAAAAGAGAGCTACTGTGAGAGACACGAGTTAGGGGGAAGTTTTCATTTAGTAAAGGGAGACGCGTTAGGCTTCGTGATATTTCATTTGGCACTTTAGTTTTTTATTGTGCATTTCTAAACGCATCATGTTGTGCTATAACAACATATATTTGTTGAAGTTTCTTCCTTTTTAAAGGTCTTTTACAGGACTTTTCAATGAACCATATAACTTAGTCCTATAAAAGACTTTTTTTTGTAGAGTAATATGATAGAACCCTCTGTAGTTTGTCTCAAAATCCACTTGCGCCATAAACTTTATCATATTCCCTATCGACCCTTCAATTTTCTCCATTCATCAACTTACTTCCAGACTATCAAATTGCTATTAAATGGGTATATGCACGACACATGCCTATTTTTTTTCAAGCTTGCCCATTTCTTCGACCTTATAAACAAACGCATTTTTCATATCTTTTTCTTTTTTCAATCTCTCTATTCATTGCCCTTTTTCACTATCTCATTCCTATTTTTCATATCCCCTTGCCCATCTATATCATTCTGTTTGGATGAACTGAAAGAGAAAATCATTTCAGTGAAAAAATATGTAAAATGAGAAAGAAAACATGACTAAAAAATGAGCAAGAAGATGGAAAAGCAGTACCATAGCAACAGAGGGTCCAGGGGAGTTGAATACGGGTTTCATTAGAGTATTGAGAAACCCCTAAAACTAATCAAATAAAACCCTTAAAATTTAATTCTCTTCTCTCTCAAATACACATGGATCTAAAAGAGAATCAATATATTCTAAAGTTTAGACTCACAAACCATAAGTTTCCATTTGAATTGAAAGAAAAAGACAAACCCATTTGACAGAAATTACAATGACATTGAAATTCTCTCTTTTTTACTCCTTTAATCAGCCAAGCTAAGCATGAATCAAGCTTAACCCAATTTTCCTAACCTAAGTTGAAAAAACGAAACCCAAAACTCAAAAGGTCCCAAAACCACAAAGAAAACCTAAATACAACGGAATTCAGCTGAATGGATGATTTTCGGGTTAAGGTTTTCATAAGAAGGAAGAAAATGAAGAAGGAAGAGACAGAGAGAGACAAAGAGAGGGAAAGAGAGAGAGAGAGAGGGAGAAAGAAAGGCTGAAATCGTGAGGAAGAAGGGGGTGAGAAATCTGCTTTGCGAGTTTGGGAGAAGGGGGTGATTTTTTAGAGGAGTAAAATGGGTATTCATTGATAATGTGCAAGGCATTTGATCAATTAAACAGCGTGCAGGTGAAAATTTCAGATCAGGGGGAGTTGATGGACGGAGAAAATTGAAGGGCCAATAGGGACAAGGATAAAGTTTAGGGGGTAAGTTAATTTTGGGACAAAGTATAGCGGGTTATATGATATTGACCCTAATTTTAAACACATTAGAATTATAAACTTAATTCGAATGTAAAGTTCCTAAAATTTTACATTGATTTTCAATCCACATTTCTTTACATAAATTCACAATTCTAAATTGCTAATCTTATTAATCTAATCTATTATATATTAAAAGTGGCATGCGTAGGAGAATTATTTTTATATATGCCTGACACTCTTATCATTTTGTGTTAGTCTTAAATAAAATAATTAATGAAATTTTCATTTATATTTATTCTCCCACTAACTTTAAGAAAACATTTAAGATCCCACTCATGTTTGTCATTGAATAATATTTCATTATAGAGATTGATTGGTTGTTTTGGAATTTTCATATTCAAATAGTCATTGAATAGTTCCAAAAAAATTATAATAATAGCAATTACAATAATAATTAATATAATAATAATCACTAAAATGATATATACTCTATATAAACTATAATCTATTTCTAATATAATATCATGTAAAAATAAATAGAAAAATATACGGATAATTTATTCACATATTACCAGTATCTCTAAAATGATAATCTAATTGTATAGCTATTTGGCTAGTAATTTTTATTGTAATTTTACTAGTTAATATATCTTTAAACATATGTGTGTATGGTGTATACATACATATCTACGTTATATATCAAAAATTGAGAGATAGATAATAAAATATTTGTCATATATAAGTTTACAGATATATGATAATTTTATAACACGATACATCTTGTATGTTAAATTTAATACTTAATTCACGTGCAACGCATGTGTGCTATTACTAGTCTCATTAAGATACCGTTAGCATATTATAATATTTTGAAAATGTCATAGGATAATAAAATTAAATGCACGCCAATGCATGTCATGCCATGATGATATAAAAATGCACTTTCCTATGTCACTGGTAAATACACACTTGCGATGCACGTTCTATTGAATCTATCACATTTTTAGCTATGATCATTACTTGTAATTATATTGTGTTTATGTGAATGAAAAAAATGCATTTACCACAATACTATTTATTACTATTTATGTGAGCAAATCAGAATCTCAAGTTCTAATAAAATCAGTAATTAATTAAATTCTTTAATTAATAAATTATTTTATTGATTTTAAATTAATTTCACTATAAAATTGGAATCTCACTCTTGAAATTATACTTCATGACTTGGTTAGGAAAAACCAATTCATGAGGCGGTTGGAGTATCACAGGAGAGAAGATAATAAATTCAGATATTTGGAGTTACGAAGGTGTTGCCTGAGTAAGAACCGTTAGATCATAACTTATTTAATGAATGGATAGAATAGAAAAATACAAAGAAATATTTATCCTTTAATTAAAAGAAGAATAAACGAATGTTAGAAAAGAATAAAAAATTTGTAGATATTAATTACTCAAAGATTTGAATAGCCTATTGATATAATAACTACATATTGACCAATCATGCATAAGTACTTCATAATTAAAGCTAGAATAATAATCCCTTAACCTCTCTAATTATTTTTTCTTCTTCAGTCTCATTGATCCTTGAATGGTTGATAAATTTATGATGTTTTCATAAATTGAGATCTCATATCAGTCAAGACTTCAAAATGAAGAAATAAATTGCATCTGACTTCAAAAATGAAGAAATAAATTGCATCTTGTATATTAATATTTCCATCTTTTTATTTTATTATGCTTCCAAAACATAATAAATTAGGTTCAATGAGATATATACGAATCTTTACCGAGTAAATCAAAAAGCATAATGTCATAAACAAAAGTAGTAGTGATTAATAATTTTTGAATATTCTATATGCTAATGGTATTTCATAGATCTAAATTTATCGTCCAACTCCTATATAATCTCATAACTACTACTTCTAAATGGGATTAGGTGGGGAGAAATATTTTTAGACAAATTTATCCAACTTTGAACATCAACTTTTACCCTCAACATTTAACGCCATTTTAGAAGTAGCAGTGATTAATAATCAATAATATAGTAAACGACAACGATGAAGTTATATTTATTACATTGAAGATTATTAAATGACAATGATATTTTCATATAGTAACAAATATATTACTTAAATTATATTAAAATAACTTAATTATTAATTAAATATATAAATTAGCATTTTATTGTTTTGATTTATTACGTATGATTATTTCTACACTTTGAAGTAAAATCACAATTGATCTGATTATTAATTAAAATCTAAACTTTCTTGTTGGTTTTTGAAAAACTTTATTAAATTATGTTGATTTGTAAATCATATTCTATTTTGTTTAAACTTTTATTACTTTACCTCCTTCATTAATCAATCCAATCAAGTTTCAGTTACTTCTCCTCATGTTCAACCCACCCTCAATTAATATTTTAAAACTCCAACAATCTCTTCATATTCATATTCAATCACCATTCCACTAACATTTAAAGTCCATTTACTTCTCCATTAACATGCTCTTTCATATTGGATAGTTAAAGTTAAGTAGATTTTCAGTTTTTTTCTTAATATCTTGGTTATAATTTTTCTGTTTTGCCTCTTATCTTTGCTAAGAAAAGAGAAGGTGAAAAGTTTTTATCCATTACTGCCACTCAAATGAACTACAATTCGAGTATAATTCTTTAATTATTTCTTGCTCATCACCCCGACTTTACTGTTGTTGAGTTGGTGTTTTCAGTTAGTTTACCCACTATAATTTGTTTGATAGTCTTAATTATCCAATCTTAACTTTTAATTATTTATTCGTGATATTGTTCTTAGTGATGAATTTTCTTGCTTATTTTTTTCAATCAACGAAGTACATGTTATTTAATTGATTTTCTTATAGTTCTTTAGTAAAAGTATTTGAGTACATAGTTTCAACATTAATAGATATTATAAAATAAAATTAGGTTATTCTCTTTCCATAAATTTAATTACCAGTTTTTATTGAACAGTCAAATTCCGACTTCACATATGACAGAATCCACACCAAAGAAGTAATCAAGGAAAATAATAGAGTATGGACCGTAGGATCGGCTAGGCAGTTATAGAAGGAATTTGGAGAGGAATGTTCCCTAAAAGTACCTATCGGCTCCTCAAAGCCTGTAATGGAAAAGGAGGATTTATTGCTTTGTAGTTATCATTGTTTTGTATAAATACAAGCTTGTACAACCTCAAAAATCAATCGAATAAAAGCAACCTAAAGCTTTTGAGTTCTTATTTTCTCATTCTCTCTCTCTCTCTCTAAATTATTATCTTAATTATTCGTTCGTAATAATTTTTCCTTAACTCCAAGATAACCCATCCAAAAATGCCTAGAACAAGATCAAATGTTGCCCTCAACGAGGGGAAACGGAATTGGAAATGGGAATGATCATGTTGATCAACCCACACCACCAGCTGATATGCTCCAAACCATTCTGACAGGAATGAAAGAGATGGAGCAATGAAATACTGAAACGCTGCGCAGCGTATGAAAGACAGTGCAAGATCAATTCAATGCACTGCAATAGGAATTGGCACAGACACATGCTAAAATTAGTCAGCGGACTAATAATGAGGAATGAGAAAATTGTTCATAATAACGTGGACAAGACGCTAGGCGGGAAAATCCTAAAATCAACAGTAACGTGTAGCATGAGGACGAAGAGATACAGTCTCAAAACCACATAAAGGAGACGGTGGGAGAAACCCATTTGCCTAAATTCATAATGAAAAAGGCAGTAGAAGAGATGCTGGAGAAAAAGATGATGGAGATGAGAAAGCTGGGGAGTACAGGAAAAGCTAACCTCGAGTCATTTACTCGTTCTCCATTGTGTCCAGAAATTTTGGCCGACCTGGTGCCCAAGAAATTCGTGGCGCCCAAGTTCAAGTGCTATGAGAGGAAATCTGATCTAGTGGACCATCTCAGGTGGTTCAAACAAGTAATGACACTATATCAACATGTGGATGAGTTTACATGCAGAATGTTCCCTACTAGCGACTACTACAAAAATAGGCTACAATAACAGCCATAAAAAAATTCGATGACAATTTTGTTAAACCATTTATAAAAAAGTGTGCTCGGAGTGGAAATTTTCTGTTTTGAGTTACTATGACAGTACATGAATAAGCTTTCACAATATGTTTACCTATTATGAAAGTGATTTTTTTAAGCAGTCATAAATTTTTTTACCTTTTTTCAGATGACAGGTATAATATAACCTATCAGAGTTTTCAAGTTGAGATTAATAACAAAAATACGATCAATTTATTTCTCATAACCCAATCCTCTCTTATAGAAAATGTCTCCTCTCTCAACGATCTCAGAGTTCTCTCTCTCTCTCTCTTTCTCTCTCTCTTGAACTCAGAGCTCTCTCTCGAATGAACTCAATCTCTTTCTCGTACGAACTCTCAGCCTGCTCTCACTTCCTCCCGAGTTTGCCTCTGTACTACTCTCTATGTCTCTCTCCCACCACTCATCTCTGCACTGCTCTCTCTCTCTCTCTCCATAGTCTTCTCTCTGCCTCTCTCTACTACTCGCTCATCTCTAATATGTTTTCTCTCTCAAATCTCAAACTCTGACGATGGTTCTCACTTTTTCACGGTGAGTTTATTGATTTTTTTCAGATATATTTAGTGTTATTTGTTTTGATTTAGTTTTATTGAGATTTAGGTTTAGATTTTGAGTTAGGATTTAGAGTTTTCTGATTTATTTAGGGTTTAGGTTTAGAGTTAGGGTTTAGAGTTTTCTTATTTATTTGGTTTCTCCATTTGGTTGTAAGGTTTGAATATTGTGTTTTCTGGATTTGAGCCATGCATGTTACCGAGAGTTAGTGTTGGAGTAATTTGCAACCTTGTATTCTCAGATTGGCTAATTATTGTGTTTTTGTTGTTTTTCTAGCTTGGTCTACATTGAAGACTTATGGGGATGGGATGGTTTTTTGGAAATTGGAATTAGAAGAGATCAAGAGAAGTGGGTTTGTGAAAAATGACGTTTCTGATGTGAAAAATGATGTTTCTGATGGTTGTAAGATGGTTGAAGAAGGATCTGAAAATTGCTCTTATTCCATGTTTTTTTCAAAAAGATTAATTGCATGTTGTTTCAATATTTACCAGTTGAAGAAGCACCATACTTGTTTCAATATGTACCGGTTTTTCTCTTGAAATTTTATTGGCATTTTCACTCGTTTATGTGTTCAATTTCAATGGTGGGTAATCTATGGAGCCCTGATGTGATTAACATGATGCCCCCCCCCCCCCATTATTTCCCTTATTGGAGGAGTTCATGGTATTAAGCATTTGGCCCATGCGATAAACCTTTACAATAGGTTTGAAAGGTAAACTTCTTATAGTGCATTCAATTTAATTCTTTTTCTAACAAAGGCACTTTGCTAATGTCTAATTTAACATTGTTACTAATTTCTTGGAAACAAAAAGTTATTTGGTTACAGTGGTAAAAAAAGGGATCTTGCCTTATTCTTCATGCAATTTTCTTTATCTCTTTTGTAATTTTGATGGATTGAGATATTTTGAACCTAAGATATGTGAAGAAACCTTTAGTGTTGTTAACATGAAATTATGTAACATTTGACCTACATCATGAAATGTCAATCTTAAGGATAATAACAAAATATGTTGCTTGATAACCTCTAGAGCCTCATCCAGCTAATGAAATTCCAAATGAACATCCAGAAGACCAGGTCATTGATTAGCATTTGAATGGACACAAGGATCATAGACAGCTTGTGAAATTTTAGTTTCATGTTTACTGTACTTACCATCTTTTTTAGGCTCCAGCTGATGAAATTTCAAATGAACATCCAGAAGACCATGTCATTGATCGGTATTCGAATGGACACAAGGATCCTAGACAGGTAGTGAAATTTTAGTTTCATGTTTACTGTACTTCCCATCTCTTTTAAGGTACCTAATCATTCCTATTTAAATCTCAACTCATATTAATTGGTCCTTTTCTAATTTATTGCATCCTAGGTGTTTGTGAAAATCACCAGCTTTTTTTGAGATTTTTTGCTCTCTTTTGTGCTTTTAATTATATTGTAGGGTAGACTTTAGTCAGACATGGATTCAATAAAGGATGAAGCAATTTTGTCCTGCCTTTAAGCTAACATAATTTGACTGCACTCTGTAAGTGACCTGGTTTTTACTATAATTGAACTCTCTCATTTTCTTGACTTTTGAATCTTACACTTGCTCATCAATTGTATTTATTAAATGGTGAAGTACTCTTAGAGTTGGCTCGTTGGCAACCAACTCTCTGGCACCCTAAAAGAATTTAGTCCATTAAAGGAGCTAATAAATTTGTATGTTATCCAAGATAACTATAATTATTCAATGCTTGAGTTCATTTGATTTATTTGATATTCCTTTTGACATTTCCTCGATTCTTAGTCTCTAAATTTTAATTTATTTTGGAGGGATTTTGGTTTGATGAATTAGTTAGGTGTTTTCCCTAATTTTGTGACATATGAGTACCAATTATACGGCTTTTAGTAGTGAAGATGCAATTACGTATGCTGCAACTTGTTTCTAAAATCTTTTGTTAGACCATATATGAATATAATTTCATATTGTCTGCTTTAGTGTTGTAATTGTTTGATTTTGACTTCCACAATTGTCTTATTAAATGTTTAAATGTCTAAAATGGGTTTGAATATATTTGGTTTTGTATGAGTTGTTGGCCAGATAAACCCACAAGGCATTTTTCTGTTATGTCATAGTTTTTCTAGCTGCTAAGACATGCTTTGCTTGGAATTTGATATATGTTCTAAATGCATGCATTTAAATATATTGTATTAAATATATTGCTTGACAATTTTTTTATGAAGAAACTAGACTTTTAATGATGAGGATTCCTCATCATCTAAAGGCTTTTAGCGGCATCCTATGATGACGGGGATTCTACGTCATCTTAATGCTATTTGCGGCATCCTACTATGATGGTTTTTGTTAAAAAAAAAAAGTAAAGATGATAGCCCAATAGATGACAGTCAGCTAGCTGTCATTATAGGGTTCTAATGATAGGGTTTGACTATAGTCTGGACAGGAGTGCTTTAAAATGGTGTCATTGACTCTATTCTCATTCGATTGCTAACATCAATGCTTTGTCTTCAGTCTTTCTGGAACATCATACCACATATTGTTCAATGATGGAAGTCACTAAATACATCTTAACCATCTCAATCAATAAAGGGGAATCTTTACAGGAGTACACGCATAGGTTCAAAGATGAAATGGCCAAGGTAGAAAGTTGTGATGACCTAGTGGTAGGACCGGCTTTTAGACGGTGGTTGGACCCAAATTCACCCCTCTTTGATGACTTATCAATGGTGAAACCGTTGTCCATAGTGGAAACCTTCCAACGGGCGCAAACTTATATCACGTTGGAAGAAGAAAACAAAGCTTGATGAAGCTAACAGAATGAAGGACATAGGAGCAACGAAAATGAGAACAAAACTCTGAATCTGGTAAGAAGAGTTCAGGAAGATCAGAAAGTGATGATGCGTAAGGAGAAATAAAACAGGAAAAGACTAAGAACTAGGGAAGATACACTGACAGGATCCATCCCAGGGATAAGGTGTATACGCCCCTCACTATTTCCATAAATCAAATTCTTAAGGTGATAAAAAATAAGCCATGGTTGAAAGACCAGCCCCATTGACAAGGGAACCAAGATACAAAGACAAAGATCAATATTGATCCTTTCATAAAAGTTACAGGCATTACATGAGAGATTGTTTCCAGCTCAAGGATAACATCAAAGAGTTGATAAAGTACAAAACCTCCAACAATAAGTCCAGAAGGAGGTGCAAAAATGAGAAGCGGAGAAGGAAGTCAAAGACAAAGGAAAATAGCCTCTTAGAATTGTCGATATGACAATCGGATTGACTGAGTAGGAGGGAACCACCAAGAAGGAGAGAAAGATGTATTGCAATAAGCTCATGCTAGAAGGACACCGAGAGAAAAGAAGTTCATCGAATGAAAATGAAAATCTGTCGTTGATATTCGATGAGATGGATCTAGAGCACGACGAGCATCATAATGATGCTCTGGTCATTACAGTACAAATTGGAAACTGTTTGCTGAGGAGGGTAATGATCGATGATGGGAGTGCTGTCAATATCCTCAATCAACCCTTGAGAAGATGTTTATGGGAAGTCAAAAGTTGCAAGGTCTGTTGCATCCATTGATAGGTTTCAAAGGGACTGTAAGCTATTTTGAATGAATCATCACTCTCCCAGTGAATGTTGAGCCGTTCAACCATCTGACGGAATTGATTGTTCTAGACATTTTATCCTCGTACAATGCAATCCTGGGAAGGATGTGGTTGTACAAAATGAAGGCCATTCCTTCCACCATTTATCAGGTACTGAAGTATCCATCTCCTCATTGAATAAAGACAATAAAATATGATTAAGATACTGCTCGTATATGTGTCATGATGGTACTGGAATCCGCTAGATGAATGACAACAGAAAAGAAGTTGGATGGCCCAGCCCGAAGCGATGAGACAATAGCAATCACAAGAATACGTGCAAGATGGCACACTAAAACCAAGGTACGAAGTGGGAGAAGCCACTGAACTTATATACCTTGAAGAAGGAACTCAAAAGATGACCAACATCATGAACCAACTCGAGGAAACAAAAAAAGAAAGGTCGAATGACTTTCTGCAGAAGAATAGAGACATATTCACAACTACGACGCAAGAAATGCCAGGTATCCCAAAAAATATAATATGTCATAAGCTGAATACGGATCCCACTATCAAACCAGTAAAGAAACAAAAAAGAAGCTTTGCCTTTGTTTGGAACGCAACGATTAAAGAAGATGTGGAGAAACTTTTGAAAGTAGACTATATCCAGGAAGTGGACTACCTGGAATGGCTCGCCAATGTAGTCATGGTGAAAAAGAAGAACAGCTAATGGAGGATCTGTGTAGAACTCACCGATCTAAATAAAGCCTGCCCAAAAGATGACTACCCATTGTCAAGGATATATCAGATGGTTGACGTGACTTCGTGACATGAACTCCTCATCTTTATGGACGCCTTTTTTCAGGGTACAATCAGGTAAAAATATTCCAACCTGATCAAGAAAATACATCATTTTTAACTGAACATTATATTTTTCATCATAAAGTAATGCGCTTTGAATTGAAAATTGCAAGTGCGACTTACCAGAGACTCGTGAATAAAATCTTTTGCGAGGAAATTGGAAGAACTATGGAGGTTTACATAGATGGTATGCTGGTCAAGAGTTGCAACCAGAAAGATCATATCAAAAATCTTGATGAAGCCTTTTCAATCCTAAGAAATAGTTCCATGAAAATAAATCCAGAGAAGTGCACATTCGGCGTAGCAGCAGGAAAGTTCTTGAGCCATATAGTGACACAACGAGTGATCAAAGTCAACCTAGATCAGGTAAAAGCTATCATGGAAATGAAGTCTAAAAAATGTAAGGAAATACAAAGCCTGATAGGAAAACTGACGGCTCTGAAGAGATTCCTTTTGAGATAAACGGATCAGTGCAAGCCATTTTTCACAAAATGAAAGAAGAATTACATTGATAGCTGGGACGAAGAGTGTGAAGAGCCTTTCAAAAGAATCAAGGAATGTCTGACAACTCCTCCGTTGCTCTCGAAACTGGTACCCAATGAGCAGCTGCTTCTATATGTGGTTGTATCGCAAATGACAGTAAGTGTCATTTTGATCAGAGAAGAAGAAAAGAAGCAAAAACCCGTTTACGTCATAAGTAAGAGTTTAGTGGCGGCCGAAGTAAGGTATAAACGAATTGGAAATTCATATTGGCCTTTGTAGTTTCAACAAGAAAGCTAAGGTCATACTTTCAAGCTCGTAGAATAAAAGCATTAGCAGACTCGCCTGAAATAAGCGGAATGGAAAAGTGGACAACTGAACTAGGCCAATATGAGCCAAGAACGTCTATCAAAGGACAAGTATTGGCTGACTTTCTAGTGGACTTCACTCACAATGATGAGTAAAGAAGCAAAACATTTCAGACGAAGGTGGAGAACGAATCCTGAAACTGTTTGTTGACGGGGGCCTCAAACAATAAAGGGGTCGATGCAGGAATAGTAATGCAGACCCTATTCGGAGAAACTCTCGAACACTCCATCTCTATTCGGAGAAACTCTCGAGCACTCCATCTCTTTTCGGTTCAATGCTTTAAATAATGAAGCTAAATATGTGGTCTTGATAGAAGGAATGAGCATGTTCCTGAAACTCAAGGTAACAAATGTAAATATATTTTATACGTCTATGTTGATCGTGAAACACGTAACAGGAGAATTTACAGTAAATGATGTAAGAATGATGGATTATTACAATGGGAAAAAGAGTTGTTATGTCTACTAAAGAACTATGAGATCCACCAGATCCCAAGGACTGAGAACGGGCATGCAGATGCACTCCTAAACTTAGGATCATTGCTACTACTCCCTGACAAAAGAAACGTGTCGGTGGAATTTCTTGAAAATCCAAGTATAAAATTTTTGTTGTCAAACGTAGCAGATATGAAGATTGAGGTGGAACCCAGCTGGCAAGATGACATAGTCCGTTGTCTAGCAAAGGGAGAGTTACCCGAGGATAAATATATGAAGATAGATTCAGCAGCAAAGTGCCAGGTATTTTTTAATTAAGGGAACGTTATATAGAAGGCCTTTTTCAGGTCCATATTTAAAATGTCCAAAAAAAAAGGGGCACAATATGTTATGGCAGAAATCCACAAACGAATATGTGGGAATCACACTGGGGGAAGGTCATTGTCGCATAAAATATTAGACAAGGGATATTATTAGCCCAATATACATCAAGATGTTGAGCAGTATGCAACAAGCTACCACAAATTCCAACGATTCTCCCGCGTAGCAAAAGTGACACCTAGGGAACTCAATACAGTGGAAATCCTATGGTCGTTCATGCTATGGGCCCTGTATATTGTTGGACCACTTCCCATGGCACATGCTTAAAAGTGCTTTCTGTTGGTTGCAATGGATTACTTCATAAATTGGATTGAAGTTGAAGCATATGCAACAATTTGAGAAGAGGAAGTGAAAGGGTTTATGTGGAAAAACATAGTATATAGGTACGGGATCCCACGAGTATTCATCTCTGACAATGGGCTTTCGTTCATTGAAAAGACGGTTAAGGCTTTTTGTGAAGGCTTAAAGATTATCAATCGATTTTTTCTACGCCTTACTACTTACAAGGAAATGGCCATGCGGAAAGATCAAATCAAATTATACTAAAAAGCTTCAAACAACGGCTAGAATCAGCAAAGAAGGAGGGGTAGAAAAACTAATAGCAGTGTTATGGGTTACAAACCACTCCTGGAAGTCAACAGGTGAAACCCCATTCGCCGTGGCATATGGAACAATAGCGATAATATATGTCGAGATTGGAAGTCCAACTACGAAATCAAGTCTAAACGAGCCTCAGAATGTGGAATTAATGAAGGAAAACTTTGATCTTCTGGAAGAACGGTGAGAAACGGCTCTAATCAGAATAGCCAACTACAATCAGAAAAGGAGAAATTACATTCGAAAGAAGATTCAGAAAATTGGGTTCCGGAAAGGAGACTCGGTGTTGAAGAAAATCTTTCAAACAGAAGGAAAGCTTGGACCAAATTGGGAAGGACCATAATTGTCAGTGGATTTGGAAGTAGCAGATATTATTACAGGACAAAGGAAGACGGGAAAGACTTGGCCAAATTGTAAACTCATTATAATGAATATTTTCCCGTGAACTGGGGCCATGATTCTATAATAAACCTAAGTACTTGAGAACGGACTGTACTAAAACGGGCATCTGTTCTCTAAAGGAAACTAGGACCATGGTACTACAATGAACCTAAGTCCTTGAAAATGGCTGCACTACAATGGACATTTGTTCTCTAAAAGAAACCGGAGCCATGGTTTTTTAATGAACGTAAATTCTTGAGAATGGACTACACTACAATGGACATTTGTTCTCTAAAGGAAACCGGGACCATGGTTCTATAGTGAGCCTAAATCCTTGAGAAATAGAGTGTACTACAATGGGCATTTGTTCTCTAAAGGAAATTAGGCCTATGGTTCTACAATAAGCCTAAGTCCTTGAGAACAGACTGTACTTCGACGGACATCCATTGTCTGAAGAAAAGTGTGGCCATTGTTCTACAATGAACATATCCTTGAGAATGGACTGTAATAAAATATATGTTCTCTAAAGGAAATTGAAGATTAAAGTTCTACAAAATACAAGTCCTTGAGAACTGATCATGCTACAGAAAGTGGTCATTCTTCAAATGAAGTTGAAGTCTAAAATTTTACAAGTCCTTGAGAACAGATCATAGTTGTTATCTAAAGGAAATTGAAGCTTAAAATTTTGTAAGCCCCTTGAACGGATCATAATTGTTCTCTAAAGGAATTTGAAGCTTAAAAATTTTTACAAGTCCTTGAGAATGAATGATAGTTGTTCTCTAAAGGAAATTGAGGCTTTAAACTCTGCAAGTCCTTGAGAACAGATCATAGTTGTTCTTTAAAGGAAATGAAGCTTAAAAGAACTGTCTTTGAAAACACGAATGCAAAGAAAAAGGATTTCATCAGAAGTGAAATTGTTAAGGCTATTGGAAAAAGAAAAATCATTTCTCATTGATGAAATGGAAAATACAAAGAGAAGACAGAAGTGAAAAACATGGAAAGGAAATTATAGAAAAAGAAATCTAAGAAATAGTGATTGTATCATCAATGGCCACATCTTTGGTGGGGTTGACAGCGGCATCTTCAAAGGGAATGATTGCTGCATCTTCAGTTTCATTAGAAAAAACTTCAAGAGGGTTGACGACAACATCCTCAGTTGAGCCATTGATCTCAGCCTAAACATCGAGAGGTAACTCACAGAGGGCTTTCTTGGAGGAACCTTTGATGAGCCGTCTCTATAACCCAAGCTATACTCAACCCCCACCTCTTTTTCTTTCTCCTCCACAAGTCAAACCTTTTGGAGCTCAGTTGCCATCAAAGATTCTACAACTGCTCTCAAAGACTTTGTGAGTAAGTTCTTCACCCTCATGACAGCTGCTTCTTGAGCCTACTTCTTCACGACTTCCCGTAGCCCTGCCTCAGTTTTCTTCAGATGTTCAATCTCGACCTAAAGTCAGCAACAAGTCCACGAATCTTATTTAGCTCATTATAGAAGTTAATCAAGGCTTGTTCACGAAGAGTGTGATGCTTCTAGAGGACACTATGATGAATAATGGCCTAGAGAAAGAAGAAAACAAGTGAAAATGCATAAGTATGAGCAAATGGGCAAAAGACGA
This sequence comes from Datisca glomerata, assembly GCA_003255025.1. Lineage (NCBI taxonomy): Eukaryota > Viridiplantae > Streptophyta > Magnoliopsida > Cucurbitales > Datiscaceae > Datisca > Datisca glomerata. Next base: position 633,375 of record QANY01009141.1, on the reverse strand, counting down.
AAAATAAAATTTACAAGTAAACAAGAAAATAAAAGGAGTTTATCATAATCAAATCGTGACTTAGTGAACTGACGAGCTCACCAATGTTCATGTTACGGGTCGTCGTGGTGTCCGCGTCGCACAAAATGCCCTAAGTGATTATGTGAGAAGATTGGACATCATCCAACAAATTGATCGAGGTAGGAACAAATTGAAGAAACATGTAAAGAAACCAGTAACCATGAGGGAATATTGATAGAAAACTGGTTCATGGTTCAGTCGTTGAAGTATGAAATACCAAGTGCACATCTAGAAAGTAAGAAACAGTTCGACATAGATGTGGAAGAATTCATAGTTATTTATCAACTAAGAGCTATATCATAATTTTATTACTACTAATCAACCACTACATATACTTTAGTTCCACAAGAATAACACTTAATAAATCATATATATTAATCTTATCTTTTTCTAAACAATATTAACAGTTTAAGTCCTTATAAGAAGACATTATCAAAACACACAAAGTAGGTTATCTATGCAACATATTATTTAACATGCGTCCTGCCCATAATGAGAACTTCTTCGGGAGGGGTAGGAGAAGACTAGGAAAAAAAAGCACCCAAAGTGCAGCTAAGAAGCATGTTAAGAATTAAGAATGATTCAGAACAGAATATGCTTCACTTGACAAAAATGATGGTAGCTTTTTTCTCTTATCTTTCATAAACTTTAGCTAGACTTTATCCATGTCCCAACAACAGGAGGGTGAATAGAAAAATAAATCGTAGTATAAATCAACAAACAAAAATGTTGGTAAGAATATACACGGTAGAAATGAAAACTTCAAGTCTCAAGACTAACCAGCATGAAATAGAGACTACTAAAGAGACTAACCAGTGTAAAACTTCCAACTAATGCACAATAGAGACGATCCAGCATCCCAACAGCAACAATCATGATAACAATTTATTAAACATAACCAACACTCGAATTTTCAAATATCAAAGAAGAAAAAATTATTTGTTGGAGACAGTAAAAAGAAAAAAAGTAAAAGACTTACCATCATAGTGTATAACAATTAGGATTGGATTTATTGTTAATAATGACAAACAAAACCCATATGCTTTCACCAAACAAGCAGAAAAATCAGCAAGCAAAATGACCAACTCAAGAAGAGCTCTATGCTAATCTGCAAAAATGTAAATTTCTTACTAATTTCGTATTGTTTCTGGGGTATATAGTGATTGAAGATGGGATTAAGATGGATGAAAGTAATATTGAAGAAATTAGAAGCTGGCCAACACAACCTACAGTTGGAGAAGTGCGCAGTTTTCATGGTTTAGTAGAATTTCAGTACCATAAATCCTTCAATTATGCCATAGTTCAAGCAGTAAAGCATTGACAACATTATCTCATTCAGTGAGATTTTTTTGGTATACAGATCATAAGTGCCTTGAAGCATATAAACAACCAAAAAAAAACTAAACAAAAGACATGTGCGATGGGTTTCTTTTGTAAAGCATAAGGCTGGAACTAGCAACAAAGTTGGAACTAGCAAAAAAGTGGCAGATGCTCTTAGCAGGAGCAAGAGAAGCAGTCAAATTTCAAAAAACCCTAAACTTAGACAGAATTTCGTAGAAAAAAGACAAAAATAAAAAAACAAAAATTACCTACAATCATACATGAATTAGATATTAAAACACATCACGTAATTAAAAAAACTCTTCCTCTTGTTGTGAGATGTAAATTGAAGTGGGAAAGTGCTAAAAACAGAGCTGCGGAGCTAAGAAAAATGGAGTTCATAGAAAGATTCATAAAGATAAAGAGAGGGAGACATAAAGGAAGAGACTGACATGAATTAGAGATTAAAACACATCACGTAATTAAAAAAACTCTTCCTATTGTTGTGAGATGTAAATTGAAGTGAGAAAGTGCTAAAAACAGAGCTGCGGAGCTAAGAAAAATGGATTTCAGAGAAAGATTCATAAAGATAAAGAGAGGGAGACATAAAGGAAGAGACTGACAGTTAGAGAGAGAGAGAGAGAGAGAGAGAGAGAGTGTGTGTGTGTGTGTGTGTGTGTGTGTGTGACTAGAAATAGGGATGGTTATGTGGACTCACCATACTAGAGAGCAGTGCACAAGGGAGTTAGGGCACTTTCAGAGAGATGGAAATTTACGCACGGGGGAGTTAGGGCTTCTTCTAATGATGGAGAAAGACAAGTAGAATCACCTTAGTTATCGCTTTTCACAATCTGAAAACCTGCGCCATTGCTTATCAGAATACAATCGAAGATTGCCTCTAGGGAAGGAAGAGCTCTCGTACGTAGATCTAGTAAAGGAGAGAAAGTAATTTCACAAATTTTTTTAATAGAATATGAATAGAGCAAAGTGAGAGAGCTTACCAAGGAAGAGCTCACGAGAGAGGATGAGAGACCATGCAAGGAAGCTAGTTCAGTTTGATGATTACAGAGAGGAGAATATGCGCAGGGAGAAGCCTTATCTTGGGTTTTCTCATTGAGAAATGATTTGGGGGGATTGAACTACGCAGGTTTTGAGTTCTTATTCCCCGCGTGCTTAAGCTTTTATCATGTTTTGTTAAGAAATGGGAAGATGTGACATCATAAAGGAAAATGGTAATCATTACACATCGATGAATAGGATCCCGACGAGTGTAATGAGGCCAATGAACATTCAAATTCTCACTTCACACATGGCAGAATTCAGATCGAAGAAGTAATCAAGGAAAATGATAGAGTATGGACCGTAGGACCAGTTAAGCAGTTGTAGAAAGAATATGGAGAGGAATATCCCTAAAGGTGCCTATCGGCTCCTCAAAGCATGCAACTGAAAAAGAGGATTTATTGCTTTGTAGTTATCGTTTTTGTGTATAAATACAAGCATGTACAACCTTGAAAATCAATCAAATACAAGCAATCTAAAGTTTTCAAGTTCTTATTCTATCATTCTCTCTCTATAAATTCTTGTCTTTAATATTCGTTCATAATAATTTTTCCTTAACCGGAAAAGTCTTTTACACTTATTACTCTTAATTATACTGCTATAACGAATCTTCTCAACCTTAAAAAAGAGTTAAACAATCAAGTCGTGATATATGATTTAGCTATAAGACCTCTAGAAATATTTTTAAATTATCGATAATAACTTAAAAATATATTTTAAGTTATTATCGTACTAAGTTATTATAAGTAAATAAGTTTTAAAATTATATTTTGTATCCCGTGCATAGCACAGGTAGTTAGTTAGTTATATAAAGTACCATCATTCAAATATCTCCACCTTAACAATCCGGACAAGACTGTTCAATTTTTTTATGAAAGTGAGTTGTAGTTGTAATTATTGGTTAATTAAAGATACCAATATAGTTATTAATTACCAATAGTTTTTTATTAGTATCCTTAAACATTATCCTCTTGTATGTAACTCTTATATACAATGGTAAGATCACCTATAATAATCAAGAAATTGTCATGATATTTATAAAATATCAAATATACATGCATAAAAATATATTTTAAAAATTCACTTTATCTATTAATCATAAATAAATTCTTTACATTATATGCTTTCAAGGGCATCACTCGCAATGGTTTGTTACTAAGGTGAGACCATGTTACTCATTTCAATTATTGAAATACCAATTCACCTCATGCTATTATTTGCTCTAGGATAAGTAATGGGAGGATCTTATCCATTCCTTCCGAGAACACTAATAGGGAGCACATGCATTGCAATTGTTGAAGAAATTAGAAGATGTATAAGCTTAAAATGAGGGGATATGATACTTAGGTTTTCATTTTGAATAATTGACTACACAACAGGAGCAACTGCAAGAATGGGATTTTTCTATCTTGACAGGGGGTTTCCCCGGTATGAGTGGTGGGCCATTGTGGTCCTTGAATTGCTTTTGGAGCAATCCAGGCCACACAAGGCCCAGCCGGTCACAAATTATTTTTTTTCACCAAATATGTACTGGGTTTCACCAAATATGTACTAGAGTTCGCCAAATACGTACAAATTAATAATTATTGAAAGGGATCACCAAATATGTATCGGGGATCACCAAATACGTATTTGGTCAATCTTAGTATGTATTTGGTGAGCCACAGTACATATTTGGGGAACCCCTCCAAAAATTATTAATTTGTACATATTTGGTGAACTCAAGTACATATTTGGTGAACCCTTAATCTATTGGTGTTCACCAAATATGTACAAATTAATGATTCTTAGAGAGGTTCACCAAAGATATATAGGTGTTCGTCAAATACGTACAAGGGTTCACCAAATATGTATTGTGGTTTACCAAATACGTATAAATTAATAATTCTTGGAGGGGTTCACCAAATATGTGTTGGGGTTCACCAATTGTGTTCTAGGGTTCACCAAATACGTACAAGCATGTACAATTGTGTTCTAGGGTTCGCCAAAAATTACTAATTTTGTACGTATTTGATGAACCCCTCCAAGACTTATTAATTAGTATGTATTTGGTGAACCACACTACATATTTGGTGAACCCCTAATGTATTGAGGTTCACCAAATACGTACAAATTAATGATTCATGGAGAGGTTCGCCAAATATGTATAGGTGTTCACCAAATACGTATCGAAATTCACCAAATATATATTGGGATTCACCAAATATGTAAAATTTTATGATTCTTAGAGGGTTTCACAAAATATATAGTGGGGTTCACCAAATACACACTGGGGTTTACCAAATACGTACAAAGTCAATTTTGGTGAACCCCTCCGAAAATTATTAATTTTGTAAGTATTTGATCAACCTCACTACATATTTGATGAATCTCAGTACAATTTAGTGAACCCCAATACATTTTTTGTGAACTTCACCAAAAAATATAAATTTTTAATTTTTGGCGAAACTCTCAAGATTCCATTTGTACCCCACTATGAATTTGGTGAACACAAAAAAAAACCCAATCACCATTCTTCACCATCAAACGTCATTTTTCAACCTCAAAACGTCAACCTGAAGGTGCAAATCACCTTTCTTTGTTACCAAACGCCAGTTAAATTGCTCCAATCGCTAATCATCATCCTAAACACCATTATTTGGCCATAATCACCTTTTTTTATGATACTTTATACCGGCAGTTTTTAACCTATATCGGTGGTTTATGCAACCTATACCAGTAGTTTTTATTATTTTTCAGCAGTTTTATTGTTTTTCGGCGGTTTTGCATCAACACAATGATTTTAGGACCTTTTTACGACGGGTTTTTCAACAAATTTGATTTTCTAAAGTTGATCAGGGTATACTCGATGAATCGCAAACAAAGTTATCAAGATTCTTGATTTTCAATGCGAACATTAAATACCTTCACTTATATTTTAAATTAGATTTGAATCAAGTACTTAACTATTAAAATAATTGAACACTTATTCATAAACGCATAATAATGTATTCTTGATTATGTTGTTATGATTTTATAACAAGTATCAAGTAAAATAATTTTTCACCATTGAATGAACATGTATAACCCTAAATCCAGGTTCATGTATACAATCAAAATCAATAAGTATGTCGTACAATCATATAAGGATCTAAATTCTAGATCACTTTCTCTTTCATACAATTATGTCTTACATATATCATTTTACACACTATTACGTCTTCTTACATTTATCGATTCATATGTCACACATTGATATGTATGTCACACAATCATATATGGATTATTCAAATTTATGGAATATGTTGTTGTGCTTTTGTGACAAGTATTAAAAGAGAAGGATTTTCAATGTATAATTATAGGTCGTGATGTGATCGGTAAATCCTATTTATCGGTTTGACTAACACGTATAATCCCCAAGTTCAGTTTAACCTCTTATTTTATAATTAGTACCTCATAAGAACGTATCATTGATGTTGTCGTGATTTTATGAAAAAAAAATATCGAATAAATATTTTTTTACTATTTAATGAACATGTATAACCCCTAAGATTGGAGGTGAAAACCTTTAGAAGACTCGTTCTCTAAATGCAAACATGCATCATATTCATTTATTAAGTACCCTTTTGTCGAGAGAGACAAGTTTTCAACATATATAATTATAGATCGTGAATGTTATGATGGTCGGTAAATCATATTTGTCGGTTTGATGAACACGTATAACCTTCAAGTTCGGATTCTATCTTTAAATCGAACATATCTGCTAAAAGTTTGAAATTAAAATTAACCCCAAAATTTAAAAAAGTCCCCATATTGTGTATGGCGAATCGCCATATCATTATGGCCAATCGCCATAATATATGGCGATTCGCCATATGCTCATGGTGATTCTTCGTGGGTAAAAAGCGATTAGGACCTGCAAATAGCGATTGGGTCTCAATTCCCATGTTCTCAATTGGATATAGACCGGCGGTTTTGGTGTCTTTAGCGGCGGTATTAGCATCTATTACGGTAGTTTTCTATATTTCCTAGCGGTTTTGTTTCTATACGGACGATTTTTGTTTCTATAGCGGCGGTTTTGTTTCTACACTTACCCACTTATACATTTTAGTCAAATACACTTGGTAATTTTCATTCATTTTGTAATTTTTAACCATTTGCCACTTTTATGTACTTGTTTTGTCATTAAGTCGTACACTTAGTTTGAAACACATAAACCTTATACGTATTTAATAATTTTTGTACACAACCAATTTAACCATTTTCATACACTTATTAACTTTTACACACTTAACCAATTTCATGCACTTAGTCATTTTCAAACACTTAACCATTTTTACAAACTTACTTATTTTCATACAATTAACTATTTTCAAACACTTAGTCATTTCACAAACTTAGTTATTTTTACACAGTCATTTATGTGGCTTATTTTCACACATTTTCACAAACTTAGTTATACACAGTCATATTTTCATTCTCCACTTTAAGATTTTCACGTAGTTGTTTCGATGGAACTTAACTATTTTCACGTACTTAACTAGGGGGTACTATTTTCACGTCTTAACTAGGGGGTACTGTATTCACGTACTTAGTCATTTTCATGTACTTCACAACTTAACAATTTTCATGCACTTAAAAATATTTTTACACACTTTGGCATTTTCACATACACTTAACCATTTTTACAACTTAGTCACATACACTTCGCAATTTTCATTCACTTAGAAATTTTCTCACACTTTATCATTTTCATGTACTTGCTTTGATACACTTAGTTATTTTCACACATTTAACCATTTTTACAGACTTTCACACACTTAGCAATTTTCTCAAAATTGGCCAGGACACCCCAAATGCCATTCATGAATGGCGAGTCCCCATTGATGAATGGTGTTTGGGGTCTAACTAGTCCTTTTTGGACGACAAACGTCAGACACTATGGCGTTTGGAGCTAATCTGATCCATTTTGGACCCCAAACGCCAGTCATTGTGGCGTTTGGGTCCAAAATCGACCAGTTGGGCCCTAAAGGCCATTTCGCAATGGTGACTGCCTAAGGCAATGGTGATTGGGTTCTTATAAATGGTGATTAAGACCTAATCGTCAGGCTCTCGTTTAGCCACACACCTTGACAATTTTCATTCACTTAGTAATTTTCTAATCCTTTGACATTTTTATGTATTTGTTTTATCACTTAGCCATATTTTCATGCACTTAGATATTTTCACAAACAATCTCTATGGGGAATCGCCATATATACATGGCGATTCGCAATGTTCTGAGTTTGTCATTTTCATGAACTTAACTATATTTACACTTGGTCATTATCATGCACCTAACCATTTTTATACACTTAATCATTTTCATACACTTAACCAATTTCACACACTTAGCCATTTTCAAACACTTAGCCATTTTTACAAACTTACTTATTTTCACACACATAACCATTTTCAAATACTTAGTCATTTTCACACATTGTCATTTCCGTGACTTGTTTTCACACATTTTTACAAACTTAGTTATACACTTAGTCATATTTCCATTCTACACTTTTTTCATTTCAAGTACTTGTTTTGGCAGAACTTAACTATTTTCACGTACTTAACTAAGGGTACATTTTAGGTGAACCCCATGAATATTCTTTTTTACATTTTGGTGAACCCCTTTATACTGGCGGTTTTGATACCTTTAGCGGCGGGTTTTATGTCTATACCGGTGGTTCTAGGGGTACATTTTAGTGAACACCAAGAATATTCTTTTCTATATTTTGGTGATCCCTTCTATACCGGCCGTTGTTTACACAAGTAAACACATTACTCATATTAATCACATACATTTAACAATTTTTAATCACATACACTTAACCATTTTTAAGCACTTAACCATTATACATATTTAGCAATTTTCATACACTTAACCAATTTAATCATTAACATCATTAATAATTTAACTTGAAAACAAAATAACATATCATTAAAATATACAAGCAACACTTGTTCCAATAAACAAAAAAGAGTAATCTTGAAATAATTCATAACTTGGATAAAATTATCCGCAAAAGCCAATATACTTTATCAGATCATCTTCACCTATGGGAGTCTGGACACCATCTCTACCAGTAACTTGAGTACCAACCTTCTCGATACTTTCAGGAACAAAGGCCTCATCCTATTTCAGAAAAAAAAATCATTAAGAAAATAGCCCAAACATTGATTACAAATTTATACAAGATAATTATGCAGGAAAATTAACAAAAGTTGCAATTAATGGCTAGAGCGAGTCTATTATGGAAACGGTAACATATTATTTTGATTTGACCTATAGAAGTACTCCCAAAATGAATCTAAAAGTTGCCACCAGATTACTTCATTCTCAATTTTACTCGCTTCAACAGACATGCAAAGATCATACATCTTTTATAAATAAAACATCGATAGTCTGTTGTTGTCTAATAGAAGTTTTAGTTAATGGCTGCATAGAGTTAGTCTATTATGAAAACGGCAACATATTATGTTGATCTATAGAAGTATTCCCAAAATGAATCTAAAAGTTACCACCAGATTAACTCATTCTCATTTTTAGTCCTTTCAACAAATATACAAAGATCAAGCATCTTTTACAAATAAAACATGTATAGTCTATTGCTACCCAACAAACAAGCCTTCTTGTATGAATAAAGCAAAGTGGTGTGACAAATACATAAATGCCTTCTTATATTTAAAAGAGCACTTCTTATTCTCCCTCAGTTTTAGATCATGGGAAATTAGTCAGAAGGAACAGTAGAATAAGCTAGATACATTTCTTGTAAAGCTCACTAGAAGACTTACCCCAGCATATCCAGCTAGTTTAGGCAAGGTTGCTAGATTCCCTGTACCTTCTGCATATAGACTTGCATTAATCAAAACAAGCTTTTCAACCTGAAAAGGATGAGAAAAAAGGATGATATAACACATAATATCTTTTTTAGAACTATGAGAGTATATAATTTTTTACATATAATGACCATAAAGTTTCAGCACCCGAATAATATATCACTAGATGCAATTGTGCAATTGCTTGTAAAAAAAGAAACAGATTCTGCATATATAAATAACCAAAAAGCAAGAAATTCATGACTTGGTGCTAGATCACTAATGGTAACTCTAGTCAGCCAGAAAAAACTCAACCTACAAAAGCTCTTCATCGAACTTGAAGTGACAAGTTAACATAATTGAGGAGGCCAAAATGACCCTAGATTCTTCAAGATCATCATTTACCTGTATCTCCATGTCTTCTGCAGATTGATTCCTGCAATTTTCCACTAACAAAATGAATTAGCACTATAAGAAAAGTCATCTTTAACAATGAAACTTTTGGTGACGGAAAAGTTTTCCTCACCAAAAGATGCTTTTTGCGACAAAATTATAATTTGGTGACCCAAAGTCATGTTTTTCACGACAAAAATTATTCTCATACCTAAAAGAATAACCCGCCAAGAAAATGGATCTCGTGCCAAAGAATTGAGGGCTTTTGCCGATGAAATTTTAATTCCATCAGTAAAAGTTTTATTTTCATTGTTGATTTTAAATTACCGTCGGTAAAAACATATTTTTTTAGGTCTTCTACAGATGAAATAAAATTTACTCGGGAAAGAGTGAGCTTTCAGCGACGTGTAATTTTTTCATCGCTAAAAGTTGTTTTACTTTGTTAAAATGACATAGTTTTAACAAGGTATCCAACTCATAAACAAAAAATGAAAGAAAGTTGACCCTCTCATTCCCTTAGCTCTCACCCCGCGCAACAGTGCCGTTCCTCATCCCTCGCGTGACAGAGTCGTTCCTCCTCCCCACGCGATAGAGACTCATTCCTCCTCCCCTGTGCGACAGAGAGTCTATCCTCATTCCCCGCGTGACAGAGAGCCATTCCTCCTCCCTTGTTCAGTATGATTCTTACGGCGGAGGACCTGCTGGTTTAAAGGTTAAATCTGTCTCTTCTATTTCCTAATTATGTCCTATTTTGCCTCCTTTTCTTCTTCTTCTTCTTTTTTGAGCTCAAAGAGCGGCACCGGGTAGTGACTAAGACCATTAACTCTCTTAAAGAGTGATTGAAGCAGAATCATCTCTCGTTGCTTGACATAGATGGTGAAATTTATAATGCTTCCTTTGTTTTTATGTATATTCTACGTATATCCGGGTTTTAGAACGCTCCGGTGTGTTGATTTTAGATCTAATTGGATTTGCTACTGAATTGCATAGTTGCCGAGTACTCGAGGTCGCAGGGAAAGAATCTTGTGTGCTTCAAACCAAGGGATCTGGTCTACTGTAGAACATTGCAAGGCTATACCGGGAAGGTAAAAGATACGACCTTGATACATGTGTCTATGTGTTTATGTTGAACTTGTCTTTTATTTGTATATTGCATGAAGTTTCCGCATTCTTATGTGTACAATCTACAAATCCTGCTTGCATTTCAGATTTTGATTACAGTTAAATTTGATTTAGGCTTTTCTTTTTAGAATTTTTCAACAAACTTCTTTAGAGGTGAAATATGTATGCTATAGGAAAATCCAAAACGTACTAGCCAAGGATTGTGATTGAGCTTCCTTAGGTTTTTGGTGGAGGTTTTCTGGTGAAAATTCTAAAAATTCTGATTTTCATGAATGGAGGCGTTCATCAAAAATCAAATACTTCATTTGGAAACTAACTAATTATTTCATCCTGTAAGGCATAATCTTCTTAGGAGAGGTCTAGTACATAGTGAGATATGTCCATTCTGAACAAGATAAATTCTATTGAATGTTGAGTGTGATTGGAGTATAAGATTAAGGAGTGCCTCTGATTACATCTTAATTGTGTTAGGATTGCTACTACTGACATTAGAAATTGGAATAAAGTTAGAATTGCTGAATTTTCTACTCATCTTGATAGTAATCAGTGGTTTCTTTATTCTACTTTTATCTACTGGTTTGTATGGAATAGTAGAAATGAAGTTGTGTTTGAAGGAGTTATGACTGATCCTACTTTATATCTTAGAAAAGCTATTAATGTTGCTTGGTATTTCTGGTCTGTAGCAAATGATAATGTTAGTTGTGTTTATAATGCTAGTTCTAAAGGTCATGAAGTAGTCGCAAACCATTGGGAACCTCTTGATTTTGGTTGTTTAAGGTAAATTATGATACTTATTTTTGTAACTTTCTAAGAAAAGCATCTATTGGGGTTTTGAGAAGGGATTGGGCTAGAGGGTTATCTATATAAACTTACTTATTAAATTTATAAAATAATTCATCAAATAAATAAAAATAATGATAATGGAGAAGGGTTATCTATATAAACTTACTTATTTAGGCTGTTTTTGGTATTTTGTTAGTGAGGACCTTTAATGTATTTCTATTTTATAATGAAAAGTTAGAATATTATAAATATTTTATAAACACGAAAATTCTGTTAAGTACTCCCAAAATTAGTCTTAATGATTTACATGATTTTAGTTGCTAATGCAGCATCTAAATCACTGTTGTAATTAGATTTTACATTAATACATAAAATTCTTAAAGAAAGTAATGCTTTTCCCATTAGTCAAAAGGCTAAACTAGAAGGACTTCTAGGACACTGAGTTAATGGGATTGATAAATATGCGAAACAGGAACCATTTGCCCTCTTGGTGGCGAATTAGGTACAAAAATGATCTTGAAATTAGCAAATGAAGGATTAATTTTCATCATTTTTATTGGGGTGAGGTAGAGGACAATTGGTTCGTCACAATAATATTAGCTTTGGTGAAGTTAATGCTTAAAGGTCCCATAACATCCCTAAAACAATAATTGAATCTCTATTGTTGCATAGTAAAGCTGACACACCAGCATGATACACTCATCATGATATTTTCTTTATATTCCCCTTTTTATTTACTATATAAACTAATTTAACTCCACTTAAGCTTGATGTGTTGTATCATTAGTATGTCATTTTCCAACAAGGGTGAGTGCTTTCGAACAAGTATAAAGCAATTAGCTAGAGTTTAATAATGAAACTATAAACTAATGTTAACATAGCTACACCATGAGTTGGAAAGATGACAGAATGACACTTAAAAAAGGAACTAACTCTTTATTCCTAATGTGAGAGAATTACAATAAAAACTACATAAAACACATCTCACACTTAGACACACCAACAGTGACACCTCACTCATACACACTATCACTCTACTTTCACACACAACATCTCAAACATACACTTACTAATCACACACTTTGTTTGCCTCTTTTTGCTCCACACACATACTAGGAGCATAGCTTATATTTATAGCCCTCTTAAGTCGGCAATTCCACCGACTCTAATAGGTCCTAGAAGCTTCATTGTTTTTACATATGTTGGAGACTTGCAATTGTAGAAATTACAAGAGAAATGTTTATAGAGAAGTTTTTACTAGAGAGGTGTTGACCTTTCTCAAAACTCATTCTCAATACATACTCAAATAGTTAAAGACCCCATGTGTTTTCTACTGCTTCTACAGCTTTATATGTTTCAGAAACTCTTATTTTGGGAGAAGTGTATAATATTATAGATGTTCTATTTCAATATTTTGTCATATTTTATTTTGTGATTTCAATCTTTTATCTATAATTTATGAACCAATTGGTAAGTGACTTTAGATGGTCAAATCTTAATTTTTAATGTCATTGTAATGGACAACTATGCTAACTTGCTCCTAGACATTAAAATTGTTTCTAAGAATAATTTTTCTAAATAGTGTTTAAATTTACAGAGTGACAAAAATGGACAAGATTTGGATAAAAAATCTTAATAGATTGTCCAAGGAGTATATTGATGGTATTTCACAATTTATGAGGGTGGCTAGTACTTATGTCAACCAAGAGGGAAAAACTTGTTGTCCATGTAAAAGTTGTCTTAATGCAAGACAATTGTTTTTAAAAGAAGTTAAAATTCATATGTTCCAATATGGAATGGAAACAAGCTACCAAGGTGTTTCATGGTGAAGAGGTCATGTGAAGTTCTCCTCACGATGGTGGTGGTGGTTGTGGTGGTGCTAATGTGGTGGTGGTGATGGTGGTTATGGTGGTGCTAATGATGATGATGGTGGTGATGATGAGATGATGGAAATGTTAGGTAACATGTTGGCTTCTAGTTGGATGGAAATGAATGATGAACCAGTCTGAGATGATAATATTGGTCGAACAAATCTATATGAAGAGGGAATGGACACTTTTGGTGATTTATTTAGTGAAGCTGAATAAGAATTGTATCCCGGCTGTCGAAAGTTTTCTTCACTAACTTTTCTTGTGAAATTGATTCATATCAAAGTGCTCAATCATTGGAGAAATAAGTCATTTGATCAATTGCTTGAAATTTTAAATGATTCTCATCCACATGGACGTGAAAATTCCAACATCATACTATGAAGCGAAAAAGAAATTGTATCTATGGTTGGGATATGACACAATTTATAGTTCTAAATACGATTGTGTCCTGTTTTGGAAAGAAAATGAAGGAAAAGATAAATGTCCAGAATGTGGTGAACCAAGATTTAAAATAGATGATGGGAAGGGTAAGAAAGTTCCACAAAAAATTTTGCATCACTTTCCTATTATACCTATACTCAGGCGATTGTTCAAGTATAAATACACATCATCTTATATGAGATGGCACAAGGAGAAATGTGTTAACATTGAAGGTGTTTTGAGACATCCTGCCGATTCAGAAGGATGGAAGAAATTTGATAAGCAATATAGTTGGTTTGCAGAAAATGCTAGAAATGTGAGATTAGGACTTGCACAGGCGGATTTAATCCTCTCGAAAATATGAGCAACTCATATAGCATGTGGCCTGTCATATTAGTACCTTATAACCTTCCCCCTTGAAAGTGTATGAAAGAACCATTCTTCATGATGTCGTTACTAATCTTTGGTCAAAAGTCGCCTGGTAAAGAAATTGATGTGTATTTACAACCATTGATAGATGAGTTAAAACAACTGGATTGGAGCAAAGTGCCTGTAGAATTCTTGACGCTTATAATTGAATGATTGTAGGTAAATATGATAATATTTGTTATTTTCTTTGCTATACGACTAAATAGTTAAAACTTATTTTGTTTGTAGATCTTCTTTGTCTTTGACACGACTGATAAAACACTGAATAAATGGATTTAGTCCGAAGCAACAAGAGCATATAGAGATCACAAATACGTATAGCATGCACATTTCTTGCAGTTCGATGATCCTGTGATAGCACGCCGAAATCCATTTGAGGGGACATCTCAGGATGATGCACACTTTGGGAGGATGAAAAGTTTGTGATAATTCTGATGCTAAGAACTTATATGATGCTAAGAACTTATTTGATTATTTAAACTCTTAAACTCATAAATTACAGGCACGCTCTATCACCAATGCTAAAAATTGTAAAAAAAACTTCCATATAATCATGATGGAGGAAATCTATCATTTCTTGACTACCAACATCATCAGGTGAGAGAAAAATTTGTTTTTACTTTGGTTTAATAATGTATAGTATTATGACTAATGTCTCAAATCATACTGCATTTGGATAGGAAGTTGCAAATGGGGAAGCACTTAGCATGTTCAAATATTTCACAACATGCACTTCACGACTTGTAAAGTTTGGCAGCATGACGAGGCTCGAGAAAGATATGTAAGTAATTAGACTAATATGTTCTGAATTTGTTATATGCTATGAATTTGTGTCATTATTATAAGTTCTGAATTTGTGTAATTGGTTATTAGATGAAATCAGTACTGTAGTGGATATTTTTCTGGTTGGTAGAATTTTTTTATGTAGATACTTTGTTTCTCTAAATATACTAAATTTGCGGGTTTTCTGGTGAGTTTCCTTGAGGTGGTCGCCCCTGCCCTCAACGCCTAATTGGGTGAATTTCTTAGATGAAGCATAGATTGAAGCATGAAAAATTGGTGTTTCACTCTGTTTATCAATATTTAGGCTATTGTTGTGTTAGATTAGAGTTTTCTTGCAGGAAAATCGTGTCAAATTGGTATCACAATGTTTGGTTACTTGGATTGTAATAATAATGGATTTTTTTCCTATTTAGAAAAGGTAATTTAATATTTTGATTATGTCATTAGAACATTTTTATATGGATACTCTTTTTTTCTCTGAATATACTGAATTTGTCAGTTTTCTGGTAAGTTTCCTTGAGATGATCGCCCCCCCTAACACCTAATTGGGTTAATATCCTGGATGAAACATGGATTGAAGTATGAAAAATTGGGTGTTTCTCTCTGTTTATCAATGTTTGGGCTATTGTTATGTTAGATTAGAGTTTTGTTGCAGGGAAATCGTATCAAATTGGTACATGTTTGATTACTTGGATTGTATAAATAATGGATTTTTTCCCTATTTCGAAAAGGTAATTTAATATTTTGATTATGTCATTAAAACTTTTTTTGTGATACTCTTTTTTTCTTTGAATATACTAAATTTGTCAGTTTTCTAGTGAGTTTCCTTGAGATGATCCCCCCAACACCGAATTGGGTGAATCTCCTGGATGAAACATAGATTGAAATATGAAAAATTGGGTGTTTCTCTCTGTTTATCAATATTTGGGTTGTTGTTGTGTTAAATAGAGTTTTCTTGCAGGAAAATCGTATCAAATTGGTATCACAATGTTTAGTTACTTAGATTGTATCAATAATGGATTATTTCCCTATTTAGAAAAGGTAATTTAATATTTTGATTATGTCATTAGAACTTTTTTATATGGATACTCTTTTTTTCTTTGAATATATTGAATTTGTTAATTTTCTGGTGAGTTTCCTTGAGGTGGTCACCCCAACACCTAATTGGGTGAATTTCCTAGTTGAAACATAGATTGAAGTATGAAAATTTAGGTGTTTCTCTCTGTTTATCAGTATTTGGGCTGTTGTTGTGTTAGATTAGATTTTTCTTGCAGGGAAATCGTATCAAATTGGTATCACAATGTTTGGTTACTTAGATTGTATCAATAATATATTCCCTTGTTCTAATATGAGAATTGTGTAGTGCTATTAATTTGCACAGAATTGTGAGATTTTTTTTTCAATTGCACCTAATAGAGTTTGAAAGAGTAGGTTTGATCATTTTAGTCTGCTATTAGGATCAATATCCTTAATATTTCTTATGGAGTTTTAAGTGCTCAGTGCCTTGTTATCATCCATTTACTTGACATTGGATTTTTTATTTGTCCTAACTATGCTTAGCTAGAAGTCATGGATGATAAGAGTTTTTAATTAATGGATGAGCAGGAAGAAAATGGAAGGAGTTGGAAATTGAGCTTTTCATATTTTCGTCTCTCCTGTTATGGGTCTTTCAATTCTCTTATGATGCTTTGCAATTTTTCCAATTTTACACAATGTATATATGTAGTTAACAACTATTTTACAGGAGCGCATGTGTTCGTTACGGGATGATCTTGTCGTTGAGGGTACCCAATCTCACATTGATGCGGAGGAGGTCCTTGGGAGAAATAGGGGTCTTGGACATGGAGCACCACCTACATTGTCGTCCTCAAAGAATTTGGAAAGCAAGGAGAAATTTTTACAAGTAGAATTGTCCACCATTCGGAGCACACTAGGCAACTTATTGGAATGGGCTCTTAGTAACGGTTTTACTCCTCCTCCTCCTTGCGACAACTCATCTACTTGAACAATTATGATTTTTGAAGTTACTCTTGAACAACTTTAGCTATGAGAAAGTTCAAAAACCATATTTTGAAATCTTTTTGTGAAGCTTCTTGAAAGTTTGTTTATGTTTAGAAGCTTTGTTTTGGGTAATTAATGTGAAGTTTATGCACAATCCAAATACGATAATAATAATATGTACTTATTTATCAATGTATGTTATTCTTTTCTTATTTATTTTTTGTCCAAAACTTGGTCTTGAAAAATTATTACCAAAGTTCAAATTGGTTTAACATTTTCACTGACCAAAATATAAGATAATATAAAAAAACTGAATTTAGTTATGATTTTTAGTGACCAAAAACATATTCATCACCAGAAACTACAATGAGGAAAACTATTTTTGTTGCAAATACTTTTAACGACGAAAATAAAATTCGCCGCCCTAGACAAAAGAGATAAAGATTCAGCGACAACACTTTTGCGACAAAAAGATCTTTTGTTGCCGTCGACAACAACAACAAAAAAAAGTTTCGTCGCCAAATCTACAGCAATGATATAATCTTTTTGTCGCTAAACATTTTACTGATGAAATATATAATTAGTCGAGATCTAGAGCGACGATAAAATATTTTTGTAGCTAAACCTTTTACTAACGAAATATATAATTCGTCGAGATCTACAGCGATGAAAATATCATTTCTTGCTAAACATTTTATCGACAAAATATAAAATTCATCGAGACCTACAGTGACGATCAAATAGTTTGCCGCTAAAGGTTTTATCAATGAAATATAAATTCGCCATAATCTACAGCTATGAAAAAAGAAATGCCTCAAGAATGACTACCGCCACGCACTTTTAGCGGCAACCCTCGCAACGAAAGTTTTAACATTGGGAAAATTTTTACTGACCAAATTTTATACCTAATTTCATCGCTAAAAGTCATATTTCTTATAGTGTAGCGCCACTAGCAAATATGAAACATCGAAGAAGAACTAAAAGAAGGAATTGGTGCCCAAAAGTAGGATAATCAGATAGTTCAGACATGATAAGAACCAGAGAAGCCATTAACGAGATAATCAGATCACTGCAGATACTGAGTAAATTTCAAATCAGAAGCTTTGGATAGTTCAGGGGAAGAAGAAGATGTATACAGTTGGTTTTTATTTTTCCAGCAAATACAAATATAATATTACTCAAAGAAAAATACATATTATTTTAGATAAAATTGGTGAAGAACAGAACCAGATCTCAAACAACTAGGTATTGAAAACTAAAATCGACTCAAACAAAACCAGATCCCGTCTTCTTCGGTTGTAGAGATTTGATCATCTTCTTTGGCAAGAATGTTGCATTCATCACGCTCATCTCCATAGGATGGCTACCCTAGGCCCACGCTCTCCGCAATTGTGTCTGTGGGATGGCTACACCTGGCTCGCGCTCATCTCATATCTAGTACAGATATATAAAAATGGGTAAAATTCCATTTACAGATCTTGGCCATATCTGTAAAAATGATATCCGATCTTCTTCTTCGGTGAGAAGGGAGCCTTCATCGATCGTCTTCTTCGGTAAGAACATAGAGAGTCGATGATAGAGGCAGTAGACGGCAGAGAGAGAGCACCGACGATGAAAGTAGAGAGACCCAACGGAGAGAGATGGACGATGAGATAGAGCTGTGAAGAAAAGAGATAGCTGGACGAGTTTGGGGATCCCTCGAAGGAAGCTAAGGTGAAAATGAGATTTACCAAAAAATTTATAAAGCTTCTCAAGGAAGCTTGGGGTGAAATATAATTAAAAGAATTGATGAATCTTCCAAGGAAGATTGGGGTGAAAATCAGATTTTTAAAAATTTTGATGAAGCTTCTCAAGGAAGATTGGAGTAAAAATAAAATTTATGAAAATTTTGGTGAAGCAACGTGCAACCTGTACGTCCAGTTACAAAGTGATTTAGTCATAAAACGGATCTAACGACTGGTATTAACCTGGCCAGATTCTACGGCCAGGATCAATCCCAACATCAATGCCGGAAAAAAAATTCCTGACCTTGAAGAGGGACCCGCAAGAATGACCTTATTTTAGAAGTTCATCGTAAAAATAGCCATTAGAAGTCGTTTGGTATGGGGTATGTTAATCCAAATGCCTGGATCTTAATAAAGTTTAAAGATCCATTTATTTGATATGACAAGTTATAAAATTTTGGATACTCAGAATACAAAGATATCATCATTTGAGAGTATCTTGATTCCCCCTAAAATTGAGGAGTATCTTCATGCCTGGCATCTTTCATTAATTATTTTTAATAATTTTACTCAAACTATCCTCCATCATTGCCTCAAATAATCTTTTATGTATATACTAAACAATGTGTAATGTGTTTACTAATTACTCAATATGACTATAATTTTTATTTTTGAAATACCATTATGAATATTAGTATGGTAAATTATGTGTTTATGATATCTATAGTATATGCCATATTATTTATTAAGTGTTATTTATTAAGCAGGGTAAGAGTAAAATTATAAATTAATAGATTTTTATAACATTTCATCAAAACAAATTAAAGTAGTTTAACACTCACCGTTTAATTTATTTTTTATTCTATTTTTATATTTTCTCAGTTGTCATAATTTCTTATTATTTTATTTGTATCTTTTTAATTAACCATTTCATCCTCAATATATTTTAGGTGAATTTACAATATAACCATTATGGTGAAGAACAAATAAAAAAATTACAAAATAAAAAAAATTAAAAAATACATTTTACTAAAAAATAAATTAACAATAATATTGTACCAGATTATAAATTAAGTAATGAAAATTATAAATTATAAATTAATTAACAAATCATATATAAACATAATTAGAAATTTATAATTATGTTTATAATATTCTCTTCAACATTCCATCAAAATAAACAAATTAATTTAACATTTTCATAATTGAATCATAATATTTTCAAGCGTAACAAACAAAGTGATCTTAATTTTCATACATATATTTTCTCACAATCATATTTCAGTAATTTATTCTGAAAATCATTTACTCACAATCTTATACCAAATGACCCTTATAGTTTTATCACCGTGGAAATGGCCCAAATATAAAAAAGTCCCATTTTTTTCAGACCACTATCGTCTTCAATGCATTTTTACCACGCCACCTAGTCTGGTTTCTACCTCCAAACCCCAGAAAACCGATGAGATTGATGTGTTAGAAATCGGAGTTGTGGTCGAATTTGGAGTCAATAGGGGTAGAGGGGCCGCGCGAGATGGAGAGGTTGCCTTTTTTAAAAAAAAAAGAAGATGACAACAAAGATGAGCTTGACAAAAGAAAAAAAATTGAGGCTATGAAAATGAACCCAAAGAGCTCTGGAGATGATCTTGGCAAGGATGAAAAAGAAAATGAGGTCTTGAAAATGGATTGAAGGAGCTCTGGCCACTCAGCTATGGTGGAGAAGAAAGCAAAAAAAATAGCGTGAAGAAAATGGGTCACTTTTGCATCTCATCTCTTTATGGACCATTTTTGCAGCTTACTTCCAAAAGGGGGGCATTCATGGACATTTCCATTACAATATCAGATTTTATACACTAATAACTATATCATAGAAAATGAATATTATTGCATTTAACCATTTTAGTAAGGTGTTGTAGCTTTTTAGTCATTTTTAAAAATAATTAAGTTAATAATCAAGTTAGTTTGATCATAATTTTATATATTCCTACTTCACCATTTTATAAGACAGTATTAATATATTTATTATATGTTAAATAAATTGTTAAAAATAGTCATATATCATCTATAAGTAATCTTTAAATTTTTAAAAATCTAACACAATTGTTCTTTAATACATTAAAAAGAATCTTTCGATTTTCTTACCTAAATAAAAAGAAATTGTGACACAAATAATATCGAAAATTGGTAAGACAAAACATATATACTTGAGATATATACAAAAATATTATTAGTACTAACAATATAAAAAATATGTTTAACACTTTCATTAATCACACAAAATCTATAAATGTTTGTTATATACATAAGATATATCATATGACAAAATAAGAATAATGTGAATTATGTAATTGTTTTCATTTATTGGTCCATTTGATTTCTATAAGTACTTATGTAATTAATGAAATTAATTATTTCTAACTACTTTTTCCTATAACTATTTATATACTTTTTTCATTAAATGCATATTGTTTAAAGATTGAGCAATCCCTTATATTTAGGGAAATTAGTTGTGATTTTAGAAAAATATATATTTATTAATAAAATAAATAAATGTAAATTCACAATAACTCTATATTTTTTTAACGTTGACATTTTTTGTTTTAAATTCTATAAGTTTTTCATTTTATGATTTAGCAATTCTTTGTTTTTTAGGAGAATTAGTAGAGACTTTTAGGTAAATATGTGTATGCTAATCAAATAAATAAATATAAATTTAGAGTAAATATATTGTAAATTACTTTTGGGAATATATTTACATATTTTTATTTAGATAATGAAATATATATATAAATATAGCATAATTATAGTAAATTACTGAAAACATTCATCATTACTATGATATTAGTTATTTACATTAATTACATTAAAAATGATAAAAGGATTATCAATAATAATATTTAGCAGTATCGATTAATACATATTGATTGTATAATGAAAATAAAAATATACATTAATATTCAAAAATATGTAATCTAATTGTTTCTATAGAAATAATAGTAAAAAATTACTTTTTATAATTTAATATATATATATATATGTGTGCGCGCGCGCGCGTATGAAAATAATTAAAGTATTTATTTTTACAATTAAAGATAACAACCTAATCCTTTAATTTTATAACTTAAAATGGATAAATCTTTTCTACAATTCAAAATTCAAAAATAATTTAGTTTAGCTATTAATTTGGATAAATGATAATAAATAAATGTAGTTGAACGAGTATATAGTAAATAAAGTTTATAATTCTGTTGAATTTTTTTAAAATGTGTATTTTTCTAATTATTATTATTATTATTGACTATTTAACTAAATAAAGTTTTCAATGATATATTTGCCTAAAAATCCCTTCAGAAATTGTAGCATTTAGTCTTTTAGTAGGGTTTTCTAGTTTTCTAAGCATTTTTAAACTTAATTAAATTAATAACCAAATTGGTTGTCCATAATTTTCTATTCCCATTTGACCATTTAATATTAATGATTAAATAATAAATAAAATAATCATTTGAAATAATTAATATATTTATTTACGAGTAGAAAAATTTAATTTCTTTATCCATCCAAAATAAATTTAATTAAAGATAATAATTCAATCCTTTATTTTTTTAGTAACTTAAAATGGATAAATCTTTCTTACAATTCAAAAATCATTTAGTTTAGCTATTAATTAGGATAAATAAAAATTAATAAATGTAGTTGATTCGGTATTATAATAAATCTAGTTTATAATTTTGTTGACTTTTTCTAAAATGGTTATTTTTTAATTATTATTATTATTGACTATTTAACAAAATAAAGTTTTGAAATGGTATATTTGTCTAAAAACTCCTATAAAAAATTAATACAAAAATAGATAACAACTTTCATAAACACCAGATATAGCCATATTTTGTTGTCCAATCTAATAGAAGCATTTTTCTTCCTATTATACTCTTCTACATAACATTTAATGATCATTTTATAAGAATTTAAAAACCTTATAAACGCACCAATCTTTTTCTCTCCTAAAATCTCTCTCTCTCTCTCTCTCTCTCTATATATATATATATATATATATATATATATATATATATATATATACTATACATACATACATATATAGATACATACATACATACGTATGTACATACCTACATACCTACATAGATACGTACATACCTACGTACATGCATACATACATACATACATACACGCATACAAGCATACACGCATACATGTATACCAGCATACACGCATGCATGCCTCCATGTGTATATATTATTAAAAGGTACAATCAATGGATAATTAATAAATTTGAAAACTTTATTTTGTTTTCAAAATTACCTTAAAATCAACAATGGTGATATATTATAGGTTATTTTTCATAAATTAATTAATTAATTTATGTATTACTTTTAGAGATTCAATCACCCCTTGGTTGATGGATTGTTGAATTTTTCATAACTTATTAATTCATATATTTATGAATTACTTTTTGAGTTTCACACCCCTTCATGAATTTATAAAATTCTAAGTGAACCTAGTAATATATTTACATATTAGTGTTAAGATTCACACTCATTCATGAATAGGATTTATGATTCTATTTATGTGAATCTATTAGTGCTCATCAATCTATTTTGTTTTTCTCGAATTATGAGATCTTTTTAAGTGAAGTCTATCATTTTTGAATTATTGTTAAGTGCCGATTTGAATCTTTAAATAATTTATTTAGATTAAGCTTTAGATAAATAATTTTAGTTGCATTATAATTAATAATGCTCATTATTATAACTATAGTTATAGCTCTCTAAATTTTAATTAACCAGTTACATTATATAAATAAAATGCATAAGATAAAGAGTAAATTAAATAGATCAATTCAATCTAATATATGACATTACAATGTTTAGAGGAAAGGAAAGTTATGAAAATATAAATTTTTTGGGTACTTACTTTTTTAAATTATAAAATGGTGAATTAGTAACTAACTAAATAGAGAAAATGATTATATTTAATGAAATTTGCTACATTAGTTATCTTTTAAAAAAAAATGTTATATTTGATGTTTCCAAAATTGTGGACAATATTGATTTTAAATTTAGAAAGTTGTCTAGATAATATCATTTCTATAAAAGATTGTAGAATTCTAGAAAATGTGTTCATGGTAGATGAAATTCTTAGGGATTTTTTGTAATATAAAGCATAAATTAAACTAAAAAATTATTTACATAGGTATAAGAAGCATACCTCATATATACGATATGGAATTCCATTAAGCCATGGTTTGATATAAGTAAAGTCTATGAATGTTCACCGGCATTTTTCAAAAATATTTCACTTCTGACCTAATGAAAATATTTTTTTACATACTTGATGTTGTTCGATCCTATCATCTTTGTAGAAGAATAAGCCTCAAATATCTTGTGATTTAGTTCCTTATTTTGTGGAGATATTTTAAGGAAAAGATTTGTGTATGATATTGGATATTGAATAAGTTTTCTATTTCTACTAGGAAGGAAATTAGGGTTTTAGGAAATTATAAAAAAGAGACTTTGGTTCTACTTTGATAGATGATCAGAGGTGACATTACCCTAAAGGGAGTACCTTGTTATGAGGAGTCTTTGTCCTAAGAGATAAAGAACAACCTTAAGATGTGAAGAGTGCTCTATACCATGAGGGGATACCACATATGATATTGAGAGATTAGTCAAAGGACTTCGTCCGTGAGCAAGATGATTTTTAAATTAGTGGGTTGCATCTAGCCCGATCGAGAAGTGGTGACTTTTATCTAAGCTAGTTATGGTTTTGAAGGTATTGTTGTGTGTGTTGAGATTAGATTTAGATGTAACGAGAATTGTGTTTGGTGGTTTTGTCGGTATATGTAATGATGATGATGATATATCCGTGGACGTAGGAAAATTGACCGAACGACGATAAAAATATTGTTTCATTATTTTTTATTGATTCTTCTGCTACAACAAATAGTATTAGAACTGATGGTTTGATCCTGAAATCTTCGATAATAGATCTATAAGATTTCAGGTAGGTATAAAAGTTTGATCTTGAAAATAGAGATAAATTGTGAGAGTGTCGTTAATANTATATATATATATATATATCGCATGTCGTTGTCGAATTGCTTCCACCTTGAGTCTTTAAGGTGATGAATTTGGTTTGTGAATCAAACCTGAGGTGTAATGTGGCGTGTACTGTTGTATGAAAAATATAAAAATGAATATGGGAATGGTGTGGTAAGTTGATTTAAAGCATTTTCATTCTCTTTTTTAAGTGTGGTTCATTTTTCCCTTGGCTCTTGAAAGATAAATTGTTTGTGTTTCCATGCTGAAGATGGATGTTCGTGGTTGAAGGTTAACTTGGTTTAAGAGGAGTTTTAACGATGACGATTGTTTAAGAATGGTGAAATTTGAGTCAAAGTTAAAGAATTGTTAGAAAATACGTCTCAAATTCTTCTGGATTTATATTCTTATTTTATGGAGATATTTTAAGAAAAAGATTTCTGTGTGATATGAGTTTCCTAATTATAGGAGAAAAGGAATTGGGGTTTTGGGAAGCTATAAATAAAAGACTTTGATTTAGGGTTTGATGACTCTACTTAAATAGAGGGTGAAAGAAGACTCTACCTCGATAGAGGGTGAGAGAAAATTTTACTCTAAAGCGAGCATCCCGTTGTGAAGAGGAGTTGCCCTAAGAGATAGAGGGAAGTCTTAAGATGTAAGAAAGAGTACTATCCTAGGATGGGATATCCTAAAATATTGAGAGGATAGTTAGAGGACTTTACTCATGTTGAAGACGATTTCGAAACTAGTCATTGTATCTAGTACGATCGAAAAGTTGTGACTATTTGTCTAAGCTAGTTATAGTTTTTAAGGTATTGTGTTGAGTGTTGAGTTTAGATTTGAATGTGATGAGATTTGGGCTAGGTGATTATGTCGGTATATATAAAGATAATGATATACTCGTGGACGTAGATAAATTAATCAAACCGCGTTAAAAACTTTATTTCATTATTGTTCATTGACGTTTTGGTTACAACAAACTCACGGACGATGACTGTAGGAATTGCTCTTAGTTCATAAATGAAAAATGATTTTCTTTCCAAATTCTGCTTCATGACACTTGATATGACACAAGAAAATGATGCAAGAGAATTATCAGTGTCATTTTCATCAATTAAAAATAATTCTGTATTTTTGCTCTTCTATTAATAAGAATTGACTCTTTAACAGCTTCTAGGAAAGAGCAAACCCATTAAAAGAAATACTCTAATTGAGTTGGTTTTGTTTAAGTAAACAAAATCTTTGACTTCATTAATTCATTAATTGTTCGTGTAGGACACTGCATCACTTTCTTAATTCTTAATTAGAAATAGCTTGAAAGACTAAAACTTGCACATGGATATGGCAAATGTCATTTTTAGATTTGATTTAGTTTACTAAACATATATAATGGAATTAATGGATGTTGAATAAGACAAAGAAAAAACAGAGAATAGAAGTGGAATTTAAAAACCTTGAAAAATTATTTTACATTAAAAAAGTATCTATCTGAGTCTTCTTGTTGATGTGTTTTGGAATTAAAAAGAGAGATTACCAACATATTGTTTACATAATTTTTTTTAGTATTTTTCTTGTTAATGTGTTTTTTCTGTCTTTCTTGTCAATGTGTTTTTTACAAGTCAACTCTTGCGTCTTGCCAAATGCATCAGTTGGAATTGAGGAGTAGAGGCTTCGTTATGATCTCCTGAGCGTGTTCGACAATGTCTTTAAAACAGCTAAAAACACTCTTAAATAATTTAATCACTTTTCGAAAACTTTTATAATGTCACACACGAGTGCGACAATGCTTTGACAGTAAAAAGTCTTTACACAAAATTTTCCCCTGATATATCCAATCACGAGTGATTTCTTTTCCTCACAAGTAATTTTTTGTTAATTAAGAAAGAGTACGTTACAAGAAGTGTGCCCGACCAATAAATAACATAAACGAGGAGAGGAATCCCTCAAATCAACACCCAAGAGTTGGGAAATCGATTATGTATCAATGGACTCAAATGACAGATACGATGTTATGATATTACTGGATTGTCTTATCATATTTTTAACAGTTTAGATCATATTGAACTGTTAAGGTAAAAGATAAATTTTTTTCATTTTTTTTAAAAATTTATTAATCATTTATCGGAACCGCCCGGATTTAACAGGACAGTTCGGATTCCAAAGATTTGGCTCTTAGATTGAATTCAAATTTTTAGGACAATATTTCATGTTATTAAAGCAAGTGATTTGTTCTTACTCCTACTCCTGTAAAACAACTTAAAAAAACAATGCAGGAGCTGTGTGATCACTAAGATGTACGCACTCAAAATAAAGTAAAACATAATTAATTACATTTTGACTGAAAAATGTATAAACCAAATGTAAATTATGTACACTATAAGATACTAAAAATCTATGATTGTGATGTCATGAGTCGTTTGATGATGAGCTAATGATTATGCAAAAAAAAAAGATCAACGAAGTATTTTCTCGACACCAGTGTGCTACCGAGCCTAATACACTATGACAATCAAGTTAATACGTTATCCTTAAGAGATGAATTGAACACATAGAGAATTTATTCCTATATGAATGAGATGCACTATCTGTTTATAAGAATTCTTTAGTGATTATCCGTCCATGTCCATATCTCCTTCTCCTATTCATATAAGGAAGGGAGCCATTCATGGTGAATTTTCATAGTTTTGGATATTCCTTATACGGCTCCATTCCACTTATGATCTTTTGAGCCTTCCTTGTAGAGAGATTCACAATTTACATTTACGATCATCAGCTTGTGTTTATTATATAGTGAGCTACCATGTATACGTTGAGTCAGTGAGTGGACATCGGCCATAGAAGATAGCCTCGATCGTGAACGTAGGAGAACCCCGACCATCCTTATGACCTTGGTTGTGTGGACGTAGGATAGGACCTCGGTCATAATTGTGAGCTCAATCATAGAGGCTTGAGGGGGCCATCGACCATCTTGGTGGCATCACTTGTGAAAGTGGCAGTAGGACTTCGACCATCATGGTAGCCTCGGTCGTCGCGGTGCAGGGGCCTCGATTGTTTGGACCTTAGCCTAAGGCGACCATTTTTTAAACTTGGTCAGGGCTCTATCTGAAAGTAGATGTACATGGCCTTTTCTGTAAGTCACATTGGATATTGGGCCTCAACCAAAGTAAATTTTATCCTCTATAGTTTGCCTCCATTTTTCGAATCTAAAACATTGCGTAGGAGTCGAGAAATATTCTCTGATGAGCAGATGATCTCAAAATATTTGCCTTTCTGTTTGAGGCTTTAGGTCAGTGGACTTTGTGATCTTAGATTTGAGCAAGTATGCACTTCTCTAGATGGACGGGGGCGACTTCGAGAGCCTCCGATCGTCCGTGGGCATAAAAAATCGTACACATAAGGGTGTGTTTGCAAAATTATGTGGGTGTCGAGCATATTACAAGTCTCTAAGCAAATGATGTCCAAGCATACATTGTCCGTGCATACACTATACCGATGCATCACATTGGAGCGTATGACATTCGAGTGCACCATTTCTTAGTGAATTTATCATGTCCAGGCGTAGCCATCTTGATTGAGTATATATGTCCGAGCATAAGCATCATTACCGAGCGTATATGCCCGAGACTAGGCATCATTACTGATTATATATTTCCAAAAATGGGCATCATGACCAATCACATCAAGTCTCTTCACGTCTTGGGGTGTGCCTTTAGGTTGCGCCACATGCCGCACGCCAAATGGAAGGGCGTCATGTCTTTGCACAGTTTACAAAGGGTCATTTAATCTATACCGGTTATTTTAAGGGATGATGTTTGCAATCCATTTCAATTTTTTTAACTACGCCTCTCCCATCTTCTTCTTCACGACACTCTCTTTTCCATTTTTCAAATTTTTGGCTTTTTGCCATTTGTGCGCCTCCATTGAAATGAGACCGTCTCTGTCGAAATCGATTGCTACGCCGTGCTCTTCTCACTTTTGAAAGGTTAGTATATTCTTCTCTTTGTACATAACTTTGTTTCATTTGGGGGTATGTAATGTGTTTAGAATTTTTCCATCAATGCAAATTTTATGGTTATGGGAGGGTTTCTTTTTTTTTTGACGATGTTCCGGTAGGTTGGACATTGTTTTTATTTATTTTTATAATATTTGTCGTAGAATTCGTGCTTTCCCACAATGTCAAATATGTTTTGATATCTTTGGGCTTGTAAATGCCATTTTGGCTAGTAACTCTGAGTTTGGGGTCATCAAATGTTGCCGAGCCTGTCGTGGTCTGAGTGTTTTTCATCGATGTCAACGGGTTTGAGGCTTCGGTCGACGTCAGCGGGTTTGCACTTCAATCAAAGAGAGCTCAGATCATGGTACTGAGCGTATTGGGGTTAGTCGGAGGTATGTTGATATGGGCACGTCCGAGGCTATTAGAGTTCGAGTTCGTTGATCCTTTCTAGCATGGACTAGTTCCTCCCAATTTCCTGCCAGCATCTTAACTAAGTCTCTCCTAGAGAGGTATCGCATTGAGTATGGTATTCTTGGGTCCATTGAGCTGAGGCTACCTTACGAGTTTGAGCGTCTGAACCCCTCCCCGTCTGAAGGGTGGGTTCGCTCATACAAGTGTCTTTTTTGGTTCGGTGTTAGGTTTCCATTGCCCAAACTTATACGGACATGCACAATCGGTTTCTTACCAATTCCTGGCGGGTGCTTCTTGGGCTCTTGGTGTTGTGTGTAGAGATAGAACAAGATGTTTTCATTAATCAACGATTACAAGAAAATATGGGACGATTACAACTTAATTGCAACAGAAACAATTACAGTAAAATTTATTTGATCTAATAAGCAAATAAAATGGAAAAACGTTTAGAGCAAATTATGAACGGAGAGTATGATTTAGATCGAGAATTACTCGAAAGCAATGTCTTAAAAACAATAATCGTCCTCCACAGATTGCTTGAAGACTACAACGAATCGTCTCTGCAGGATACAACGATTTAAACCAGAGTACAGCAACCGATTACTCTGACCCTCATAGAACTCTTTTGTATTTCTCTCAATATGCATGATGTTTTTGCGTTCGTGTTTTCCTACTCTTAAAAACCCAAGCTAATAATGTCATATTCTATATA
The DNA here is from genome assembly GCA_003255025.1 of Datisca glomerata. Classification (NCBI taxonomy): domain Eukaryota; kingdom Viridiplantae; phylum Streptophyta; class Magnoliopsida; order Cucurbitales; family Datiscaceae; genus Datisca; species Datisca glomerata. Next base: position 603,403 of record QANY01009141.1, on the reverse strand, counting down.
TAACGTTTTTAGCTTGGAGAGCAAGCCAAACTTGAAGATAAACTAGAATTAGATTTATGATTATATTGTGGGATAATGGATATTTAATTATCTTCTGTAGATAATTACATATTTTTTTAGAGATATTTATTTTTTCTTCAAGTAAATCACTCTCCAAATAAATTAAAGAAAATTTATTCACAAGTAAATCTTTTGACCGTATCGTACCGAATCCGAACTGCACCGAGTCGGCCGGATGGACGGCGGTGGAGCGCGTGTGAAGGGAGGACCATGTGCCATCTAGGTTCTCTCTTCCCCATAAAATATGGGGTGCCCCTTGGGACTAACCCCAAAGCATGAATGTTGAGTTTATAAACCTAATATTTTATCCTTGAGTTTTCAATGTGAGACGAATTCTCATTCTATTTCACATCACACACTTTCATTCAATTTTCAATCTTTCTTTGATTTGTCTTCTATTCTTCTTTTCTCTCCAACAATCCCTCACATCAATTAAATGTGTCCTAACTAAACAACAACATGAGAGAGAGCAGATGAGATATGCATCAAGAGAGGTGTTTTTTGGACTTGAACCTTACGTAGTGAGAATTCATCGGATTTATTCTGAAGAACAATGAACTCCGTTCTTGAACTGAACTTCCTCTGAGATAAATTGAGACAAAAAATTTCACATATATCTCATCTTAATACATCTAAATTCATACGATTTTGTTCATTTTGGTCTTGAACATATCTCGCTTTCATAAGAGCTTTAGAGAGGTTAAGCCATTCAGACCTCTCATAGAAGCGACCCACTTCTACTCTCATATAGGTGACAACGATTAAAAGTATTTTGTCACTACTCTAGCAAGCAGATCATCAATGCCATTAAATACTTACGTATACCCTTTTACGTCAACAGACAACACATTATCTTCATATCATAGGAACAGGAAGAAACCATAGGTTTCTCAGTGTTTCAATTGGAATCTTCCCTGCCAGTTTGCCTATTGAACCTAGATCTTGGGATCTCCAGTCAACTAGGTTAGGTTACCACTTGAATGATTCATTGAATAAGCTTTAGCCTCATTCCCCTCGATGTTTATTTTATTAGTTCCCTTGACAATTCTTTTGTCAGAGGATCAGCAAGATTCTTATTTGACCTTATAAAGTCTAAGGAAATCACCCCATTGGACAACTGTTTAATGGTATTATGTCATCGTCTAATATGTCTGGACTTACCATTATACACATTATTTTTCGTTCTAAAGGTTGTAGCCATATTGTCACAGTGGACACATATAGCTGACGCAGGTTTTGGCCACACCAGAATATCTTCCAAAAAAATCCTAAGCCATTCTGCTTCTTCACAAGCTTTGTCCAATGCTATGAATTCTGACTCAACAGTTGAACGAGCTATACAGGTCTGCTTAGTAGACCTCCACGAGATAGTTCCACCACCTAGGGTAAACACATATCCACTAGTAGATTTAGTCTCTAAACTGCCTGATATCCAGTTAGCATCACTAAATCCTACTATCACTAGTGGATAGGTTGAGTAATGCAGTCCGTAGTTCATTGTGAATTTTAAGTACCTTAGTACTCTCACCAATGCATTCCAATGATCACGTCCAGGATTACTCATATATCTTGCCAGCCTTCCAACTGAATAGGCTATATCAAGTCTGGTGCAATTCATGATATACATTAAACTTTCAATTATTTGTGAGTACTCCAATTGAGATACTGTAACTCCACTATTCTTTCTTAACTTACAATTTGGGTCGAAATGAGTTACAGCAGGTTTGTTTTCATATTGCCCAAACCTTTTCAAAATCTTTTTTACATAGTGAGACTGAGTAAGGATATATTCATTTTCAGTTCTCTTTACTTGAATTCCAAGAATGACATCTACTTGACCTAAGTCTTTCATGTCAAATTTAGAATTCAACATCCTCTTGGTAGAGGATATTATATCATTGTTTGATCTCACTATAAGCATGTCATCTACATACAAGCATACTATGACAAACTGATCATTAGTACATTTAATGTAGACACATTTATCACACTCATTTATCTTGAATCCATCAGATAACATTATATTATCAAACTTCTCGTGCCATTGCTTCGGTGCTTGTTTTAATCCATAAAGTGATTTAACAAGTTTACAGACCTTTCGTTCTTGGCCTTTAACCATGAACCCTTCAGGCTGTTCCATATAGATTTCTTCGTCCAATTCTCCATTTAAGAAAGCAGTCTTTACATTCATTTGATGAATTTTCAAAGTATGCAAAGTTGCTAGTGCAATCAGCATCCTAATAGATGTGATGCTCGTCACTGGAGAATAGGTATAGAAAAGGTCTATGCCTTCCTTCTGTCAGTATCATTTAGCTATCAATCGAGTTTTGTACTTTTCAATACTACCATCAGCTCTTAGCTTTCTTTTGAAGATCTATTTACAGGCTATTGGTTTATTCCCAGGAGGGAGATCAACCAACATCCATGTATTATTTTGCATTATGGAATCTATCTCATTATCGACTGCTTCCTTCCCAAAAATAGCCTCAGGGTTGGACATTGCCTCCTTATAGGTTTGAGGTTCAGCCTCCGTCAGGTATGTTAGAAACTATGGGCCAAATGAGGTACTCGTTGTAGCTCTTTTACTTCTTCTAAGCTCAGGTTCAGATTCTTCATCAATCTGAGCTTTAGAAAAATTTTCTTCTAATCCTCGTTTGACATTTTGACTGTGGAAACACATTCTCAAATAACTCTGCATTGACAGACTCCATAATAGAGTTGGTACTTATGTCATAAATTTTTGACCTAATAACCAAAAATCTATATGCAGCATTGTTCAATGCATATCCAATGAAAACAGAGTCTATTGTCTTAGGTCTAAGCTTTACTCTCTTTGGCAATGGTACTTGTACCTTTGCGAGACACCCCCTCACTTTTGGGATTTTATAGGAATGTAACTTCCATTTTCACTCTTCATAAGGAGACTTGTTGGTCTTCTTATGTGGAATCCTGTTAAGTATGGTGTTTGCTGTAAGCAAAGTCTCCCCCCACAAATTTTAGGGTAATCCAGAACTGTTCAACATACAGTTCATCATATCTTTCAGAGTTTTATTTTTCCTTTCAGCCACCTCATTCTGTTAAAGCGTGTAAGGTGTTGTAGTCTGATGCACAATTCAGTATAGAGCACAGAATTCAGACAGCATAGTAGAGTCATATTCTCCACCCCGGTCAGAACTAAGCACTTTAATATGTTTATCAAGTTGTTTTTCAACTTCAGACTTGTATGTCTTAAATATATCTAAAGTCTTATCCTTTGAATGAAGCAGATATACATAGCAATATTTACTGAAATCATCAATAATTGTAACAAAATATTTTCTACCTCCCCTACTAAGAGTTAATTTTAAATCACATAAATCACTATGTATTAAATCAAGTAGGCCATTCGTTCTCTCTACATATTTAAATGATTTTTTTGCAAATTTAGATTCTACGCATATTTTACATTTATTTCCTTTTTCTAGGTTAAATCTAGGTACAAGTTCTAAATTAATCATACATTGTAAGGAACAAAAATTAACATGACCTAATCTAGCATGCCAAATATTAGAAAGTTTAGTGATATAAACGGAAGAAGCAGCAGAATTATTATTAATAATTGCAGGAGTTACAACAGACACATTAAGTTTAAAAAGACCATAAAATTATAACCCTTCCCAACAAACATCCCTCCCTTAGTCAGAATAAATTTGTCAGCATCAAAGACAAGCTTAAATCCACTTTTACATAAAAGAGATCCTGAAACCAAATTTCTACGAATTTCAGACACATGCAGGACATCTAGGAAAGTAAGTTGTTTTCCAGATGTGAATTTCAGCACAATCTTTCACTTTCCCTTAACAGTAGCTTCTAAGACATTCCCCATATAGAGAACCTCATCTTTATCATCCTCAGCATAAGTTGAAAAGATGGTTTGGTCACTGCACATGTGCTTCGTAGCACCAGTGTCGACCTACCATTCCTTGGTGTCAGTGACCATACAGATCTCAAAAATCATTGCACAGAGATCATCTATCTCTATCATATTTGCTTGGTTTGTTTTTTCGCTGTTACGGGTTTGGTTACCGTCGTTTTGATCTTCTTAAACCCGCAGTCCTTTGCTTTATGTACAGCTTTACCTCACACCCAGCAACTGCCCTTAATGCGTTTATCTGAATTACATTTTTGAGCATTGCTCGTCGATATCTTTCTTTTCTTGTCCGGTGGATTGAATTTGTTTCCTTCTACAACATTAATTTTCATTCCGTAGGTTACCCACATCACTTTCTTTTCGTTTTTTCAGTTGTCCTCCTCTATCCTTGGTCGAACAATCAGATCCTCCATGCTGAGCTCCTTACGTTTGTGCTTCAGATAATTCTTGAAGTCCTTCCATGACGGCGGCAGCTTCTCGATGATGGACGCGACTTGGAATGGTTCATTCACGATCATACCCTCAACCTTCATGTTGTTGAAGATGATCTGCAACTCCTCCACTTGACTGATTACCATGTTCTTATCATCCATCTTATATTTTAGGAATTTCCCGACGATAAATTTCTTCGTCCCGGCATCCTCCATTTTGTATTTCTTTTCCAAGGCTTGCCACAGTTTCTTTGTCATCTTAAATGACGAGTAGACGTTATAGAGGGTGTCTACCAAGCCGTTCAAGATATAGTTTCGGCAAAGGAAATCCGAATGGATCTAGGCTTCCCATGCAGATGCTAGTTCGTTCGATTGTCCTTCCATCGGTACAGGAGGAATATCGTCTGTCAGCAGATGTGCTAGATTGAGAGTGGTCAGATAGAAGACCATCTTCTGTTGCCATTGTTTAAAGTTGTCCCACATTGTGTGACGGCAACGCGCGTGTGAAAGGAGTACCATGTGTCATCTAGGTTCTCTCTTCCTTATAAAATGTGGAGTGTCTCTTGGGGCTAACCCCAATGTATGAATGTTGAGTTTATAAACTCAATATTCTATCCTTGAGTTTCTAATGTGGGACAAATTCGTACTCTATTTCACATCACACACTTTCATTCAATTTTCAATCTTTCTTTGACTTTTCTTCTCTCCAACACTTGGTCCTCGGGCATACGATTGATGTCGTGATCGATCAAGATCTTTTTATAGAGCATGTACTTTATGGTCTTATTTACCTCAATGGTCGAGCAAAGTTGGGCATTCTCCTCGATAAACCCACTAGCAGCAAGTACTTTTCTGTCTGTGGAGATTGCGAATTTTCACTAGATGAAGTCCCCCAAGGGCAAGGGATCACCTTGGAGCAAGCGAGGCCCCCGACAATACCAGAGTCTAAACTATTAGGGGTACTCCAAGTAGAATAAAGATTAAGTTCCTTTAATTACATCTCTTTTATATTGTATAAATGTTCGCTCATTTGCTTTTGCAGCTACTTGACTCCAGAAGTTTAGTTTCTATGGCCAAGGCTACATCCAAGTCTCTTATTCTCCTTCGTGCATCTCCAAACAATTGACTAGATCTTGACCGAAAATAATTCGGGGGGTCGTGGAGGCACGTTGTGGATCTCCTAAGAGTTAATTCATTTTTAATAACCTGACAAAGTAGATAACATTAGTTTGCTAAGGTTAGTAATTTCTCTACGGGCTTGAGCCTGAGCTAATTGTGAGAAAATGGTTTCCATTAGAATGAAATAAAAGTATGAGGATGTCGGCTGATATGTGAGTTAAGCATTATATGGAAGAGATGAAGATAAGGACTAGGGACAAGAAGAAAAGTAGGGCTTTAGGATCCAAGTTCGTGCCTTCACAACCCACAAATAGGCCATCACTTTCTCGTATTAATGTGAATTCCCTTTTGCCCTCTAGGGCATTTATGTTTGCGTCATTGCATCTTTATTACTACCCTCTCTTGTGAGTTGTGCTCAGGTGGTAACATCCTAATTTCAAATGGAATCACGGTCTTAATTCCATAAACTATGGATTATGGTGTCTCACTCATGAGAGCTTGCTTCATCTTTGTGTATGACAATAATATTCTAGTAGCTCTTCCACTCATTTGCCATTGGCTTGGCTGAGACTTTTCATAAGTGGTGAATATAGTTTTGTTAGAGGCTTCGACTTGCCAGTTTGTGTTCTGGTACCGAGGTGCTTAGAAGTAAAGTTAAACTCCCAACTTTTCATAAATTTCTCTAACAATTCTTCCCGAGAATTGCGGCTTATTATCTGGGACTATCACCTTACAAATCTCAAATCAGCATACAACATTCTTCTTGACCTTTGACATATTTCTCTTATATTTGTGAAGGGCTTGACTCTACCTATTTGGAGAAGTAGTCGGTGATTGTGATGAGAAACGTTTTTATCTTGATGCTTGTGGCATTGGCCCCACTATATTTTTATCCCCCAGTGTATAAATAACTATGAGACAATGATAAGATTCAACTTTTCTAGGGCTTGTTTGGGTATGAAATCTTACCTCTGACATTTGTCGCATTTTGTTGCATACTCTGCAGCATCTAAAGCCATATTTTTTTTGCACAGAAACATTCATATCATCCTACTGTTGAAATTATGTTCATAAAGTAGGGCGTAATAATTATTTATGAGTATTTTATTATTTCTCTGACATTTATGTGTTACTGAATTTTATGAATAAATGAAAAAAAATTCTTTAATTAAAAAATGTGTTATAATTTACTTAAGTCTTGAAACTATTATCAATGTAAGAAGAGTAAAGACAAATGAGACTTCTAGACAAACTCTTCTAAAATAGTTCAGAATGTTATTCGCAGTCTTATGATTGATTGGGCAATCGAATCCGTCTACGACTATTAGATTGAACTAAAAGATGTCGTTCGTAGGACATGAGAGTGAAGAATTTAATGGTCCACCTAAACATGTTATAAAACATGTTGAATAAATTAGTAACAAATTAGTTTAGTGTAAAATCATTTATCTAGCTGTAAATCTAGTTGTTACATCTTAAGGATACTTTCATAATTACTTTAATCTCAATATGAATACGAAACTTGACCTAGTTAGTTAAGATTTTTATACGCTAAATGAGTGAGTTTGAATGCCGGACAATACACCGATTGCCGGGATCATGATTCAACTATGTTGGAGTGACGTGATTCACAAATGTGAAATTCGTGGTAAGATTGTAAAAGTAACAATATTACTTTATGCTTTTTGGTGGGTGTGTGAATAGATAAATCAGGCCTGATACTTGATGACATGAGTCATTGAATAAAATATTGTGAACCATACGAGACACTTCACTGATATATCTTTCTTATTCACAGTAAATAAATGAGTTAAAGAAATAATAACTAGAGGGGTAAAACGATAATTTTGCATCATTCTCTTATTACTGATGTTCACGAAATATAATATGTTAAAATATTCTATGGATCGTGAAATAAAAGTGTTTAGTTACACTAACAGAAACTACCGGCCATGAATCGAGAGTTGATTTGGCATTAGACCTATAATGGAGTCATACGATGTCAATATTAAATAGATCGGGAATTTATGGAGATAAATTCGTTGAGTATTTGAATCTTATAACTTTATTCATGTGTGTCCATTCAATCTTAGAAGTAGCTCATAAGGACATGAATGAAAAACATCAGTTGGACCATAAACATGTTTTGTATCAATGTACACTTCTCAAACTCATATGTGATGGGTGTCATCACTGAAATAATGAAGAGCATAATTAATGTGAAAATTTACTTTTTAATTAATTTGTTACTTCATTGGATAATTAGTAAATGAGAGAAATTAATTAATTAATAGATAGATATCAATTTAATTTATCAATTTGCATTGATGAATTTGGACACGTTATATGCTCTAAAGGATATGTAAAATTTGCATAAGCAGTGTAGGGAGATGGTGAATTTCAGAAATTTGTAATATAGGGGTATATGTGTTAACTTCATAATTATTATATAAGGGATAACAATAGGGTTACATTTCTAACTCTAACCACTATGTGTGATTACACAAAGCAAGAAAATAGTTTCTCTCTCCCAGTTGCTGCCGAACCTAAGAGGAAGAAGAATAAATTTATTTATTTTCTTACTCTGTTGTTTTGAGACTCCACACTCAATTCTTGAAGACATCATTATGAGAAATATTTTTGAATCCTATGAGTGGTTGTTGGTGTGAAAATTGATTCAAGTTTTACATATCTCAAAGAACGAAGAACGTGAGACAATCAAAAGGATTTCACAAAGTCAGAATTTCTCCGATACAAGAAAGGTGTAAAATTGTTTCTACCTATTCTAAATACGTTTATCTGAATACGCATGATCATAAAAATGTTTTATATTTAATATCATTAAATGTTTGTTGTGAATTTTTTTTATTTTCTGCCCACAACCGTTCCTGGTTTATTTATTTTTCATCAAATTTTAAAACACGATCTAACACCTAGCCCTCATCCCCATTGACATGTCTCCTAGATAATTTTTGCATTACCTTTCATGTATGTTGGCTAAAACATACTAGGACTCGACGAGGTCCATCCAGCTAGGCTCGGTCGTTTGTGGTTTTTACGGTGACTATGATGACGATCCCATTATGGTATGATTCACAGTCAGCTCAGTAACACAATCCACAAGAATTATCCTCTTTATATCAGTGTCAATGACTAAGGCTCAAGTTGCCAGAGCGTCTACATGGTTGTTCTCCATTCCAGCCAGCTACTCTAAGGAGAATTCCTCGAATTCCCCCTTTGCTTCTAAGACTCTACTCAGGTATGGCCCCATCCTTGGGTCCGTAGCATCAAAATCCCCGTTGAGTTTATTGATGATCATTTGAAAGCCACTGAATATCTTTAGTCATTTTTCCTTTAAGTCTTTTGCTAACCTCATCTGCATGAGTAAAGCTTCATACTAGGCCTCGTTGTTCGATATTCTGAACCCAAAATGTATTGCTTGTTCAATAATAGTTTCATCATATATAGTCCACATGACATCCGAGCGTTTCTTATCCGAGCCTATGACCTTTATGCCACCACCATTGCAGCATCCCATATGTCCTCTTGGGGGAAGGGCTCCATCTGTACTACAAAGTCCATCAATGACTATGGTTTGATCGTTGTACGAGGCTCATATTTGAGATCGAATTCCCTAAACACCACGTCCCACTTCATCAACCTTCCAAACCTTTTCAACTTATGTAGAACGGCTTTGAGCAATTGTGATGTTCTGATCACTACCATGTGGCTCTGGAAGTAATGCCTGAGCTTCCTCGCAGTTGTTGCATTCCCTAGGGTTAGCTTCTCGACCTGAAATATACTTTTTTCGTATCTAGAAGCATATTGCTGATATGGTATATTGGCCATTGATTCTTCCCTTCTTCCCTAACTAATATTGAGTAGGCTGCATGTTCTGACACTGTTATGTACATATATAACGTTTCTCAATCCTTGAGTTTTGATAGGAGTGGTGTAAACATCATATATTTTTTCAAATATACAAATGCCTCTTCCTACCTTTCAACCCACCCGAAATTCTTATTGCCCTTCAAAATGTTGAAGAATATAAGACACGTGTATGAGGATCTCGAGATAATTGTGCATAGAGCAACTAGTCTGCCAATGAACTTTTAAACTTCCTTTAGTGATCGTCGGGCAGCCATGTCTAGTATTGCACTGAAATGGTCGATGTCTACTTGTATCCCTTACATTGTTAGTAGATGTTTGAGGAACCGAACTTATGATACATTAGAGGAGCATTTTGATATATAAAGCTTCATGTTGTGTTCATTCAGTACCTTAAAAACTTGCATTTTGGTCTAACATCTGATCCGGTGTGCAGAGAGACTTGACCATCATATCATCCATGTAAACCTCCATAGTAACTTCTAAGGTGTTCATGAAACATCCTCTTGACCAACCGCTGCTAGGTGACTTTAGCATTCTTCAGTTTGAAGGGCATCGCTTTGTAAAATGTCTCCTTTTGAGAATTCGATTATATCCAGAGAAGGAGCCTATGAGGTTGAGCATCTCATGCCAAACCGTATGTTCTACCAACTAATCTATTTTTGGAAGGTAAGATGTCTTTCAAGCATGCTTTATTCAGACAAGTGAATTCTATACACACTTTCCACATCTTAGTCTTCTTCCTCACTACAAATACGTTGGTCAGCCAGCTGGGGTAATGCACTTCCTTGATGAACCACGCATCCAATAATCTTTGGACTTTCTCATTAATGAACTCATTCCTGTCAGTGGAGAACTTTCTTCCCTTTTATCTAACAAGTTTGTGGATTGACCGATCAGGTCTACCTCTAGCATGTGTGATATTATTGATGGATCACTCCTAGACATGTCTGAAATACTCCATGCGAAAGTCTGCCAGATATCTTTTAAGAAGAAGGTCAACTCCTCTCCTAGTGGATCTCTAAGGCACGAAAATATACTTATAAAGTTCTTGGGGTTGGATGGAGTAATTGAGACCTTGACTGTTTCTTCGATGAGTGGTGCATCTAAGGTCCAAACAAGTCCCAATAATTATTATTCTCCCTCTTTCTCTTTGAAATTGGTGAGGTTGGCAACTCCTAGACACTTCCTGATCCCTGTAAATGTTTATTATTCCCTTTGAAGTTGATAACTTTAGCTTCTGATGGAAAGAAGGGGGCCCACCTTCATTTCATGCAGCCAAGCTCTTCCTACTATCACATTATATGTTGATTCTTCATCAACCACTAAGAACTCTATCATGAGGTTAATGATTTTTTCCATTATCAACTGGAGCATGCTTTTAATGTGCAACTCATCCATTCCCATCATGTTTAGTGCATAGAGGAAAATGATGTCCATTGAGCTTCTAGGGTCAATCTATTCCGCTTGACCAAGTAATTCAAAAGAGATCTCCAAGGCATCATCATGGGGGTAATGCATTCCTGCCATATCCTGGTCTGTCAATGCTATTCCCGAGCCAATCTTAGCCTTTGATATCTTACTTAACGAGAATATGGGCAGACGAGCAACTCTTAGGTGCCATCTACTTACCGAATCAGTTGCTCCCACGCTGGATTTTCCCCCGTGGATTACGTGAAATACTCTCCTATCAAGCCTTCCCCTTGGGGTTCATCCTCATTCTCAATCCTCGAATGCTTGGTTTCCTGTTCTAGAAGGTATTTCCTTAAGAAACTTTTCTTTATCAAAGATTCAATTTCACGCTTGAGCTTCCAGTAGTCATCTATTATGTGGCCTTGGTCCATGTGATAATCACAATATTGGTGTTGGTATTTTCTCTTCCCAATCTTCATTTTCAGGCACAGAGGTAAAGGAAAAAAATATGTTTTCCTTCGATTTGATGGACCAGCTCCTTAAGTGTGACAAGAAAATGTCGCAAGCTGATTTGTGGGGAGCTCTCAGTCCCAATCTACCGGCGACACTAACTCCCTACCATGAGCGCTTCTTGTTGGCCCTGCGATCCATTCAGACCCTTATCTCTCCTGTCATTTATCCTGATCCGAGGAGAGTTTTCATGTATAATACCATTGCTCATCCCTTTCTTTTTACTCATCTCCTTGTCTAGCATGATAAACTCATTAGCCTTACTGAGGCACTTAGACAATGCCTCCAGTCTCTTACGATGCAGATACTTGTAAACATCAGTTCATTCCATCAGACCATTTTAAACCAAGTGATGGAGGCTACTTTATGGCTCGACGGTGCAATATAACGCCCCATATAGCGACATGAAGATGAACATTTTCCTTTCTAATGTCATCGGGGGGTCTTTCAAAACAGGTGCGGTCGAACATTTCAAACTTTAGGTTGCTGAACATTTTCCTTTTCGTAGGCGACATGAAGATGATGTCTACCGTAAAATGTCATTACGACATACCCCTTACAACCGCAAGTGAAGCTCTGCTCTTCCAGTTATCCTTAGTGTCAAGGCATGAAACCCTTAGATGTAGATCCTTTATCTATTCAACAAGTTCATCTTTTTATTGATCTACATCTCAGTTGTTTCCTTGGTCTTTGTGCTTCAGTCCCGAAGTGCAACCCTCGACCTCATCCTGAGCCTTTTGAGACTGACTGGTATGGCATGACTAATGCTTCGAATTCTAAAAATCTCATCCATCTCTCTTTCCCTTCTAATGTCATCGGGGGGTCCCCCACTACCGTAGTGTCTGCGAGGTGCATTTCCACTATCGTCCATATCTTCACGAGCCATGAGATTTCATGTCGGGCTATGACTGTACCTCTGCCTTTCATTTCTGACATAGCTCCAAATAGGTCGGCATTCAAGCCAACGCTCCCTCCTTCTTCTGGGCCTCTCATCCCCACTATCTCTATTGAAGTCTGTTATTTACTTAGTCATGAACTTCACTATTTTACAGTAAAAGGAGGACACTCAGGTCAGTGACATTATTGGCCGGTGGTGCCCGTGCATTCGTAATCGGCACCACTAGGCTGGCATTCTGCCCTCTGATCGCATCCATCGGATTTTTGATAAAGTTTTTTAGTGAGATATTCACGATTATCATTCTGTACAAGATTGGCTATTGAATTTGATCAAAATTTAATGGGAAGATCTTCGTTTCCAGTAGATGTTGGCAAATTGTAGATGGTAAGAATCTATGGTTAATTATGATGCCACACATTGATGATGAGCTCATGATACTGGAAAAAAAAAGATCGGCAAAGTATTATCTCGGCAATGGTGTGGTGCACAGTCTAATACACTTTGATGATTAAGCTAGTAACTGCTTTTTAGGAGATGAATGAGACATTTAGAGAATGCATACTTGTATGAGTGAGAGGCACCATCTATTCATCAAGATTCTTTATTGATGATCCTTCTATGTTTAGTGTATCTCCCTATCCATGTAAGGAAAGGAACCATTCATGGAGAATTTCTATAGTTTCAGAGATTTCTTCTACGGCTCAATTCCACTTACGGTCTTTTGAGTATTCCTCGTAGAGATTCATTTGTTGGGGTTTCCTTATATAGCGGTATGCCATGTAGACGCTGCATCAGTGGGTAGGCCTCGACCATCATAGATAGTCTCTGTCACGGACATAGAAGATGTCGACCATTCTTGTGACCTTGGTCGTGGGACATATGTATGACCTCAGCCTTCGCCTTTGTCTCAGTCATAGAGGCCTAAGGGGTGGCCTCGATCGTAGATGTGTGAGGAGGACCTCAGTCGTAGAGGTGTGAGGAAAACCTCGACCATCCTATGACCTCGGTCGTGAAGGTGTGAGTAGAACCTCGACCATCATGATGGCTTTGGTCATAGGGGTGTAAAAGCCATGGTTGTTCAGATCTTGACCTAAGGCAGAGGACCATTGGTTTAAATTTGGTATGAGCGCTATCTTGATGAAAATGTATTGTGCCTATCCCGTAAGCCGTATTGGGTGTTTGGCCTCAGCCAAAGTGATTTTTATACCGACATCTCACACTTTTGTCCTTTCCTATCACTCCAAATTAGTGGATTGCTACTATCCTTAATTACTAGACAGCCTAAGCAAGCCTTCCTCCTTCAGAATGAATTGTTTATGAATAAATCACATGGATAGAATTTGTATCGGTTACCCATCATTGATCTAAGGAAATTATTGAACATTATTAGCAATATTTCTAAAAGTAGTCGCTTTATTAATCAAACGCCAAGGACAAACGTATCATTTTGGTTGTTCTTGCAAGTATTTAGCCATCCCTAACGGCCAAACATCAGAAAGCTAAATTAATATTATTTTGGGCAACGAATTCATCATTGGGAGTTAAGAATTCATTAAACATATAAAAAACTCTTTAGCATATTAGCTTAAGTTTTTTTTATATAATTGGTAATTGATAATTCAACATCAGATATCCCAAATTCAAACTCTATTGTAAATTTAATGTCTACACCCACTTGTTAAGCCTATGAAACTTGAAGTCTACACATGAGGGAGGAATATGATATTGCTAAGAATTAATTCGAATACATAAATGGTCTTAACTCAGTAGGTTAAGTTTTTTTAATTACCATCCATTTGACATTAAGAGCGAGAAATTCCGTATCAAATATTAAAAGTGGGAATTCAAGAGTCATTCTAAAAGACAAAATTGTAAGACCTGCCCACAAAAACGGATGATATATATATTTCGTTGAGCTCACAACCTAGCTCATAAATGATAATGAACATCTCAGCATCAGCTTAGTATATGACATGTCTCTCTTTTGTTATTGAAACTCATTATATACTAAGTCCTAAAACTTGTTTTTTTTAATGATATTATAGGGTGTAGTGGGAAACTTGCATGTCTATTTAAACAACACATTCTATCTTTGTTTTGTTTTGTTTTGTCTTCCATTCTCTTAACCTTCTCAATCTCTATCTGCAACTTCCCTTTAGTTTAAAGAGGTTGATTGTGACAGTTTACCAAGATTTTGTCAACCTGTTTTTTATCATCTCATAATATGTTTGATTTCATTATTTTTGGTTGATATATTATTAAAAAATATAAATATCTGCTTTAATTAGAAATTTAAAAAATCTAATTGCGGTGGGAAACAGATTGATAGTCCAAATTAATGAAACAGAGAAGCTTTTTTTAGTAATTTATGCTGTATTTTCCAAGTCCATCTCGTAGAGTATTATAATAAACTTGCAATGCATTACTTTCTGAACAAAAATTGATCAATAAAAACTTTAGAACAAAACATGTGCGCTTGAAATTGCAGATATATCAAGAAACAAACTTTTGTATATTACAACACATCGAGGGAACCGATTGTATATTTTACGTTAAGTAATAATAGAATAATTAAATTTTTGTCTAATGAAAAATCAAATTTGGAAAAAACTTGAATACTTTAATGGTTGCTCTCACGTTTCATAGGCGTTTTAGGTACATGAGAGCGCTTTCAAACGTGCATAGCTAGCTAGTTTTTCTCAACCCATACTCATCATATGAAAACAAAAGGAAGAGAAACTTTGGAGCTTAAAATCTTGTTTTTTTCTAACACCCACTAATTTACTATAGCTTGAATGAAAGTACAATTTAAAATTACATTTTGTAATATTTATATTTTAAGACATGTGACAATAAATATTAATTAGAATGATTACTGAAATACTTAACCGAGTAACGAATATCGCTGCCACTCTTCTATGGTAGATATCCAATACTTCGACAAGTTTTGTTTGATATAAGTGAACTAAAATGACATAAAACAAAATTTGTCAGTGAATATGATACACGGCTATGAATTTACTGTACAAAAAGATAATTAACTGAAGTAGAACAATATGGACCAAAATTGAAAAGGAATTAATGGAAAGACGAAGAATCAATATGTATTTTACACATATATATATAAAGAAGAATTTTCATAGAATAAAATTAAAGCTAGTGGGCATCATTCCTGCACTTGCATACCATGTATGATACAATCTCCTTTATAACGTAATGAACTTTGGCAATAATAGAGGAACATGCCCCTGTTAGCATACTCTTCTGGGGTCCATAACACTCAGATGCATGCTTCTTCATTCTTGTAAGAATAGTAGTACTTCTCCTTGTTATTTAACTGTTCATATTTCTATGACAGATTCCTCCTTTGTCTTACTTTGAACTAGTTTCCCAAAAATAAATAGATCAGAAAATTAAAAATATGGAGATTAAATGAAAGAGTAATTTTAAAGTGATTAAGTAATTGATTACGTTTGAAGTGATATGATAATCATCTATAGGTTGATGTTTGATGACCTATTAAAATAATCTGACAAAGTAATTTATAAATGATTAGTACATCACGTGGTCATTTAAAACTTGATCAATTACTTGATCGGTGTAGAATTACTCTAAATGAAAACTATTTACAAGGACCGGAAGCTTACTCACAATCCTTTACTATATATATATTATACTTTCAGTTCTTTGTGTTCTTATGAAGTTTTCAATCATACGACAAGGTAAGTTAAGTAATCATCTGTATGAATCGTGAGTTGATCACATTCCCTAAGAAACAAATCAACACACGGGTATGGGCCAAACCAAGTTGAAGGAAATGGATGGGCACCTTGTCGTTTTGTATTTCAAATATATCATGCTTTTTATATGATTTGGAAAAATAAATTAGATAACTGACATTTCAAATGAAAAATGGGAAACTTTTAGTGTATCTAGTTTAATTTTCCATTTGAACTTTTTGATAAGAAATGACCTTGTTATAAAAAATAATAGGTAAAAAGGTTCATCAATAATAGTAGCTGTAAATATAATTCAAAACTTAAATATCAAATTTCGAAAATATCATTGTTATTCTGGAAAAGAAACTAATCTCCTTTAATACCTTAAAATAATTATTTTTAAATAAAAATAATACAAAAAAACCTTAAAGAGACTATACGCTATCATCTTCATTTTCTGCGTAAAAAGATTATAAATAGCGAACAACGTATATTTATTTGAGAAAATTATTAATTTAATCATTGTAATTTACATCATTTTCTAGTTTGACCATAATAGTTTTAAAAGTCTCAATTTGTTCATTTTAATTTACTTAATGTTTTAATATAATCATTCTTTTACTCTTCATTAAACTTTTTAAAAATGCTGTAAATTACGATGATGAAATTAATATTTTTTATTATTTATTTTAAATTTTGACAGAAAAAAATATCATATTTTGTCCCTATTCGATGACAGTTGATCTCTTGGGGCAGTATGGTAAGTTTGTTGCACTACATTATGACTTGCTTTTAATTATAGGTATGTAGGGAGGGGAGTTGGTGGGTCTAGACGTTATATTTATTTTGTGGGCTCATGATTCAAAATCATATCCATTCACCTGCAAATTATCCTTGGTAAGTAAGCATATAAATGCCCATCAAATTAGCACCATGATTATTCCCTCATCCCCACAGTTCAAAGTCATAGTATTTTTCGTCATCTCCCTGAACTAGTAATTTAACGAAAAACTGTATTACACGTGAGTATCACGTGAATCTCGTAAAACTAAGAGAAATTATTAGATCAGAATATTTCTGAGCTTTAACTTAACATTCGTCCAAATATTTATTTATTTTTATCAAACTTAGAGGTATTTTGTAGAGTAAATTTGTGTTGAACAAAGTTATGATATGATAGATACACGACATTGAATAATGCATGCACGTCATATTTGAAAAAAAAAATTCTTTACCAGTTTAGATGTTACATGCGCTGTGAGACGTTATATACTATCAATATATGACATGGTAATCACGATTCTATCATAAATTATTTAATTTATTAAGAGCAATCTGTAAAGAAAAAATTCACGATATTTGATAACCGGTCGTGAATTTCTTATATCATGATATGAAAATTAAAAGAATAATTTAAAAAGATAATGAGAAAATAAATACACTATGATTTACGTGAAAGTCCTTAAAGAAAAAAATACCACGAGGAAACTTTGATAGTATTTCATTATAAAAAAATGGTTTACAAGGTTAATACAAGCTACATGGTCAGTTTATTTCTTATGAGTGTTGAGGTTGTTGTGTTCTGTTTAGAGTTACATCTTCCCTCTATTTATAGGCATCCATATAATCAGATACAGCTTATCTAATTTTATCAGAAAATAAAATCAACATAATATTCCTCTTAGATCCAATTTATCAACATTGACAACTTAAGTAAATGTTGACCGTTTGATCAATCTAATGGTCTTGATTAGCTTCTCTTTGGATTATCACGTCGACAATCCACGTACTTTCGTCTGATTGGCCTGTTCTTCATAACCGTTTAGTTAATATATGATTCTCGCTATATCTTCTTATCGATAGAGTCTTCAATCTATATCTTACCACGTGTCATGTGAAATTTTATCTATAAACAATCTTCTTCGAATTCTAATCGGTTAGTTCATGGTATATGGAAATTCCATAAGTCATGATTTGATATAAGTAAAATTCCTAATTAATCACCATCATTTGGAGAAATATTTAATTTCTGAGTTGGTGAAAATAATTTTTGGTATCATAAACGTTGTTCAATCATTTCTCACCTTGCATTTTAAGATGTGATAGTAAAGAGATGCTCTTATTTCAGTAAATACTAAAAGTTAAATAAAGTATGTTAATCCATTATTTCTTTAAACATAATGAGAAAATCAAACTAATAAAGAGCAAAGTGCAAAACGATATGATTAAATCACGTCATTAAATCTCTTACCCATCATGCATGTGAAGAGCAAATACTATCCAATCCTTGTTTAGAAATTAGTAATAACAATAATAATTTATTATGTCTTCCTGGTCAGTCTAGTCATTCCAACTTTTCTTGTGTTTGTTAGACATTGGCATTCAGTCAGGAATTTAAAACTAATAATTCAGACCTCAGAATTTCTTTGGCACCAAAAGGCAAGTATAATAAATAATTAGCCATTAGAGAAATCACTATTTAATTTCATATTATTATAATCTAAAAAATCCCAAGTGAAGGAATCAAGGGTTCCTTTCTTTCTAACTTGATAAATTTATTTTTTAATATTTTTTATATTTATTATAAATATTTTTATTTATTTTAGTAAAATTATTTAACCTTGTAAAATAATAATCTCACTTTACTTTTCCTACCACTTTCCTACAAAAATTCATTTTACTAAATAATTTTCTAATTTTAAAAAAACGCATTTACACATTTTTCAAAATAACTTTTACTTTTTCAAATCCTCAAAAAATATCATTATTTGTTTTAATTATTTCTACTTGATTTTGATATTTTATTTTCTTCAATACCAAAGCCTCACAAAAATGTCGTAAAATATCTCGATCTCGGTGAAACCGAAACGGTCCTAATACTAAATTATGAGATTTTATTCGTCCTTTTCGACTCGTCCGCCAACTCGTCTTGGGGTCGTCTCGTGAAATTAAAATATGCACATTAATTGAAATGAATGAAATAAAATATTAATTTTGAATTAAAGATATATAAACTTTTCATATATACAAAATATTAAATCTAAATGATTAGAATACATGTTAATAATATCAAATATTTTGTGAAACTAAAATTAATTTCTTCTCTAAAATAAATATTATTTATAAACTATCAATATTTAAAAAATACTAAATTTATAAATGAGAATGTAACTGGATTGTTTATAACGTCTCATTTTTTATCTGGAGGACCAGACCCGTGGGACGAAATCATGAATGATGAGCCCATCAATCATTTATATTCAGTTTAAGATTGTAGTTAACAATATATAAAAACATCATTGTTCTATTTTGTTCATGTGACAGAACTAAAATATTTTACCCGTTCCTATCATAGCGGAAGGATATTGATAACCATGATATACATATCTACTGAAGAAAAGTACATGCAACGGAAAATCTGTTATATATTATAAAATATTTTAATGTGTTAATATAAATGACAACTATTTACATCAGATTTATTTTTATATATAAAAAAGGAAAAATATATGATAATTAATTTACGATATCCGAGAAAATATAATCAAACACGACATGAATTATTAATATTTTTTAATAGTTGCTAATAGAGAATCTGTATACAATTTTACTATGCAATTTTGAATAATTTGTCATTGAATTTATTTGTACGGTGTAAGTACACACATACATTATTTTACACACTAATTAATTAACTATTTTATTAACCCATTAATAAAATTAAATCAACTATTTTTCTCTTACTATGCTAAAAACTAATATATATATATATTGTATTAGAATTTATAAATAATTATTGACAACAAATTAAAAGTTGATAAAAAATTATAAACAATAAATAATTTTATTATTTTAATGTAATTTATATAACTTTCTCAAAAACTTTATCAAATTTTTTCAAACAACTTTATCCAAGTATCATACATACCAAACAAGGAATTCATAATTTCCAATAATTTTTTTCACTTAATCATACATTATCAAACATGATAATTTTAATATCTTATCATCTAACTTTATCATTTAAATTTTTTCAACAACTTAATTATACCAACATTCTTACTTAACTCGTATCAAACGGCCTAAAAAATAAATCGTATTAAACAACCTAAAAAAACCTTGATCAGTGATCATGTCTTAAACAGTGATGGAACTTAGACCATGTCCATTATTTTTTTTATAATTTTTATATTTTATAATTTTGTAATTTTGGTTGATTCTATGTAATTTGAACTGGCAAAAGGGATTAAACAAAGACACAGTTGTGAAGCTTTCTGTGCCTCATTCTTTATATTCTTTGTTTTTCCTCTCATAAGATGCGGTATTGATGGGTATGAGAGATCCTAATTAAATACTAAAATACCTATGGTTCTGTCTTTAACCTGGATTTCCATTCCCTACCTTCTCATTCATCTCCATCTCAGTTCCCTCTTTTTCATTTCTTAAAATCAAACCAAAAACAGTTTAAAAGGCCCCTCTAGTTCTTCTCTACCTCCTCTTCTTTCTTTCTTTCTTTCTCTTGATTCCTCACCACAAAACCCCTTTTCACTAAATACCCATTTCTCCATTTTCCCAGATCTCTCTCTCTCTCTCTCTCTCTCTCTCTCTCTCTCTCTCTCTCTCTCTCTCTCTCTAGAAGAAGGGTTTTCTGCAATATTTGAGATTTTGGTCAGTTGGGTATTTGGTTTTTATTTTTTTGTTTACAATGAGAGACATAGTTTCTTGTTTTAGTGAAAACGCAGTAAATGTGTCTAATCCTTCATGTTCTAGCTACTCAAACGCCGCTTGTATTTCCCCAACCCTAACCCCTTCAGCTCAAACCGCCGTCACTTGCCTTTACAAAATAACCCTCTCAACCCAAAAGCAGCAACTCATTACAGTCACTTGGTGCAGAAGTAACTCTGCTCAAGGCTTAAGCTTAATTCTGGGGGAAGACCCAACAACCCCAATCTTCAAACTCAACACCAGCACTCGTCTGTTTCGAAAGAGGAAAGGCGCCAAATTGTACGAATCTGATAATTGTACAAAGATTGAGATTTTGTGGGATCTTTCCAACGCAAAATACCAAACAGGTCCTGAGCCTGTTGATGGGTTTTATGTAATTGTCATGGTTGATTCAGAAATTGGGCTAAGTTTAGGCGATATGGCAGAAGAAGCTGCTGCTAAGAGATCCAAATCAGGTACTTCTATTGCTAAACCCTCTCTGATTTCAAGGAGGGAGTATTTTTCAGGAAGTGCTCTTTATTCCACAAAGGTTCAGTTTTGTGATAAGGGCATTGCTCATGACATTTTGATTAGATGCAGTGGAGAAAGTGATGGTATGAAATACCCATCTCTGTCTGTTTGTATTGATAAGAAAACAGTAATTCGTGTGAAGAGGCTGCACTGGAATTTCAGAGGAAATCAGACGATTTTTGTGGACGGGTTGCTTGTTGATCTGATGTGGGATGTTCATGATTGGTTTTATAATCCTGCTAATGGGTATGCGGTGTTTATGTTTAGGACAAGAAGTGGATTGGATAGCAGGCTGTGGTTGGAGGAGAAAGTTGTGAGTAAAGATCAGGAGAGTTTAGAGTTTTCATTGTTGATCTATGCAAGTAAGAGCTCATGAGATGAGAAAAAACTAAAATTAAAATTAAGTAGGAGTGTTCATGTTTGTTTTCTCTTCTTTTTGCTCTTTCATTCATTTTCTTTGATTTTTGTGGTTTAGATTTCGTTTAGATCATCTTTTTTTTTTTACCTTTAGTTTTGTTTTCTTTTCTTCTTGAAAAGCAATAGTGAATAGATTCTTATTCTTTTTTTACCATGCAAAAACAAAATAAGTAACTTGCAGATGCAGAAATGAAAATTATAGATTCACAATTTACCATATTTTCCTCTCTCTCTCTCTCTCTCTCTCTCTCTCTCTCTCTCTCTCTCTCTCTCTGTATGTGACTCTGTGCACCTTAGAGTATATAGTACTGAAAGATAATATTGATTTGTTGGGGATCTGGGGTTCTCTACAGTAGTTGCAACTTGCATCCCAGTTTGTCCATTGGTTCTGTCCGGTCGGAATTTACTGTGTAAATTTTTATTTTTTCTCAGCTGGTTTGATCTGGATTGTCGAGATTCATATGATAATCTAGATTGGACCGTCTTTATCCCAGTTAGAGAATCTCAACTTGAAGTTGAGAGGGCAATTGAGGGATTTGAAGTTTGGAATCTTATGATAATGATCTCTACTATTTGACCCTATACTGTTTTCTTGTTTATCTTCATCTCTTATGATTATAATTTGAATTTAAAAACTTTTCTTGATGATTCATTCATATCTGCTGCTTTCAGAGTATGAGAAGATTATGAGTCTATTTATTTTGGCTGTTTGTCTGCTAGGAAAATTTAAATTGAATCGTTTTTTATTATACTGGATGACCTGAATTTTTTCACTTGGACAAAACTTAGTGGCAAAAACAAGTATCATTTTGCTTGATGTGTTGTGTCTTTGATTAAGACCCCTTAAGTGTACGTCAATGGTCCCCATTTTTGGAGATGTAAAAGCTTTAGGCCTGCAATTTGAAAACCAAATTATTGTTTCCATCAAGAGTGAAGACAGAACCAAATAATTGTTTCCAACAAGTGAAAGTGAAGACAGAGAGTTGAGGACGAATGACCTCCAAAAGAAGGGGGCATCAATTCCTTGGCTCTTTTTGTTGACTCACAGTACATTTGCGCAGCAGTTTCCTTATTTAGATTCTCTCCTGGTCTGGTCTAGATCAGTGATTTTCGTTTCAATAGTCAGTATATTTTTTAAACTAAGGCTAAAATGTAAAATACATTTATGTAATTTGATTAAAATGTAAAATATATCATTAAATTATTTTTTCATATTCTTATACCTATGTAGTTTGAGAAAACCGCAAAAAAAATATTTAGATTAAACTTTTCAAAATTTTCAAATTTTGACTCCACTTTAGCTGAATCTAGTCGAACCATGTAAACAGAATTAATCAATTAAGCACGCGTCTCTCGAAAATGTTCAAGTAGTATTAGCGAAGAGACGCCAAGAAAACATAAAGTCGTGAACAAACACCCAATAGCTCCCACAACAATTACTGAATGAATAAACTAAAACATCTAATTGAGAATCAAGAACATTCAAAAAGATGGGTCTCTTTTTTATACCATAGATAATGGGAAGGAAGGAGGGATATTTTTATATTAAAAAAATTATTGTTAGTTTTATCTTTTTTAATTTAAAAGAAATATGTTTTTTAACGTTCTCTCACATTATAAGAGTATAAAAATATAAAAAAAAAATATTTTATATTTCAATCAAAGTATAAAAATATGTTTTAAATTTTTAAATAATCGAAAGTTTCTATCTGTTACGTTTATCCGGACAATTGAATAATCTCTCGGTAATCCAGATCTATTAAAATGTACCTATCCTGTTCTATATTGAAAGGGCATCTATATTGATCGTTGCTTTTGTGAATTTCTCATGTCTTTTACATATCAAGGCGGAGACGGAGAATTTTTGGGGGGTCAAAGTGGGATAGTGATTTGACTAGTCAAGAAAGGTAATTCAAACTGATGTATGATTTGGCTTTGTTGAGAGTTATGTTTTGTAGACCTAGATTATTAGTTATGCTTTCAATTGTGATTATTTAAAAAATCTTGTAAAACTTTCTTTTCTTGAAAATCTAGTTGAATAAATCAGGATAATTAAAAACATGAGAGGACTTAATTTTCAGATTACAACTTTGCCTTAAATATTGTTCTGGGGAAGTGAGTAGTGTTAGATAAAATCTTTATTAATATAAATCGTATCGTAAAATCTCAAAAAATTATGTTGAATATATTAAAAATCAAATAACTGTAAAAGTGGAAACGTAAAGATAAAAATCAAATAACTGTAAAGATAAAATCTTTATTCAATCTTATTTGACAGTCCGCAACACATGATTATTCACATATAAGTTCAACGTTGAATTAATGATCCAACAATCTCCCACTTGGACTATGTTTGTAACCTTCTAATTATGCTTTGCAAAAATAACCAAACGAACTCACCTTTGTTGTCATTACCGAAGTGTATCTATAATCAATATGATCCATCAATCATACCACATATGATCAAAGCGATCTTCGTTACATCGATCGTAACTCAACATATCAATGGTCATGTATATCAATACAACTGAATGACATGGATTATGATGTGAATGTGTATCATGAAAATTTCATGTAATGTGATCTTAACATATCTATTTTCAAATGGTTCATCAAAAACCATAGTGAGATCAAAACATATCAGAGTCAGAGTGTGAATAAACCAAAACTTTATTTCTGTAGAAATTATCTCAAAATATCCATAAACTGAAATAACTGAAAGTATGTCTATGAAGAAGAACATACAAAAAAATACAAACTCCTACTAAAACCGAATATCATTAACCGATATGACACCCATAAGAGCAGTGTGCTCATGAAACTGTTTGGGTGGCAATCCCTTAATAAGCGGATCCGCATATGGAGTTTGTTCCGATGTGATCTATAGACAACTATCTACTCTGAACTCTTTCCTTAACAATCAGGAACTTGATGTGTATATAGTTTAACTTTGTCGAGCTCTTGTTGTTATTAGAATACAGAACTGCTGACTTATTGTCACAAAATAACTTGAGTGGTCTCTCAATACCGTCCATTTCACGCAATCTTATGAGAAAATTTCATAGGCTTATTTTGTGATTGGATGCCTCATAACATGCTATCTTGGCATCCAAAAAAATCAGAGTTAATATAGCCAACGATCTCAATCTGATCTAACCTTCGATATGTGAGTATGTAGTACTGGAAGACCCGTTTAGCTGTTTTTCAATGGTTTATGCCTGGATTACTTAAATATATGCCCAACATCCAAATCATGTATGCAATATATGAATGTGTATAAACATGAGCATACATTAGACTCCATACTGCTGAGACATAGGGAATCTTCTGCATTTTCTTTTCCTTAAATTCATTCTTAGGGCACTGATTGAGACTAAACCTTTATCCTTTAGCCAAGGGGTATCACCTGATTTACAGCCTTGAATGCCATATCTTTTGAGAACCTTTTCGACATAACCCTTTTGTGATAATCCAAGAATACCCCAAGAACGATGTTGGTGTATTTGGATCGCTAATACAAAAGAGGCGTCACCAATATCTTTCCTTAAAAATTAGATCTTTCATCTCAAAATTCTTAGCTAGAAATCTCTTGTTGTTGTGCAATAAGCCTATATCGTTACAGGCAAGCAAGATGTCATCCACATATAAAGCCAAAAAAATTATGCTTGCTCTCACAGAACTTACAGTATATATAATCATCGACCAAATTCATCTAAAAACCAAATGAGATGATCACCCGATGAAACTTGAAATACCATTATAAAAATGCTTGCTTGAGTCCATAGATGGATTTATTAAGTTTGCAAACCATATTCTTTGGGTCTCCCGATACAAGATTTTCTGGTTGCACCATATAAATCATCTCTTCAATGTTGCCATTGGGAAACGCCATCTTCACATCCATCTGATATAACTCAAGACTGAAATGTACCATCAATGTCATTATAATCCTCAAAGAGTCTTTTGAAGAAATCGAAGATAAAGTCTTTTAATAGTCGATGTCTTTATTCTATGTAAAGCATTTTTCAACAAAATGAGCATTGTATCTTTCCACATTACCTTTTGAATCCCTATTGGTCTTAAAAATCCATTTGCAACCAATATGTTTCGCACCTTTTAGCAATGGGATAAGATCATGCACGTCATTGTCTTTCATGGACTTAATCTCCTCATTCATGGAATCAATCCGCTTTTGAGAGTTAGAATTTCTCATGGCTTGACGGAAGTTGATCTGGTCATCTTCCATCAATCTGATGTCTACCTCATGTTCTTGAAGAAATACTATGTAATCATCTGGTACTACACTTCTACTCTCTTTAGCGGGTCTCCTTAATGACATAGGTTCTTGAGGTACTAGAGTTTGTTCTTCTAGTATATTTCTTGAATGGGAGGTTCTCCGATATTGTCTTGATATGTTGTATCACAAGCAATTTCAAGGACGTAGTCCTGATTAATACTAATAATACATGTGGAAATATCAACATATTTCTCCTGAAAGATAAAATCTCTAACCGTATCTCCCCCCGTTTAGTTATTCTGGTAAGATATAATGACTAATCATATTCATCACCATGTCCTTAAGCATTTTGTTTCGTCTTTCCGCAGCAATATTCATAGTGGGCGAACTCCTACATAGTGTACTGTGGGACGATACCATATTCCTCTAGGAGTTTTGCGAACAGTCCTGGACATTGTTCACCTGAACCATCATATCTACCATAGTATTGACCACCACGGTCAGATCTGACGCTTTTGATTCTTTTGTTGAGTTAGTTCTCAACCTTAGGCTTAATTTTTTTTAACAAGTTCAATCATTGTGACTTTTCATGAATGAGATATATGTAGTCATATCTAAAAACATCGTCTGTGAACGTTATAAGGTATTGTTGACCATTTCAAGCAACCAAAGGAAATGGCCGACAAATGCCCATATGTATGTGTTCTAAGACGCTCTGAGTCCTGTTGGCTTCGGATCTTCTTTAATCGATTTGTTTTCCATTTATACAATTAACACAAACATCAAAGTCTGTGAAATCTAGAGACTGAGAATTTTGTCTGACACAAGTCTCCTTATTCTCCATCTAGAGATATAACCTAATCTCTTATGCCATAACGCAGCTGAATTCTTGCTGGCTAATTTTCTTTTAGTACATCGTGTACTTACTTACAGGGATTTCTTAATCGAAGCAATTGAATCAAATAAATAAATATTATCGTAACTTGATAAATAATTAGAACCAACTGAATTTGAATCAGGAAACAAACCAAAGTTTTCATCTCCAATTAAACAAACAAAACGCGCTTTGTCTAAAATAGAGACATGAATCAAATTTCATCGAAAAGACGGTACAATAAATGTTTCATTATGATTGAAATAAAATCCAGTCTTTAACAATAATATAAATTTCCTTAACGCCTCAATTTCAACTATCTTGCCATTGCCCACATAGATGTATCTTTCAACATCACTTGCCTTCGACAAGTCAAGCAACCATGTATAAACACACTGATATGAGTTGATGCAACAGAATCTATCCATCACGTGTGTCTAGCAATCGAATTTAAATTAACCTCATAACAAACCAAATTAAGAAGCCCACATTTCTTAGCACGTCAAGCATGATGATTGGTGTATTGCTTCTTCCTCCCTTCTGGATCAACTGGTTTCATTTGTTGTTTCTTGTGTGACACTGTATCCGCAGCTACCTTATCCTTTTTCATTTTCTTTCCCTTGCCCTTATCCATATAGGTAGAGGCTAGGTGAGCACTTTATGTCTTACCATGTTTCAAACTTTCCTCTTCCTGAACACAATGTGAGTAGAGTTCATTCTGAGACCAAGTTTCTTGCTGACAATTATGGATCACCTTAAAACTGGTTAAACTAGACAGGAAGGGATATCAAAACCAGATACACCAGAAAGTCCTCAGAGAGTCCAAGCTAAGTATTTTCAACCTTGAAACAATGCGAGACATTTTCATAATGTACTCCCTGATATTGCATTAACCTTTATACCTCATTTAAATTAGGTTTGACAAGAGCATACTAATTTCTACCTTTTCATTCTTGATAAATCTCTTTTTAATATCTCCATGGAACTCCTCCGCTGTAGTTATCTTTTCAGATATAGTGCCCATAAATGCTTCTGGAATGGCCTTCTTCATGATCAGTATACACATACAATTTGAATTCTCCACATTTTCATATCCCTCTTTTTATCAGAGATACTCCTATCCATAAGAGATGAAGGAGATTCAATCCTTAATGCAAGATGAAGATCCATAACTCCGAGAACTATTAAGAGATTATATTGAAGTTTAAGTCATTTAATACTTTATTTACTTGATGTTTGAGGCATTAGCTTGAGTAATAACTTAATAAAGAACAATTAATCCACTACAAACTCACATAAATCAAAAATAATAATAATAAATTCAAACAAAAGTAAACCCCATTTCAAGACACCGAACATTCCATTAATATTTTGACTTTGACCAAAATTATTAACTTGTAAGTGATGCTTTGGTGTAATAATCAAACATTGATGGTAATGAACATATCCAACAAAAAATCTTCCTTTAGGTCGATTTATTGTTCACATGTAAAATGAAATAATCATGACATATTTATTACCACAAAAGCACGTGTAATTTTATCAAATATTTATCTTCTTTTGGGCCGGTTAATATTCACATAACTTACACACACAAAACTGATTATAATTTAAGATAAAATTAACTTTCACAATAGAGGTCACATTGGCGAGATGTTGCTTCAACTAATACATCTCAAAATATATATAAACATAACAATGTTCAAATTCAAAATTGTAGCATAATTAAACCTTAAATTAATTGATAAAAAATTAATTTTACGAGCCTTAAAAAAATTTTAAAATAATTTTGATCAAACAATCCGTAAAATCAAATCAATTTATAAAATAATCTTTTAATTTAATTTAATTAAACTAATAATTATATTAATTAAAACTTTTTTATAGAAGAAATCGTGGAGGAAAGGGTTTGGGAAAACCCCAGTTGGGCGCGGCTCTCCTTATCGGTATGGCTAGACTGACGTGTTGGTCTCCTGTCACAGTCGGCCACCATAGTGACGGTCCAATTTAAGAAAATATATATACCAAAAAATACCGTAGAAAAGGTACCATTCTCAAATTTAATAATTTGTCAAACAATTATCTTAAAACTCCAAGCAATCGTGTTGAACACATCAACAATCAAATAACTATAAAAACGGAAGCGTACTTGAATCCATGAAAGTAGATCATAATTTAGAGCCGAGTGGTTGACCTTCCAGATCTACACATTCTCTATCAGATAGTCTCATTTGATTAAACCTCTCTATTTTCTCTCTAACTATGTGATATTCGAAATAATAGAATGGTTTTCCTTAATCGTGTGACTTGGAGACCATAATCACTTATAGATACCATATATATTATCTTTTGATATTTCTATTTTAGCTCATCATAAAAATAGAAATTATCTTAAAGTTTTTACACATTAAAAGGTCCACAACCTATCATATACGTTAAAATCCAAATTACTACAACCTTAGTTGATCACTTTTAATTGATTTTAAACTTATTTGACAGTTTGTAACACATAATTATTCACAAATAAGTCCAACGTTGGATTAAGGATCCAATAAGTCGAATTTCTTATCATAAGAAAGTGATAAACTCTAAGTGGTCGTTTGGTTGAGATTGAGACGAATTGATTTCCATAATAAGATTGTTGGAATATAATTGTGGAAAAATAAGATGTCTAAAAAGTTAAGATTACTGTATAACTGTGTTTGGTAAAAATAAAAAGTTTCATAGTAAAGTATTGAGATGATTAAGATCTATGGGAAGCTGTTTAAGTAAGAGTTACCTAGTTGATTAATTACTCATCGGTTTCGCACGAAAGCATGCTCATTTTGCAACATTGCTTTGGGTTTTTCAACTTCTTTCCCAATATAATAACCTGAAGAGATCGTTGGAACAAAAAAATGAAGTTGGAGATTTTAGAAATAAAAAAATGGAAAAAATTCCTGAAATATGAAACGCTCCAAAGAAGGCGAAGTGAGATGTCTAGAATTAAACACCTTCCAATTTTCCTTTAAGAGAACAAGTCCTCACATTTTTTATGTTTATATGTTGACCATTAGTATAGTTGACTCACTATAGAGCACACGTCATGATTAAAGAGAATACAAACTGACACCTACGTGGCATCCCATCTATGCCGTCTTATTAATAAAATATCTTGTAAGAGATGTCGTCCAGATCTTTTAAGGGAAGTGGACTCAAGAATATGTTCTTTAATTCTTTATATATATATCGTTGCTCATCGTTGAGCTTGTGATGAAGGCTCATGTGCTCTTCCTTGCTAGGGAACGATATGGTTGTAGTGTTCTGGTAGGATTAGGCAGAGTTACGTTGTGTTGGGAATATAACTCTTTGACCAAGAAGGCCACCCTAAGTGTCGTGGATGTGCCACATTCCCACTTAGGGATAGTGTATGGAACCACCCTCAAAAGAAAAGGATTTCAGGAGTAGCGCTACGGTACAGATGGCAACGTAATAAGATCCTTACAACTTTTCTAAATTCTACCCCATTGTGGGCTCAGGAATGAAATAGGGTAGAATGCCTAATATAGTACTTAAGTAGTGTACTACGTGATGGATGCTGAGCTAAGATGCACATCTCATGAAGAACACTGTTTGGCACTTGTCTTTGTCACGTATAAACTTTTCACCATTACATGTTTAGTGACAAAATTTATTTAATGACTAAATCTGATTTCATTTGTTTCTTGTTATCCATGCCTACTTTGAATGGGATACTCACTCAATGGACAATGCTTCTTAGTGAGTTTGATATAACGCCAGTGATACCCAAGGCACATGAAAAGTCAACCTTTAGCTGATTTGGTAGCACAATTCCTAAATGGAGAATCAAAGTCCCTAGATAATACCATACTAGGTGAATTCCATGAAGTACATCTCTATGAGAATGCACTATGGGCTCTCATTTTTGATGGATCTTCTACTAAGGCTGGCCATGAGCAATACTTCTCTTAGAAGACCTGTTAGGTAATATGTTTCCCATGGCGTATACATTAGCTTTCCCATATGCAAAAAATGAGGCAAAGTACGAGGCCTTAATACTTGGATTTATTTGAAAAACAAAGGGGGACCATGCTTAAAGTTAAAGGAGATTCCAGTTTGATAAATAACTGGATCAATGGTAAAGGGCGACCATGCTTAAAGTTAAAGGAGATTTCAATTTGATAATCAATCAAATCAATGGTGAATTTGTTGTCAAGGAACCCGACCTAGCTTAGTATCGATATGAAGTCTAAAATCTGACTAACGCCTTTAGAAAGATGATCATAAGCATATACCCAAGTCACAGAATCTTCATGCAAATGCCTTAGCCACACTCACCTTCAAACTCCCTTTGAGTGAACTCGTCCCTAATATTGAAGCAGAAATTAACATCATCTACTTTGGTTTAGAGGGTAACAAAGAACATCGCCACAAAATAGGAGAAATGATATCAAAAAATGGCTCACCCAAGGAGGAATGATATTAGATAAAGACCTAAAAACTTTATGCAACTGAATAATATATTGTTTTACAGAGATTCAGAGCGAGTGATATCAAGATGTGTGAGTATTAAAGAAGATTGCATGAGTATTTTTATTTACTGTTGTTGTATCAGCGATTGCAAAGGATGAGATTTTATTGGCTAAAGATAAAGATGAATATAGAAGTCCTTACCTCCAAAAAGCTTGCCTATGGTGTCAGCTAGTACCAGATCCTAGGGAGGTCAATGTCATAGAAGTTGATCGATGGCAACCCTACATAACTTATCTAAAAGATGACATTCTTCCCGCAATCCCAACATATGCGATGAACGTTAAGAAGAAAATTTCACAATTCTTTTTGCCAAAGGGATAGTTACTGTGCAAGTATAGATGATCGCCCACTTAAATGTCTAAGTATATGTTGAAGAAGGAAAAGCTGCAGCCTCAGAAGAAAATCTTCATCATAGGCAAAAGAGGGAAGCAGAACAGAGACTTTCCCAAACACAGTGGGTGTCTAACCATTTCTGGTAAAAAACGATTTCAGGCTACAAGTAGGCATCCGTTGGATTCATAGGAGATCATAGGCAACCGTTAGAATCATTTGTATATATACATCATCCCTCATTGTAAACAAACATAATTTTATCTTCAATAACAGATCAGAACCAGAAATGTTTATCATCTCTGAAGCTCATCACTTTCCAAAGATCAGAACCAATAGGTTCATCATTTCTACATGGTATCAGAGCAGTGATTCTGAGAACCAACACAAATGGCAGAACCATCAACCTCCGGCCAGCTTCACCACCATGACACCAACCCCAGACTAACCTCCATCCTGCTCACTGGCCACAACTATATACCGTGGGCCAGGGTGGCTCGGGTGAGCCTGAAAGGAAGAGGCAGACTGGGCTTCGTGGATGGCAGTAAGCCAAGACCGGACCGAAACTCAGAAGAATGGGACATCATGGATAGCCAGGTAATGACCTGGATAACAAACTCAATAGACCCAAAACTCAATGAAATTTTTTGTTTTTGTGAAACAGGACAGGAACTCTGGGAAGAAATACGGAGCAACTATTGTGAACAAAAAATTTTTGCACAAGTCTTTGAACTTAAACGAGAGATCTCCCAAGCAAAACAGGGGGACAGATCAGTACCGGAGTTAACCGGGTTCTTAAAATTGAAGTTCAAAGAACTTGAAACCTTGAGACCGATGACCACTGACTTGAAGGAACTCCAAGAACGGGCTGAGCAAGATATGGTTTACCACTTCTTGACGGCTCTCGACTCAAGCTATGAAGCATTCCGAGCTCAGATCTTGATGTCGACAGAAAAGCCAACTTTTGCCACCGTCTCAGCCATAGTTCAAAGAGAAGAAACCAGGCGACGAGTCATGAGTACCAGAGATGAAAAGGGGGAAGCACTAGCCATGGCGAACCACGGCTTCCTCCGAAACCCTAACCCTAAGGAAGGGGGAAGACACCGCGGACAACCAGGCGAGCAGTGAGATGCAGCCACTACCGAAAGGAAGGACACACCCATGATCGGTGCTGGAATCTGCACCCTCATCTCCGGCAGAACCAGAGAAAGTTCCAGAACGAGCGAGGGAGCTGCGTGAAGAGTGACGAGCGAGGAGGCTCCGCGAAACGCTCACCCTTTTATACAGAGGGTTTTATTGGCGCGGGTCACGGGTCAGGACCCGACCCAGACCGCAGGGCAAATAAAATACATGGACCCGGTTCGGGCAGTGGGTACCGACCCGACCAAATGGAAGAAATAGACCGATCCGGATCCATTAGAGCAGACTTGTCCCCAGACAACAACGCACAGATGGCTACACTGCTCAAACAATTCGGAGAATTTTTACGCGATACCCCAGGTTCATCTATTTGCAATACTGTCAATTATTTTTCTAAATCTGCAAATTTTTGTCACAACTTAGAACACTGGATAATAGACTCTGGTGCCTCTGACCACATGACTTATAACACAAAAAATCTACACAGTCTCACTAAATTAGAAAAACCACAACACGTGACGGTAGCCAATGGAAATAAAGTTCCAATTTTTGGCACAGGGTCAACCACACTCTTCACAAAAACCATTAACAACGTACTTTGTCTCCCCAATTTTAACTCCAATCTCCTATCCGTCAGTAAAATAACCAAAGACCTGAACTGCAATGTTACATTTTCACCTGACAAAGTAATTTTTCAGGATCGGGTCACCGGGAGGAAGATTGGTGAAGGGAAATTTAGAAACGGTCTGTACTACTTAGAAGATACCGACAAAACATGTCTGGCCACCTCCAGTACAGTACAAAAGGACAAATTACTTCATTGGAGATTCGGTCATCCCTCTGACAAAATCCTAAACAAATTACTTGGTTGTAATTCAGACTCTAGCAGTTGCTCAGTCTGCAAACTCTCAAAACAAACCAGGTTACCTTTTCCACTATCTAGTAGTACGACAAAACGATGTTTTGAATTAATCCATTCTGATGTTTGGGGGCCTGCCCCAGTTGACTCGTATAATAAATTCAAATATTTTGTTACCTTTATTGATGATTTCTCTCGCACCACCTGGTTATATCTTTTAAAATCAAAAAGTGAAGTCTTCAGTCGTTTTCAAGAATTCAATAAGTTAGTCGAAACTCAATTTGAAACAACCATAAAAATCTTTAGGTCTGACAATGGAACCGAATATACTAACAACACCTTTTTTGAGTTCTTTAAACAAAACGGTATACGACATCAAACCACCTGTATCCACACCCCACAACAAAATGGTGTCTCAGAACGCAAAAACCGACACCTTCTTGAAATGACTAGGGCTCTCCTCCTCCAAAATAACGTACCCAAACGGTACTGGTCAGACGCAATACTTACAGCAACATACCTTATCAATCGATTACCCAGCGTAAAATTGCATCTGAAAAGCCCTATAGAAATTCTCAAGGGTAGGAAAATTAATCTTGATCACATACGAGTCTTTGGATGTACATGCTACGTACACATTCCAAAAATTGATAAATTGGACAAAACCGCAGTCAAAACCCTATTCTTGGGGTATTCCGCTGAAAAAAAGGGGTATAAATGCTACGACCCAACAAACCATAAACTCTACATCTCACGCGATGTACAATTCTTAGAACTAGAATCCTATTACCCAAAGGACTCCGACAACCATAACCACCACAAAACACTTCCGCTACCTAACAGTATTATTTCCTCCGATATCATAAGACAGGAACAGGATAACACATCAACCACGCCTGAGACAACTACCTCAGGGGGAGCAACTGATGAGGCAGTTGTCACTGATGAAGCAGTAATCGTAAGAAGATCAACAAGGCAAACTCATCCCCCAGCAAGATTAAAAGACTACGTGTCTCATCAGGTTTTATACCCTATCCAAAATTTCCTATCTTATGATAAAATCTCTAACAAACACAGGGCATACTTGGGAAAAATTGATGAAACAGATGAGCCAAAGACCTATCAAGAAGCCCAACTCGACCCTAAATGGAGAAAGGCGATGAATGAAGAACTCCTAGCCTTGGAAAAGAATGAGACTTGGGACATAATCCCACTACCCAGCGGGAAGAAACCCGTAGGATGTAAATGGGTCTACAAGACCAAATACAACAGCAACGGCACTATCGAGAGATACAAAGCCCGACTAGTTGCCAAAGGCTTTACTCAGACATATGGAGTAGATTACCAGGAGACGTTCGCTCCAGTAGCAAAAATGAACACAATCCGAGTGCTACTATCCGTTGCCACAAACCTCAACTGGGAACTATATCAAATGGATGTAAAAAACGCATTTCTCCAAGGAAATCTGGAAGAAGAAGTATATATGTCCCTACCTCCAGGACACGAGAAAGCAACACACCCATCTCTGGTATGTAGATTAAAGAAGGCTATCTACGGCCTGAAACAGTCACCAAGGGCATGGTATGGAAAATTAAGCCTATCTCTTTTAAAGATTAACTTCGTCAAAAGCACGGCGGACTCATCTATGTTTGTCAAACACACGAACAACTCCACTACCATCGTTTTAGTCTACGTAGATGACATTATCATCACCGGAAATAACCACAATGAAATATGGAGTGTTCAAAAATTTCTAAAGGGAGAGTTCGATATTAAAGATCTAGGAAAACTAAAGTACTTCCTAGGGATAGAAATAGCTCACTCGAAGAAGGGATTGTTTCTATCTCAAAGAAAATATATCTTAGACTTGTTAAAAGAAACAGGCATGATAGGGGCAAAACCTGCTAGCACACCAATGGAAACCAACATGCCAATATCAGAGATTAGTAGGAAAACTTATTTATCTAACGGTCACAAGACCAGATATCACTTTTGCAGTTGGCGTTATCAGTCAATTCATGCATGCACCCTGCACAAATCATCAGGCAGCCGCAGAAAGGATACTCAGATACCTTAAAGGAACTCCCGGCCAAGGGATATGGATGAAGAAAACCGGGACAAACTCTGTTACTGGATACACTGACGCTGACTGGGCAGGTAGTTACGACAGAAAATCTACAACTGGTTTTTGTGTCTTTGTAGGTGGGAACCTAGTGACCTGGAAGAGCAAGAAACAAACTGTTGTAACAAGGTCGAGTGCGGAGGCAGAATACAGAGCCATGGCCTCCACTGCTAGCGAACTCACATGGATTAGACATCTCCTTCAAGACATGAAGGTTGAGATAAGAAAACCGATAGAGATGCACTGTGACAACCAAGCAGCACGTCATATTGCAATGAACCCCGTTTTTCATGAGAGAACCAAACATATTGAAGTGGACTGTCATTTCATAAGAGAGAAAGTACAGTCTGGAGAAATCACCATTCCCTTTATACGTAGTGAAGACCAGCTAGCCGACATCTTCACCAAAACTCTTGACAAAAATAACCTCCAAAGAATACTTGACAAGTTAAGTTCGATCAACCTATGCGAACCCAACTTGAGGGGGAATGTAGAAGAAGGAAAAGCTGCAGTGGGTGTCCAAAGAAAATCTTCATCATAGGCAAAAGAGGGAAGCAGAACAGAGACTTTCCCAAACACAGTGGGTGTCTAACCATTTCTGGTAAAAAATGATTTCAGGCTACAAGTAGGCATCCGTTGGATTCATAGGAGATCATAGGCAACCGTTAGAATCATTTGTATATATACATCATCCCTCATTGTAAACAAACATAATTTTATCTTCAATAACAGATCAGAACCAGAAAGGTTCATCATCTCTGAAGCTCATCACTTTCCAAAGATCAGAACCAATAGGTTCATCATTGCTACAGTATAGAAGAACAAAGAATGATTATTGAAGAAATGCACTGAGAAGCTCGGGAGAGCATCAAGGAGAAAGACATCTCTCTGAAGAGTTACAAAGGATGAGATATTATTGGCCTATTATTGGAGGCGGATTCGACATGATTCGTAAGGAAATTATGCTTGCCAAGTTTTGGAAAAGGTCATACATGCACCCTCAGTACCATCGCACCTAGCATAAGTTCTTTGGCCTTTCGATACATGAGCCATGGATTTTATAGGAAAATTTCTCCTGCATCAAAGGGGAATATATGAAATTTTGCTGCTATGGATTGTTTCACGAAGTGGGTGAAAGCAATACCATTGGGAAAAGGCACCGAGGAGCAAGTATATAATTTTATCAAGAAAAATATATTTTTTGTAGATTTGAACTACCGAGGATGATAATTTTAGATAATGTCATAGCATTCACAAGCAAAGTGGTCTCTCAATTGTTCCAAGATTATAACATACACCATGATAGGTCTTCAGTGTATTACCGAAAAGGAAATGGACAAACAGAGGCGATCGATATATGGTGCAATTTTGGAGCGTGAAGTCTTAGGCACTAGCGGTATATATGGAAGCTTGCTAGTTTGGTGCGCTGCTTCCATCCATGATAAAAGGAAATTTTTGTGCTAAGTCTCTCATGTCTCAACCGTGGGATACCTTGATCATACCCAAACATGAGGAGAAAATCTGGAACATTGATAATGGATGATGGCAAAGGCATTCGCACCACGTTCGCCCATGATGTTAGCCATGGCCGAAAGTGGAGATGGCGTGAGAATGACAATGATCAATTGGTCGACTGGCTGAATTTAATATTCTTCATCACCTTAGATCTAGTCGATATCTTTGCCTAGAAAGGACCAATGATCGTCCTTCATGTACCCTTCAGGAATAAAAGAGTAATTGTGAGACTTGAAATAACAAAAAACATCCACATCTGTAGAGAAGCTCATCGCTTTAGGGTTTTGCTCCATGACCATGCCCATGCCCATGCCTGAGGAGCATTAATGCACTCTTTGTACTGAGAGGTGGTGAAGACCCAAAAATGAGCTCACATTGGGGAAATGCTCCAACAGGAACATTTGCATGAAGCTGTAAAGTCTGGATGAATACAGTTCAAGGTGAAATACATGTATCACAATAAGATAAGGGCTAAGGCTCGACCCGTTTACCCACAATAATCTACTCGCCATCACGAATGGGCGGGATTCCCTAAAGAGGAAGAGTTATGAATGAATTAAAAATTTGTTAAATATATGACACAGTGATGAAGGAAGAATGAAAATAGCCAGTGGAAATTACACCCTAAAAAATGCACCGCGACAGTCAAATAACTATAAAGGCAGCAAATTACACCTTTTTATTCCTAGACTATTCATCCACCCTCGGTGCTCACCGTGTATTCTTTTTGACATAGGTATTTATTCCTTAAAAAGTGACACAACCATCCTGAGAAGTTTGCCCTCCTTGCTCAAAGAACCCGAGGACGATACCTGATAGGATTTGCTCATATCCCAACTCTAGTAGCTCGAGTACTTCCACCATTGAAGGATATATTGTATTGCTGATTATGTTATTGTCACTCACAAAGGGTAGGCGGAGAAGCATGCACACATCTTCCAGTGTGAGTAGCCCCCATGCCGAGATGAAAGCACGAATTTTCCTACTCCACTGATGTATTAGCATATCCATAACAACAGAATCACAATGAATGGGAAGGCATGAATTGAGTCTCAAAGCTTCATGTATGCCCTCTTTTTTCAAAAGCGTCATGTTTACCGGAAAGAAAATATATATATCCAGACCAATTAAGCCAACCTATCGTCGACTTTGTATGATAGTCGTAGGTGATCTGCGAATGGGGAAGTCACCGTGGTTCGTCTGAGGAGTAGGAATGATTCAGCTTTGATATGGTTGAATGGGCCTCCCATCGAATCAAAACATCTTGCTTTTACAAGAATGTGTACAAATTTGATGACTCCGCCTTTTAACTTGCATATGGTGCTAAGTTTATATGACGTTGACCATTAGTATAGTTGGCTCATTACAGAGCACACATAGTGATTAAAGAGAATGCCAACTGACACGCCTACATGGATGTGCCACCTTCCCACTTAGAGAAGGATGATAGTGTATAGAACCGCCCTAAATGGAAAAGGATTGTTGGAGTCCCGTTTTGGTTCATATGACGGCTTAGTAAGATCCTTACAACTATTTCGGATTCATGGTCTCAACATGTGGCCCGCTACACACAATAAAAGCAACGTAAGTAAGGATTATCTCTAGATGACTTTATGAAAATGATTAAGGTAATAAATATCGTTTGCTGCCACGTGGGCATAACTAGTTAGAACATGATTAGTTATGGAAAAGCATAACTACCTAGGGAATTAGGTATATCTGGTCTCACGGTCTCCACCTATGAAAAGAAACCCATCTTTTTTGTGAAGTAGTTGGATTTAAGTGCACATTTAGAAAACGTCATACTCTGAAGCTTTCATCAGAGTGATAAGAAAGGCATATTTGTCACATTCTTCAGGCTGACTTAAGATGCTTATTCTTCACTTCTCTAGCTCATACTCCATGTTCCTAGGATGTAGTTTTCAAAGATTAGATCAATCTGTCATTTGCAACCCACATCAGTCTTCTCCCTGGACATGCGAAAATCTTACTATCACATACTAAAGGTGCCCTAACAAGCATATGAA
This sequence comes from Datisca glomerata, assembly GCA_003255025.1. Classification (NCBI taxonomy): domain Eukaryota; kingdom Viridiplantae; phylum Streptophyta; class Magnoliopsida; order Cucurbitales; family Datiscaceae; genus Datisca; species Datisca glomerata. The sequence continues at coordinate 564,166 of QANY01009141.1, read as the reverse complement.
TATTGTTCTATTTTACATTTAAGACTAATTTCATTTTAGAACCAAATGTGTCTCTTAATAGACCTAGGACTTCATTGAAAATTTCAAGACAATAATTTAGATTCCTAAGATGACAGCAAAATTAGGAACAACTAGATAACTCGCTTATAGACTATTCAAAGAGATTAAACGAGGACTATCATAAAGTAAGATCAACTTATCTTATTGATAATAATGAAATGGCTTGGCTTGAAATGCTTATTAGTAGAAGGGTGCGTTCACACGTTGAAATGATTTAAGTCAATATGTTATTGTTGACGTAATTTAATTTATTTAAGTCCATATTTTATTGTCAACAAAATTAAAATTAATTCATTTTTGGACAACTGGAGACTAACTTCTATGGTGTTAGAAAATATATATCAAGAACAACAATGTTTGACTTCTAATAAGTGAAGAGACCCCTACTTATTATTGACGCAGGTAATGACGTCTATATTTCATCAAATTTATATTCAGTTTTGCAAACATATTCTGATCTGTGACTTTTGATTTGATACAATAATATAAGCTTCCTTACGAATTAAAAACATAGAATTTGTCTCATTTTGGTCAAGAGGGAGCAAGTGATAGCTAGTAAGCTACAAAGATGCCAAAAGTGAATACATTAGGGCAATGACGGGAAGTTGATGGCAAAGCAAAAGCGATATTAAGGCTTTAGGTCCTAACCTCTGAAATTAGGAATAGAGAAGTTAATGAATTTTCAATGGCCTTAGGACAACTGTGATTTCCCCTTTTTCAGGACCATTTAACATATGTGTCATACATTAAAAGTACCAATATCATTTTTCTTTATCCTTTCCCTTTTTTCATGTGACTTCTTAATATATTTCTTTTAATTTGGTGAGTTGATTAGAAGTTACACTTAATTAAGTGTCATGCTTATATTCATTGTGATCATAGATTTAAGTCATTACACCGCCAATTAATATGTGATTTCACCAAACAAAAACCATTATTTTTAAATTTCTAGCCACTATTGTCGAGATCGACAGACATGAAGTGACGTTTTTAATTTAGAATTTTATGAAAATCCATTTTCAAATCACAAACATTTAGATGATTGGTTTATTTTAAAGGAAAAAACATTTAGATTTTGTACCTGCACCCATATGATTCTGATTTTGGGACAATAATAATATATGCATAACATGACGAGAAAAACGTCTTTAACCATTGTAGCTCGTGTTTGGATATAAGAAGGAAAAAAAAGTAAACTTGTTGTAAGCCTATTTCTTTAGAAGATTTGGATTTGAAAGATATTCAAATCCTTAATAATGTTTTATTTAAAAAGTTATTTGGGAAGCTGCTTGCTTTAGATTCATTTAGTACTCATTTGTGTCTGTTATTTGAATAGTTTGAAGCAAAATTTCTATAAATATATTTGCTCTTCTATTTCTCTTAAATCTAATTATAATGATTTACAAAGAACATCTGTTTGTTTGATTGATGACAAATCAAACCAAAATTTTTAGTTGAATAACTGGCTTGGAACTTCAATTATTGATATTTTTTATATTTGAGACTCTATTGTTGCTTTTGTGAATGCTCTTATTTTTTATTTTATTATTGACTTGAAATGGGTAATGCATGAGAATTTTAACGCTCATTTTCTCGACCTACGTAATCAGATCGAAAAGGCGACTATGTTTCTTGCAAGAGAAGTTAATTCAGATGTTTCTCGGTACTAGAATTCTTTTATACCACTGTCGAGGTTTATGATGATTTGAAGGATTCTATATAACAAATTACCCATGGAAGATAATCTTTGCAAAGCAGGTTTTTCATTGGTTTCTTGATGTACTATTTGGGATCTTTTGCTGAAACTGTTGATGTGAACTCTTATGTTTTTTTTCATTAATATATAAATATTGCTCGAGAGTTTTCAGAGCATGATTGTAAATGATGCTTTTCCCCGATCAATCCGCTTTAAAAAAATTAAGAAGGAAAATGAATATAGTTAGTTTATGCTGTGATTTCGTTTTTTAGTTCTCAATTGAAATGCGGAGAAAAAATAGAGATGAGGTCAAAATTATACAACTTTATCAATTTCCTTCTTATTATTTTATATTATATTATTTGTTCCATTCATAATTTTCTGGAATATTGAAAACATAGTCGCAAAGATTTCTTATTTTGGAAATTTAAAATGAAAATGAAAGAAATAAGCAATGTTCAAATTATCATCGATTTCAATTAATGCAATTCTCTCATCAATCTCTTTCAAAATTGGTCTTGACCTACTTTCTTTTACACTTTGAGATCTTTTTGCCAACCATAGTTGATCCTAAACTACCTATACATTAGACCTTGGGGATATGCTTCCCTTACCTTCTTCTTCAAACTTATGTAACATCACTTGTCCTTTCAAGTTGAATTTGCCTCATTAGTGGAACTTTAACCAAATCTCATTTGGTGGGTTTCATGTTGAAAAAGAGCATCCCAAGCATAAATAAACAAACACGGCCGAACTACTCTTTCGAATCATGTGTGTTGGTGAAAAGTTTCAATTTAGTTTCAATATTGTTACTTTTTTGTCCTTACTATTATTTCTTGAAATTTGATCTCTCTAATAAACCATATAATCAAGAGATATCATGCACTAGAACAGAAGAACTTGTCCTATCCATAAGTAAATATTTCATGATAGCCATATTATTGGATAGTTAATTCAACATTGAGTTACATTTAAATAATTATGTGTTATATTGATACAAGTTAGACAAATTTTCAATTCTAAATTTAATTTTTTCACCCCTTTTAGAAAACATCAAATACAACACTTTTTAAAATAAATATTTAATCTAACAAACCAAAAATAATTCAATAATGTTTATATTTAATTAGTTACTAATGTATTATTTTATTTTTAATGTATATATTTAATAATCTCTTCTCTCTCTCTCTCTATATATATATATATATATCTTATTCTCTCTCCTAAAATATCTCCCCCTATCTCTCTTTATCTCCCTATCTCTCTCTCTTTCTCTCTCTCTCTATCCGTCTCTCTCCCTCATTATCTATCTATATATATATATATATATATATATATGTGCATATGTGTGTGTTGTACATATTATATCGACCCATCAAAGACCCACATTCTATCAAATACATCAAAGCCTAAATTACTTATTTGACAGTTTACAACACATAATTTGACGTTATACACATGTAGTACCTATTTAGAATCTTAACACAAAATTTGACAACTAGTTTCATAATTATATAAAATAACCAAATTTATGGGTCTACAAACCAAATTACATATCATTTACTATCTTTAACAAATTTTAAAAAAATGAAAACTCTCATAAGTCATAAATGCTATAATTTTTTAATTGTTTTCCTAAAATCCCTCTCTCTCTCTCTATCTATCTCCCTCCCTCCCTCCCTCTACCCTTCCCCGTCTCTCTCTCACTAATTACATATGTATGTATATCATATGTGTGTGTGTATATATAGAGAGAGAGAGATTTAAAAGTCATTTCTATTTTTATGATTTGTTAAAATATAAATACTAAAGATAATAGAGATGTTATCTGTGTATAACGGTTATGGTCCCCAGATCACCGATTAAGAGAAACATTCCATTCTCTTTAATATCTCATCGTTAGAAAAAAAAAACAGAGAAACTTGATTAAAGAAGATTATCTCTTACAAAATCATGTTGATCTGGAATGCCAATTGCTCCCCTCTATAAAGAGATTTATCATCATCGATTCAAGTATGCTTCCACTTAATTCATTATTTGACTTTTGATATTTTAACATGAGTTCTTGAGATTTTAAAAACAGTTTATATCGATAAATGATTTTTCTCTAGCATGTACATCTTTCTTGCTCCAGATAATAGGTAGGAACACTTTCACTTTGTTCTCATGATAGTCCTTCACTCCAATTCTTATTAAAGAAAAGATGGTAAATGATTACTTTCCAATCAAATCATCAAGAATGTCATAAGGTATTAAAATACATAAAACATAACATTAGACATAAAATATAATTTTAGTACCTTTTTAAATGTTCAAAAATTGACGCCAGACAAAAAAGAGTACAAATCAACAATGTCAATGTATATATGAGATATATGTGTATCAAAAATATGTATATTTGGGATATACATCTCCGAGTGCAATGAGTGCTTATGTATATAGAAAAAAATATATGTTTTACAATATGTATTTTGTGTATACATCCGCGAGCCAAAAATCACCGTCGATATATACACAAAATATTCAAATATTTATGCATATAGGATATTTAGAATAAAACTCTCATTATGTATTTAGAAAATTTACATTTTGTTTAAATTGTTATGTATGTATTATAATTATGGTACATCTTTTTGTAAGATTTAATTGATTATGCAAATAACAAGCATGCATCCAACTTAATGCTTTTAGACCTCAATAACTTCATGATTTTTACATGCCATTACATAAGTAGAAAATACATCAGCCATTTTTGAACCTTGAAGGATCAAAGATTTTGATGAAGGCTTTGATGAAAAATCGGTTTCTCTCCCTTAACCCTTTTAGATCTTAACATACATTGAATGATAGAAAATGTATGATCATTGGGTTAAGAGAGGACCAAAAACAAAATCTATATAAGACACCTTCCATCGTTGCTGGTTACTCTCATCAAATGATAATTACTTACTTCAAGTAACCATCTCTCACACACTTAATCAATAGGATTTAATTTAATTTTCTATAAAATCCTTTATTTGTCTATTCTTTTTATGGGCCAAATTAAGTTTTATATTCTCCCACTTGGTCTATATAACATTTCCTTGAAGATTCAATAGAAGAACATAATAAGTATAGTATAAAGCCAAAATCAACACTACATTGATTACAACATAATATAATCATTAACTAATTAGAAATATGATGGTTGTACATCATTATTTTGACATTGTCCCTTCCACGTACCATAATATTAGTCTTTACCTAATATGACCTATAAATTAGAATCACATTAATGATCAAACATTAATGTCTTTGTCAAAGACAAATGTTGTTAACATTAATTTGTTCATGCACATGTTATCATATATTATTAATATAAAAAAAAATGATTGAGCTTAACGTGTCTAATACACAAACATTATCAAAAGTTATTACAACATCAACAATAATGTCCAATAATACTCATCCTTCAACATAACTAATAAATGTCTTAGCTATAATTCTTTTGTTAAAAGATCTGCGATCATAAGATTTGCACTAATATATTCAATTGACACCCTATATACTTACAATCTATTGGATTTCTGAACATTTTCTTGTGGTAGAGTATTTCAATTTTATATGTTTACCATCTTTTGGAAGCTTATCATTGGTTTTTTTGAAAAAAAGTCAGTTTAGCATTATCACAATAATTTTTCAATGGCTTGACAATGTTGTCAACAATTTGAAGTCCTAAAATAAAGTTTCGCAACCAATTATTTTGAAGTGTGGCCTCAAATCATGCCACAAACGCAACCTGTTTATCTAGCTAAAATGATATAGATAATTAAATGTTGACTTTCTTGTATTAATACATTCGAAAAGGACTAAATCTAAATATCCAATCACTTGAAGATGACTAGATCTCCTATACATGAGCATGTGATCTTTTGTTCCTTGCAAATATCTCAAGACTTTCTTTGCATCTTTTTAGTTATCCAATCCTATATTACTTTGATACTGATAAAACATTCCAATAACAAAACTGAGGTCATACCTAATGCAAGTTTCAGTATGCATCAAGCTCCCAACATTTGATGTATAACGAATTTCTTCTATTTGTTTGGTTTGAATTCGTTCGTCGGGCATTTGATATGCTAAATTTATCTCCTTTCTGAAATGGAACAACATATGATGATCATTTTTTCATTCTAAATCTATCGGGAACTTCATTGATATATGCCTTTTGAGACAATCTTAACCATCCTTGTTATCTTTCTTGAAATATTTCTATTCCAATCACATAAGTTGACTCTCCCATATCTTTCAATTCAAAGTTACTAGAAATAAAGTTTTGTCTTCTATAATAAGCCAAGATTATTAATTGCAAGCTAAATGTCATCAATATCAAGAATCGGAAATGCTCCTACTTATCTTCAGATATATACATTGATCAAACTATGTTTTCCTAAAATCCAAAAGAAGTGCTGGTATCATTGAACTTGAGATATCATTGGCGAAAAACTTGTATAAGTCTGTATATTGACTTGTTACACAACATGTCTTCGTCTAAGTTTTCATAAAAGAGGTAGTTCTCACATCAATATGCTATAACACCAACTCATAATTGGCAACCAAAGCTACAATAATTCTAAAAGAGTCTTTCTTAAAGACCGAGGAAAAAGTCTCATTGCAATCAATATCCACTTTCTGAGTAAAGGTTTTGGCAATCAGTCTGGCCTTCTGTTGTTCAATATTGCCAATTAGAGTCATGTTCGGTCTTTCAGACCTATTTACACTAGATCATTTTACAACCTTGAGGAAATTCGATGAGGTTTTAAACTTCATTCTACTCCATGAATTTTAGTTCATCTTTCATGGCATCTACCCATTTTATAGAATTAATACTTTTAATGACACGCGAAAGCAAACATCAATTCTTAAGTCAAACTAACTCATGTAAGTATACCAACATTATGTTCATTGTGTATTGTTCACTCATTACAACAAAAAATGGGTTAGATGATGGTCAAAACCTGTCATTATAACCCTATAATGACGGCTAGCCGACTGTCATCTTTACTTTTTTAAACAAAAAACATCATAATAGGTTCCACGAATAGCATTATGATGACAAGGATTCCCCGTCATCATAAGGTACCGTAAAAAAATTTTAGATGACGGAGAATCCCCGTCATCATAGGATGGCTTGAAAGGCCTTTAGTTGACAATGAATCCCCGTCATTAAAAGTCTAGTTTCTTTATTAAAAAAATTGTCATCAAAAGGAAAAAATGCCTTTCCATGACAACAATATTTACAATACAAAAGATATAAAATAAACGATGATCAAGCAATACAGACAAACACTGATATCTCAAATTTTATAATGTAAACATATATGGTAATCCATGCTAGTTACATACTTGGAGGACTTGAAAACTTTGAAAGATTGAATCTAACAGGAGCTTCTTTCATGGAGAGCTTTAGTTTTATTATGTTTTTCAGGATACAAAGTCTAGCCAGAATGTTTGAACAAGAATTGCATAACTGATTCTAACTGGTGAAAGATAGAAAACTAATACAGAACATTCTATCAAAGGGTAAAAGATTATGTGAGATGTGCCTATAGTGAAAATACCTTAGAACCTGACCACCCACATTCCTTTTGATAGCCTATTCATGATCCAGAATACCTTCTGGTGTACTAATCACAGCATAATCCCACTATATAGATATATAATCTCACCATGAAAATAGAATACATATAAATATTAAAAGCCATACAGGATGTTGATATTTGCTTCAAGAAGGGAGAAAGAAATGATGAGTTCACGATGTGAAGGGAAAACACAGAGGTGTTATCATGGTGGAAAGGGTAGTGAGGGCTTCATAAAGTGATGGTACTAGGGTAGTGATGTTGGCATGTCAAGCCAAGTTTTTTCAGAATGCTAACACAAAGCTTGCGAAATATCAACAATGAGGTAGAGGTTATCTACAGTCAGTAGGTGGAGGACCCCCATTTAAGGTGTCACTATCGTAAGTGGCGGGTAAAAAATTAAAGACAACACAGAAGCATATACTTGTGTCTGACTTGCAAAAATAATAGCTTAATTAAATCTTCTTGTTGATTTTTAACATGCTTAAAGACATCACCATATATAGATGCATCCTTTGCTAGTATTTTGTCATTGAGATTCTCAGCCCCGTAGTTGCAACACTCCTCTGAAAACTTGGCGTCTGCCTACCACAAAGACTTTGACCATGATTAAAAAGTAGAATGATAAGTATTTTTATTGAAATTTAATAATTGTTAACAATGCCAACAAAATTTCTTGACCAAAAAGTCGTGCAATAACAAACAAAATCATTGTTGATCATGGTAATAGAATACTCACACGCCTCAATATGTTTGTAGCCAATGGCTATAAATGTTTCTCCTTCTTTAACAATATCTTTTTGGAAATCCTAGCAACAGAGAGGAGAATACATTTATAAGACCAGATAAATGATCAATAAATATCAAGAAATCAACAAAAATATTTAGTGGTATACTACACCAAGCTCATTTAGCTTCTTCAATAAAAAGAGATTTAATATCATTTATACAGAGCAATAAACAGAAGTGAAAAATTCTTTACCCTTCCAGCACGAGTTGATCTATACAATTTTTCTAGTTGTTGATGTCTTTGCAGATCAGCTTCATCAATTACCATCGCACCTAAACTTTCATAACCACTCTCACCAATTTTCTTTATTACAACCTAAAATCCAAGAAAAACAAATTTAGCATTAGCATTTATTTTCTTTCGACTCAACATTCATAAAAGCAACATAACAAGAAATGATTAGGAAGGAAGTTGTATGTATGCATATTGATCCTCTTGTTCATGGTCATTCTACCGCTAGCATTTAGCACCACCAAAGGTATCCCAAAAAAAATGAGAAATTATCAAATTATCAAATATTACACTTTAGAATTTCCTCTTTTTGCATATCTGCTAGAACAAAAATGTTCATTTAATGGGTTCTACTATAGATTTAGGCTATTTTTTGACGGATTTACCTTTTTCTGATTGTTGAGAAGTAAATTCAAATATTCATTGCCTACATTTTCTCATCTACCATTTTGGTAGATATGAGTACCAATAACATTAATGATTCGCTTATTTTTCTTCCATTTTCCGTGAAAAAATGACAATGTCTATCAAATTCAATGTTCTATAAATCTTTACTACTCTCATTTACTCAGTAACATAAAGAACAAGTCGACGAATTGACTAACAATAAATAAAGAAATCAGAGACCAAAATGAAATGGTTATTCATAAAGTACATGATGTTGCTTTGCTAGTTGATGCTTAATTTTAGTGGCTTGTCTTTTAAAAACTTCCATGGCAACTGGTAGGTTTCAACTTTTGAACTATCCCGAGGAAATCGATGTAACAAAATTAAAAAAAATGCAGTACAACAATTGCTACTGGAGCAAGATTTGAGCTATAAAATCGTCAGAGATCTGATAGCCAATGCATCGTACAGGATCAGAAGCTCTCTCTCTCTTTCTCTCAAAATTGACTAATTTTCTGTGTGGATAACTGGGTTTAGATGATTAGGCAGATCAATAACGAAGGTTCGAGTTCCTCTCTCTCTCTCTCTATCCATCAAACAATAAACATAATGAATAAAAATCAGGCTGCAAAAGCATGACAAAAAGACACAAAATGAAGGATGAAGATTACCCTTATCCTCTACACCGATCAAGAGCAACGACAAACTTTGAAGCTCAACTTTCGATGTGGGATTTCGTTGACGAGGAGGAATCTTGCACGGCGATCACCTAACACCTATTTCATCCTGATAAATCCTCCACTGGCCTGGCTTCTCCCTCTCAAACAAAAAACCTCAAAGAGCCATGAAGAGAGAGGCGAGGGAGAGGAAGAAGGCCAAAACTGAGACCAGAAGAAAGGCAAAACTGAGACGAGAAGGGCGAGGGAGACGAAGAGAGGCAGATCTGAGACAAGACAGGCAGATCTGAGACTAGAGAGGTGAGGGAGAAGAAGAAAGATATATCTGCGATGAGTTTTAGGGTTTTTTGGTTATGGGAAAGGGGAAATCGAAGGAGACGATGCCGTTAACTTGACAATCGTCATTGATCTCCTCTCGCCTCTGTTAAAAAGAAAGAAAACTAAGAAGTAAAATTAGGGTTTAGAATGGATCAAATATGATGGTATTTTCATAAATAAAATGAACTTTAGTAAATTTTTTTAGGGAAGTTATTATGACAGCCCAAAAATTAGTTGTCGTTGTAGATAAAATAATTTTGGAGTTGTCATTTTACTCAAATTGCCTCACCCAACACTATTTTTCTTTGACATATTTTAGGCAACTGTCATTGTATCATAGAGGTGACTGTCATTGTAAGATAAAATTGTAGTAGTGACTTGTTGTTCTTCTCTATCATTCAATATTCAACAATTGGATGAGCAACAATTTTGGAAAAAGTTAAGGGTAAATGAACATACACCCTAACTTCTTGAATTACCAAATTTTGTGGTTTTTCACTCCCACTAACTTCACCATTCTCAATGAACCTAATATTTTGAGTTTTAAAAATTCTTGTACTAATAAAATCTATGAACTTTACATTTTATTGGATAACCAATCAAGAAATCACTTGTTGCTCTTGACATTTTATATGGATTGTAGATCCTTACCTCTGTCGGTCGGCCCCAAACATGCAGGTGCCTCAAAATTAGTTTTCAACCAATCGACAGTTTAAAAAGAGTCTTGAGAAATGCCTTACTTATAACCTTATTTAAGAAATACGTGCCATTTTTTAATACATGCATCCGTTAAAGTAAGATTACGCCTTGCGACACCATTTTGTTGTGTTGTACCCGACATAATGTATTGAGCACATATACCATACTTTTTAAAAAAAATTAGCAAATTGGTCTAGACATTACCCAATTTCATCTTATTTTTCATAATATTCACCATATCTATTGGACCTGACAACCTTCACCTTTCTATCTAAATTTCTATCAACCTTGTCAATAAATACTTCTAAAGAATCTACTATCTAATATTCTTTTATACAAAATAGGAATTGCCATAATGTAAAAAAAATCATCAATAATGGTGATAAAAGTTTTTTCTCAGCTAATAGAAATTGCAATAAAAAAAACCCACATATATCGAAGTTGCACGTGGTTTCTTGGTGTGTTTTGTCCATTTTTCTTTAATACAATCAACACCAAGATCCGTAAAAACCAGATTTGGAAGAATTCCATATTTTATGAAACTTTCCAACGCTGAACGTTCATTTTTCTAACCACGTTTAGTTCCAATATATGATGCAAGGTCAAAGGGAGTCTCAATAAAAAGATTATCAAGTTTCAATTTGTATAAACCATCACAAAGAATACTCTAACTAATAAAATAATTTTTCTTAAACAAACTGGTACATCCATTTCAAACTTTGAAAGAATATCCAGTTGAATCAAGTATAAACAAAACAAAAAACTAAATTACGAGAAATAGAACGTATATAAAAGGTTTAAAATAAATCTAAATAATGTTTAGCATCTAAAATAAAATGATAAATTCCACTACCTCTAAGTGTAGATTTGTCTCGATTCTCTATAAAACAGACACTTCATTCGGATTTATGGTTTGATTCATAAAGGAATCCCTTCATTGTATTTAAAACATGAGTGGTACAACCAGTATCCATCCACCAACTATTATAAGGAAACTAAGCTAAATTTGATTTTAAATATATGAAAGCACTAGGCTTACATTTTTTACCACGCCTTACATTTCAAACAATCTTTTTGAAAGTTTCTAGGTTTTCCACAGAAACGACGCTTATTATTTTTATGTTCCTTAATTTTTATTTGGGTAGACTCATAAATCTTAGTTGGTTCATGCTTTCTTCTAGCTCCTTGATTACTTATGAGATGAATGATATGCAGTTCCTTAAACTTAAGTCTCGTTTCCTCCTGAACAAGCACACTATGAAGTTCATTAAAAAATCATCTATCTTTGATTGTGTTATAGTTCATTTACAATGGACCATACTGAGTAGGCATTTATGATAAACTGCATGAGGAAACTCTTTTCCACATTCATTCTCAAAGACTTAAGTTTTGCAGTAATTTTGTCGTTTCAATGACATGTACATGCATGTTGCGAGTGTCATTATATTTCATAGTGGTCAACGTAGTTATTAATGTCACACCACATGACTTATCTGCAGTTTGGAACGCTATTTCATAAATTTCATGAATTCCTTAGCATTTCCAGTTGTTTGGGAAGAGTAGACATTATTTTATTTGCTACACACATTCGCATAAACATTAAGCATAGCCTGTCTGATCTCTCTAAAGCATCATGAAAAGTATTGACCCCATTGCTGCTAGCATCAATAATGGTAGCATGTTTCTCAAATTGAAGTGACAAAAGCATATCCAAGACACCTAAGTGAAATTAGATTTGTTCGCACTAATAAAAATAAGTTAATGTGTTAATACTTTGAGTTGTAAACTTAAACATATAATACATATTCAAACACAGACAAACGATAACTGCATGTTGATATAAGTATATACTATCCTTGGATAAAACAAATACAAGTAATAGAGCATCTAATCAACCTTTGGATGACTCTTAAATATCTTATAATAATGAATTTTAATATACCCACAAAGAAGTAATTACCGTATAAAATTATGTCATTTATATACATCAACATTCATAACATTCATGGATAATTGAATGTTAATGATACATTTCAGATTTTATAAATTTTACGATTTGATCACTTTTGTGGCTAACAAACCAAACATAATATAAATTTTGAGATTATATAAATTCTCACATAAACACTAAGGGGTCGTTTGGTATAAGATTATGAGTAAACAATTTCTGGAATAAGATTGGTGGAATATGATTGTGAGAATGTATATGCATGGAAACTTAAGTTTACTTTGTTTGTTAACATTTGAGAATGTTCTAATTTAATGGTGAGAGTGTTAAATTATTTTATTTGTTTTGATGGAATAGGCAAGTTGATGTTTTAGACATTATTATCAAATTATAATTTTACCCTTGGACTAAAAAATACTTATGAATAATAATTACTTAATTTATAATAAGATGACCAACATAAGTAATAACAAAAATGTAAATTTTACCCATGGATTTTTTCGTATATACTTATTAATTTTTCGATCAAACCAGTATATTATGATACATTATCTAGATTTTCATCAAATATTATCCATACAATTGAATCAATACCGCTAAAGTGTATTAATGTGGTATAAAATTTATAATATAAGATAATAGACCAAACTAATTACAATACGAGAAGCAAATTCTGAAGGAAAAGTTGGAGTTTGACAAGTAGAGTCGATAACATCTGCTTCTGCAAATCCTGTTGCAGGGTCTGGTATATAAAAGTCATCATCTTTCCAATTAAAATCATGCTCCTATTCTATAGCATCAACCATATCTGCAGGACTTTCAGCACCAAGTCCAGAAGTTTGATCTTTTCCAAACACCGACCCCAAATCATCAAAATGCTGAAAAAGCTTGTTCAACATACCTTCTGCATTTGGATGGCTATGCAATATATATCATTTAGAAAACATCATATTAATTCGCAGTTATCATTCAGAAAGTAAACTAGTAAATAAGTTATCAACCCCCCCCCCCCCC